>OW203763.1:29701583-29778210 GCA_934045905.1 Leuctra nigra | reverse complement strand
CCCGACGTAGGACATCCCCAAGGAAGGGACATCCCAGATGCGGACGATGTCGACCTCTACTGCTTCAGACGGAGTCGATCTTTCACGTGCCTAGTCTTTCGTTTTTAGTTGATTACAATTCGAACGTGTCTGACTCGAACTATTTGAACTCATTTGTTTACCACTCGTTCTCTTGTGTCACTGTGTATTTACTTACGTATCATAACATACCTCCGCTCTATATTGCAACTCTGTACTTGGCTAAAGAGAGCGCATAATTGTCGGCCTACATTGGTCATTCTGCGTTGGCAGGGAAATTTCAATATATTGTTATAAAGTCAGTGAGAAATAAAAACAAATTCTGACAACTAAATGGGACAGAAATAGCATCTCATTTGGAAAAAAAAATTACCTATAAGTTTTTGTCACAAAGGTGCAAAGATAATGATGTGGAAATGTTTTGCTGGAATTGTTGATAATGTATGGTGAACCCATGGGGGAGGGGGGGGGGGGGGGGGGGGGGGGGGGGGGAGAAACATAGACACCACAGACCCCCATTATGTGCGCAAGTGCATTATGTTTTAATTAAGGGTACAACTTCCCCATTGATAGAATATCCGTTTTAACATTGTATCTGCAACAATATCTGTACCTCAGAGGTAGAAGGCCCAATGTCCATTACAATGATTCTTGAGGTGAGCTCATAAACCAGCTTAATTCTGCGTTCATTGTAATGGTGACATGAGTCATTGCAGAGAATAAGTAAGAGAATACTTCAATATAACTGTATTTGTTGACATACGTCAAATGGCAATTGATAGAGCTTGATGACTTGGTCCCAAATGTGTGCAACGCAAAATCGGAAAGTGAACTACGGGCCTTCTACTTCTAAGATAAAGGGGAACGGTGCAAGAAAAGGGCTCAACAGATGGAGCTACATTCGATCAGTTGGACCACTTAAGCTGGACCAAATAACTCAAGCAATGTCCTAAAGTGTGTATTTATTTTTTTAAAGAAGAAAATGATTCTTTAGATAATGTTTATTAATACATTAAAATTTGTATTTAAAAAGTGGCAGCGTTACAAATGCAATGTCATATTTAATTGTTTCATACCAACCTACTTTAAAAAAGTTTGATTGAGAATAATTTATTTTTTGTGAAAACAGAAAAGCATTTTTTAGTACAAGAACAAAGTTTTCGGTGAACTTTGTTGTTGAATGAAATAGCGATTAATTTGTTTAACACGTACACATACTATACACATACACACACTAAAATGGAAATTAATATATTTTGCGTAATAATATAAGGGTGCATTCAAACTCCTTATGCTGACGCTACCTCCTGGAATAAGGTGTGGACTAAGTCCCTTCCTCTGGCTAGATTGATAGCAAAGTATGAGTTTAAATAACATAAGGAAAGAGCTCAATATTATTCTGGAAGAGGGGAGGGGGCACCACGCTACATCTATCTTTCTGCCATTAGATCCCATCACAGGAAGCTGTTCTACTTCTTACCCTTGTATTATTTTCCCAAATTGTATAGCCACTTTCGTAAAAAAATATTTAGCGGCACATATGAAAACGTAATTAGAACAACAATCTGAAAGTTTGACAGAACTGACAAAATGCACATGTCTCCCCCCCTCACCCCTCGCCGAACTAATCAGTCATATGACTTCAAATTTCGTCCAGGGATTTCTAGAACAACACTTTTATGTGTACATACACACACATGGTAACATTGAGAGTGTAGTGTTAAACGTCCAGTAATCGAACCCAAGTCCCCTTGAGAGTGATAACCAATGGTGGTGCATGGCATTCGGTAGCACCATGTCTCATGTCAGGGTAGTGGAGGAGGGGGAAAAGGAGGAGAAAAAGACCAGAGGACTTCATCATCATAGCAAATGATACTTCGCTTTGCAGTGTGCTTAGATAAGACCGCATGAAGAAACCTTCTTGACTATCAAAACGGAAGTGGACAGTATTGTCATCTCTAGAAGAGTTCCAAGTGGAAAGAGGGTTGGTTGTTAATGTTCATCTTTTCAATCAGGTACGTTATGTCATTCCATTGCAATCTCTCGGCCACCGATTACGATGACGAATGATATCATTTGCCTTTTGTGATGGTAGATTCGTTGCAGTCAGTATATGTCTCTCAGTGGACAAGGAAGTAGTCGGAAATGATTCGTTAGGCCGGCTCTATTGTGTGTGGATTTTAACCGATCTTTTGAGTTCTCGACTTAGTTTTTAGATGTCAATATCGAAATATTGAACTGATGTGAAGAAGAGCTGTATTGTTTTTTGTGATTTCATGATTACCTTTTTCAAACACACGTGAGTACATTTGAACGAGAGTTAGAAAATATTTGAATGAATTTTACTTTTAAAATAGAAACATGCTCAGTTATAGTTGTTTCTATGTTTTTGTTGATTTTGGAAAGAAACATTGATTTAGAATAATTTGCAGGATTATAGCGAGTATGATTTTCATTAAATTGGCGTGTGGGAAACTATATAGATATTCTCTGTAGTGTTTTTGAACACGGGTACATTTATTTAACAAATATACTATACTATACTTTGAACGGTTCACAAACATTGTTTTATCAGAACTCTCAATATTTCCACTAGTATATAAAGAGATTTCCTCAGGTGGACCGTTTGAAATATCGAATATTTCAAACTTACAATCGAAAGACGAGAATATTTATATTTTGGGAAATTATTTACCGATTTTCAAACCGATTTTTCAAAACTTCGAGACCATTCGAGACCAAGATTAGCGTTGAAAGAATTGATCGATTATTTATAATGCGCATTGTAAGACAAGTACCATTATAGGAAACTAAATATATCTGTTAAGAATTTGTACAGCAAATTATCATACATTCTATAAAACTATTCTATCTGTCTGACAAACAAATCTGTGTAAATTTTCTCCAACTCGCCGTTGAAATGTAATCCCGAGGAATGTAATTTCTTTCTAAACATATAGCGAGTCATCCTGCGTGTTATTACATACATTACAATTACATACATGATACCAGCGATATGATACCCATGATACATGCTTCCCTCTTCTAGTACCTACGTACATTGGCAAAAGAAAAAATGTTCATTGAAAAAATTTGAATGACTGCTGGTCAGGTTCCGTAACAATTAATGCTTATTATTATCATTAAGATAAGAGGTCACCTACTAGAGTGAGACAAGAGATCGCATAGACTGTCTTCTGATGCTGCAATCTGATATTTTTCAGTTAATCAGATTTATTGAGCGATAGTTTTTTTGTTTTGCCGAGTGTAGCTGGAGAGACCAAAATGTACAGTATTATTTCTTTCTGAGGACTAACTTTTCTTTGAAAGATCTTACTAAATCTGTAAAAATATTGTTATTTATTTTTCAAAAATACATAATTCTGTATACATTTTTAAATTAATACAAAATTAGTTAAAATTATTAACCACCATTGGGTAACCGTTGAAATATAGTATGCCATCTCATTTCCTATTAATATTATACACACTATTTGTCACGTCATCCCCAAATAATTCTTGCAGAGAAATTCTTACCTGATTCGTCTGTATAAAACGGAAACGGATAAAAAAACAGTATCATAACTTTGTTTTCCAGCAAATGACGACAATGTTTAATAAATTCATCTCGCCATCATAAAACCTAATGCAGTGAGCCATACTCCTCGGTCATTGGAGCATGTGTCATAACTCATACTATAGCATAACAAACGCATTTACTTTACATTCTTAGCAAACAATGAAACCTAGGTAATTAAACCCAGATTCACCAACACCTTTAAACGAGATATTAACCAACCCCGAGACAAACGCCCCGAGAGCTGGTCATTGCAATTTCAAGTTGAATTGATTGTTATTATTTACATATAATTCAATCACAATTTACCACTATTTCCAGTGGGCTAAGGGTCTATTTATTCGTCCAATCACGCTACATGAGGTACCGAAATCACAAGAATTGCTTTTAGCATATTTGCACAGATTTCTAGATGTAGGAGAAAGTTCACACTGCTGCCCCCCCCCCCCCCCCCCCCTCTCACCTATGTACTAGATCAAAATTGGAATTATGAAGAAATTTAAAAAGCTGTTAAAATTGCAGCCGCATTGTAAAATGTTAGCAACATGTGCTACAAAATAATACCCCCCCCCCCCCCCCTCCCCCAACAATATTATCCGAATCTGATTATTCAAAGTCTCAATTTGGCAATATAATCAACACATAATATCCAATATATAAAATAACACACGTTATAAGATTTTTCTCCTACCAAAAAAGAGGCAAAAGAGACAGAATATTGCTGGACTTTCTGGTCCGGTCAATTAGAGAAAATCAAATATTCTGACGAAAGATACCATGAGTCCCATCCGAAGACCGGTGTGGCATTTACAGGACAGACCTCCACAACCCACACCACCGAGATACTGATAACAGGTGGAGGGAGGTCGTTACACTTACCCCCAACACCCCAGTCTCTCTGGCTCAACGGCAGCAAAGCTAGCATTCAGGTCACCCATCCAAGTACTGACTGCACTCAATGTTGTGATCTGACGAGAACCACCCTCTGACCAGCCGTTGAACTTAAGGTGCTGCAAGCGCAAGCGATTTTGCTGCTTTTTGTAGACACTTTTTGCGATACGATTGGAGACGAAATGGGTAGACCAAATTATTTGAAATTTTAATCGTGATTAGATAAAAGACAAACTTAGGGTTATCCCTTGGTACATTTTTAATTTTTTGCTTCGTTAATTAATAATAATTAGTGGATTTTGGGTGAAAAATTAGCTATTTTCTTGTCTCCCTGGGCGCCGTAAAAAATTAAATTTCAAAAATGTGCCAAGAGATAACCCTAAGTTTGTCTTTCATCTAATCATGATTAAAATTTGAGATCAATTGGTTTACGGGTTTGGTCTCCAATCGTATCGCAAATTTCATCGTTTTGCGCGGTTTTGTTGAATAACCGGCGCCTAATTAACAATGCAATAAGCAAGAATTAAAAAGGGCTACTAATATACAATCAGACTGATCATGTGAACATTCTGTAAAAGTTACACTCACGTATGAAACAATTTTTCTCTCTCAGTTTTCTAAAACGGCCGAGCGCTAGTATCACCTTAAAGGTCCTATTGGAGATAATATGATATTCGCTAAATATCGTTATAATTTTTTAACCATTCGTGAAAAATAATTGGCGTGCGCTAAATTTTGAGTCGACACCGTCACCAACTTATAACGACAGTATTTGTGCCAAACTCGTGGATATGAAATTTCTCTATTTTTTCAGTTTTTCCATGAAAGCACAAATATTGTCTTTATAAGTTGGTGTTTATATATTGCTCCTGATCGACTAAAAAATTATCTACCCTAAATATTGTTCCCTTATTTCATAACTCGAATGGTTCGAAATGTATGATGATATTAGGGAATATTATTTCCAATAAATATTATGTTTAGTACAACTACGGCCGACTCTCACATCCTAATCATTCACAAGTCACCATTATTTAACATAGTTGCATGACAGTGTGTATTGGGTAGGGCACACACTGTCAGCCTAAGATGCTTAGGACCTATGAAACGTCCCAAAAAACAGGCAAATAGTACCTTAAAACTGTTAAAAAAGGACCATAAAATCCCGAAAAAGGACAAATTAACTGTTGGGCTTTGTAATGTTCGTCAACATATTATTCGATGTATTGGTTTAGGAGTTGAATTTGTAGTAAGATATTAAAATTAACTTAAATTATTGTATGAATGTGTCAATGTGTCAAGACTTATCGTTGTTGGTCATCGAAGTGGAGGATGGAAATTTTGTGAAGATAACAATAATTCTTGAAACAAATATTTGATTGTATGTTCCCCAATAGTTTAAAAAGGACAAAAATACCTTAAGATAGCAAGAAAATGACTGAATTCATAAAAAAATTGAAAAAAATGCATTTTCAGGTAAAATAAAACGTTAATTTTTTAAATCAGGAACACATAAAACATAATTATTTATCATTTTTAGACGTGTCTGAACAAAAAATTAAAAAATAATATAATATCCTAAGCATCCTAGCCCTAATAATGTGTAACTCATAACGTCTTGTCTTTCAGATGATGGACGATTACTTGTTCCCGTCTCTTGGGTTCTCACCGCTGTTCCTGGCTGACCAGGACGATTACCTGATGTGGGGCTCTCACGGCAGCTCACAGGACTCAGGTAAGACGCAAGATGAATCCCATGCCCTCCTCTATGATCTCCCCGCGCAGACACAACATTGACCGAGGTCAGGGTAGAACTCTCGCGGATCATCCTGAGGATGGTGTGAGCATTGCTGGTGGCATGTGGTAGTGTGCATGGGGGGAGGGGTATTCGATGGCGGCACTTATCAATATGCCAGCCATTCTATACTGCCATGCTCCAATGTTGAAATAAATTAATTAATCTTATACTAAAATCCGCAATGGAAACTCCTAAAGAATTAGGAGAAAATTTCCCCTCATAAAATGTTTGGCAAAACTTTTTCGAGCAAATCCAATGCTTAAAAATCAAAAGTAGACGTGTCTACATGCAATTTGGTATCGAATCATGTTTCTGAATGAACGATTTTCGAACTACTGATACTTGTATTTTTATGAGTGGGCCACACGCTTCACCCAACCCTCGCAAAGTTAGGGATGGAATGGTCACAAACATTCTTCATAAGCGAGCATGACACAAATATATTTTTCGTATTGCTCAGATTTTATCATAGAATAATGATATAATAAAAAAGTTTCGATAATGTTTGCTCTAATGAAAAACCTCAAATTTCTCGATTGTTGATAATTAAAATTAGTTGCCAAGCACAGTAGTTTGAGTAGAGTTTACTCTTTGCGAGTTGTGCGATTTTCTAAAAACTCCGGAACCTTTACAATGAATAAATTGAGTGAGTTGGGGTTGGTCATATTGTATAGCAGATAAATAAGGAAACGCACGGCGAAAATTGGGAAAATCGCCAATCGCACAAAAAGGGTTTTGTTCAAACAGCTGTAACTTAAAAACTATTTGAGTACCATATTTGAGTATTTGAATTCTGCAAGATTGCAGAATTCGTTAGATTCTGGTCTAAACAATGTGAACAATCGAACTGATCAATACAGTTTTTTTTTCTTCTCTTTTTGACCATAATCATCGTTTAATTGTACTAGACTTGTGTAATTGAATTGTCGTAAAAATAGATAATCTCTATCTCTATAATCTCTATCATAGTCATAGGTCAACATCAACAAAAATACAGAAAGTCAGGGAACGATATTATAAAAAGTAAAAACAGTAGCAAGTCGCTCATTTCTTTGACATCGTCATGGACTATGGATTGGGGAAGTAAGCGCACGTTTATGCCCACTTAAAGTGATTTTCTATACCAAACCGATCATGCAAGCACAATAACTTTAATAACATAATTTGGAAGTATTACGAGCCGACTATTTCTTACTTCAAGCATTTATGACATTGAAAAGATTAAAGTAATTGGTCTGTTTATTAACGTACGTGGCACGAATTAGACTTTATATTCAATTGTGAAAACGATTTTCTATTTCGGCGAGGGTTGTAGGTATATTGATGAAATTGCTTTACTACTTTTATTAATTTCCATTGGCGTTTTTAGGAATAGCTTGTATAGGTATATAGTTTCACTAGTTTGTAATTGATAATATTATTGATAATTCTTACTTTTGCTTAGTGTGATTATTAATTATCTCGACTAGCAAGTCTGATTAGTCTAGCAAGTAGAGATTTACCACAAACAAGTAATAGTCAAGAGATTCAGCTATTGAGTTTTTGGATTAATAAAATATTAAAATTTTATTGAATTTTCCACAAACTCTACTAAATGGTAAATGTAATTAGAATTGAAGGAAATTAACTTGAACTTTCGACGAACATTTTCGAAAAGTTCCATTATGTCAATACTAGAAGTATGTCGTATCATAAATTGTATTATTGGAGGTTACAATTTACGATTAGGGTAAATTTAAAAATAAATTGTAGTTTCTCATGAAACCTATAGGTTCAGAAAGAGACATAAATTATCAGTTTAGTATCAGTTTATTTGTAGGAAACAATTCGCATACAAACTCAGGAAAAAATAAGAAACAAATTTAGCAAATTTATAAAACGTAGCTGAAAACATTTAAAATCGTGAAATTCATGAATCCAAAAAATGAGATCATAAGTATAAATATTTTTTAAGTTTTCTTGAATTATTTCTTGTCTGAGCGTGTGGTAACTTATTACATACTGTGTCCAGACTGCATGGCGCCTTTCGATGTAAGTCTTCAGTCGGCAATATTCGTGCTTTAAGTTATCTCTTGTGAGCAGACATACTGATGAAATGTAGATACAAGGAAGAGGTACTGAAATCTCTCGGAACTTATCTCCACATAAAACAATCTATCCAAGAGAGAGCTGACACGGATCACCTTATTTTGATGCTCTAAAAGCTTGATAGCTGGCCAGTGTAGCACCCTAAAAGATAACACAATATTCGAGTAACGAGTGGACATTATGCAAAGTAGGACTGCATGGCTAAAAGATTGCAATTCTGCGCCAAAGTTCTCATGACAAAGCATGCAGTAGAGAGTTTCTTGACAATGTTTAGGTTAACAACATTGTGGAACCAATGCCAAGAAACTTCTCACTGAAACTAGCGCAGATTGGTCATTGATTTCTCGCTGTTTTTTCAGAAACGAGATCGCAAATTTTGATACGTTTCCCATGAAATCCTTAGCTGATATTTGGCAATAAAAGAGCCCAAACCTTGCAGTCACGTGAAGAAAAATGTCGGCGAGTTTTAAAGTAGACACGAACACACTCACAAACAGTACTGCAGAAACTTGGAGTTTGGAAACGAAGTACCTAGTCGCGATCTACTTTATTTCTATTCATTCGGCGCTATTTGAACCTAAAGCCCCATTTACACGGTGCAATTTCTTGAACAACTTCTGTGTCACATTCCCATTTTTCATACAATTTTGTATTTACACGACGCAACTTTCTGTCACAGGACTTAAAACATTTTCTAATTTCTATTCAAGAAGTGTGGTACAGAAGTTGTACAAGAAATTGCATCGTGTAAATGGGGCTTAACAGATATGCATCCCTCAATACAGTCCCCTGACATTATGCAACCGATTTTTATAGATCAGATTATATTGTTTTTATTGTTTACATTTTACGTTTTACGTTTTTATTGTTTATTGTTTACACGTACATACAGGTTTGATCGATTTGTACTCCCTAATGAGATTAACAATCTTGGCTCTATCTTGTATCTTATGGGCGTACTAATTCGTCCAAAGGTACAATGCAAAATACTTTTTTTAATTATCTATTTCAACAAATTAGGAAATTTCATGAACATAACAGAGTTGTAGTATCAAGCCTATAGAATACAAAATATATCTCTAACAAAATTATAAATTAATTATTATTCCAATTAGATTTTGCGCAAATTCGATAAAACATAACTTGTAAATAAAATTGATACTGTAACGAAGTCTTGCAGTCTTGCAGATCATGTAAAGAAGCGATTAAAACTCTCGCGAGAATAGTGAATATCACGGCGTGGTCACGTGTCAGTACATCGACGGACGTGGAAGCACTGAGATTGACTTACATGTTCGCAAGTCGCTTCCTATCAATCATATCACATCCCACGGTGCATTGTTACAACTGACACATTGATATGCTATTTCTAGTTCTCTGTACATATTATGGAAAAAAGAATTTCAATGGAAGTGATAAAAAAAAATCCAGACTATTAATTCAAATAAACAAGTATATTTTAAAGAAAATGTTTGTAAATTTTGTCGCAAAAATAAGAGTAAAGACACCTAGAATTGGCTTGGCCCTATTTTTAATATCACTATCCGTTTCGGTATAAACACTCCGTTTGTCTATACAAGTAGGAAGTAAATATACTTGATTCTACTTTTTTTAAATGCAGTGACTTCGATGAGAATATCATTTAAAAAAAAAATCAACTCGTACAAAATTATACCGGGTGGCGCAAAAAACCACCCTGTTTGAGAGGTCACTACATCAATACTATATAAGATAAAGGGTTGAAACTTTCACATGTTATAGAAAAAATATGAAAATTTAATGTGTGCAATTTTCAGAAATATTCGAATAATGCGAAATGAGTTACATGTATTTGAATTAAGACGTTGAACAATCGTTTGCATAGCTGCGTTTAAAATAGTGCGCGTTTGAGCATAAACAAGAACCAGAAGCTTGTTAAATATAACCACTTTTTTGTACATAGTACATAAGTTTGCGTTGATCATAATTTTACATAAAAATGACTCCATTTAGTAAAGCATGTTGGTATCTTATAGAGACGTGGTTTCAAGAAGAGATGGAGGGAAAAAAGACTGTTATTGTGGCCGGATTTCCAACGATGAATTGGAAATGCAAACAAATTCACATAGATGTATTAAACATACATTTATGTTTCTTTAGAAATTCACAAAATACACATAAATTCACCTAATTCCTACAAAGTAACTCCAAATCAATTCATCAAACACGTTAATTTCGTCCGGTTTAATCTGCTGTTTCAACTGTAACTTCAATTATTTATAACTTTTTTCCTAATTAATAAATATGTTAAAACTTTCACATATTAAATTTTGTTATGTTTTCTAATATGTGTACAAATTTCAGAATCCCATTGTTTCGATATAGTGACATCTCAGTGAGGGTGATTTTTTTGCGCCACCCGGTATGTATTGACGTTTGTTAAAAAAAAGAATAAACGTACATTGTGTGACGCATGAAACTCGTCTCGTCTTTGCGCCTTACGCTTTGCACTAATTAAAACTACTGAACCGATTTTGATGAAACTTATCAATGGATACCTTAGAATCCCATCCCAGGACTAACTTTTAGCACAAATAATTCCCCAAAGTTGTTGATTGACTAAGCAGTAAAATAGTATTGGACAACGCTTGCCCAACGCCCGGGAGGTATGCCCCGATGTATTGAAGTATACAGCCAACGCATTAAGTCGTGATCAAAGCCAATGATAAAACCAGTCTTGCAAATCACCCCTCTGTATACAAATATCTGTATTTTAGGCAACTTATACTACTTCTGTGTACGACTGGTAGTCGCGATAGGGGGTAAGTTTTATCACAACTAAATGCGTTGGCTATACACCCACGGTCAGAAAAATTGACGGTAAACTGCAAAGTTGGAGCTCGAATTACCGTCAATATTTGTAGAGCGGAGAATTAATCATTATGTATGAGGTGGTTGAATGGTTCTTTTAATCAAACCCTTCAACCCCACATGCTCGAAATCTGCGTTCACCTCCGTATTTTCGTCTAATTAATCAAGTTTTGAAAATGACTTAGAATTTTGCAAGCAATTTCTGTGACCGCGGGTGTACATACGTCTAAGGCAGGGGTCGGCAACCTTTTTTTGGTAAAGGAGCCAATTTCCCAAAAATTAATAAATCATATTATAATGGGAGCCACAGTAGAGGCAATCAAATAAAATACACCGAAAATAATACATTAAAATAGGTACTAGTTTATTTTGATATGTTCCCGAAGCCTCCCAATTGTTGCCCCGCAGGTTTTTTTTTTACATTTCTACAATTTAAAAATGATTCTGATACTTTTAAATGAACAAACTGAATCAAATAATCTTTCAAATGTTGCCCCGCAGGGCTTTTTTTTAGAATTTTCGATTCCAGATCTTTATTTAAATTATAAAGAGTCATTCAAAAACTACCAAGGAGCCGCATGCGGCTCCGGAGCCGCAGGTTGCCGACCCCTGGTCTATAAAAAGGCGCTAAGCCCATGTGTTACGCGAAGCAGGGCAACGCCGGACAGGATAGGCTACCTGCTTGACACCGATGTAAATGTGTTGCCTACATCTGGCTCAGCAAGTAAGAAGGAACGGGCTACACGGGGCAAAGCACTGGCGTAACTTCGATCATTCTTCGAGGTTGCAGCTTTGGATCTAATGAGTACCATAAAAAGCAAACATATCGATAATCGATAGTAATGAAATTAGAGTAATTCAAAAGAATTTAGATAATCAAATCGACCAAAGTTTTGTGTTTAAATCGGGTTAAAATGCGCAAAATAATTTCTATAGCGAAATTCAAAAAAATGTCTGGACCTTCGTGGCCCGGACGCGCGTATTGTTGTACGGTCCTCCCCCGATCCAAATAGGAAATGAGGTTATAATATTTTACCTCTATGATATTATGTTACTGCTAAGGGTCCATACTCAAAGGATGTTACCTTCTAGCTTAGACTACTTCTAGACTTAACATACCTTTACTACAAAAAGGCACAGCACGCAATGGACTTACAATCATTGAAAAGGTAACATATTAAATTTTATAAAAATGAATAATGTCTTTCTTTGATATCACACGTAATAATAGCCTAATACTGCATTGCATCAACCAATGCAGTTATTCACAATACCTACGAACAAAACTGTATTTTGCATTGTTTGTTCCGAACTCATTTCCATGATCCGCCAGAAGTTATTTATATTTTTTAATTGTGGGTGATATTACGGATGAATCAAGTTTGTTGAGAAATAATATAGAAGTGCGAATGATGACAGAAGGAAGGATGCGGTCGTGGCCTCTTGGCTTCTAGCTTCTAGTTATTTGCCGCCTGACTGAGGGAAGACACGAAAATACCTCAGTCGTAAGGTCGGCTGCGGGAATCGAACCTTGGCTCCGGAATGCAAGTCATTATCTTTACACATGAGCATGGTGTTAACTCATAATGCTTACATGCGCCATGCTCCATGAAGCATTGTCTACCTAAATTGTAATGTACAAATTATATAATTATTATAAAGCAATATCTGCCTTCGTGTAGACTATAATTGTGTAATTATTATTGTTATGATTACATGTGAGATTATGAAGTTCTATTCATCCCAGGTTAATCGTCTTGTAAGCTGAAGCGTTGACTGAAGAGTTGAAGACAGACAATATATCTAAACGACAAAGTTGTGGAAATGAATTGCTATTTGATAATCGTTAGTAAGTTTTTTGAAAAATTTGATCACCTATATAAATTGTGAGAGAATTTCTTATTCAGAATTTCGAATTTCAATGCAGAAAAATATGCGACATTTTGCAAAACATAACTATACATACCACCAGTAGGAGATGTGATGTGATGTATTAGCCATGTGCGTTTACCATGTGATGTATTAGCCATGTGCGTTTACCATGTGATGTATTAGCCATGTGCGTTTATACCATGTGATGTATTAGCCATGTGCGTTTATACCATGTGATGTATTAGCCATGTGCGTTTACCATTTGATGTATTAGCCATGTGCGTTTACTATGTGATGTATTAGCCATGTGCGTTTATACCATGTGATGTATTAGCCATGTGCGTTTACCATGTGATGTATTAGCCATGTGCGTTTACCATGTGATGTATTAGCCATGTGCGTTTACCATGTGATGTATTAGTCATGTGCGTTTACATGTGATGTATTAGCCATGTGCGTTTACCATGTGATGTATTAGCCATGTCCGTTTACATGTGATGTATAACCCATGTGCGTTTATACCATGTGATGTATTAGCCATGTGCGTTTATACCATGTGATGTATTAGCCATGTGCGTTTACCATGTGATGTATTAGCCATGTGCGTTTATACCATGTGATGTATTAGCCATGTGCATTTATACCATGTGATGTATTAGCCATGTGCGTTTACCATGTGATGTATTAGCCATGTACGTTTACCATGTGATGTATTAGCCATGTGCGTTTACCATGTGATGTATTAGCCATGTGCGTTTACATGTGATGTATTAGCCATGTGCGTTTACATGTGATGTATTAGCCACGTGCGTTTACCATGTGATGTATTAGCCATGTGCGTTTACCATGTGATGTATTAGCCATGTGCGTTTATACCATGTGATGTATTAGCCATGTGCGTTTATACCATGTGATGTATTAGCCATGTGCGTTTACCATGTGATGTATAAGCCATGTGCGTTTACCATGTGATGTATTAGCCATGTGCGTTTACATGTGATGTATAAGCCATGTGCGTTTACCATGTGATGTATTAGCCACGTGCGTTTACCATGTTATGTATTAGCCATGTGCGTTTACCATGTGATGTATTAGCCATGTGCGTTTACCATGTGATGTATTAGCCATGTGCGTTTACCATGTGATGTATTAGTCATGTGCGTTTATACCATGTGATGTATTAGCCATGTGCGTTTACCATGTGATGTATTAGCCACGTGCGTTTACCATGTGATGTATTAGCCATGTGCGTTTACCATGTGATGTATTAGCCATGTGCGTTTACCATGTGATGTATTAGTCATGTGCGTTTATACCATGTGATGTATTAGCCATGTGCGTTTACCATGTGATGTATTAGCCACGTGCGTTTACCATGTGATGTATTAGCCATGTGCGTTTACCATGTGATGTATTAGCCATGTGCGTTTACCATGTGATGTATTAGCCATGTGCGTTTATACCATGTGATGTATTAGCCATGTGCGTTTACCATGTGGTGTATTAGCCATGTGCGTTTACCATGTGGTGTATTAGCCATGTGCGTTTACCATGTGATGTATTAGCCATGTGCGTTTACCATGTGGTGTATTAGCCACGTTCGTTTACCATGTGATGTATTAGCCATGTGCGTTTACATGTGATGCTGCGGACTGTAGATCTGCATGGATATGTTATGTCAATGTCATCAACCCTAACTCAATCCTGTTATTCTTGAAGGTTCCACAAGTGAGCTGTCCGAGCTAGATTTGGAACTAGACGCCCTGCTGAGCCAAGGCCCAGAGATGAACTGGTGGAACAACAACAACACCACCGGCAACGACCACAACAACAACAACAGCCACACCAACAACAACTACATCAACATCAACAACAACCACACCACCACAATCATCAACAACAGCTACATCACCGCATTGCCGATCTCATCAAGTTACGAGTCACAGCTTCCAGACAGAACAGCTTTCTGTAACGAGATGTGCACGAACTTTTTGCGGGAGAGCGCCGAACAATTGCAGTACCCTCCGCCGATGGTTGTTCTCGGTGTCAACTTGTGTTCCTTGGACGAGGACCACCAAACCGATCATACACTTCATCAGATCACAGCTTCTCCTGAACCCCAGGCAGCACTTGCTTCTCACGATTACGTGAATAAAACGACGGAATCGTCTGCTCTCGACGAGAAGATATTCGTGTGTACTTACGCGGGATGTACGCAGGTTTATTCCAAGTCCTCGCACTTGAAAGCTCATCTTCGTCGTCACACGGGGGAGAAACCGTTTGCTTGTACTTGGGTGGGATGCAAATGGCGGTTCTCTCGCTCTGATGAATTGGCTCGTCATAGGCGATCACATTCAGGTGTGAAGCCGTATAAATGTGACGATTGCGAGAAGAGGTTTTCGCGTTCAGATCATTTGGCGAAGCATTTGAAGGTTCATCGACGAAATAGTAACAGATACATGAATCATTCCAGCCATCAGAAGCGAGGCAAGAACACTATTTCACGAGTTTAGACGAACAATGGAAATATGTCACTTGTGTTGAACTATTCATATTCATCTGGGAGACATTGTAAACGTGATGATTGATCGGGAAGAGTTTACAATTATTTTGAATAATTTTGCGAAACATTTTGAAAGTACATCGACGAAATAGTTAGTAACCGTTCGAATATGTTCCTGTGTTTATAAAAAATGCAATCTTTGGTTCGAGTAGCCAAATCCACTCACAGCGACTGTGAACTTTGATATATTATGTAAACCGATGTTTACATAAACTATTGTGTTTATTGTATTATTAGTAGTACCTATTGTATTAGGTAAAATAGTTTTGATTGATTTTGAAGAATGAATTGTTTATATAAAATAATATAAAGTGGCAGTTTGATGAAATGATATTGAAGTCATATTGACTGTTGATCTTAATATATTTGTAAGTTTCTTGTATCTCTCAAAAAGTAATAAAAGTGACATATTACAATTAATCATGTTTTTTTTCCAATAACCATCTTGAATGTTAATATGAAGACCGGAAATTCGTTTTTATTAAAGCCCTCAAAACGTCTTAAAAAAGCTATTTTTTCGTTACAGATGGAGGAAAGAGAGAAAGAGGGCATAGAAAGTGATTTATCCATTTCCCCTCAAAAAACATTAAAAGTTATACTTATCAAAACGTAATAATCTCAACAAACAAACTGGACATGTCAGAGGAACACTTCAATTCCGACTCATTGCGACTCCACCCAACCAAACTTCCGATTACGATTCTTACAAAATAGCCATTATTTTCTATTCCATTCCTCAGACATTATATTTTTTTAACTCTCTGCAAAATCTTGATTGATTGTAACTACTTACATTTTTAATATATTCGATTTTATCTGCGGCTTTCAATTCAACACGCACGACAATAAACTCGCTCGTCCCAGGTTCGATCCTCGTCCCCCTCCCCCATTCTCTCTCTCTCTCTCTCTCTCTCTCTCTCTCTCTCTCTCTCTCTCTCTCGCTCTTACTCTTATCTTAGTTCCTGCCTCTCTCGCACTCCGTCTTGAGCGCTAGCCTCAGTCGTTGAATCGGATTGTATAGTTAGACGGCCAGTAGAAGACAAATGTATTTTCCATCTTCTTGTTCCCGGCTGAGCGTAGCGAGCGTTACTACGGGACTCTTATGCCTCTTTCTCTGTTTTTTTTTGTTCGCACCATATTTACCGCACCGATTGACCAATCGAGTTGAAATTTTGAACACACACTAATATCATTCTAATTTCGACCTGGAATGTTTTTTCAGCAATATTCAAATCAAAAAGTTGATTATTTTTATTTATGACCCATTTGGGCGCGACACCCTGCTGTATTTTCATTTGATTCAAATGAGAGACAGGTCAATATTAAAAAAAAACTTTTGCAAGTAATACGATTTTGATATTTTTGACATCAAAAAAGTATTACAATTTATTTCAAGTGGTGAATTGGTATTCGAGATGAGCGCGTATCAGTGCTCGCTTATCAACGCGTTACAATGAGCGTTTTCCTAGTGTATGATTGTTTGTTAGCGAGTCGATACACGTTTAGTAATTAAATTGACTCGGCCAAAAACCGATATTTATTTCAAACGTTTAAAAAGTATTAATTAAAAAAAATTTAGAGTCAGTATATTTTGAATCTTCATAAATGTCAGTGAAATATAAAATAATATTACAATTTGACGAGATCTTGCCTCAAAGAATTATTATGGAACGTTTTAAACTACAGTCAGTTTGTGTAACTTAGTAGAATTTTGTGAATACAAATACGGAGTGCAAACCAAATTGGGGAGTTTGTTTGCAAATAGCAACATCTCCAGTCACCCATTTATTGAGATCAACGAAAAACAACAGACATATGGTTTGTATTAAAAATCGGACAAAAAATTCTGAATTCTGAATTTTGAAAATGTGTCTTGGATACTTTTGTATTTTTATATTAATTAAGGTTTTAAATTTTGACATTTTGCATTTTGCAGCAAAACTATTATAAATCCTTATTAGACAAAATAACGCTCCAATGCAGCATCAGTCATCACTATGCGAATTCCTGATCGGTCGCAAGAGCAGAGTGGCTGAACTCTCATTGGCTAATAACTTCAGAGGGAAATATTAATTTATCCCATAGTTTTATGCGGAACGCTTGAAATATATTTTTTTTGCAATAAATGGATTTTCTTAAATCTAAATACATACGTTATTTTAAAATAATTACAATTTAATGAATATCTCTCAGAGTAAAACTTACCTGCTAAACCAGCTTGTGAGAGTACCAGGCAGCGGTGCAATCTGATTGGCTGTCGTGGATATGTTGCAATTTGCGAAACTTTTTGGAAGTGTTTCGTTTTGCATCGAAAGTCCGTTTTCGACCAGAAAATGTTCAATTTTGTACAAAACTAATATCATTTTCAAAATCACTGATATCTCAAGAAACAAGAAAAACGATTTTTGTGAATATGTTGCTAATGCTATTTGCAAGCGGCCGGCGTAAGCCCCAACAGGCACTTGCCTCAGTCGAGAGGCTAATTATGGGAAGGTTCCCCACTAACAGACCACAAACCTCCTTACCACCTTCCATTCTAGTCTGTCCCACCCTAAGGTGGGACAGAATCTTTCACTTTCAGCAAAACTATTATTCTGATTATTCCCAGGTGTCCAGTAACTCCTGCAGCCGTCCTTCTTATCCATTTCAACAACGAATGTACACAAAAGCAATATTGGAACCTAATTTAAATGTTATCAAAGTAAAACAATCTCATTCTACTGCCACGTTAGGGTGGGACGGACTATAATCATCGTCATCATTATAAACATTCATCCGTGGCCTAAACACCCGTAAAATCAACATTATTTGTATAGTGTAACAGCTGTCTCACTATGGAAAGCAATTGGACTGATGTTCTTGGATGGTGGCGCGCTGCACGCCTCGCCTCTCCTCTCTCCGACTACTTCATTCATTCTTGAACCGCCGTCGAGCAAGCGTGCTGTCAAGCTCCGGTCTCGTAGTGTGCGACCAACGTGGGTGGAACTGGCTTCAAGCTACCAGGCAGACGACTTCCTTACCAGGTAATGCCAATTACTATTTCAATATCGCATTCAAATTAGTTGTTTTAAGAAGAAAAAAATGTGTAGAAGATTTTGCCTTTAAAGTGCATGTTCAATAGATATGATAGATTTTTTCTAATTTGTTGGATGGAATTATTATGCCGGCATCAACTTTTGTCTGGGTTGATTGTTTTCTGTTTATTTTTGTCTAACTCACAATTCGAAGTATGGTGCTACGAACAACTTTAATTATTGTAACTAAAGCTTATATTCGAATAAGATAAATAAATAAGTAAATGAGATCTTTCAATTGGTAAGAAATTAGTATAATATAATTTTACGATCTGCTAACAAATATTGTCCTTTGCAAAACTGATGTTAGTTAATTTAATCGGCAAATAAATTAATGTATGAAAAGTTCTAAATCAACGACAAAAATTGTTTAGAAACCTTGTATTGTGATTGGTGAATCAAGGTACAACCGTCTCTACCATGGGTATAATTTGGTTGTGTATGTATACGATATTATTTTCCTTAACCTACTCCTACATTCATGAACAATATTTCATTGGCAGTGTAAATGTTTTGTAGGAGAGTGTACGAAAATTGTTAGCATAGGCCAAGTACGTAAACAACATGCAAATTAGTGGCACCGTCCCACTGGGTTTGATAATCTTGAAGAGACGATCATTTTCAATAACAAACGTGGTACAAGAGAAACATTTTGACATCTGTTCAACACACTGCAATCGCACGGATGGTCCTGAAAATAACGCCCAGATGAGTTTTGAGTGGGGCGACCAGAGTGACGACATATGGTCGTCAGCTCAGACCATATCCATGTAATTACTGTCGACTGCAGCAAAAACTTCTCAAGTCGTCGGGATATTATTAAAGATTCAATAGCTTCTTATTGTTATAATGATAATTTCTAACTATCTGGACTTGCACACCGGAGATCCCGGGTTTGATTCCCGCAGCCGACCTTCCTGATTGGGGGTTTGCGGAGTTTCCCTCAATTGAGAGGCACATCATGGGAAGGTTCTCAACTAATAGATTGCGATCGTTCTCTTCCCACCGTCTCTCATTACTTATATTCTATCATCATCATAACCCTATCACCATCAAAATCATTCATAAGTCTTCATTAGCCTTGTGGAAAAGTATGATGTTAACACCAGTGCCATTAAATCTGTACCTCAGAGGGAGAAGGCCCGAAGTCCATTTCAATGATGCTTGAGAGTTGAGGTGAGCCCAAAAATCTAGTAATTCTGTCTTTCCAGTCATATTTGAAATGGTGACATGGATAATTGTGTAAGAATACTTCAATTTAACTGTATTTGATGACTTCAGTCAAATGGCAATTGATTACATAATTCCAAATGTGTGCAATACAAAATCGAGAAAATGGACTTAAGACCTTCTACCTCTGAGGTGCATAAATCATAACAATATCAAATAAATTGATTTAAATCGCGTTTTAAAGATTAATCTCGGTTTCACAATGTAATTATTTCTAATTGGCAACGGATTTATTGCGAATGCGATGTATGTAGATCCTTGAAATCTCTCGATTCTAACCCGATCTGTTGTCCTGCCATTGAGCCACGCGAGTCCCCGGTCAGGCCGGCCAGACATGTGGGTGCTCGTTGAATAGGGAGACAGGTGGAAGAAACTGTTGTTTGTTGTCCTCTTTCAATAACTTGCCTCTAGCCATCATGAGGTCATGCAGCGCTCGCCGGCATTCATTCGACAAGCAAGTCGGTTTACTTGGGTATTGTGTTTTTATAAGAATAATGGTAATTAATTTTGGTTTGTATATACATAATGTATGCAAATCAATTAAAATACCTATTCAATTATGGGTGTGCCTGTTTACATTTTGTACTATGTAGCGATCTTGAATGAACAAGAAGGCTCTGTATTAGAATAAGGTTGCCTGAAGAGCACTGCATGGCTAATCAACAAATAAATGCAGTACGTCAGAGGTAGAAGGGCGGAAGTCAATTTCAATGATTCCTGGGGTGAGCTCATAACCAGTATTTCTGGGTTCATGCAATCATATTCGTAATGGTGGAAAGAGTCATTGTGTAAGAGAATACTTCAATATAATGTATTTGTTGACATCTGTCAAATGGCAATTTATAGTGCTTGATTACACCATTTCAAAAGTATACAACACAAAATAGACATAATGGACTTCTGCCCTTCTGCCTCTAATGTACTGCAAACTACATAATATTGATATAGAAATATATACTAAATAAATACAAAATACAAAATAATAAATACTTATGATATATGGGATGTTTACGAAAATCCAACAGAGTGCCCAACTTTCAAAACTAATCAAACAATTTATCAATATAATCTATGAAACATTATGCAAAATCACTTCTGTTATTTTTTTTTATTTTAGATTATGATTAAAGATCCTTTTCCCCTGAACGTGATGAAATGTTACTCTTTCCATTTTACACCGAATGTTACGTCTTGCTATGTCAAAGACCTGGCCAAAAACCGTAAACGTCTTGAACGCCAATAATAATCACTCTTCCATTATTAGTTCCTCTCGCAATGAGGTTGCCTATTGTCAATGTTGGGTAGACGTGCGTCATAAAGTTGAAATACATCTATAACTTTCAGTAGGTATTATATTCGGAGCGTTGTTGTGGGTGTTATTGATAAAAGAAATGTCAAAAGGTTTGTCGGGTGCAATCGTTTGGAAGACGGCACAACAGCCCTCTTTCCACCCTCCCTACCATCACCGAACATTGGAAGCTGGCACAGACTGGTTCTATAGATTTCAAAAATAACGTCAAATGTCATGACCAGTTCATATTTTTTCAATATCTTTTATGGGTTTCTCTTCTGATCTCACGTGGTTTGGAACCCTATTCAGTAACTATTTTTATCGAGTACTTGCTTCGCTGCAATGTTCTTCTTATAACAGTGAGAAGATTAAAAGTCGTTACAGAATAGGGTTTAGCGACTGGATGTAGAATTGACCATGTGCGCCCCATTACATTATCTTTTTTTGGCAGACGGGTAGTGTGGGAGGGGAGCGGGAGAAATTTAAAAATATTTGTTTGTATTTATAACACTGATCCGGAAATGCCATGAAGGATAGAAAACACCATCCGGCTAGACCCAGCTGGTCGGTTTTTGGATAAGGTAACACTTTAAACAAATTTGGGACAATACCACGGCAAAATGTTTTAGAATAACAGTACAATAGAGCTTTGGTGAAAGAGCCAACTCCTCTTATTTATTGGGTGGTTCTGTGTAACTTTCTTGAATTTTAATAGGTTTTTAACATTTAAATAAAAAGAACGTTGTCTTTTCCTGTTCAAGTGTACGTTACCTACATCCATAAATAATATAAATCCAATGCTACAACTTCATTCGATTCATAAGATGAAATAGTTTTAAACCGGAGCATAGATAATCGTCATGAGTGTGAGAAGTTGATAGATAATGAGATCTATGTCGTTTGTTGAGGCATCATTTTATCATATTGCGTATAGAATTGATCCGAACAAGCGTTGAGTACGTGTTGGCGATGACGCTTGGAGCGAAATCCTGGCAATTGAAGTCGCCGAAGTGAACAATTAATTGAAATAGTTAATTTTCGTTCTTCTCCCACACTCACTTTCATGCTAGTTTTCATTTATGTTTCTGGCATCCGGTTACAGAGTCTGCAGAATATGCATTATTTTTTCGCCCATGTAACTGTGTTAACATAGTAGCGAAAACCAACATTTAATGTATTATTAACATGACATCTCAAAGAACATCGGTTTTAGAATTCTTTATTTTTTTTAAGAATATAAATTATTGTGTAATATTATTCCAAGATTACTATCTTTGAATGATCTATAAAATGTGTATCAAGTAAATGGATTTCAAGTTCAATCGCTTGAACGCTATTTAATTGTGTTTATTCGTTTATGACTGCTCTCCCCCTTCCAATTCTTACATAATTACGTAAAAGTCAAGTAAAATTTGCTCTGATTTTTGACCAGATGGCGTGATTGCGTGCCAGATAATAATATTCAGTTTTTGTATTGATGGAGGGAACCTTTCCGCACGTTTACCATCGAAACAATAAAGGCAAAATTGAGAGTTTTTATATCTTTCATAATTGTATAGTGTTATAAATATAGAGTAAGGATGTGTAAATTAATAACACAATTGTAGCAGTGCAGAGATGTTTATACACAACCCGGAAATGATATCCATTAGCAACTGAATACAATAATTCCAAGCGCGGTGTTTAAAAGTTCTGGTACGTTAATTGATAATTGTGACGAAGAGTTGACGAACCCATTTTATCGACTCTGATATTTAATACGACAGTTGGCCGCTTGATTTCAGACAATCGTACTAAGTGATTATTCATTCAATTCCTAGAAGCCTAATTTGCATTTATTGATTGTTAATTACATTTAACTCCTCTTTCATGCTGACTCAATTCGCGATTTCTATTTTCGAACTTAGCGTCGTGGTCACGGTTAGAAAAGGGTGCCAGATAGCCTGTCAACTTTAGACCAGCATATGGGGTCGTTCATTTTGATAAATCAAGTTTCGTACTCCCTCCCCCCCCCCCCCCCATCCTTCCCCCATAAGGTTGAAACTCCCCAACGGACTATAGACAGGTGAACCGGATGTGTATGAAAGCAAGACAGGAAATGGCTTACTACTTACTTCCTCTCGTCACTACCTTAGTGCCTAACTTTGCCAGAGGCACAATCTCGATTCACTCGATGAGTCGCCTACGCTTATAGATGCTTATAGTTAACGCATCATTGCGTTGTACAGTTGACCTTCTGCCTTCTGGAGTATTCTTCTTGGCTTCGGCTTCTCTATCCTCTTCCCCCCCCCCCCCCTGCCCGAGCGCGCATCCTAAGCGACATGCATGAAAATTGAAATCAATGCCCCCCATATAACAGCTGTGTCGGGTTCCTTGGTCCACACCCCACCCCCCTGTAGTATTGAATACCATCTACCGCATTTCCGGTTGTTTATCGTACAGATGTTGACGGGTTTAGTTTTCAATTTTCTGGCATTCTTTTAGGGTAGAAAATTGCGTGACAAATTGGAGCGTTTACTCTGAATATACCATTTGAATTGTAAGCAATATTGTTGTTTTATAAGAACACATTTAATTTTTATTATAAAATTATTTATGATTTGTATCACGACATATTTCAAAGTACCTACAATGGTTACCTATTTACTTAATTTGAAATTCACTCGCGAACTAAAACAAGGTCAAAGAAGGTTACCTAATTCATTTTCAATAGGTCCAAAAATCCGCTTTAAATGACTATTACGTTAGTCTAAAACACGGTGAAATTTCATCTGATAGTGAGTATGATCGCGAGATTGCGTGACAAGACTTCTATTCCCCGTGATAACTGCTAGTGTTCTACCTGGTATAGGAAGAGGGTCATGCAGCCTCACATATCTTCACGTGAACTTCGACTTCACAAAATCACGAATCTTCAATAGAGTTGAGTTGAAAATATGCAAAACTTGTTTTTAGCGAATTGCCATTAGCTAGTCGGTATGCGAACTCTGAGGTCAGGTCTAAGAGCTCAACTCAACCCCAGAGAGCCCAAAGCCTTCGAGTTCACTTCGCTTTGCGTGATCACAACAATCAAGCAATTTATTGTTGAAATATCGCAATGTTCTATTCTGAAATTGATCGCAATTTCCCAAGGCCCAGGATTCAAAGCAAAATGAAAAGTTCTATTGTACGAAGAAAGGAAACTTTGGCGTAAAGCTGTCGGCTAGAATAAAAAGTAAATAAATAATGTTCCGTGGAAACTCAAACTGAAAGTACGATGGTTTAGGAATAATCCATACCATATCGAACTGGCACCACCTGACCAAATTATCTGATAGTAGTCTTTCACAGAAGTAATTCAAATTACGTCAATGTCTCAATAGCTTGTGCATTTTCTACGACATATCGCACAATTTACGATGGCAATTATCTATAATGAAGAATTTTAATTGTTTAACTTATCAAAAAATCTTTTACCTACTCAATTTGTATATGTTTAGGAAGGTTGCTATTTGGTGGGTGGAAGCATTATTTGTTAATTGGTAGGAATGTATCTTTTATCACGTTCCGAATTAATTTTCAGTGATAGGTGACGGCAAAGAGGTTATGAATAACCTATTTGGTTCTGGCATTGAAATCTATTAAAATTCAGCCAGCCAGTTTCCAATGTGTGAATTTAGTACTTTGGAAAACGCTTGCATCGCCGCGTTCATATGCTTCGCGAATGCTTGTTGTACATGCGACCAAGAAATAGGTGTGAATGATCTGTATCCCTCGGATAACAAGAAGCATTCCTTAATCGATGGCGTTGAAATTATAAATATCTCAGTGTCTATACTTTGATTTCGTTGATAAAACAGTTCATGAATATTGAAAAAAAACTGAATATACTGTTTTTCTTAGAATTTTAAACGTTCCTCAATAATTATGCAATTTCCAATTTGGTAGGTTAATCTACAGGTCACTTTAATCTTATCAGAGGATTCTTAGCAGGGACTCCAGTCGAAAAGAGCTATGCGTTTTGGAACCGGAATCGGAACCCTTACAATATTTAACATTATTTGGGTTTTAAAAAAGTGATTTAAATAATTAATTTCGTAAAATTTTTACTTCATTGCCTTCCCAATCTCAAATTATCAACTTACAATTTACAGTTTTTCAAAAATCAATCAGTACCTAAGTCACCTAAGACATTTCTAGCCTTAGTTCAACATTCTTCAATGCATGTATGATCCAAACGTCGATTTAAAAGATTAAATTAAATCACATACGAATGGACGAATTATTGAAATGAACTCAATAAATGTCAGGTGCGCGAATTGTCATATGGCAATAGATTTATTTTATTTTATTAAATTAAAGTCTGAATTGCAATGGAACAGATATTTAAAAAAAAAATTGAACCGGAACTGAAATTCATTGAGTTCCAGTCGCTTAACAGGCCGGAAATTTTTGAGTAATGTAGTAATTTTCTAGTAATTTTACAAGTCTGAAGATTGAACCTAAGATATGTTACGAGATCGATAAAAATCATAAGTTTGAAATATAATGGCATCATTTCGTGTGAATAGCTAAGATTTGCAGGAGCCCCCGAATATCGCGTTCAACTTGTATATCTCGGGTTGTTTTCAAATTGCTACCGGCAATGTTTTAACGACGCACTTAAATGCAACACGATCTGGTGATAACGGTGCAATTTGATGATCCCTGTTCGGTATCTGAACCCAGTGTCTTTAACCTTCATGACGCCATGGTGATGACTGATGATGATTAATTGATTGAGCCCACGACTTGCTGGGAATTTGAACTTCGGTGTTGTTCTTTTTACACGACCGAATACAGACTTGCATAATATCAAAGGTTGAAAGATGAAGTAATTTTAATATACATTATCGTCCATGCTATACTACCTATTCTTCATAGCATTTTTCTGTAGATTATGTTTTAAAATCATGTTGAAATAAGACTGTACCGCAGAAAAAACACGATAACCGTTTTTTTCAATAAAAAACATTAATGATACATTCTGATGGCCTTCTAGAGTGATACCCCGAAAAAATATAATTTCTATAAAATATAAGTATGGTTTTAGAAGGTCGTGTATTTCTCGCTAATGAGTGATTATGGACTCATTGTTTGATTTCGGTTTCTGGTTTTTATAACAAACTGCAAAGATATATTATTCTTTTACGTTCCACACTGGGACTCATTTTGATCACTTTTTCTAGTTTTTCAGTAGGTACCATGAGTACGACAATACGAAGACATTTAAATTTATAAAAGAGACGGTTCTTATAAACTTATAGTTTTTCTTTATTTAAAATGAAACTTTCATATCTAACTCACACTAATAGCTCCACTGGAATAGGTAAAAGTTTGAAATACATTTTATAAAAATCACATTTGTGTACCAAAGTACTCTTATGAAGGAATTAGGTACAATCCCAACTTATTTCAAGTCAATTCATTTTGTTTAAAAATAATAAAAATATTATAATAATATTTTCTACCTTTAGAAGTCAAGCATACAGCGACATTTTGAACCGTTTTGAACTACCAATTTTAATTTGACTTTCGCGGTAAGTTTGGTTCATGAAAATTTAGCACGTAAAATGATAGGATTTGCATCACGAAATCCCGCCATACTCTTTGAAGCTGACGTGTCACGTGACGCCCATTCCACGGATTAACCATTAAAAATTGATTCGATATGTGAAAAGCTTCAAAGTATCGGATTATGTTCTTACCGAAAAAATATATTCAAACTTGTCGGAAATAATGTACATCATATTCAACACTCGTCAAATTGCTATGTTGGAAACGAGCGAGTCATAAAACCCAAGAAAAGAGTTCATTCTGCACGTGTTGGGTCAATATTTGAGAGATTACTCTCAATTAAACACAACTGTCCAGATGATGTCTCGACTGGATGTCATGCGGGTGGCGGATTCACAGGGGCAAGACTTTGCGGACATCGATTGCATAAGCGTGATTTTCACAATGATCAATCTAAATCTTATCAAATTGTTGCCCCCGGGGCGCCGGCATGGGGGGGGGGGGGCAAGGGGTGCTTCCCCTCTGACGAAGATCCTGGCGGCGCCTATGTTTGCACCATATCCTCTTCCCATAAAGCGACAAGAGATTTTTTATGGTTTTGCACGTTTTTACAATTTACTGATAGATATTGGGAAATGGCAGCTAAATCCCTTAGCTCAGGCTTGGTTTATGTTATATCCCCGACATTTGGCTGCGTGCTCTGTATATAAACCGGGCCTAAGTTGGCAACAGCTTTGAGAAACCATGTGGCCAGACAAAAAACAATTATTCCTTGTACTCATTGGCTCTTGTAGTTGAACCAACGAGTTATCTTGCAGATAGTTATTTGCACCATTAACGGGAGATGTTAACCCGACTTTTATCAGGTCATCAACAGGATGGTTGCAGAATATCAGAATGACGTTCTAAAAATTGAGTTTTTAAATTTTTTTTGGGGTCGGTTACTACGTAAGATAATTATAATAGAATTATATTAGTATGATAATGGTACTGCTCTAGGAGGAAAGATACACAAAATTATGTGATTAAATCAATGAATGCAGAGGGTGCTGTATTCTGTATACTCTCAGCTCAGGATATCCCACAGAGAGATTTTGTTGGTTTTTAGTAACTATATAAAATCGAATTTAGGATTCTGGAATTGACCTCGTTTTGTGGGTAAAACGTTTTTAGAATTGCAATGTGATGCATAGCGTTAATCAGTTAATACAAAATGTTACAATCCCTATTATAAAGGGCGGCGAATTATTTTAAGAACATTTAATAGAAGAGCAAAAAGTAAACTACTAAAATAATCACTATGCAGTGCATTCAGTACATTTTTACTCATTGCTTTTAACCGAACAGATCCAATACAATGACTAATGGAATGTGTGCTAATCGAAGAGCCAAGCAATCTTCAGATTGGCTTTGTTTAAAACCACTATTTTCGTCATCGCACTCACTTTACATGTTTCGAACGAAACAATGTAAAAAATGTAGCTACATGTAAAACTTCAGTGTAAACTAACCACTTTCAGAGTATTTGATGTCCACTGTCAATCCCCTCTTGGAAACCCCAGAGAAGTGAAGAATCAGGATGTCTAGTCCACTAGCATGTCGGGGAAACGAACCGGACATCCCCAGGATGTAAATCTGATCCTGTTCTTTGCAGATCTGCAGCCGATGGTTGCGCTGCGCCGTGAATGATGTCCGGTGCTACGCTGCTGCGCGTCTGCTTGCGCAGCGTCTGCTTGCTGCTCCTGACGCAGACTGCCACCTCCACGCAGCAGACGCAGGATGCGACAGCGAAGATAGGTAATACATTATACATGACTCATTATACATTCATTACCGACTTGGGCAGATGTAAACTATTAATTCAATTCAATTTATCTTTTATTCTACTCGCGGCGGTTTTGCCACCTTGTCTGCACGTGTTATTTTATATGGGAGGTCGGAAAATAATAACATTGCTCAGTAATTTATTTAAACATGAGTCATAAATTGCGAATAATTTTTGTGTCCATGGGCGTATGTCAGCTAGATTGTTTATTCTAGATATTGGAAACGATGGTTTACCTGACTAGGAAATAGATTAGATTAGTCCAGACCTGGGTAACTACAAAAATAAAATTATGGATGTAATTTTCATTAGAAAGCCATGGTACAAAATAAATAATCCAAATAGTTAAGCGAATACAAGCTGATTCATAAAAAAATAAGTTTTTAATTGTTGTTTTGTTCATAAAATTAAATTTGCACTTACCCTAATTTTCCCTCTGGTATATATTTTGGTCATAATAAACCTCAATTTGGCATGTATTTGCGACGCCCCAGATAGTATGTAAACCATTTGATCATTGTTCGTCGCATCTGGTGTCTATTATGTAATGACATATGTTAACCCGTCCGCCCGCACCTGTCATGCGGTGATCTCGCAACACGGTAATAAACTACGAGGGTAATGTCTTTGGAGAGTTTCCCCCCTGCTTGTTGGCTGTCATAATCGCCCATCCGCGACTTCCCCCCGCCGCAAGACAAAGGCTGGGATGGTTCCTAAACAACAGTCTTATAGCCGACATCAGGAGCTGGACTGGGTTGAACAGGCGTGGGATGCGAGAATCTTTTTCATAGGAGTTCTGACAATGTGTTCTGACAAATACAACATCAGTGAAAATTTGCTCCATTTCGACAAAAATAATCGAACATTTTTGTCCCTAGGGTTTTTACGACTACAATTATTAATTATTATTATTTTTTTGACTCCAATTATGTCGCAGGGCTGTCATGAAAGACATTTGGAAACTTAATCTTGTTCTGTCAATCATGACTCTAAAAATGTTAAATTTGTAATTTAAATAAACAATTTTTCTCCCATTTAAGAAGTCTTTGGAACAAAAATATTGGTTTACGGGATGCGACGAGACAAAGGGTTCGGATGCAAGCAAGCGCGTCCCGGCATCCCGGGCCAGTCCGTCCCTGCTGTAAGCAGACATATCTAAAAGCAGTCAAATATTAACTAAAACTCGCAAGTAATTAACCTCACAATTAGGGGATGAACGATATCTTCTCGAGAAGATATGCATTTCAGTCGGATAATCCAGTCTAAAGCCTGAACAACGTAATTCGTGAACGGACCAATGTTTTGACGTAATTTTATCAAAAATACTAAAAGTGAAAACAGCATTCTTGAAAAATGTCAATTCATGACTATGAGCTAAGCTCAAGTCTTTAATTAGAAATTGATCCTTGTGAACTAACTGGCAAAAAGTTTATGATCGGTAATTAGGTTTTACTGAAAAAGTCTGAACTTACCATATTTTATTTTGAAAATGATTTGCTTTCAAAAGGACCAGAATTATTTTGCTATTATTATTGACACGTCTGCTTGCTACTTGCGTCCGCTCTGCGACTTTATAGTGTAGTTTATGTGTTCTTGTCTTTTACTAACATTATATCGGAACTATACATGAAGACATATCACAAAAGATTTAAAAAAAGATAATTTAATTAGAAGAAAATTGAACATTTCGCAAACTAACTTGTCCCTATCTACCATCGCATCGCAATGCGAGCAAGATGTCGTGCATCTCACAAATAATATCAACCACTCAATAATCTTCCACAAACATAACTTGCGATCAATATATTGATTCGACTCCTATGTGTGAAATATGCGATTCGAATCGCAGGTAATAGACTTGAAGCCGGTAAGAATATTCCGAACTGTAAGCTCGTTTACCGTTTTTAGAAAATATTCTGCAATTGTTAATAAAATCGCAATAAAATCAATTTTGAAGGAATTCGTTTCTGCAAAGCTATAAAATATTTCCATGCTGGAGATAAAAAGTTTAATTTCATTTCGAATGAAAATAAATGTACTTCACTTTATGCTCCATTTATACTTTACAAGTCGAATGCGCTACATAAATGGCTACTACACACGAAACTTGATCTCGTGAATATAATTTTTTTTTATTTCTGCCAAGTCATTCACGACCCCGTATCTGTGCAAATAATGTACACAAACATCTGCATGAAACGGCAATTCTATTTATTTACCACATGCTAAGGTAGTAATGATCTCATGTGTGTGCAGGCATTCTGCTGGACCTACATCGCGATGGTTCAGGTGCAGCCAACTGCAGCCGGTTGAATCTTCCTCAAGTGCAGCACTACCTTGCTGCTGAGTGGGCAGCACAAGTTATTAACAATCAGTCGCAGTCACAGGGCATACAGATTGGTAAGATTAGAATAATCTCGTCGGTAGGTAGTAGTCAAACCTTGGAGTAAAAGGTAGAACTATGTTAAAGCTGGAAATAGTGTCGCATTAAGAAACATGCCTCAAGTTATTTTTTATATAAAATTTATGGTGAGGATATTATCATCCCTTCTTACCTCTATGATATTATAGAGCATACCAAAGGTTGATCGTGATTTTTTAACGAGGGGTTAGCAAATTGCCATTTTAGTATACTCCCAATTTTCTGATTTTTTTATATTATTTTTATTTTTTTGTTTTTATGTTCATTTTCTAAAAAATTCGTGATTTTTTATTGTATTTTCAAATACTTTTTTGACATTTTTTTCAATTTTTAATTTTCACGCGATTTTTGTGACTATTGTCATATGTTATTTTTTATTTTTGACTAACTTTTTATTTTAACTTTTTTTGTTATGTACACTGGCGGCAATATGATCCTTGCATTCTGTCTAGAGGTGAGCGCGTGAGTGATTTTTTTACTCACGCGCGGTCACGTCACGCGGGCACGTATTTCACTCACGCACACTCACGCACGCGGGTTAGTCATTTCGCTCACGATCACGCACACTCACGCAGCAAATCTTATGGACTCATGCACGCTCACGCACACTCACGAATTACAACTCACGCACAGTCACGCACATTGTTAACTACAAAATCATATACTTTGTTTAGGTCAGGTCCCTCTAAGTCAGTTCTCATATTTTTGATACACAACGCAGCTCTTTTTTTTTTACAAAGAACGGTTGAGTCAAGTGTAGCATGAGAAATGCAATTTGGCCACGGACCACCTTTACATCTCTTTTCTTATAGGTATAAACTTAGGTAGTATGCATAAAATATTTAAATTTGCTTATCAAGGGTCCATAATTTGAAATAACAATCGCAACTTTCCTGAACACTAAGCCCTGGCCAAAATGCACAGAAATCTGTTGTTGACAATGTTTTGTTTTTCTAATTAAAAGTAATCATGCCCCGCAGGGCATTTTTTTTTGTTTTTCACGAAATAAAAACCAATTTGGGAAGCTGAAATGGCAAAAATAATGGTCACGCGTGACACGCGTGTCACGATTCACGCGTGACCAGTAACTTTGCACACTCACGCACGACTTATAGCAGTGGTGTGCACACTCACGCACACTCACGCTAAAAGTCGTGAGTCACGCGTGAGTCACGCGTGACTCACGTCACGCGCTCACCTCTAATTCTGTCTCTCTCTGACCCATATCATAAACATGTTTTGATATGGAGCAGAGAGAGACAGAATGCAAGGATCATATTGCCGCCAGTGTACACTGATTTGTTAAGTTATTTACCCCTCGCTGTTTTGTTTGAACCAACTACACAGCTTGTGTGTAAGTTTTTTTGTAACTTTATTTGATTTGACCATAAACATTTGGAAATTATTTAATTTTTGTCCAAATTTTTAATTTATACTTGTTTCATTTGATTTTCAAGCTTTAACTGGTTTTAAAACATCTTTGAGAAAACCAGACTGGTTTGATGTGGAAAACTGGATCGTATTTTGGCAAAAGTGTTTACAGTTTTTACAAAGTAAAACTAATCTGTGATTAATTTGTTTCAATGTTGAGTCCTGACTTGTAAGCTACAAAGCTATGTATCACTTTCATGGTGACACATTGTCAATTTGTGTTTTTCAGGCGTTGATTTGTACGACACGTGCGGTAATCGGGATGTGGCTATGAGAGACGTCTTCTTCGCTTTGAGAGGCGCTCTGGACCAGCGGAATAAGAAACCTCTACTAGGTAATTAACATTTAAATAGAAATTTTAAAGCGATCAATTCATCTTTGTATGGTAAATAGTGACTTAAAAGTCAAGTTTAACTATATTAACTTGGCGAATTGAAATAATAGTTATATGTTTTATGTTATTATGTAAATTGTGATATTGACGATGATTGTTGAACATATACAAAAAGTGAGATTAATATTAGGTGGGTTACTATATGGAACTCGAATTTCACAATAATATGTAGTTATTATCGGTTACATAGTTACTAATTTTCATATAAATTAGGTCAGTTTTATGTCGAATAACACCAGTTCAGAATGTTATTAGTTTATAAAAAATGAAAGCTTGAAAATGAGCATAAAACGCACAGTAACACTTCTGAGAATATTGAGCATTGCTCAATATCGCAGTGATGATATTGAGCTTCACTTTTGAGCATCGCTTTTGGTAGGGTTGCTATGGTATTTGTGTCAAGTTCATTCATATTGGTGCACGATGTTTGGAGGAAATCTTCAACTTTAATATTCGTGTAGCTCTTATGCCATAGTTAATAGATTATTTTTAACAAATAATATTAAGAATCAACATTTTACTTCTAAATTGATTTACTTATTTGTCTGAATTCTATGTTAAATATCATATATTCCGTTGCAACTTATTACCATTTTCAAAAATTAATATTTTCAATTAAGCTTCGAGAAGTGATAAAAGAAGAGTGGGAAGACCGAGCGAAAAGTGGAGAGAGCTGGTAGCAGAAGATGTACAAGAGAGACTGGAGAAGTGGGAAGAAGTGGAAGAAGGAAGGTGGTGGGAAGACAGGAAGAAGTGGAAAAAAACTGGTAGAGAAGAAGAACGAAGAGGAAGAGCCAAGCCTGGCCAGCTAGCTTAGGAGTCCGGGCCCTAGTAAATGGTGGCCTCGCCACCCCCAGACCCAACTCTTGGAACCGGGAGAAAGATTATTATTATTAACTTGTACACTTTGTATTGTAACGACTAATGAACATGTTTATCTCTAGGTTTGATCGGACTTGGAGATCCCGAAGTAATGAGCGAATCTCTAGCGACACTCCACGCCTTCAACGTACCTCTAATACTTGCTTCACCTCGCCTTGCTGAGATGGTCACTCAACACGGCAACATTCTTACATCGGCACCTGACATCAGTGGGGTCATCTCGGTAAACACAGTCTCTTCCTTGTTTACCTATCAAGATTATTTGCATGGCCTGGGGTGCTGGTGTCACCTCATGGGCTACAATGACTTGCAAATAGACATACCTATGTTACAAGTGGCTTAATTTAATCGTAAATAGATGTCACAAAGTATTAAGAGTCAGCCGGGAGCAACACCGGCCCCAAACTTAAATTCAAACAAATAATTCTGTGAAAAATTCTCAATTTAATTTAAATATAATTATTCTCTCCATAATTTTTTTAGACAAATATTAATTTCTGATTATATGCTCTATTTATGAGTACATAGAACCTAGAACATATTTTACATCCAATGTCACAGAGCAAGTTGTCTCAGGTGTAACACTCTGGAATTGCACTCCAGTGGCCTGTGTTCGATTCTCAATTCTCACGGCCAACGTTTTCCGCAGTTTCCCAAAGCTGAGAGGTGGGAAGATACCTTATTAAGAGACCATGATCCTTCCCCTTTCACCCATCTCCCAGTCATCCTCATAATCATTCATCTGTATAACTAGCCTTGCATAGTTGTAGAAAAATGTACTCTTTATAATATAAGATTGTTTAATAATTTTGTTGAATATAACAGTTTTGACAAATTGTCAATGGCAATATACTTGTATATATTTTGTAATTTCTTACTTCCAGCCGATGGTTAGTCTTGCACGAGAGCTGTCCGTCAGGTACGTGAGCATCGTCTCGACCTGCATCCAGAGTGTGAGCAAGTTTTCACGTGCGGCCGCCAGTCTCGGAATCCGAATTGATCGTAAACTCCAATTGCAGCGATCCTCGCCAGCGATGGGCGAGGTTCTCAAACGGTTCCTCGATGATTCAGTATGTTGATTTCTACGAAATCTTTTATGGTTTGAAAAGAATAGAATTTTCTATCTTTTGCATTGGGTAATTACATAAAAGGAGATCATTCCATTAAATATTCAGAAACGAAAACTACTTTTTGTTTGATTGTTTCTGTGTAGGCATGTTTTCTCTCTGAGTATATTTTCTTCTGTCTGGTTTTCTTCTATTGTTTTTTTTTCTGAACAAAGGTAATTTTATGTATTAAATAAATTTTTTTTTTTTTAAATGTCCTAGGTTCAGATATCTACTGTTATTGGAACGTTTAATTCAAATTACAAATCTACATATTATGATATTCCACATAAAATAGAAAATTACTGTTGTAGAAGGTACCAATTAATCAAATTCTTCCTTAATATTATAAAACCTTGAGATTAAAGAAGCATGTTCAGTGGATGATAATTGTTTGGATTATAAATTTAGAGCCAGGAATACAGTGTAAGCAACATTTGGCTCTCCAAATCTTGATTAGCATTTAGCTGATACATACTTTATACAAAATAATACTACTTGGTATGCTAAAATGAAGAAGTAGCAATTGGTTGTATTGCAAGTTGATATGAAAGGTGATTTTTGTTATATTTTATAGACTCCTGACCATTGCAATATATATCATGTTTTGTTTGTAATGTTTTAGACTTCAAACGAAACGATTTGCTTCATCCTGGAATCTACCGACATAGATATATTGGGTGAATATTTGCGGAGCTACAAACGAACAGGCAACAACCTAATCATCGGAGCGATTGGTTTCAACAAGAACTTGATCCAACTCTGGAAGCATCTCTTCGCCGGCAGTTACCTCATCGAACCACACATGCCTGAGCTGCCTGATTTCAGAAGTTATCTTCTCTCTAGGATGCAGGTACTTACTGATTGGCGATTGCATGTGGAAATAAACCACTTTCTAGTCGGCTATGTTGTTATAAACTAGTTGAAGAATGATAAAAAATTCTTATTAATTTGCATATTTCACATTTTGACCATGCTGTCAGATAGAATCTCTTGTTGTGTTTAAAGTTCTTTTCAATTGTTTGATAATTTATATTTCTGATAGAAATTAGCCAAATTTTACCATCAAACGAGCATTCCGAGCCATTAACTTCATTTCCTACTTATAAGGTACCTACTACTATTAAAGTCATTGTTTCTGCAATTGATGGGGAAGTGGCATGCATTTTTTTCTTGGGTTTGAAATAAATTCTTTCAAAATAACAATGCAAACTGGTCAAACACACTGTTCCCGCCACAAAAATTAAGAGTATAATAAAAATATTTATAGCCAGCATTTAAGCAGAGAGATGGTATCATTTTTATCAATTCCCAAGTATTATGTTGTTCTGGTTGCAGCTTTATTACAAAGACAACAATAAAATAATGTCACAAGCCAGTGAAACCAATTTTCTGCTAAAATATAAGAATGTTAATTTGAAATTTATGAATGAAAGTAAAATTCTTGAAGGTAAAACTGAAAATTGTCATTTTATAAATTTTTTTTGAATGAATTGTAAAAATATACACATCCCTATTATTATTATGCTTTTCCCTAGTGTTCTTGTAATACTGATTGACGGCAGTACTTCTGCTGAATCTCTTCTTCTTTACATATTTTGAGCATTTCCACTATTTCGCTAGGTCCCTGTTTCTTCCTTAACTCTGCTTTACTAGCTCTTTCACTAACATGTTTATCTCGGTCTTTTGCTGCTTCACATCCGTGACATTTTTAGCCCAGCCTATCTCTGCATGTAGCGTACTGATGATCACGTCACATACTTTGGATAAGTAGTTTAGAAAAATGATTAATATCCAATCTACTCCAACTCTATCAGTACATTGTGATTATTTCAGGCTGCTCAAGTTGAACCCGACCACCTGATCGGCAGCTACATGGAAGCTTTCTACGACTGTCAATGGATCAGTAGTTCCAGTCCGAAGACGAATTGCAGACATTTGAGTAAAGAAATACTGGCTCAAAAGCTACAGATAGATCCAGAGGTTTGTATTTTTTATGCTGATCTTTAAGAAATTTAATTTACTAATTTAGTACCAGAGATCATGCATTGGTACATGATCAGTGTCTGGTGGAAAATTGGAAAATTGTTTCAAAAACTGTTTTCATTTTGAATTTTTTTGTAAAAATAATATCATGTGCCAGTAAAACTTGTTTTTCTGCCAAAATGTCTGAGAGATTTCAATTTTATATTTATGAATGAAAATTAAAAATTATATTTTTTGGATTTGATACCAAAGTTTTTATTACAATACAAATATGTGGTGTCATTTTTATATAAGCAAGTGGTTGGTCACCAACGTATCTATTATATTTTCATCGATCGATATTTGCATCGATACCTGATAGATAACATATTGTGTTAGATCAATGATCGAAAGTCAAAAAAATAGATATGTTGTTGGCTCAGTGGAAACCAAATTGCTACAATTTTCCATATAATTTTTAATAAGTTATAATAGGTAATAAATATCTGTTGCCATTTCCAACACAATGTTGGGTCGGGGGTGCAATCTTCAGCGATGTTAATTATAATTAATTTTAAAAATTTTCATCTTCGTAATATTATCTACAAAACTACTGACAATTCAAACTGAAGAAAACTATAGTGACGAAGAGTATCTGTCATGTTGGGTGTGGTGTACGGTACTAAATCTAAACTTTGCCCTTTGCTTTCTCTTAGGTGAACTTTGTTGTGAAGGCAGTCTCCGCATATTCCGCCGCATTGCTTCTTCACTGCGTCTCGAAGACCTCCGACAATTGTCTACATCCGGAGCCGAACGCAGTCAATCTTCAGCAAGCTATTCTATCGACGTTAACTCAACTCAGTTTCACATCCAACAACGACATGCCTTTTGAACTTCAGGGCACATCTCATCATGTTTCATACCAAGGCCAATTAATACCAAACAAGTATGTAATCTATTCAGTCGGAAGTGACGGAGACGTCTCGAAAGTCGGTTGGTATTCCGATGATCAAGGTCTTACGTTAGATTACAGTGTAACTACAACACCACACATGACACAGAGACAGTCACAGAACAAATTAGAATACGGAAGCAGAAAAACTTTATACGAATTAAATTCTCCATCGAGTGAAGGCGTGAAGGCACGGCGTATCGCTCACGAATCTTCACTGACCCGCCCTTGGGCAACTGTCATCGTCGCTGTTACGGCTATTGGAATCTTCATCACACTTTTCATATTGATATATGTTCTTCTTAAAATTTGTGATGGTTCTCTTTCTGGCAATCAATCCATGGGCTTGATATTGCTTTTCGGTATTATCATCCTCTATGCAAGCGTTGTGTTTTACGTGATGCCATCAAATGGATGGAAATGTTTGGTGAGAACGTTTCTTCATCCCCTCGCTCTGTCTTTATGTTATGGTATTCTCATCATCAAAGTGATGCAGTTAAGATCATTGGTATTACTTGGTTTGGGGGGAAGAGTATCCTACGTCAATCAATATATTCTATTATTCTTCATAGTTTTAGTGCAAGTTGTCATAAGCGTGCAATGGTTCCTTTCAAATAATTCACGCTTTCACTTGGATACTTGTTACATGTCTCCTGCCGAATTCATTCTCTTGCATATGTACATATTATTGCTTGGAACAATTACTTTCATCTATGGCTTGACTGTACTCAAGATAAAGAGAAACTACAAAGAGGGGCATTGGATTACACTGGCAGCATTTCTCTGCATCCCAGTATTGGTTGTGTGTGGTTTAGTCATTACTTTGGCACAAAGTTGGTTGTACGAACCAACAATGTGTGTTACACTTCTTTCGCTCGCTTCGATATTGGTTCTCGTGATATTTATACCCAAGTTGAATACGATCTCAAAACAATGTTCACACTTCAAACATAAGAAGTTTCCCATGGCAAATTCTATAGCTACAGTTTTTACAACATACACAGAAGATTTACAAAACAATTCGCAACATCTTGGATCGGAATATTTTAAGAAAAAGTTGAAAAGCAGCAATGGTGGACAGTCGAGCATGGTCTCTGCTAACGGTACCAGCTTGTACCCAATAACGAGCGGCCTATACAGCTATCAATAGCCTTCATCAAGTATGTATGGTATTTAAAAGTGATCTAAAAGTACCCATTATCATTTATATTCTACAAATTCTCAGTTTAAAGTAGATTATTGTGAACTAATCTAAGCACAGTACGAAGACATTGATTGATATTATCTAAATTTATTAAGCACATATTCTAATATAGTAGACTAAAACGTTTCACATTTTGGTCGTTCTCGATATGTACATACTTTGAGTTTAGTTATTCTATGATGAATTTATGAAAATAAAAGTAGAATATAAAATATTTATGTTGATCTATGAAATGCGAATATTTATATGTACAAAGTTTCACATCGCATTAAAGTTATAATCTTTGTTTTGATGTAATAGTGTGTATGTTAAGATATAGGATTATCATCACAGATTGTGTAAGAACACAATGTATGCAATATTATGTTATAAATCAGTGGAAACTTGAAATAAACATGATTTTAGTAATTATGTTCTGAATTTTCTACTAATTTCTGCAACTACCACTCTTACTGATTATACTGTGATTGGTCCCTATGATTACAGCAGGATACTATAAACTATTACACTACAAAATGTTGGAATTGCTGTCACTTCTAATCTTCAGATATATAGAAACGACTGCTCAATCTCCACCATCCATTCTTCTTCCTTCATCACCGTCATCATCATCATATTCATGTTCATCATAAAAGTTAATTCAGGAGTAAATGGGAAGTAGTACAGTGCAGAATGTGCTAAAACATATTTTTCTTTAAAAGAGTCTGTTCAAACTGTTGACAAATTAGCCATTGGGGGGGTGGGGGGGGGGGACAATCAGTACCTATATTCCCCATGGTGTGATGCCATCTCCCCGCATCCCTCCCACCACACCGATTCGACCACTGTCAGGAGGAAGAAATTTATTTACGCGTGCCCATACACTGTCAATTTTGCTTCTCATCAAACAGAAACAACATAATGATTCAACTCTCAATTTATTAGAAAAGTTCTCAATTATTTTAGGATGAATACTAACTCGATTTCACGGTCTTGATAAAATTTAATTGTAGATACTAAACAGTAAACATATTCGTCGACTAAGTTCCGAACAAAATCGACCGTTCCAATAATCGAAATAAAAATTAATTAGTATTTGTATTTCAGAGAGTATAATACTTGATATTATGTGCAATAATGTCTTCACGGTTCTCCGATATGTCCTTTTCAGTTTGCCAGGAAGGAAGTGGGGTGGGGACTGATAACATTCTGTATCATTCAACGAAATAGATATTAATCACTTTGAAATTATACAGTCATGGGTGCAGTATGCTTTTAAAACGGTCTGCAAAAACTGAGAAGATTGGTGGAAACATTAGTATATTTCTTACTTCTTCGCACTGGATTTGATTTCTCCCCCAAAAGCACCTCAAATGCGGTAAATTAATGTAGTGTTGGTAATCTGGAGTCATGGGGACTGAGGCGTGGATATGGGCGCTGGGATCGCCGCATTTTACTGTGCGATCTTCTCTGTAAGTACATTGTAAAAGATATCTCAGACATTTCAATTCAATCTTGAAAATATGTTGAAGGCAAATCAAATTCACGGTACCTCACTTCATTCACTATTATATTGATTCTAATACATTTTCGTTGTGTTGAAGTGAAGGGTTACAATTTATGATTTGTTGTAACCTGATCATTGTTATCAATCATATTTTATTACTACAATTGGACTGAATAATTAAGTACATGCATGGATTAAATATTGGCACATGTGTACCTATATCTTATTTTTTTATATCTACCAATTTCTTTCTTTCATTAAATACATATCATCAGAAATAAGTACATCAAGTATAAGTACAGTAAGTCTAAGTATGTACATAAGTACATATCAATTCCTTCTTCTTTATTGAGCGAGCGTAGCGTGCGTCACCACGGTACTCTTATGGCACTTTCTCTGTGTGTTTTTTTGTTTTTATGTTTTTATGTTTTTTTGCCTGCACTGCCCAAGTCAAACCGCCTAACCAATAGATTTGAAATTTTGCACACATGCTAACGTAATCTATGCGGTCTCTGGGATCGTTTTTGAAAGGAATCCTGAGATTGGTTCAAATTTAAAAAAAATTATCTTTCGATTGGTTGGTCCGATCAATTTTAAATTTAGCAAAGTCATTGCAACCATCATTGTACCCAATCATAAAAAGTTTCAGCCAAATCCTCCCATTGGTTAAAATTTAAAACCATATTTCCTGTGTTTTTTGAAATTTAAACTAGAACCGTTTGACCGATCAACTTAAACTTTGCATGGTCATTGGGACCAGAATTATCTGTATTTTTGACAACTAATCTGTGTTTAAATCCAAAAGTTATTGACAGTTTACGGACATTTTGCGTGTTTGCTGTCAAATTTCTTGAATTTCATATTTCACGGCGACTTCGACTCTTCAGTTCTAATCCAAGGTAGTTAGAGCAGAAACTTTCAATCTCATATGAAATTAATTAATAATAATGACCGTTCAACAGTTTGATCTGATATTGTGTGAGTGGTCCCAGGTATATTTTTTGAACGAGAACCTGTGATTTTTGAAAATTAACAATCATTAAGGTTCAATCGATAAAACTTTGCATGGTTATTGGGACCAATATATTAGGAATTTTTTGAGATTTTCATACAAGTCTTTGACGAAATTAAAGAGTTATTAGATTTTAATTACATTTTCGATAGACAGAATTTTGGTTTGAGGTGTTGCGCGTATCCGTGCTCGCTCATCAACGCGTTACACATAGCGTTTTCCTAGTTATGATTTTAGAGCAGTGGTACTCAACCTGCGGCCCGCGGAACTAATTCTTGTGGCCCCCCAGTTGATGTTTCAAATACCTTTTTATTCACGAAATTTGTCCACTGAAAAAATAATAAAAAAAAACTCATTTCATTTGAGATATTTTTGAGAGTTGTCATGTTAGGATCCACGCATGAAGCCATTTACCAATTCCGAAAATTGTAAAATGTGTTTGGTTTGGCGTGTGAAAGAAATATTGTTCGATTCGTTTCATAATAAACAAGAGACACTGAATGAACCAGGCACGTAAGTAGGGGGGGGGGGGGGGGGGGTTGTCACCCTCACCCGAGCTGACTGACCCTCTATTCGCCGCCAAACAAAATTAAGTTTTTTGCTTAAATTAAAAAAAACGCTCTGCTGGGCAACAATTGGAGGATAGTTTGCTTCAGTTCGTGCATTTTAGAGCCCCAGAATCACTTTTAAATTGATAAATTCTAAAAAAACGCCCTGCGGGGCGTTTTTTGATAAAAGTAGTTTCTGATAAAAGTAGTTCCTACGCGCCTGGAATGAACCTATACATGATCACGTGAGCATTATTGCTTTAAAAAGAAAAAATGCGGCCCGCCAACAAAAGCAAATTCGTATTATTGGCCCGCAAGTCAAAAAGGTTGAATACCACTGTCTTAGAGTAAACTGCTCTTCCTAACTCTATGTTGAATATGATGGTAAATGTTGCTCCAAACTCTATGCTGTTGCTTTGTTATGCCATCAACAACATCTTTTACATCTTTTTCTGTGTTTTGTAATGTATATATTATTTTCTATTATTTTGTCCACCACAGACGAGCATTCTATCTATTGCTGGTAGATCCACGTGATTTATGAATTTCGTGTAATTGCGTAATAATAATCTAATGGTTTCAATCCCCTATGACTGAATTTCCTTGAAGAATGACGAATACTGGAAATGCTTTGCCACGACTATATCCTTCCCATCTTCTATCCCTTTCCCTTCTACATCAAATTACCATTTATAACTGAAATTCACCTAAGTTTAGATCATGTTATTATAGATAGCTCCTAGGTTGTATGGAAGACCATTGTATATTATGTTAATTAATATAAAACAATGAATGCCGCCATTTTTGTAAATGTATGTACTACCTAATTGACAAAATAAAGATACTTGAACTTGAAATCATCTCCCAGTCAACCTCATAAAGATGCCCGCTGTTTCTTCTTTCAAAGATAGTAAAGTTAGTAAAGTTGATAGTAAAGTAGCCACGGAGCAAGTTGGTACAGGGACTTCTCAACTTACAATCTGGAGACCCGGGTTCGATTCCCGTGGCCGACTTTCATGAATTAGGTTTTTTGTAATTTCCTTATTGCCAAGGCACTCTTCGAGAATATGATTTGCAATCAAAACCGACCATCATAATAAAAAAAAAAATTTGAGTTAGACATTAATTTTTTACTTATTTATATATCTTGTATTTACAACATAATGTGCAAGAAATTGTCGACACTTTCAAAATGTGGGTTGTAATCTCATTCTCCTGCCTATATTGATTATCACAAAACTTCGGGCTTGCATCTAGATATTGTTCATGAAATATTAGGAAAAATCCCCATTGTATGCGGACATTTTCAAAAGTGTGTGGGGAAAACGGCTTTCCTCATACTTTTCATAGAAAGCTGTGTTTCAGAGGAAAACCTGAAGAAAATCCCTCATATCAGTATTCTTCCTATGCATGCGAAATTATACAAATATTTTGATTCTATAAATTATATTCGGAATTATCAGCATCCATTGTATGGTAACATTATACAAAATATCTGGTATTTTCGAAGTATTGTATAAGAATAATCTTTTATTACTTCCTAATACAGTGGTACTCAACCTGTGGCCCGCGGGACTTATTTTTGTGCCCTCCCCCCCCCCCCCCCCCTCAGTTGATATTTCAAATACCTACTTATTCACAAAATGTGTCCATCGCCATAGCCTTGTTGCAGAACAGTCCAACGTTACATTTTAAAAAATTGAAAAATGTCAACCTTCACATTTAATATTCAAGGGTGTGACTGTTTTTCTTAGGGATGGAGAAAATATCGATATATCGATATATATCGATATCAAAAAAATATCGAAATATCGATACCTGAATATATTGAATATCGATATATTGAAATATCGATATATCGAAATATTGAAATATCGATATATTGAAATATTGAAATATTGAAATATCGAAATATCGAAATATTGAAATATCGATATATTGAAATATTGAAATATCGAAATATCGAAATATTGAAATATTGAAATATCGATATATTGAAATATCGATATATCGAAGCTTTACCGTATGATACAACTATATTCTTAATTGAAGTTTATACCTACTATGGAAAAATAATTCATATTTGCAGTGCAGCGTTTATCAGATTTTAGAACAATTTCTCAGATTATTCACATTTCTTTCTTATCTGGCCGGTGACCCTATATTTTGGAACGGCTGTGTTATTTCTATTTAAATTTTCTTTTGAATTTCCTATCATTTTTAGGAGCAATTTAAGGCATTTAAGGCATTTATGCGATATATCAATATTTCCATACCTACATCGAAATATAATATTGTCATATATCAATATTTCGATATTTCAATATTTCGATATTTCGATATTTCAATATATCGATATTTCGATATTTTAATATTTCGATATTTCAATATATCGATATTTCGATATTTCAATATTTCAATATATCGATATTTCAATATATCGATACTTCAATATATCGATATTTCGATATTTCAATATATCTATATATCGCGATATCGATATATCGATATATATCGATATATAAATGATATCGATAGTCGATATCAAAATCCAGGTTCGCTCCATCCCTAGTTTTTCTACATTGTGACAATTTGAATTCTACTTACAATGCAATTTTTGCAATACTCTATAAACGTCAAAAGATATAACATTATGGTATTATATAATAATAATATTCTACAGAAATCCTGCGTCAATTAGTTAAAATCGATGTAATTTGCAAAAATCATACAGGAAGCCTTTTATCTATCTATTTCCTATCTGAATGCGGTATGTGGTGATATATGTCCGTCCGTATAAGCAAACTTGAGATCGGCCTCAACGAAATGCATTGATTGTCATCTATTGTAGGTCACCACAGAAGAAGGATGGGATTAAATACAATTGGGAAGACAGCACTTTCGTATTTTAACTGCTTTTCAATAAGTTATCCTTGATGGATGATGGATGATTTAATTTGATTATAATTATGCACTACACACACTACACTAATTTATTAATGAAATATGGTTTTTACTGATTCCCTCAGTTCGGTGAATGTTTATAAATACCAACTGCAATATGAACAGATTTTCCTCGAGTGGGACTCGAACCCACGACCTTCCGATATCTAGTCAGATGCTCCACCAGCTGAGCTACCGAGGCAGTTCATATGCAGTTCATATGCAGTTAATATGCAATATGATGTGCCTCGGTAGCTCAGCTGGTAGAGCATCTGACTGGATATCGGAAGGTCGTGGGTTCGAGTCCTACTCGAGGAAAATCTTTTCACATTGCAGTTGGTATTTATTAATGTATTAATGTTTTCCAAATTAATTTGAAGTGATACGTATCATTTTATGTTAGTAATGAAAATTAAATCTGTACCTCAGAAGCAGAAGGCCAGATCTCAACTTTGCGTTGCATACTTTTGGAATCATGTAATCATGATGTAATCAAGCTCTATTAATTGCAAATTGACCGAAGCCACAAATACAGTTGATCCCATTATCATTATACAAATATGATTGGACGAAGGCAGAATTACTGATTTTGTATCTCTCCTCAAGAATCATTGAAATGGACTTCGGGTATTCTGCTTCTAGTGTAGTACATACATGAGCTGAATCGTACAATACGTTGTTCCAGATGTTTTTCATCTCTGCAGAGAGTTCATTGGATCACGTGCTTGTTGATTCTGGTAGTGAGCACGTCGGTCATCTCAGGTATGTTGAAATTGTCAATTCAGTTCAGTGTTAAAAACATAATATGGGTCTGTTCTGTACACGAATCTGTATTTGTCGTGTTTTTTTTTAATTATTTGTTCAAATTTGTCATATTTTTAAATTAAAATAAATACGTAATAGGTAACGTAACAGACGCACATCACATTACAACATATCTTGTAATTTAATTAATCATGAAGTTTTCAGTTCCTTCAAGTATCTGTTACTATTGTCTTTGTTATTATTACTCTAATTATCCATATGTTTTTTGTTCCTTATTGTCAATCAATAATTTATCCATAGTCGAATTATACATTGTAAAATTTTCCTTTTATTCATATATTTACTTGACACTGTACCACTTATGTTAACAAAAGAGTTAAGTGGAAGAGAAGCCACTGGCTTAACTTCGCTCTAAAAATAAAGATATTTATTATTATTATTATTATTTTCAATTAGGTTTTAATGACTGTTGTATAATATCTGTAATAATAATTATAATGTTAATAAATTGTTTCCAACGTATTGAATGTCTAACGCACGATGAGCATAGAGAGGTAAAATTATAATTAGTTTGTGTCATTGGCAACAAGTCATTAGTCAACCACAACATTGCAACTAGTCAAACAACTTGATTCGACGAGATTACAGTGAAGCAGGAGGTGGGTGGAATCAACCTCCGTATTTAGACCACTTCTCTGTCGTCGGTGTGTTGCGGGTCAAATCAAGGTAAACTTCACGGATGATAGGGACTTAAATCTACTCATATGCGTTTTGTATACACAAATGTACTCGAATTCTGCTTCGTAATGAGGAAGAGAAGAAATCGAAGCTGATTCGGCTGATCGGCTGATCGGCTGTTTGCTTATTTGTTCCATAGACCATTTTCACTTTTTTTGAGTTAGCTATTGATTTGCACTTAGAGTCTTAAATAAACCATAGACAAGAAGTTTCTGGCGATTTTTTTTGAAATTCCTTTTTTGGGAAAATATTTTGTTCCACGTCCACAAAATTAACACACTGTGGGACCGGAAGTTGCGTTCTCCATCCAATGGAATGAACTAATTGTGATAATACGGTAAAAGATAGAGTCTTTCTGAACAGATATTAAGAAATGGGATATGAAACTACACTGCATAGTATTTTTTAAAACCCCTTCTAACGTCGAGTCAAAATTATGACTTTTTTTCCCAAAAAAATGAAAATGCTTTGAAAATTAAAATAATAAATTGAACCTATCGTACGTTACCTTGGAAAATAATAATCGATGTTTAAAGGCCCTAATCAGTACTTATGTAGCTCTAAAAAGGCCAAAAAATATCATTTTTTTTGAACATTTTCAAAAATATGTTTTACATATGTGATCAGAAGAAAATATTGTGTGTTCATTGATCACATTCGTGAGGGGTTGTCATTAAGAGTGTAAAAATTATTTTGCATTTGCCCCCGAAACCAAAATTTTGATTTCTTCCACTTTTGGGTGTTTCTTAACTGGTTGGGCGGAATCTCCCCCACCCCCCTGCGGATTTTTAGCGACCATATTTTTTGATAGAGGGTCATATTAGAAGTGAAAATTTACTTGTCTGCACCGTGGCGCCTGGGGGGTGGGGTGTGTCGGGAGATATATTTTTTGGGGAATTTTCGAGAAGTTGTACAAATAATTATGACAATACGATAATTTATTTTATTGCTCTGATTTGATATCGTAAATGGGATTTAAATATACACCCTTCTGCATAATAAAGCGTTACCTCTATTTCATCGATTGACGAATTTTGAATTTTTAAAAATACCCCCAAAATTACACCTAAAACCGCCTACAAAGCTACCCCATCCAACCGCAAAAGTTACAACTAGTTACGTTTTACTGAAATTATAATGCTCAATCCAAAAAAATAATAGTTTTTGAAACTCCGCCTGGTGGGGGGAGGTTTTGCCCACTTGACCCGTTTTTATGGAAACTTCAACATCTTAGTTCAAGGTCATACAGAAAGTAATATTAAATAAAATTTGTAGACATTTATCATAGAAGTAAATTCCTGCAAAGAGTGTTGTAAATATTTATTCGTTTGTGAGTAACTCCGTTTCCAAAATTCCCAAAATGTGTCTACATTGCTGTTCAATGTCACACAAAAAAATGCACCCTACATTTTTTGTGATATTTAATTTTGGATTTTGGATTTGAAATCTGATTTTAAATCGTGTACTTAAATCAAAAGATATTTGGGTTGTAACATTGTATAATTTTGACTTTAAGGGGCCCCCCTGATTGCACCCAACAGGCGCCAAAGTGCAGACAAGTGAAATTCTACTACAAATTTAACTGTCTTTCGAAAAAGTCTCCATAAGTCCGCAGAAGGGGGGGGGGGGGGGGGGGGGGGGGAGGTTCGGCCACCTGTGCGATGGACTCAATGATAATTGTGGATATGGAACAAAGTTCACAGGCACAGTTGAATTTCTCTAACATTTTTGGTCCATGTCCAACCGGACATAGCCCATTTTAAGAGAATTTGAGGATAATTTGCTCATTTTGACGATTGAATATTGTAAAGTACCTAGTAGACCATATTCTGTCAAATTTTATGTCGATGGGTGCAAACCGAACGAAGTTATTGATGTTCAAATCTTCATACCTCATTTTCTCAGTTCAGCAAAAGGTGGACATGGAACAAATAAGTTCTCAGTCAGGCGACGCCATGTCGTTTTGGAAACGTTTTCGACGTTGCTTTAGAGTTTGATGTCTGAGAATGCCTCCTTGTGTTGTAAGATGTTCATGTATGAGTCAGGTTGGAGTGATGTCGCACTGTTCGTCAAGCAACATGAGATGCGTTGCGTGTTGTCGGGGAACATGTCTTCCAAAGCCTTCTACTGGAGAGACACGAGGTACATTGCCACCAAAAGAGACTCCTACAGAATAGTGCAAGAGCGTCTTCTCAAAAAATCAACTAACAGTAAGTACTGGCACAATTGAAATATGTGGTAATCGGACCGTTTACCGACGGACTTTTTACCGAAAAAAGGGCGAACATTTTACCGACGGGTAAATTACCGACACTACCCGGACACTTTACCGCCTTTTTTAAAATACTCATTGGCATTCCAAGAGAAAAAATATCACATATTCAAGTAAGGGCATCAGTCCTTGGTAAGTAGTTCTGAGATAAATGAAAAAACTATGTAAAACTTTGTAGATATTTAAAATAATGTAACAGTATTGATTCCAATACTATAGAATATTAGCTTTTAAACCTGTTTGTTAGATTATTTATTTTATTTATACCTTACAACACCTCTATTTTAGGCTTTTTTGCTCTGGACTCATGGCCCTTACTGGAATACAAGTTCATTTTCCCAGAACTGTTTTATTCGTTAGTTGTTTGGAGGATAGTGGATGATTCAAGATAAAACTGCACAAGGAATACTGTAGCCATGATGCTCTTTATTACTCCCTAGCCCACTGCCTTCTCATCTCACAACTCCTCAACCTTGACTCTCGGTCGGTAAAGAAGTTAACCAACTATTACAACATCTCCCCCTTTTTGGGTGGTGAATATTCAAAATGATTATTGATGATATTATTATTACAATTACAATTAAAGCAGAAACATTTGAAATAAAATAAACAAGATTAATGATCTTCTTGGAATAAACTAATCATTGAACCGAGATGGTCGGTTCACTGTTCTCCCGCTCCTCGTCTTGTACCCTGACGATGATGGATGGACACTAGCCGTAGCTGGCACCTCAGGTGTTGTACCCTGCTCAACTGGAGTCGACACGATCTCGGGTTGTTGTTCTGCAACTCGCTCTGGCGGTTGTCCTTGATCTTCTTGGTCCAGTGTTTTTAAATAAGGTGCAGGAACTAAATGCCACCTGTTGCGACGTACCGTTCCATGTCCCGTTTCTACGATGTACGAACGAGGTTCATCTGCTAGACTTATCACCTGTCCATGGATTCTCATGTCTATAATCCATACAAAAGTTCCAATCGGAAGAGGTGATAATTCTCTGACTCCGTGACGGTTGTCGTAGTTTCGTTTCTGGTTTGCTTTCAACTCTTCTTCCTTCTTCTTCAAGTTGCTGAAATCGGGTTTCTCCTCAAGACGAGCTGGTATCATGGGAAGGGTTGTTCGTATCTTCCTATTCATAAGTAATTCTGCCGGACTAAACCCGTTTGAAAGAGGAGTAGATCGGTATGCTAGTAACGCTTGGTAAGGATCTCCGTTCTTCTTCAAACGCATCTTTGCGATCTTTACTGCTGTCTCTGCAAAACCGTTACTTTGCGGAAATTTAGGGCTGCTAGTGATTAGTTTGAAGTTGTAAGACTTTGCATACTGCAAAAATTCATGTCTGAATTGTGGTCCATTATCAGAGCGTACTACTTCTGGTATTCCGTGACGAGAAAACACAGATTTGCATGCTTCAATAACGTTCTCTGATTTCACCCCTGGCAGCTGCGCAATTTCGAAGTATCTTGAGTAGTAATCAGATAAGACTACGAAGTTTTTCTGTTCAAGTGTGAATAAATCGATTGCTACTACTTGCCATGGTCTCTCTGGAAATTCCGATGGTTTCAAAGGTTCATGTCGGTTGCTGCTCTCCTTGACGCACTCAGGACACGATCGAATAAGGCTCTCGATCTGGCTAGACATTCCTGGCCACCAGACTGCTCCTCGAGCTCGAAGTCGACACTTGCTGATACCAAGATGTCCGTCGTGAATTCTGTCGAGTAGCTCTCGCTGTAATGTTGATGGTATTATTAATCGATTGCCTCTTAACAAAAGATGTTCATGAGTAGATATCTGATCTTGAACAGACCAGTATGTGTGGAGTTCCGGAACAAGTTGGTTCTTTGCAGGCCAACCTGTTTGGACATATTCCCTAATAGCTCGACATACGGGATCTTTATTCTGTTCTTCGAGTATTTTCACCATGAATATGTCTGTAAGAGGGATATTTTTCGTAACAAACTGTACAAATGCTGTCGTCTCCTCCTCTAGTTCGTCTGTTTCAACCTCCTGTAATGGCTTTCTTGACAGAGTATCAGCCACTAACAATTCTTTCCCTGGTGTGTAGAAGATAGAATAATTGTATCTCAACATGCGTATGCGAAATCTTTGGATACGGGGAGTAAGATCATCTAGTTCTTTGCTTGTAAAGATAGGTACCAAAGGTTTGTGATCCGTTTCTATTTGAAAGGTGATGCCTGTGATGTAGTCTTTAAACTTCTCGCATGCCCAGGTAAGAGCTAGTGCTTCCCTTTCAATGTTTGCATACCTTTTCTCTGCTGTAGACAGACTGCGAGATGCATACGCCACGGCTCTCCTGCTCTTGTCAGCTTGCTCTTGGATCAGCACGCTGCCCAGTCCGTAGGATGATGCATCGGCTGAAATGATAGTAGGTTTCCCTGGGTCGTACAAGGCAAGAGTTGGAGCTTGAGTTAGGAGCTTGAATGCTTCTTCTTGAGAAGTACCCCAGACAAAGTGGTTCTTTGTGGATAGCAAGGAATGGATTGGTTCAAGGATCTCAGATTTTCTAGGAATGAATTTCCCTAGAAAATTCACCATACCTAAGAAGCGCTGTACTTCCGTTACGTCTGTAGGTGGATCCATGTTCATTATGGCTGAAATCTTCTTGTCATCTGCTTGAATGCCATGTGAGTCGATCTTGTGCCCTAAAAAGCGCACAGATGTCGTACTGAACTTTGATTTCGCTTCGTTCAACGTCATTCCGATCCCTTGTAGTCTCTCGAGGACGGCTCGAAGACGGCTATCGTGTGACTTCTGATCTTCTCCGTAGATGAGAACGTCGTCCATGTGGACAAGAACGCCTGGTAGTCCTTGAAGAATGTTATTCATGCGCCGTTGGAAATGTTCAGGTGCTGACGAGATCCCAAAAGGTAGTTTCTCAAATTGGAATCTCCCAAACGGTGTCAGAAAGGTTGTGAGGTGTTTGGACTCGTCCGATAGAGCGACTTGCCAAAATCCTGAGTTGGCGTCGATTTTACTAAAAACCTTGGCACCTGCGAGTTGACCTAAGGTATGCTCTATCTTAGGAATTGGATGAAATTCCCGATTAACACTGCGATTTAGGTGGGACAGATCCACACAAATCCTGACCTCTCCTGAAGGTTTAGGCGCTACGACCATAGGTGAGCACCATGCTGATGGTTTTTCAACTGCTGTGATAACACCTGACTTGACCATTCTGTTTAGCTCTGCTTCGACTGTCTTGAGTAGTGGAAGTGGTACTAACCTTGGTGTATGTATTGCTTTAGGAACAGCATCCGGTTTTATGTCAATTCTATATTCTCCTGGTATTGTTCCCAGTCCTGTAAAAAGCTTCGGAAATTCTTCTTTCCACGAACTTGAAGATGCACGGACTTCATTCAATTGTAGGATTTGAAGATGACTGATTGCAGGTCGTCCTAGTAGAGGTGTATTCAAATCTTTCACCACGTAGATGGTTTCCTTGGAAGTCTTGTCCTTGTATTGAAGAATGTTTTCGCTTACCCCTACGACTTGTAGTGGTCTTTTGTCGGGTCCGCACAGCATCCTGCTTGCTTTCTTGATTTTCAGATGTCGAACAACTGGACAGTCACTAGGCAAGACGGTCACGTCTGCCCCAGTGTCTATCTTGAACTTGATCAATTGACCTTCAATCTTGATTTGCACAAACCATGGTTCGTCTGTACTGTTCGCATCAACTGCTCCTACAAATGCACAATTATCTACGTTTCCCGATGTTGACTGATTTTCCTCTACTACTTCGTCAAGTTTTTTCTTGCGACAAACTTTTGCGAAATGTCCTTGAATACCACACTTGGCGCATTTAATATTTCTCGCTGGACACTTGAATCGCGCATGTGACTGGTTCCCACACCAACCACAAATCTTCTTCTGTTCTCCATCCTTTGTTTGATTCTGTTCGGAAAGACGATGTGAAGTTTTATAGTTTGGCTTTTGAGTTTTCTGCTGACCTTGATTGCTAGGATTATTGTTCCGAGAGTGACGCACTTCTTCTACAGCAGCAGTTCCGTGTAGTTCGGCTCTCTGTTTGGCGATTTCTTCTGACTGCACAATTGTGAGAATTGCTGATTCCAAAGTCAATTTCGTGTTTAGTTGTAGACTATCACTCAGTTTCTTGTCTCTCATGCCGATGATCACTGCCATCAATGTCATTTCCTCTTGTAGAAAACCCCATTCGCATGTTTTTGACAAACTATGCAGTGCCGTAACAAAGGCTTCAATATTTTCCCCTTCGTGCTGGGTACGCCTTAAGAAACACGCTCTTTCATAAATTATGTTCTTACGTGGTATGAAATGATTGTCAAACCTGGATATGATCCTGTCGTAGGACGCGCTTTCCGTAGGAGTGAGGTTAAATCTTGCGAGTATTTCCTCTGCTTGATCACCCATTGTGTAGATTAACAGATCTATTTGTTGTTCCTGTGATTTGTTTACCAGTCCCGAACCGCGTCGAAAACGCTCCCACCTTGTTTTCCAACGCAACCATTCTGCGGGTTGGAAGGAGAAATGCACAGGCGGCGAAATGGGCACTTGGCAGGTAGCTTGATTCGTTAATTGATCGTCGTTACCCATCATTAGAAACACCGAAAATAGTTTTAAACTGTTGAACAATATTTTTTACCGCTTTGCCACCATGTTTTATTCGTTAGTTGTTTGGAGGATAGTGGATGATTCAAGATAAAACTGCACAAGGAATACTGTAGCCATGATGCTCTTTATTACTCCCTAGCCCACTGCCTTCTCATCTCACAACTCCTCAACCTTGACTCTCGGTCGGTAAAGAAGTTAACCAACTATTACAACAAGAACTAAATATACTAATAAGTATGTTCAAAATAATGCTAAATCATATATTTTGCTCAAATCTAGTGGAGCGGTCGCTCCACTCAGCCAAGTCGTACTGTACACTCACACACCCTTATAAACTGAGGAGCACACCAACCACTTTTACTGTAAGCAGTTATTTAGTCTAAGCTGTAAGCAATAACATGGCATTTTCGGCCTACTGGATTTCAAAATTGAGAAATCTCACTTTGTCTCGAAATATCTTAATTTCGAGCTATGGCCCACCCCACCACATATACCAAATTTGGGAACAATATGTTTTGCCGTTTGCGAGCTGGAGAACCGTGAAACTCGTGAAATGTACGGCTTCCTTCAGATAATGATTTCTCATCTTCCAATAAATTCCGCGGCCTCCGCCACAGCCTAAATGGCTAGGTCGATTTACCCGAATTTTTCACCACATATACAGTTCGTCTGCCTGATGATACCTTGCCCCTACGAAGTTTTTGTGCCACCATTTGGAAACCGAAAGTGACGTCATATCTCAAAAACGGCTAGACCGATCGGAACGAAATTTGCGCCAAACGAATCGGACGGTCATTATATGAAATACAAATAGTCAAAAAAGAATTGTACTGATTCATACGGCACCCAGCGAGACAAGAAAATAGACAATTTTTAACCAAAAATCAACTAATTATTACTATTAATAATTAACAAAGCAAAACATCAAAAATGTGCCTAGTGATAACCCTAAGTTTGTCTTTTATCTAACAACGATTAACATTTCAAATCATTTCGTCAACCCATTTTGTCTCCAATCGTATCCAAAAAAGTGCCTGCAACAAGAGGCAAAATCGCTATAGCGCTTGCATCACATTAAATTTGTATTTTTACCATACCGTACTACCGTATCGTGTACGATATTCTGGCATTATAATAGCATTATTGTTTAATTTATCAACATTTATTGTAGACTTCCTTGGCACGCCTGACTTATGTGCATTGAATCAACACCTTGACACATGTACACCCAAGTGGGACCTGAGAAACTGGAAAGAAGTGTCTTCAAATGAAGTTCCCTTATTGCCAGTTGTGGACAGACGATGGGAAGGTAAGTTGTAGGTATTATGATTTAATTGAGGTCCATGTAAGCAACGCATGATAAGTATGTTCACTTTGCATAGTTCGGAAATTATGAACAAAAATCAAAACTGTACCTCAGAGGTAGAATGCCCGAAGTCCATTTCACAGAAGAGCTCTATTACTAGTGGCTGCGATTTCATCCATCTTTTGTGTAATGGTTTTAGAAAACTATTTGTTTGGGAATCATAACATGAAATGCATTTGATGTATGAATGTTCATGGAATGAATAATGAGTAGAAAGAACGTACTATACTTCATGTCATGTTATGAATTATTGAACAACTACATTTTTAGTTCATTTTTTTTTAGCAATTTTATCAGTTTTGAGCCATATGCCGGAAGTCTTCATATATTTTATGTTGAGCTAGATACGAGAAATCATGAGGTATTATTGACGTACCTGACTTGACACCATAGTGTAGTTCGGGAGCCCTGTGCCACCTACAATTAATTCTATTAGTTTAATGAAATGAAATATCTTTGTTTACATAGAGATAACATAAAGATTGCAGATTCGAGTATACATAAACAATAAATCAAATATAAAACAGAGACGGCGCTACAGGAGGAAGGGGGGGGGGGGGGGAGAGCATGGGGGACAACTGTCCCCTGAAAATGTCTTGCCCCCCCCCCCCCCCCCCCATAAAAATACCTATGCATAGGTATATGATTCCCCCTAAGCTTTATACCTGTTCTGCCAACAAAACAAAATTTTCTGGTATACCGCCACTGTACTAAAATCATTGTCGATCGATTATAGAAGGCCGTGGATCCTCTGGAACGGGCGTTAATTAATTTCAATCAAGAGTTTGTGATTAGAAAATAATCACAGGTAGGGAGTTCACTGAACTCAGTGTTTTGATTCAGATGCAACAAAAAAAAGCGAAGTTTGGACTTCTGTCTTTTTGCATCTAAAGGCTAGGCGGGATTTTTACACGGAGTGTGTTTTATGGGGATATACCCTGCAGTACCCCATACAATGAACACACAAACAAGGGATCTTATCATCATCATCATCATCATCATCATCATCATCATCATCATCATCATCATCATCATCATCATCATCATCATCATCATCATCATCATCATCATCATCATCATCATCATCATCATCATCATCATCATCATCATCATCATCATCATCATCATCATCATCATCATCATCATCATCATCATCATCATCATCATCATCATCATCATCATCATCATCATCATCATCATCATCATCATCATCATCATCATCATCATCACCATTACCATCACCATCACCACCACCACCACCACCACCACCACCACCACCACCATTACAAGCACATATTAATAATCCGTTTTGTTCAGACTTGCCTACAATCTACACTAGAGGAAGTACGGACCTCGCAGTCACAGATTCACACAACCTGACGCTAGGACCAGCATCATCAGTGAACCTCGGAGTGTCCATCCTGGCTGCTGTTAACAGTTATATCTACCTCTGTGATGGAGCCGATATGTACAAGAGTTCATGTTACTGGATCATCATCAATGGCTGGACTGACTCCGCCAACCCAAGATCAGCTGTTAGGCGGTGTAAGAAGGGTGATCACACGACCAAGGATGATATCAAGAAGGCATGCAGACAGGAACAAGCTAACCACACAGTGAGTTCAAAGAAAAAAATAAACTGGTATATTAATAGAGAGCTAATTTTCTGTATGAACACACAACAACATAAATACTTGTAAAATGGACTACACAAGGTCCATAAGGACCTCCACACCTAAAAGGATTTTAGATCTAAAAAGAGGTTCAATTCCAAGCTATATAACTTTCTTACTATACGGGTTTCAGGAGAATGGAATATCTTTTGTACTACCAATATCTAACCTCAATATGTTGCTATAATTTTTAGAGAAAAGAACATTCTTAAATACCATACATTGGTATTTTACCATACATTGGGTTATATTCGTTGAACAATATTATATTCGTTCAAAAGGTTTAACCATAAAGTAACCATTGAACTGAATGAAACATTGAACCGGTAAACTAGGCTTTAGTTAGATGAAATGGATGAATGTTTTTCCATCGATGAATTTTTAAACAGGGTCTCATTGGATCTCGGAGTGATTGGTTCCACATCAATGTAGCGTGGAACATGAAGACTCTGAGGGTAACGTACAGTGAGGGAGGCGAGTTTAAGGAGTTGCTGAGTTACATCGACACAAACAAAACCCCTTTCAGAGTGACCCACGCCATCTTGCAGAGTTACATTAACCATCCGACTCTGTGGAAGCTGCATGACTGTGAGTACTACCAAAATGAGTTAATATAAGTGGGATTTTCATTTTACAATTTGACTCATTGATCTTTGCTAAAAATGCAATATTCGTATAAATCTTACAGTGTAATTAGGACGAAATGAAGGGATGCGATATTGTAAAATGGGTAGAACTCTCGCCCGGCAAGTGGAGGGCCCCGGTTCGAGCTCGCCGGATATATTTCATATCGTCTATATCTTCATTTAAATTTTTTTTCAAACGTACATTAGTAAACATTTTTTAATAATGATTTTAATATATTGATTTTATAAAATATTCACGAATCACCACAATTACATTTACTTATTTGAAACTTGTTTCTGAAGATCAATGTTTTGGGAATTCTAATTAAAAACCAAAATTTACAAATTACCAAAATATACCAAAATATATCAAAATTTGATATTTTGAAATGTTGAAATGAAATGTCGATTGAAATGTTTGAAATGTTGATAAAAGTTTCTAATGGTTATAAATGGTGATTTGCACCAAAGAACTGTTGATTATAAACAATCTCTACAAGTATGTAGATTGACCAATTAGCTGCATACATTGATTCAGTTAGGAGGTTAGGAGTAACTATAAAAATTACCCTAATTTGTAATTGCATTTTTGTTTTGGCCGCGGTCTCAAAGTGTACCTAATACAACACAAATATTTTTCTTGCTAAATGTTATGCTGAATAATGTTTGCTTATGTCTGTTTTAAAAATGTTGTAGACTAAACACTGATTCTGGCATATTTAAATGGCAAAACAGTTTTTCTTTTCACATTAAATATTTAAAAATCAATAAGAAAACGGACATTACGTATAAAAATGAGACAATGAGAACAATAATCATACTGTATTACAGTAATATCGTTATACCATTACTGCAGATAAAATGCTGAGCATGTCAGCCACTTCATACATTGCACTCATCAAGAAGTTCACACCGAGTTCTGACGAACTCTGCTTGTCGTTCTTCTACCGCTTCACTAGTCCGAAACCCTACATCAACGCAACAATAGAACATGGCTCCAAGAACGTAATCGCATACAAGACATATGCATCACAAGAAGTAGGTGTTTGAATAGAATCCTCTTCAAAATTTGATATTTTCTTATAAATCAAAATTGAGCGAGCGACTCCTTTTTGGCCTTATCAACGCTTTTCTCTGAGCGTTTTCCTAGTATATTTTACGTATACTACTAGGAAAACGCTCAGAGAAACGCGTTGATGAACGAGCACCGAAACGTGCAACACCTAAAACCAAACACTCACCAGCAACTATCTGTCTTTCCCGCATGTAAAAGGGTAGCTGCGACTCCCGCTAGGGTAGGTGGTCAACACAATGACACAGACCGGATATCAGGAACAATACCTGAGACTGCGGATAGGACATGGAAAAGAATGTACTATCTAAGTAGGAAATATAATTAATACAAGTCAGTAGGTATCTAACTATTAATGATTCGTTACAACCAATTGAAGGATTTCGCTGAAACTTTGTGAGATTTGAGACAATGTTGGTTGCAATGACTAGACTTAATTTGAAATTTATCGGACCAACCAATCGGAAGATAATTTTTTCTAAAATTCATAATTTTGGTTCAAAATTTGAACCAATCGAATCAACGGATTAAAAAGTATGGTCTGCCACGCCCAGAGATGGTCCGTACATGTGTGCAAAATTTCGGATCGATCGGAGAAAAACTGTGACCTGTTTTGATTCAGTAACATAAAAGAAAACACACACACAAAACAGAGGTTCGTGCAAAAAGAAGCCAAAAGAAGTCGCTCGCCCAAGAATTTTAATAATTGTTATTGAATATTGAACTTTGACTTACCATCACAGACTAACCCGACAACCGTCTTGAAGGAAGAGAAACAAATATTCAAGGTCAAATCCAAAACTGAATTAGAATTATTAATCAGGGGCTACGTGGACGACACAACGTTACATCAAATCGTAATTGATTCTGTCAGAGAATGCAGTAACAAAGGTATCAGTAGATTTGATATTAATATTAATATGATGTATAGTTGATGTATAGTCAGTATTGTAAAGTATCTAACTAAAGACTTGTACATATCTAGATACAGTGTTCTAGACACTTTTTACGTATCTGTTCCTGACTTCCTGTTTCTAAATACAATTGATATTTTCGTGTCTGTAACAGTATCTACATACTTTAAATTGTGTATCTATGGATCTAGATACTTTCAGCTACTTCTCAAGTAAACTATTACAATTTTAACATTTCTTAGCTTATTTTATGCATTTCAATAGACAACATTTTAAACCCCGAGCGCCATCTACAACTATCAACATTGCATTCTGGGTTTAGGATGTGAAGAGTTTGACAGCTGCCTGGTTGACAGTGCTAAGATGCATAAAGGAAGAATGTTTTTCGGTGTTTATTATGTTATATCCTCTCTGTATTTAAATGTAACTAATTTTAGTGGTATTCAACATAATTATGAATAATATTAAGAATAGCAGATCGTACGGAACAATGTGTTGTGTTCCATTGTGCAAAAATAACACTAAATTTAGCCGTGAAGTGTTGTTTCAATACTTTCAAGGGACGTTGATTTGAAGAAAGAATGGATAAGACGCAATAAATTATGTTTTTGTTGAAAATTTTTAGTGTAAGATGTAAATCCAATATTGTAGATATTATTAGCCTGGGCTTGAAATCATATTTATCGCTTTCAGGGGTATTCAAGTTATTTTTCCTCTTAACAAACAGGACATTTGTAGGTAGCCGAAAATCTTATTTTTGTCAGAAATTCTGACAAAATGTGACAAAGTATGTTCCTGTATACATAACTAATTAACAAATCAATCTGACCTATTGGTTATTCATTTCGGTTTATTCATTTATTCATTTTGTTAGGGGAAAAACAGGGCAATTTTTCTTCATATTTCTTATAACCAGATTTGTTAAAATGTGCACCACATATTCTGTGGTTCTTAATAGGGGACCATTTACTACATTTTCCCTGAGATCCAATTCGCCTCACACGCCTCATTCTTTCTTCAAATCAATGTCCCTTGAAAGTAGTGAAACGACACTTCACGGCTAAATTTAGTGTTATTTTTGCTCAATGGAACACAACACACTGTTCCGTACGATCTGCTATTCTTAGTATTATTCATAAAATAATGTTGAATACCAATAAAATTAGTTACATTTAAATACAGAGATGATATAACATAACAAACACCGAAAAACATTCTTCCTTTATGCATCTCAGCACTGTCAACCAGGCAGCTGTCAAACTCTTCACATCCTAAGCCCAACATGCATCACGGCACGTCGCGCATGCGCAGTGAATTTTGAATGTTGTCTATTTTATTTCAATTTCAATATAATTTTCTATTGTGTTCCGATATAACATGTTTGCTCGTTTTGGTAAATTTAATAATACATGGGAAATTACCTACATGGTATTATTTTTCATGGAAGAAACAATTTTTTTTGTCTAAATTCGAAAACCAGCAATCACTAATTAGTAAATTATACATTTATCCTCCATTTTCACAAGAACAGCAATTTTCTGTCCTGACTCCTGAGTAACGCAAAGATAACTTACTTAAAAATTAAATTATTTTAAAAGTAACTGATACAAATATATTTATGTATCTATAGCGGATACCATTTTAAAAAGTATCTAGTATCTGTATCTATAGATCAAATTATTAAGTATCAGTATCTGTATCTAGATAGGTACTGTTAAAAATTATTTTTACAACACTGTATTACATTGAATACATTCATTAACTTACGCTTTAATAATTTTTACAGGAAACAAATACCTCGATTACAGAGAGTTGGTTGTTGAAAGAAATGGCAGTGTAAACGTGACCTGTCAATCATTGCTGGATGCTGGTTTGTCGGTCAAGTATCAGAGTCCATCTGCAAATGCAACCAAGGCCATGGGACTGTTGGAACAATGCAGACAACTCTATAACGCCTCTTACTGCCAGAATACTCTTCTGTGCGATGAAGAAGGTTGTTACTGTGATGCTGGATATACAGGAGACACGTGTGAAGAAAGTAAGGTGTACTGTCAGGCATAGTTGTGTAGTTTATACTAATTAGCATTTAATGAAATGATGTGTAGGTACACCAAACACAAGGTATGGGAAACTTATCCAAGAAATCTAACAAAAGTTGAAACTAACTTTATCTAAGAAAACAATCAATTTAATAAGTGTAAAAAGGGTTTAGGTGACAGTAATGAGTGTTAATTACTAACGATTTTGATATCTGCCAAAATATTCGAAAAATGCAGACATAATTATTGCTGACATACTCAAGCTATTGGAAATTCTCATTCTCACATCACAACTGTTTATTGTAAAACAAGTGATAACTGATATTTTATGAACACTCCATTCAAACACACGTAACATGATCGAGTGTTCTGCAGGATTATTATTAGGTATGAACGGGTAAGAATTTTTATTATTATTTCTGCACAATATTGAGACAATCTCGAGTGTTGGTGATCTTAGATAACACAATTATGATGACGTTACGTCCAGTAAATACGAGAATAATGTTTTGGTGAGCATCGAAATAACGAGTGATAATTAGCAAGTTATTACTTATTTGTTATAACATGACATTAGAAATTGTTTACAAAATTTCATATCAGTTGGCATGGTTCGTGAGAACAAATCAAATGCAGAGAGAACGCAGCTATGCCGCATTTACAGTAAAGCGTTGCAACATGTTAAACCGTGTTGAACGAAACCGTTGCAACGCTTTTCTGTGTACGAGCTGCATTTGCTGCATTTGCTGTTTACCTCTTTTAGCTAAAATGTCGACACTTCATCCTCTATCTTAATGATCAATTTAATTACACTAAGTCTTGGCACAACTAAAATGGGTATTGGAATTAAAGGATTGGCTGCTGGTGAGGTACATTGTCAATCAGTATTTATATCAATGAAATCAGAGCTCACATAGTAGAGCTTGCTAACGAGTTAGCACAGACTTCATCGGATAATAACGTCAAATCTTTTTCTGCCAATCTATTTTTTTCGAACACCGTTTTTAGTTTGGATAAGTTTACATATTAATACTTCCGATTCTGACAGCTTTATAATAATCAATGTCAATATACGTTTGAAGAATTTTTGTACCAATAATAAACTTTTATCAGATAAAAACATGATATTTCTAAAAAATATGTCGTATTTTGAATTGAAGTCTGTCTTAGTTTGATCAAAGCTCGCAAGATCGATACATGTATGTTTGATTACAAGTTGAATGATGTTTTCAGTGTGTAACAAGGATGGTAAATATGGGTTCGGATGCTTGGATACTTGTGGACAATGTTCAAGCAATGACAAGTGCAACCACGTGACTGGGGAATGTGAAGGACCATGTCAAGACGCCTACAGGCCAAGCAGATGCACAGAGAGTAAGTCAATCAAGTACACACTTGGTAATTAAATATAATTGAATAGAATTGGCAGTCATGCGTCTCGTTTTGTGACTCATGGAGCGGGTATTAATATAGCTTGTTACAGTGTGGTTATTTTATATTTTTTGTGGTTGGTTCAGTGCCACTTTTCCAAATGTATCAAAAATGCTTCAGAAATATGTTATTTGATATCCTTAAAAATGAAAATGGTTTAAAGTCTTAATTTGTCAATTATTAATGAACTTTTTGCAGTAATTTTTGTGTTTATTATCATGATTTGGTTTGAACCGAGAACAAATTCGTTTGCTATTCATGGATATAGGAATGATCTAATAATATCCGACTGAATGAGTACTCTCGCGACCCGGAGACCTCTCAATAATCGGACAAGAGCTTTTCACATATTACTTCCATATTTCCATTCTGATTTCACTGAAACTTTACTAAGCCACCCAGTACTAAGATTTCCCAAACAAATTTTCAGGAACAATTTCCAATGATTTTGAATAATTCTATTAAAACGAATTATATTGATGTAAGGTACATTAAATACAATTACAATATGTTTTGATATTTCTGCAGTGTATCTTATTCTGAAGTCACCGCCTGAAGCAATGAAAGTGACAGCAACAACAGCGACGGTTCAAGTCAACATTGCAGAACACAACGGCACAGGAACACCAACTAAACTGATTCTTCAGTGGCGTGAATATGGAAAGGTTAGTGAAGACACTTAGGTATTGTTAAATAAATACCAACGTCAGGTAGAAGCTTTACACTGTTCAATATTTTTGATAAATCAGTAATTTCATGTTCAATATGATAGACATGAATTCTTTATGTTCAGGCTGACTGGAAAGGGGTTGAAAATGTTACCACTGACGTAAACGTGGTAAATGGAAATGGAAAAGTAGACGTGAATGTGACTGGATTACAAGAAAATACCTACTACGAGATACGAGGTGTTTTGGTGGATGAAACTGGACAACAGTATGTTGGCCGGAATGTGCCGGAAAGTTCATTCACTACCGAACCTTGCGAAGGTAAATGTAATATTTTTTAAACTCCTAACGTACATTTTTTATATATTGTGGGAATCAATACACTGTAATTGTACAGAATGGAAGAATAGGCTAGGAACAAAATCGTAACACAATTTATAACTGTTTTTTTTTGGGGAGGAGGGCAAACTGGAATAAGTATGTTAAATTTCGTGCCAAGACACGAAACCATTTCGATGAAGATTTTTTTTACGGAACAGGTTGGGTGAGTGGTTAACGCTCTGAACTTGTATTCCGGAGGTCCGGGTTCGATTCCCGCGGCCGTCCTTCCTGACTGGGGTTTTTTCGTGGTTTTCCCTCAGTCGACAGGCAAATGCTGGAAGGGTACCCACTAATAGGCCACGACCGCCTCCTTCCCACATTCCATCCTTACCTACTCTTCACCATCATCTCCCAATCATCATCATAATCATTCATCCGTCGCCATTAGCCTCGCTGCAGAACAATGCGACGTTAAGCCCCAGACAAAAAAAAAGATTTTACGCAGATACGTGAACCATTTTGTAAAATATAACACAATATTGCACTTACAATGAAATCTGATATTTTTTTTGTATCATTTTTAGTATAGTATTCCAAGTATGTGGGTATGTATATATATATGTAGGTATATTAATGGAGATCGAATATCCTGATTCTTAATAGTCGACTTGTGTTATCCATCACACATATCCAAATATCCTTTAAAATTGATATTTACATCCATCCATTACATTCATTGTAATGGATATTTACAATGGATGTAAATATCCATTACAATGGATGTGATACAAAATAATGTATTTGATGATCTGTCACTCAGCTCCTTGAAGTATTCTGCATTATATTACAGTAATCAATTGGTATGTCATTTGAATCGCCCACATGATATGAAAGCAAGAGTCTCTACGGGCTGCGAGACGTGACTCCACTGTACACTTGGCCAAATTAAAAACGGTATTCGAAAGAAACGGATTGGCTGATCAATATTTGATGGCATCATTTGAGGTAGTCTATGCTACTCGTAATCTTACTATGATAGATGAACTCTGATTTCTTTGATAATAACATGATTAATTGTCAAGGAACTGACCAGCAGCCTCAGTTTCGTCCGCACATCCTCACATCAGTTTCGTTCAAATACCGTTTTTACTTTGGCCAAGTGTACCTTGATTGCTAGTAGCAATCAAGTAGAAATCTTGAGCTGGCTGCTAGGGCGCTTACAATTGCGTGCACAGTTCATAGAGTTATAATACTGGCGTCTCAGTTGACCAAGTTTACACTATACCTACCCTTCACATAGAATTTGTTCTGAAGCTGTGAAGGCACATGAGGGTCGTAGAACCGCTTCCATGAGATGAGAAGCTACATAATCTGTTGTGTATTTACAGAGGACTTGAAAGACTCCGATATAAGCGTCACCACTACCAACGACACATTGACTGCTGAAATTAAGGTTGGAAATTACCTATGATGAGCCAAGGAGGCTCGCGCGAGCTCCTTCTTAAAATTTTGCATTTTTAACGAGCCCCTTATAAAAGACTTGTACTTGTACGTCTTCGCGTGAGCCCCCATAGGGATGGAGAAAATATCGATTTATCGATATATATCGATATCAAAAAATATCGAAATATCGATACCTGAATATATTGAATATCGATATATTGAAATATCGAAATATCGATATATCGATATATTGAAATATTGAAATATCAATATATTGAAATATCGAAATATTGAAATATCGAAATATCGATATATTGAAATATCGTTATATTGAAGCCTTACCGCATGATACAATTATGTTCTTAATTGAAGTTTATACCTACTATGGCAAAATAATTCATATTTGCAGTGCAGCGTTTACAAGATTTATGGACAATTTCTCAGATTATTCACATTTTCTTTCTTATCTGGCCGGTGACCCTATATTTTGGAACGGCTGTGTTATTTCTTTTTACATTTTCTTTTGAAATTCCTAGCAGTTTTAGGAGCAATTTAATACATTCATACGATATATCAATATTTCCATACCTATACATCTAAATATTATTTCCATATCAATATTTCGATATTTCGATATTTCAATATATCGATATATCGATACTTCGATGTTTCAATATATCGATATTTCGATATTTCGATATTTCAATATTTCAATATATCGATATTTCGATATTTCAATATTTCAATATATCGATATATCGATATATATCGATATATAAATGATATCGATAGTCGATATCAAAATCCAAGTTCGCTCCATCCCTAAGCCCCCAGTTACAGTTTTTAAATATATTTTTAATTGTTTAATGGAGTGGTATTTTTTTAAAAATAACAACTATTTATTTGAAGAATATCAAATTGCCGAAAATTATATTCCAACCTTCAAAGAAATGGTTTAAATTAATTTTTGAAATTTGAAATTGTCCTGTGCGTGTGCCGCCTGGACCCGTAGGGGAGACCAGGGCAGTGCGGAAAGATTTTATTGTAAATTTTTTCCTGAAAATGCAAAATTTGTTGCTTTCCCAACAAACGTTTTGTGCTTGTGCTGCGATTTGGCTTACTACCGCCATTGTTCATAATTGAGCTTTAATTAATAAGTTCTGTCGACATCAAGCCCCTTGTTTACAAATTGGCATCTCACCCCAGGGTAGCTATTCTTGAGTTTGTTGAAAATGTTCGTCATGCGGAAATGAAATGAGCCACTGCACAATGGATTCAGCTAATTTAACATTGTTAAAACAAAATATGTCACTTGATTTCGTATAGTCGAACATTTTCGCATTCGGTATAAACTCGAGAACAGGCACCCTGAAAGGTACATTTAGTATATCAATTTCGTTCAATTGATACGTTATAGGTAAGAATAGAATATTGTTGTCAGACAGAGATTAGGTACTTCACAAAAATATACATAAGATGATAGATTGTATAAGTTGTTTATGGTATGGCAAAACATTTAAATTAAAATTTTTGTTTTACCATTGTAAATTGTTGTCGTTTTGTAGTGTAGATTTGTAGTGTAATGTAGAGCGTAGTTCAATTAGTATACCTATTTGCTTCTGAAAGAATAAAATACATATTTTCCTCTGTCTTGTAGGCGAATCTTGGCGTGGACAGTTGCACTCCTGACAAATACGAGTCTGAACTCAAATACAAAAGCGGTCGTTTCATAACTCCAAAGTCAAAGTCAAGGGTCAATGGACAATGGTCTTGGGATGGTTTGCAACCTGCTACTATTTACACGCTCACCATCGTGCACATACCCAGCTCCAAGATCAGTGTCACCTTACAGGAGAAAACTAAAGAAAGTGGTGAGAATTGTTTCGAATACATTGAACTGATGTTTTAACTAGGAAAACGCTATGTGTAATGCTGGCTTTCCATGCTCCGTCATCTTCCGTCAACGTCCGACACCGTCCGACGAAAACGACCACGTGACCCGTCTCGACCAATCAGAGCCATCCCCAAAAATCTCGGACGGCGAGGGATTGGTCGAGACGGGTCACGTGGTCGTTTTCGTCGGACGGTGTCGGACGTTGACGGAAAATGACGGATCATGGAAAGCCAGCTTAACGCGTTGATAAGCGATGATAAGCCTTCGTATTGCATGCGAGTTATTATGCGTATGTAAGTTGCTGCTCTAGACCTTGGAAATGTAAGGAAGACAATATGCGTCAGGAACGAAGAGTGACATATTTTTAAAAATATCTTTGAATACATTTGACAATTATTTCAAAACAACATAAAATGTTTATATAATTTCGATATAATTCTTGAAGTTCCTAATAGATTTGTAATTATGTACATTGTCAAAAACTCCTAAAATGTTTGTCCCAATGACCAAGTAAAATTTGTTAATCAGTAATTTCCGTTCCATTTTAAATTTTCAACCAATCTTAGGATCATATTCAAAACCTTTTACTTTTACGATATAAGTGTGTGTGTGCCAAATTTCAGATTGATTGGTCAAACGTTTTGAACTGGGCAGTGCAGATAAAACACATAAACGCACAGAGATTATGTCATAGGAGTATCGTGATGGACTCTTCGTTACGCTCGATTTAATGATTTTTCAGCACCCACAGAGCCTCAGAACGTTGAGATTGACAATGTAACAGACAACAGCGCAATAATCAGGTGGACTCAACCACGAACCACAAATGGTAATATATCATATTACTATTTGGAGATCATTGTTGGGATCGATGAACTGCTAAGTCCAGCAAAGAATGTCGATCCAAAAAATATCTCCACTATTCACAGCAGTAATCAACCTGAATCGTCATACGAGGTATTTACACAATAATACAAATTTGTATTATTAATTAAGATGAATACGCTTAATGTTCTATTGTTGTATATTTTATTGTGAGATACGTTTCAGAAAGTCTTTTCCTTCCTTCATTAATCTCAATTAAAAAAATAATTTATATTAAATATGTGTTCTGAAAGTTTAAAATCAATTGGCAAAACAACGTTTGTGCACTTTTTAATTTTTGACTTTAAATAGAGCAAAATTGATAATTTCGCATTGTTTAAAAAACTTGTTGCACAGACCAGTAACCTGAACACACCGGAACAATTTTGAAATGTGCACATAGGTGATTTTGCAATTAAGGTATCGGTGTATTATTTTGTGATTGAAGTGATTGAAATGCCAATTTTAAATCAAAAGTTAGGTAACTGTGGATGCAAAATAGTTAATAACACCCGACCTTAGTAAATTTGAAGCAATTAACATAAATAAAGTTACAGATTGGGAGGCCAATTCTTGACCTATCACGTTTTGAAACCGCACGTTTTCACTTTATGTCATGGGAACTTCTTCTGAAGAAACACGTGCACTAATTAGAAAATAACTTAATTATTTAGCTGTAAAACGTAATATTTTTATATTGTTATCTTTAATATATTAATCTAGGTAAGACAAAATATTTAAAAATTGTACCTTGTAGAGGCATTATCTTTAACTTTTTCAAGTTTTATACAACGCAAGCGTACACGGTTTCAAAATGTGTATCCTCGAGAATTGGCTTTTATTGATGTCTACGTGCCGACTAGAACTAGATCCAAGAAACATACGTATCATTCTTAAGAGTTATTTTTCCATGCATCTGTCATCTCATCTAGGTACAATTTTAAAATATTTTGTCTTATCTAGATTAATATATTAAGGTGGCTCATCCAATCGGGCATGGTCTCAGATTTTCATAATTTTTTGTCTACTTATTGATAATCATGCAATACACAATCCCTGAAAAAATTAAACACTTCTCGTGTCTAGTTTTTGAGATAAATTGAGTTTTCTTCCCCATGTTATCTTATGGTAGACAAGTAAAATTGTGTCACATTTAGGCTAATAATGAAGATCTAATTTTTATGTAGTCCCAACTTTGATGAAAAAACTTTTTTTCTGGTATATATATGGATATCCTATTAGGGAAAAAATTGAAAACAATACCAACGTGTGCTATTTTAGAAGTTATAAGCCAAAAACGCAATGATTTTCCTATACCTCCTGTGTTAAAGTTTTGTTCATTCTCGGAAGGCAATAATTTTAAACCTCTCTGTAAGACAGGAGCTGCAAGTTAAATGACATTTTATGATTTGTTTATACTTAAATAGAGTTCAAATGTTGGAAAAAGTAATTCATGACGGTAATTTCAAAAAATAAATATTTTGGAATGTTCGATCGGTTGAGCCACGTTAAAGACAACAATATAAAAATATTACGTTTTACAGCTAAATAATTAAGTTCTTTTCTAATTAGTGCACGTGTTTCTTCAGAAGAAGTTCCTATGACATTTAAATTTTAGAATACCTTCCATAACAACTGAAGATATTACTTATTCTGTAGCCTTTCCAAAATGTTAAACGTGATTCTTATAGTTACCCCAAATTGATATTATATCTATTATCTAGCTAGATAACAGTGAACAATTAAAAATAGACTCTGAACTAAAATTGAAGACTGAGCTGTAGAAAATGTTTATGTCATCTGGAAACACACTCCTTAGCAGTATCAGTTCTGTACCTCAGAAGTAGAAGGCCGATAGTAATTTTCTCAATTTTGCGTTGCGCATTGTTGGCATTATTGTAGTTTTTGATAAGATAAAAAAAGAATCGAATTCGAGTTCGACGCTATTTTGTCATCATTTTCAAAGAAATTTAAAATGTGTGATATGCAATATTCTAGGGGAAACTTTGGATGAAATGCAATATAATCTGTAAATTTTGTTATTTGATAAAATCTCCAATGGCCCCGCAGGGAAATATTTGAATTCTAGTGAAAGAGAATCGATTATGAATCGATTTTGGAATACCTACTACCTTTGAAAAAGGTTGCAATAAACAAAATCTGTATGTTGGTATATCAAATAGTTTAACGTGTAATTATTAAATTGTATTCATGAGGATGAACATTTGGACTAATGAGTAAATGAGTTGTCTTATTGGATAATACCTCTGTTCAATTAGTTTTGCAAAACTTGAGACAATTTTGAGAATTCAACCGCATAATGAAGCAAATCTGTTCAACATTTGTGTATCTGGAGGTGATATCTGGAGGTGTTCAGGATCTCTAGCAGGGGGGAGGGGTCAGGATCCAGCCGGGGGGGGGGGGGGGGGGGTCCGTTCCCCCCTTTCCGTCCCCTATTCCTACGCGCCTGGGTTTAGTTTAATGTAAATCCAAGTGTTATTTTTACCTAGTTCCTAATTGAATTAAACTAACATATCCTACCGATCAGAATATGATGTGTGTAATAATGTCATCAGGTACTTGACTTGGATCCTTCAACAACCTACAACGTGTCAATATCTGCAGCAACTGTAGTTCAAGGTCCACCAGCTATCAAGACATTCCGTACACGTCTGTGGAAGCCAGAGCAAATCCAGTTACAGAAACCAGAGAAATTAAATGACTTCACTTACAGAGTAACATTCGCTTCTGCTGACGAGAGACTGAACAGAAACAGGTATGCCGAGTTGGGAATATTTAAAATATACACCTTCCTGTTTATTGTTGGGATTCTATTCTAGTATCAAGACAGATATTTTTCATTATTACTTTCAGTTACTACATCATAATTGTCAAACATTTGGATCCCCGTGCTAATCCCGAAGACACATCAATACATTATCATTTAAATGATAAGCTTCTGAGAGCAGTAAACGTCACTGAACATGATTCATATTGGATTGCGGCTAAATTTAAGGTAAAATATCTTACTGTTCATCGGAACAAACCGTCACCACTGCCATGCTATCTTACTGTACCTAATAAAACTATAGTTAAAATCTTGACTTTGATTCATTCTGGAGAAGCAGTTACACATGAATGACACATCTAGGACAAATCTATAATATTAATACCACATGACTTTGGTTGCCCTCTGGAATACATTTGGTTCGATTCCCCCGACCGATTTTCAGGACCCACGTGTTCAGGACTAAGGATGAGTCTATACCACAATCGAGAGGCAGATGCTTGTGAGGTTCCTTAATAAGAAGCCACGACTGCTCCTTCCCACCTTCCATCGTTCCCATCTTGCAGCATGTAAATAATTATTCTTAGTAGCCATTCGTTTAGTTGCAGAACAGTGCGACACTAAATTTATTCCAAAGGGACCTGAAGTGAAGTGTGAAGAATTAAGAAAATCAATGGAAAGAAAGAAAGAAAGAAAGAAAGAAAGAAGACTACATCTTCTGCATGAAATGTAGTAATCTCTCAAGAGGCCTTGGGACAAGAACGAATCTTCCCTGTTTTAAAAATCGTTTTGGGTCTTGTCTTCCCATTAATAAAATTCCCACAAACTGGAGTCTTTTTTTATCTCTGGTACTCAAAACGTTGCGTTTGTGTCAATGTTGTGGCAAAGACGCATTTGAGAACCACAAATAACACCACTTGTGTCCATAGACATTTATACTCACTGCGTTCGTGAGTATAAATGTCTATGGTGTGTCCAGCTTTCTTAATGCCATCTTTACTGTTATATAATCTTTTATTTGTTATTTAGGCAAACGAAAAATCAGACTTCACGATCGGCGACAATTCCTCTATGACATTCAAAGAGACGACATACCAAAACAAAGGACTTGCAAATGGGAAAGATTATCAGTTCATAATTGTGTTAGTCAACAAAGATGCTTCGATGGAGGAATTCGAATTTTCATCCCAAACTTTTGACGTTAATATAGAAACTGATTTGGTCCCAGTATCATCAGCGAGATACGAACTTATCTCTCTTATTCTACTTCTTCTGCTCTTGCCTCTAATAATCTTCCTCGTTGCAAGGTATGGGAACAGGTACAACCAACTTGATACTTCAACCTCGACGAAAGAAATACGACTTAGAAATTGAAAAGCCCTTATTACGTATTTGATATGATTTATTTCAGATTTAAGTGGAGATCAACTAATACAACAAGTTCACAACAACGGCTACACCAAAGAAACAAAAAAACTTCCAGTCAGTACCTCATTTTGATAACTATTTTAATAATGATGTGTTTTCAATAAAAATAAATAATGTGTGATGTTTACTGATCAATGAACTAATGTTACTAATTATTATTATTATCAACAGTGGAAATGAATGCTCCACTGAAGTCAGTTTTGAAGCCTGCCATCCCAGAGCCATCTGCTTCGCCTGCAGATGAGAGTGGAGCTGCAGCATCAGCAGAGTATAAAGTACAGAGTCGTCGAGTGCTGATCAGTGATCTGGCGGAGTATGTGAGGAAGAATCTGAGCAACGGAGAACTTCAACGACAGCACGCAGTGAGTTCAAACAAGAAGAATCATCCGTGAGATAAACTTGCACTTTACTGTATTAATACTGTTGTGTTCTTTACAGTTGTTTCCAAAAGGTCAAACGAAACCCTGGGATTATGGGCGTCTACCACAAAACAAGGCGAAAAATCGTTATGGAAATCAAGTTGCTTGTAAGATGAAAGGCCGTAGTTGTTTTATTCAGTAAACTTTTGATCCCAATTAATTAAAAAACTATTTTAGGACGATTCACAGACTTTATGAACCTTTTATAACTCTCAATATTTAGTCTACTCTCTGTGGATTTTAAACTGTTTTACTTTAACCAAGTGAGTGGACGAAGTTTTGAGCGCAATAAGAAGTGCATAACATTTGTGAATCGTCATAAAAAGCTTTATTTCGTTGAAATTATCCAAACTTATGATCGGAAGAAAAACATTTACTGATTGATCTCAAATTTCAATATTTAATGGATTTGCAGATGACGACTCACGAGTAATCCTGAAAAAACTAGCAGATGATCCATTCTCCGATTATGTTAACGCAAACTACGTGGATGTAAGTTACTTTTCAAATTCATAAAGAAGGTAGTTAGGTACCAAATCAAGGACTCGTACCGTTTTGTTGCATTTGTCATATCACATTTTTGTTAAACATTTTTGTTTTATGCATTTCAATTGTTTCATTACGTGTAGGGCTACAAATCAAGTCAGTTCTACATTGCAACTCAAGGACCCAAGCAACAAACAGTTGGTGACTTCTGGAGGATGGTTTGGCAGGAACAAGTCCAAGTAATATCCATGTTGGCCAACCTGGTTGAAAATGGCAAGGTATTTCACACAATATTACACACATTTATTTTCTCTAAAATATATTCCTCTAATGCAGTACATTACGTTGCAGTCAAAATGTGAACAATATTGGCCGGAAAATAAGCAATCAGCCGTATATGAACTGATCACCGTAAATACCGTTGATGTGCAGATGTACGCCGATTTCGTTTACCGCAATTTCTGTATTACTGACGGAAATCAGCAAAGAAAGGTATGACAATTTTTGACTGAGCGCAGATAATTTTACCATCAAGAAAACCAGAGTGAAATATTTTATATGACATCTTCTAAATAAACAAATCAAATTTGTTTTACATTTTCGTTCATTGAGAAACAATGTTTTTCAACTCTCTTCTCAAGGTGACGCAACTCCACTTCACATCTTGGCCTGACCACGGAACACCACTCTACCCTCAATCAGTGGCCACATATCTCAAGAAGATGCTGGCCATTCCGCGTGGTTCTGGACCCATCTTGGTGCACTGCAGTGCTGGTGTAGGTCGTACCGGAAGTGTCATCGTCATGGATGCCTGTCTCAGAATGGCGGCGGCAGAAGGTGCTGTTGACGTCCTCAATTATTTCCAACGTTCACGGGACAGCCGTGCAAACATGGTCGACAACTTTGTGAGTAAATGCATTTAAAAGTTCAAAACTTAGTGTAGTAGAATAACGAACAAAGTATTTTAAGAACACAGCAGAGGTTTTGACTTCTTAAGGGAGGACAATGGTGAAAATCCTAAAATCTACAATAAGAATGCAATGGCTGTGAAATTTTAAGGGTTTACTAACACAAGAAAAAGGATTTAATTTTAATTTTTTTCATTAAAAAAAAATCAAAATTTTGGCTTCTAGACAATTTTTTATTAAAAAAAAAGTAAGTTTCGTTGGTACAGTTTTATTTCCACATTTTTTGTGATAACAAAATTAAAAAATTATTTTATGGAATATAAAAACATAATTAACAATCTGGTAAGAGGAATTTTTGAAATAATATTTTTTACCTGCACAAAAAAATTATCAAAAAAAATAATAAATTATATTGTAGCAACACTATTGGTTACAAATTTATTGTAGAAGAATGAAGTACAATATGGCAAAAAGGCTCTTTCAGTACCTTTATAATCCATTCATGGACATACAAAAAAAAAATTAAGACAATCGCACAAGAACTTTTTGAGATAAATTCGCATCATCAGTAAATTTTATATATATAAATATATAAATATAATAGCATATATGAAATATTGTACTCCATTAGAAAGCATTGCATTATCACAGTAAAACAATTATTTACAGTATCTTACAAGGGAAAATACTACTTAAAAGAGTTAATTTCTATTTTATAAAAGTTATATAGACAAAATTTTGAAATAATTTTTTTTTTGGAAAATATAAAATTTTGGTTGAAATTTCACCATTGTCCTCCCTTAAGTTCAGCTTTGCCTCGCATAATTATATTGGTGACAACATTGTATTTTAGTTCCTTCGTATCACTGTGATGACGTGTGCTTAAATTTTGTAGGAGCAATACAAACTCATTCATATTGTATTGATTGAGTGTTTGCTAAATGATCCAACTGGAATTGCTTGCGATGACACATTTGCAAGTAAAGTCGTGAAACTGAAAAATTCTGGAGCGATGGCAAACATGTACCAACACCTCTCTCACAGTTTCTATGGCATCAGTAATGGGAGCGATCTGCATGAAGAACAAAATAAGCAGATTTACGAGGAGATGAACAGAGTTCATCACATCGTGCCAGGTATTGACGGACATTACTTTCCTTAATATTAAACTTCCCTTAATATTTTTAATATTTTTATTTTATTAACATTCAATATTTAACTACCAATATTATTTGAATTTGTAATTATCTTGGACTTTGGTGTATAGATTCGTGATGAATATTAAGAAAATCCTTCTTCTGACACCATTTGTAATTTTCAAATAAATATAGTTTGGCAGATACTTAATTTAAATTTTTATTATTAACTAATTTTATTTGAATTTGTAATTATCTTGCACTTTGCTGTATTCATGATACATATTGAGAAAATCCTACCTCTGACACCATTTGTAATTTTCAAATTAATATGTGTTGACGGATATTAACTTAAATTTTTTAATTACTAATCTTATTTGAATCTAATCTTATCTTGCACTTTGCTGTACAGATTCATGATACATATTTAGAAAATTCTACCTCTGAAACCATTTGTAATTTGTAAATAAACACTTACGTGTTGACGGATACCTCTCGCTTGGAAAGTGAATCTTCTATCGTTTTACATTAGTTTTTTTTTCTCTTGATATGGTAAAGTTTATAAGCTATACTAAATTTGATATGTGTTAACTAATTGCCACAGAGATTTAGTTAGTAATTTTTTTGCTTGTGTTTACTTTATTTAAATGAACAACTATAATGTTAGAAATAAATAAATTATAAATATTTGGATCAATACGGTAGTCACTATTCATAATGTCCTTGGTTTATTTGTTAAGTGATCATGCTAGTTTATACACCTTCATAAAATAGCTTACCTTATCTAGTCTATCTGTTATTAATTTGGAACAATCAGCTTTTATAACTACAAGAGAGTAATCTACAAGGTGAAAAGGTAAGTTATTGGGAATGCTCCCAAATTGGGAAAATACATTTGAAGGACATCAAATAAAACATGATCAAATTACGATTTATTGACACCTCTTGATATGAAAGTAGGAATTTGAGCCCAATAATATTTTCTCTAATATTCTTTAAACAAGTCAACAACTGGATTGGATGCACATCTATGTTATTGGTTTTCAATTGTACTGTAATTTATATTACAGAACAATCAAAATTAAGAAAAATATTGAAAACAGTTATTCAAACACGTTTTCGAGTCAGTCAATCATCTACATTTCATCAAAATCCTTAGACGCCGGTAACCTTTATTTCACCACGTGTGGTGTTAATCCCCGAAAATATCTGACCTTCAGATGAATATTGTAGCCTTCTATAAAGACATAGTATTCTTGGAATAGTTGGATATTGAGTAATTACTGTAATATATCTAAGAAATGATTTTGTATTTTAGGCAAAACTGGAAGAGTCTATTTATCTCGTTTGAATGATGACGAACTGACATCGGACTACATCAACGCAGTCACAGTGGACGGATTCCGTAACAAAGATCAGTTCATAGCAACACAATTCCCGCTCAAAACAACAGTCGGAGATTTCTGGAGGATGATCAGTGAACGACAGTTGACATTTGTTGTGGTTCTGAATACACTCGACCCAAAGAATGACAAGGCAAGTCGAATTATTATTTTGTCATATATCTTTCACTCCTTTTCTTTTGATAATTTTCATTGATTATCATTACCTACTTTCTAACGTAAACATGTAATACATCCTTGAAATTGCTAAACTAACTAACAATTCTACTTTGCAGAGCGTGTGCGAGTTCTGGCCGACTGTCGGTCAGTTCTTGAACGTCACTGAGCTTGCGTCAGTGACCGGGCTAGAAGAGAAAGAAGAGGAGCTTTGGACCACAAGAATGTTCCATTTTACAATCGTGGACAGCCTT
>OW203763.1:29403847-29701383 GCA_934045905.1 Leuctra nigra | reverse complement strand
CGTACGATCGCTTTGTGGTCCGTAAAAGCAGGGACGACGCTAAGGGGGGGGCCTGGGGGGGCCACGGCCCCCCCAGGCATTCGCGTGGCCCCCCCTTGTGCCCCCCCAAACCAAATGTGGGAAAATAAATATCTTGAAAGACTATACTTTTTTTCAATTTTTTGCACTGTTCAAATTATCAAATAAAACATCAGCTGACAATGTTTTGCAAATAGGCGACTTTCGTATGCCAGACAAAATGAAGTTCCTAAGAAGTATAGCAGGGTTGACAAAAATTCGATAAGATACGGAGCTCAAAATTAAGGAAATATCTTTCAATGGAGACTCTAAGTTTCAAATTAGGTAAGGAGAGATTGATATGGTTTGGTCGATTGAAAGGGATGGGACAAGAGAGGATACCGAGAAGGAAGACAGATAGAGCAGCAATGGGAGGGAAAAGAAAGGCAGGGAGACCGCGAACGAAGTGGATGAGTGGAGTGAAGGTGACGAAAATTGGTGGGAGGACAGACTGTTCATAAAAATTAGTGTAGGGATAATTTTTTGAAGGTTTCAGTTTTTTTAATTATCCCCACCAGGCGCGTAGGAAGGGGGGGATGGGGGGAGATTCCCCCCTCTGATTCAATACCCCTCCCTATACTTATATATTTATGTGTCAAGAAAAAAATGTGCTTAAAAAGTGTTAAAATCGCATAGAAATGCACCAAATTGATGTCTGAAATTCAAAAATTTTCCGGGGCTGTGCGCCCCGGACCTGCATTTTACTGGGGGGGCCTTCCCCCAGACCCCCCAATTGTCTTCGTAGACACTAGTAAGTCCAGCTCAAGATATTTTACAATAGTATTCCCCCCTTGCAAATTTAGTTCCTATGCGCCTGATCCCCACGCACAATATGAAAATATACATGTGAAAATACGTTTGCCCCCCCTAAAAAGTTTATTGCCCTACCTAGGCCCCCCCTGTATAAAAATCCTAGCGTCGTCCCTGCGTAAAAGAAGGACACGTTGAACCGTTCAACTGATTGCCTGTACTATAGATGAACAACACTCGTTGGGTTGTACACAGATTAAGTTCTCAAGATTATTGTTCACTTTGTAAATAGTACAGTTTTCCTCAGATCTGCCTACAATTCACACGCCAGGCGGAAAGGGCATTAACTCATCGCATCGTCTGAGTCTCAGCACTTCAGACCGAGTGAACCTCGGAGTGGTCCATCCTGGCTTCTAGCGACAGTTATATCTACCTCTGTGATGGAAACTTGAGTGCGTGTTACTGGATCATCATCAATGGCTGGCCTGGAGAGAACTACAAATCAGCTATAAGGCGGTGTATTGGACCAACATCATTGGATTTTGCAAAATCAGAGTGCATAGAAGTTAAAAAAACCAACCAAGTAAGTATAAGCAAGGTTCTTGTGAAACTCACAGAATATTATGATCTTAGTCATAAGAACTTACGGCTTTGACGTATCATTGTATGAATTTCTTCCGAAGCTCCGTTACACATGTCACTTACACGCAACACCACACCCTCAAAAGTAAATCGTCTCATCTAAAAAAATGCTTGTTTTATATTGAATTTCTTAAAAAATTCTTCCTACCTACTGACACAAACTCATATTTTAATTTGTAAGTTATCTTATGATATTACAACCTACCAAACTTTATACTTTAGGTGCTTTATACCTATTCCTGAGTTATTATTTTTTTTGGAAGAAAGTGATAAATATAACTAAAATCTCCTTGTAAATATAGTATGTGTATATCAATTAGTAACCTCTACAGAAGTTCCCATCATAAATCAAAACATATTAATATAATACTGCATCAAAATATTTGTGGCGCTGTGTAATTTGAACGAGGACCCGTCGTTTATCCCACCTTCGATCAATTACAGCAGTTGCCACTAAATAACATTTTTCTGAATGCCAAAAATAAATGGATGATTTGATCTGTGTAAATGAGTCGCCTGAAGGTAAATAATTTACAGGGACGTATTGGATCAAGAGCTACCTGGATTCACATATATGTTGAATGGCACAAGAATAAGAGATTGACGGTAATGTACAGCGAGGGAACAGCGTTCAAGGAATTGATGAGTTACACCGACAACAAGCCTTTCAATGTGACGCAGGTTTACTTGCAAAGTAAAGGCAAAACAGTAACACTGTGGAAGTTACATCAATGTGAGTATCTTCATCAATCTTCATTCATCATCTAATTTTTTCTTCTCTTGTGACTTTAGAATTATTCGTTGTTTATTTTGTCAATGTCTTGAATTGACCGGCATTTGTTGTGAATATTATTTCTTGTCAGTTATAAAACCTACTGATAAGTCGATTGTCTTAGTAGGATCATTAATGTGTGCATATAAAGTGTTTTGTAATATTAAAAAAAAAAAAAACACAATCGAAAGCAAACTCAGATCTAGCATGGAAAAGGTTTTCTTATTCTTATTATGAAATCTATGTTATTCGATTTTAATGTCACAGTAAAACATTTTCAATTGTGATTCTGTTCAGATGAAGTGATCATCTGCTAAGATAATTTTGTACTCCGAGTCCGAACTAATAATTTTATCAATTGGGCTCAATTAGTAAATAACTTTAACAGAAGGTATTTTAAAATATCAGCACTGATTAAGAGAAAAACACTCCCGCCATTATAATTTAAATTGTATACCTACCTACCCTGGAAACATTTAATGACATGGAAAATTAATGAGACGACACATTAATTTTGTCAATTATTATTATTATTATTATTATTATTATTATTATTATTATTATTATTATTATTATTATTATTATTATTATTATTATTATTATTATTATTATTATTATTATTATTATTATTTGCAATACACATCTAGTGGAGCGGTCGCTCCACCCAGCCAAGTCGTACTGTACACTCACACTCACTCAACATACCGTAAATGCCTAATAAACTGAGGAGCAGACCAAACACTTTTACTGTAAGCAACAACATAGCATTTTCGGCCTACTGGATCTCAAAAATGGGAAATATCACATTGTTGAGAAATATTTTAATTTTGAGCTATGGCCCACCCTACCAAATATTCCAAATGAGCCAACAATAGGTTATACCATTTGCGAGCTAGAGGGCAGTGAAAATCGTGAAATTACATCACTTTCATCATCTTCTTCTTCTTCTTCTTCTTCTTCTTCTTCAGATGATGATGATGATATCAGGATTCAGGAAACACCGCGATCACCGCCACAGCCTAAACGGCTGAACCGATCAATCTGAAATTTTTACCACATGTGCACTTTCGGCGTCTGAGGTGCCTTTTTATAAAACCAACCGGAAGACGCCATTTTGAAACCGGAAGTGACGTCATATCTCGAAACCGGCTAAACCGATCGGAACGAAACTAGCTTCAAACGATTCGGACAGTCATATATATGAAAATACAATAGTCTAAAAAGAAATGTACTATTACCGAAACCGGAAATGACGTCATAACATGAAGAATCTCACCTCTTACTACAATAACTACATATTCAGAAGGCTTAATGATACAAAACATTAATATAAATAAATTCTAGGTGGCAATGATTTCAGCCGCCATTTTGCCAACCGGAAGTGATGCCATGTCTCGAAAATGGCAGGACCGATTGGAACGAATCTTTTGCTTTTCTTCATAGAATATCACTTCAAACATATTTTTGAAGTATTTTTGAACATATTTTGGTACCAAACAACCATATTTTAAATGGCTTATTTTTTTCAAGGAATTAGTCATTGTTGCTTCGATATGTGTTACAAGTTGTTTAAATAATCTAAAAAAATGTGTGATATCCCCATAAAAAACACTCCGTGTAAAAATACCAGCCAAGTCTCTTTAACTTTAAAAAATAGAAGAAATCTAAAAAGTCAGCACTAAAAAGTAGTGATATCAAAAAATGGGCCAAGTCGAAACTTAATTTTAAAAACCAAAATATACTTAACGCATCGTTTTTAAGAGCATTAAAGGTGACATGCTTCTTACCTTCCCGGCAGTAGATCAGGTAACCAGCACGACAAGTATAATAAAACTGCATCTGCCTATAGGCAGGAACTCGGTCTTCGTCGTTCTCAACGACCCTAGCTTTAGTTTAGGATCTAGCTCAGTGAAAGGTCTCTTCTATCAAAGAATGTTCCAAGTTTTATGTTATTAATAAATCTAATAAACCAATCAATTCATCGGTACAAAAATCATTACGTAGCTGGCCAGCAAAATACTAACTAAAATCCACATCTCAAATGCAATATCATCAATACACATCCCAACATAATAATCAATCAAAAGAATATGTACTCAGGGCCGGCTTAAGGTACATTCTTGATGTACGCGAAAAATGATAATGCCGCCTATCAAGGGCGTACGCAGGATGACATTTCTATTGTCTGGAGGGGGGCGGGGGCACGTTCTTAATAATTTGAAAACTTACAGACGAAACAGGGGGGTTCGGGGGCACAGCCCCCGAGAAAATTTTGGTTCAAGGTCATTCGATTTGGTGCAATTTTGAATCGCAGATTAGTTATTTTTGGGAAATATAAATTACCAATGTCCAAAAATAATTCCAGTCATTTTGGTAAGTTTTCGACATGATCTGCCTCTTTCTTTTACTTTTTTGTTCACATATTATTTTAAATGTGCTGCTTTCTTAGATGATGTTCTGATTTTGGGGGGGGGGGGGGGGGGGGACGCTCCCGGATTTTTTACATTTCATGGTCATTTTGAAGTAAACCTACGCGTTTCTGGTAAAATTACTGCAACATTGAACTCAATTTTTCTTGGTAATTTTTCATGCGCAAACAAAAAGTTCAGGAACATATCTAGGTGAAGGTATTAACACAACATGAACGAGATTTGTTTGGATACATTACAAAACATCAGTCGTCGTTTCCCCAAAAATAATTTTATTTCTTCCGAGCTTAAATATTGGTCAACATGATGACACAAAATAGTAAATTTTCAAAAAATGCTGAAAGTGCCGCCTATCCGAATGTTCCGCCGTACGCGGTCGCGTACGTCGCCTATGCCTAAAGCCAGCCCTGGACTCAACCAAAGTGCGCAATCCCGTAATGTCTCTCGTCCTTGACGCTAGCTTGACGCAATGCTTGACGCCAACGCTCACGCTTGTGCTCGCACTCGTTCTCCCGTTCACGACCCGACGGCGATGTCGACGGCGATTTTGACGGCGACCACGGCCACGTTCCCGTCAATCAGCTCCGAAGTTGCCAACCGCCGTTGCTTGCCTCTTGGGGTTGGAAGTCTCGTTGTATTCTCGTCGTATTATTGCACGAACCTCTTGTTATAGAGTAGTTCATAAATATCTGCATCCAGTCAGCGATAGCTGTGTGAGCCTCTTCTTATAGCGTAGCTCATCACCATTATCATGCCAGTCCCAGATAGGTAAAGAACTGCGACAACCAATACTTTTGGTCTCGGCCGTCGGAACTTAGTAGTTGCGTAAGTTGCTCTTTGTCAATATTATAAAATAACTTCGTGATGCTTCAAAATCACTGATACCTACATATGATTAGACCATTGCACGGTCAAATAAGCATTTTGCAGGGACTCACACCCCTCACTATGCCATCACATAATACGCAACACTTCGCAATAAAATCACTCGTCAACTGACATTTTGACTCGGCAAGACGTCTGTACTGTTCGAAGCCTACCTCACGACTTGACGACGTCTGGACTGCTTCTGGACTGGACTGGACTGGACGTCTGGACTGGCTTCCCACCTCACGACTTATTGTCTCTGCGTTTATGCAAGTGTGATGCAGCGTCTTGCTACGCACCCACACTTTATAACATCTCCTGTCATTGGTCAAAACATCTTAGCTGATAACCTAACAACAAATCAAATTTATCCCATTCCTTCTTTGTCTTAAGCCCCATTTACACGGTGAAATTTCTTGTACAACTTCTGTACCACACTTCTGTGTCACACTTCTTGAATGGAAATTAGAACATGTTTTAAGTTCTGTGACAGAAAGTTGCGTTGTGTAAATACAAAATTGTGTGAAAAATGGGAATGTGACACAGAAGTTTCAAGAAATTGCACCGTGTAAATGGGGCTTTACACTAGTTATGATTGGTTACTGATAGATTCTTTTATTTTTATATAATCTTGTGACTGTTAACTAACACTGATGAAACGTTGGCAGAAATATTATACCAAAGCACTTAGAAGACGGCTCAAAATACCATAAAATACTTGGTAGCAGTGTTGAATCCAGACATTTTTCTCGGGAGGGGCACTTGAATAGTTGGGGGTGGCATATTTTTTTTGTACTTTTTGGATGTTGGTGTTTCGCGGCGGGAGGGGGGGGGGGGGGTAGAGTTAATTTATGAATATGCTTGTAGTTGTACAAAGCACAAAGCAATTATTATACGTAATATATTTTGATAAGTCACAGTGGAAAACAGGGGGTTCGGGGGCATAGCCCCCGAGAAAATTTTTGATCAAGGTCATTCGTTTAGGTACAATTTTGAATCACAGTGTATAGCTATTTTGGGAAATTATAAATTGCAAAATATCCAAATAATGGTCTAAGAGATTTAAGAATAGGTAAATTTATTGAACTTATCAGAATATACATGTCCGGGGCGCACAGCCCCGGAAAATTTTTGGAATTTTAATTCAATTCTAACCGTTTTGGAAGGTTTTAGACATGATCCGTCTATTTTTACGTGTTTTTTTCACATATTATTTTGAAAGTATATTGAATAGGTATTTGTGCCGGGGAGGGCACATGCATACCTCGGGGGGGGGGGGGGGGGGGGGGGCAGTGCCCCCCCCGAGGTATGCCTGGATTCAACACTGCTTGGTAGTGTTTCATAGGTATATTTATATATTTTATAGGTATATTTGATTTTTGACATATAATTCTGTACTATTTATATACACGATGCGCCAAGTGTATTTTGGTTTTTAAAATTAAGTTTCGACTTGACCCATTTTTTGGTATCACTTCTTTTCAGTGCTGACTTTTTAGATTTCTTCTATTTTTTTATAGTTATAGAGACTTGGCTGGTATTTTTACACGGAGTGTTTTTTATGGGTTTTATTTACTTGTGTAAATTTATATGCCATACTTTCAAATAAATATAATAAACGGTTAAAAAACATTCCTCTTTGAGATTAACATATTATGGGCATCTCCACAAATGTTTTCACCAAATTGGAATACGTAATTGTTGCATGACAAAAATACACCCAATATTATTTGTTGGAATTGTGAAATTGAATTATTCCAATTTCTTAATTGTGTGTACCTTTAGCATTTTTATAAATTTATCTCAGAAGTTCTTAAATGTGCATGAGCAATTTTTAAAACAAATCTCTCAATTTTGTGATCTTGCATTACCTACAAACCAAATACTCATTTCACAATTTTTATTCCTTAGTAATACGATAAAGCATCTTGCATTACAGCTAGCTTACAATACTCTTCTTGCATTACAGACCAAGTTTTGAGTCCATCTCCGAGAAGAAATCAAAACACAACACTTATCAAACCTTTCAAATCGCTCTCTGATAGTCTGTGTCTGTCCTTCTACCACATCACAGCTCCTAGCATTAAATTCACTGCACACCTTTCTAATACGAAGAATACTGATTCACATCCAACCAAGCATTACACATCGAGACAAGTAAGTGCTTTATTATCTTTAAATTTAGTGGACACGCAACCAATCGGATCTCGTTTTAGCTACTAACATCAACTGATGGCAACATTATTTCGATACTAGGAAAATCAGTATATACACAAAATATTCAGCGATATAATTATAAACATGGCCAGCGTCACAGTACATAATTCCAGCTTTATTTAATGAACCCCCCCCCCCCCCCCCCCCCCATCCAAAGAAACCGACGAGTATGGTTGCAGCAGATGCTGTGTGAAACACCGTTGATGAATTCATTCTTCCAGCATCTTCTATCCGTCATTGAACTGCTCTCACAGATTGCAGTCCCTGTTTCATTGCCTGAAACTTGAGAAAATTATTTTTTGGTGGAGTCCTGTCGCAGCTCCACGCTAAATCTTCGCATTCTGCTTGTAAGGGGGAAGACGTGTGTAAGAGTCGCTCCTTAAATTTAATCAAAAGTCTCAGTTTTATTTCGTGTTTAGTACAAAAAAATTAGGTCACCATTTAGCTAAAGAAAAATACCTTAATTTTGACTAAGAAAAATTGTAAAAGTGTTAATCGTACAGTACTTATAAGTAATTCTCTGTTTAATTTTGCACCACGCGTGTTATTTTCCGTGTGTTAGTGTGTAAAATCTGTGACCTGCCAGTGCCAAACCCCCCCCCCCCCTCAACGCAGCCCCTAGTGTCTCTGCTAATGAGCCGTGCTACTGCCACCCTCGAGTCCAAGACGTCCAGCTCCGCACACGTGTTTAACATCATGACAGTCACGTGCGAGCATTGTGACCGCGTCGTCAAGCCGAGAGGATTGAAGCTGCACATCATGCGAGCTCATCCAGAGTTGCGGGTAGCTAGTTTCATCTCGGCGTCGGCAACAACACCTTCCCCGACGCCGGTGAGTAGCACGACGACGTCAGCGTCCACACAAACGCCACCTATGTTCAATACCACCGAACAGTTGATGGACGAACTTGCCACTAGGTCACTCGAAATGAAACAGCAAATAGAAATTCAAAACCGTATAATTCATCAGCAAACAGAAACCATATCGCAACTGACTCTAGACAATATCTACCTCCTTAATCGCAGTCCCGTTCAAGCTCTCGACCTCTTCCAACTTTATAATATTCCATCATCTACTCCTGAGTGCTCTCTCGCACAGAAGAAGCGAGTGTCCGTGTTTGCATGCAGCCACGGCCGCGGACTCGGAGCTGCTCTGACCAACCATCTCGGTCAGAGCACAGATGTCAATGTGTATGTAAAAACAGGCGTTGAGGTGTCAACAGTGTGCGCCGACATTTCGTCCCTGACATCTGACTTTGGAGACCAAGATCATATCATCATAATGGCAAGCAGCGATGCAATTACCAAGGGGTCAGACATAAATACAACGAAAACAATAGTACATCATGTAGCAACAATACTATCTATACTTCCTCACACCAACATTACAGTAGCGACAATACCTCTTAGATTCAATAAACACCATTCAATAGTTAATAAATTAATCAGGACGACAAATGATCAATTAGCAAAACTCGCCGAATTCTATGGCAATGTTTCGATTCTCGACATGTCCGTTTTTCAAAGACGTCATTTCACCCCTTATGGACTGCACCTCAACCGTGAAGGAAGAGCCACCCTCCTAAACGCCATAGCCAGCATCATCGAGCCCCTTGCTTCTCCCCCCGCTCCACCCCGCCCTCAAGCACCAGCTCGCCGGCCGACCGCCGGGCATGCCGAGGACGCCGCCGAGCCCACCCGCCACGCCTCCAGCAGCCCTGCAGAGGTCCGAGCAGCTGACTGTCCAGCTACCACGCGGCCGCCACGTGCTTGCCAACTGTCATCGAGCAGAAGGACACGATGGCGAGCTACGAGCACCCGTCACAGCGATACAACATCAGTCACAATACCAGCGAAAACAGACAGGTTCCATAACGCTGTTCCATCGCTGTTCCATCTCGATGCGCCAGCTGTGGAACAAGATCATCTCGCTGCGCCAGCTGTGGAAGAAGATCATCTCGCTGCGCCAGCTGTGGAAGAAGATCATCTCGCTGCACCAGCTGTGGAAGAAGATCATCTCGCTGCGCCAGCTGTGGAAGAAGATCATCTCGCTGCGCCATCTGTGGAAGAAGATCATCTCGCTGCACCAGCTGTGGAACAAGATCATCTCGCTGCGCCAGCTGTGGAACAAGATCATCTCGCTGCACCAGCTGTGGAAGAAGATCATCTCGCTGCGCCAGCTGTGGAAGAAGATCATCTCGCTGCGCCAGCTGTGGAAGAAGATCATCTCGCTGCGCCAGCTGTGGAAGAAGATCATCTCGCGGCGCCAGCTGTATATGAGTATAATGTCGCAGCTTCTGTACAGACTCTCCCGTCCAAAGTTCTGCGTAGGTCTACCAGGACATCCAAGCCAGGTCAAATACTCAACTTGTGACGCCAAGACTGCAACATGGCGGGTGACTCTCAGAGCAGTACCACGACTGTCTGCCCTGATCGTCCTGCGGGAAGGACAGTGAGCATTGCAGGCATCAACGCGCGATCTCTCTCCCAAGACTTTGATGCATTCAAAGATATTATTCTTGATAATAATTTCGATGTTGTGGGTGTCACTGAGACCTGGCTTGCACCGGAAACGCCATCGACTGGTATCTGCATCCCTGGATATACTTTACTTCGGCTAGATCGGCAAAATGAAGGCCTGATCGCAAAGAGAGGCGGCGGGGTATGCTTTTACATCAAGGAGAACATTCGACATAAACTCATTCCAATCTTGCCTGCGGAACAATCAATGGAACAGATCTGGCTAGAACTTCATCTTAAGCGGAAGAAGATCGCTATCGGAGTAGGTTACAGGCCACCCAACCAAAAATATAGTGTATTAAAAGGGGTTGGGGACGTAATCAGTTCCTTACAAGACACAGCTGATAACATAATTTTTGTGGGTGACACTAACATCAACACTCTTGACGACAGCAAATCCGACTCAAAATTCCTAATGAAGTTCTTGGGGAAGCATGACCTGCAACAAATAATCACTAAACCCACGAGGGTTGTAGATAATGCCACTTGTCAGTCCGCAACGCTCATTGACCATATATATGTTAAAGATATTGAGGTAGTTGAGTCATCAGACGTACTTGATATTACTTTGATTAAAGGTCACAATGGAACGTCCATCACTGATCATAGGATGACTATGTGTGTCCTTCGATATGTAACACCGCGGAAGACCTCAAGAACCATCACATTTCGTGACTACAGTAAAATTGATGCTGATGATCTAGATCTTCATTCAAAGAATGTTGCGTGGAACAATTCCCTGCAGCTCCAGGACGTGGACGACAAAGTCATGTATCTCAGTACGAAGCTTCTGGATACAGCTGATGCGTTTGCGCCTTGGAAGAGTATCACTACATCAGGACCTAATGCTCCGTGGCTTACAACGACCATTCAAGAAATGATCAAGCTGAAGAACAACGCTCTGCGAAGTTACAAGAGGAATAAGTCACCTGAAAAATGGCAGTATTACGCCGAGCTGCGCAACTGCGTAAATAAGGCTATAAGAAATGAGAAAAAGGCATTTATTACTGCAGCCCTCACAGGTTGCAAGAACAACCCAAGAATGTTTTGGCAAAAACTTGAGACATGGAACATCCACAGAAGCAGGAAGAAACAAACATCGCAGATCCCTGAGCAGCTCTCGAACGTTGAAGATATTAACAACTATCTCATTGGTTCCGTTGGACAAGCCACGATCAGCCCGGAAGTGCTTAACACTTACACACAAACTGTACGGAATGCAGGCATTGATGAGCTCCATTTTACTCCTGTTAGCGAGGACAGTGTTCTGGACATAATAAAGGGAATCAAATCAACAGCCTCTGGTGCAGACCTTATAACAATCAAGATGCTATCACTGTGCCTCCCCCATTGCCTCACTAGCCTTACCGACATAATAAATTGTTCTCTAAAGACCAGCAAATTCCCAACAGCTTGGAAGGTGGGGATAATAACACCCTTGCCCAAAATCAGCAACCCTTTAGAACTGAAGGATCTTCGTCCAATAACAATCCTTCCAACGCTTTCCAAGATTTTGGAGAAAGTCGTCTTCCTGCAGCTAAGCCGGTTCTTAGAGTACAACCAGATCCTTCCTGACACTCAGTCAGGTTTTCGCAAAAACAGAAGCACCACGACCACTCTGCTAGACATATGCGACACGGCTATAGGCGCAATGGACCGTGGACAGGTCACGTGTCTTGTACTTCTCGACTTTTCGAAAGCCTTCGACACCATCAATCACGAGTTTCTGCTAGCTGTACTTAAATACAATGGGTTGAGTACAGAGGCAGTGAGCTGGTTCTACAGCTACTTGAATGGACGGACTCAGAGAGTACAAGTCAGCCGTGGAGGTACAAAGAAAATATCTTTACCATTACCAACATCAATGGGGGTACCCCAGGGTTCGATACTTGGACCAACTCTCTTCATCATCTACACTGCCGACCTCCAGAGTACGATCATCAATAGCATGTGCCATACTTACGCTGATGATACCCAACTTTGCTACTCGTTCTACCCTAAAGATACTCTCCAAGCCACACTGAAAATCAATGAAGATTTGGTAGCAATTTCCTGTTGGGCAACGGATAGAGCACTAATACTGAACCCAGTCAAATCAACGGTGCTCCTTCTTGGTACTCCCCATCTTCGCGAACAATCACTACAACACGACCCTCAGATAAAAATTGATGATATCACCATACCAATTACTGACAGCGCTAAGAATCTCGGTCTTGTGGTGGATAGCAATTTAAAGTTCACGCAACACTTAAAATTACTGAAAAGATCATCATATGGAAAATTAAAATCACTAAACAGCTTCAAATCCCTTCTCCCACCATTTGCTAAACTAGCGCTAACTAATGCACTGGTTCTCTCGCAAATCGAGTACTGTGACGTAGTCTATGGCCCTTGCCTCACAGCTCATGACGCATACGAGTTGCAGAAGATACAAAACTCATGCGCTAGATTTGCTTACAATATAAAGAGATCAGATCACATTTCCCCGTCCATTAAAAAAGCAAGGTGGTTAAAAATTGCTGACCGAAGACAACTGCATCTACAGTGCATCACACACAAGATTCTCCATTCCGATAAACCGGCATATCTTCGATCCAAGCTCTAAAGAAGAGGCGATGCACACTCAGTCAAGATCAGACACAAAGGGCGACTGAGCATTCGAACCCATCGACGTACTAAGTTCAAATCGTCATTCTCATACATGGCGGCTGCGTCCTACAATGAAGTCCCGGAGGAGTTGTACACCGTATGTCCAGCCACATTCAAGAGATGCCTCAAGACACTAGCCTTGCAGAAATCTTAGCTCTAGATCACCTCAAAACCACACTGTCATTTTCATTCATGTTGTTATCACTACTTATCATTACCATTATCCCATATAATTCTATGTCATACTTATTTTTTATCTAATTATATATATAATATATGTATTATATAAAATATATATATATAATATATATTATATATATATTTTATATTATACAATTATACCTATTATTAAATATAATTATAGTTAATTATATATTTACCTTATTCTAATATGGTTGTATGGAAGATCATTATGTACTTATTGTATACAAATAATGAATGCCGCCTATTTTGTATTTTTCGCAAAATAAAGATAATTTGAATTTGAATTTGAATTTGAACACTAGACCGAAATAAAATATTTCCGATATAAAATAATATATAGTTTAACATAATTCTAATAATTTTTTTCTTGTAATTTAGTTTTGAATTACAGATTTTTGTATGTAACTCAGAACAGACCTGTGTGGATGGACATGTCATTTGGAAAATTTCCTTCAAATCATAACACAAATTTTGTTACAGACTGAGTCGGAGAACGCCTGGACTGAAGCCCAGCTCATGTTCGAGAATTTAACACACAGCAATACTACATGGCAATTGGAACTCATATGCCACTTGGACAACACAAAGAAACCATTAGATCAAATCGTCATTGATTCTGTCAGAGAATGCAGTAACAAAGGCACTAGATTTGATGCTATCCTAGAAATTAAATACATTTAATGCAATTCATATCACACGCTTTATTCATTTTTACAGGAAACAAATACCTCGATTACAGAGAGTTGGTTGTTGAAAGAAATGGCAATGTAAACGTGGCCTGTCAATCATTGCTGGATCCTGGTTTGTCGGTCAAGTATCAGAGTCCATCTGCAAATGCAACCAAGGCCATGGGACTGTTGGAACAATGCAGACAACTCTATAACGCCTCTTACTGCCAGAATATTCTTCTGTGCGATGAAGAAGGTTGTTACTGCGATGTCGGATATACAGGAGCCACGTGCCAACATACAAGTAGTAAGTTGATACAGGGTCTCAAAATTCTGATTATATTGAGCATTTCCATTGTTAATGTTAGCAAAAATATGCATGTTGATTATGATTACAGAGTTAATGGACAACATCAAACAACCTTCATACAAATACAATGATGAAATGTCATACTCATACGGTATATCAATTGTTATAATTGGTATCATTAAATGATAGGTACATACATTAAATGTGGCTTAGCTCCTGAGTTCGAAGGTAACAATGGAGATATTTTTTCATAATTAGCATAACTTTTAATCCATTCAAATAATGAAAAATGTGCAAAATAATAAAAATAGAAAATGATAAGTTGCAATAAAACACCAACTTATTAAAGCAATAACTGTGCTCCAACTCACCATAAATGTTTCTTTTTAGTTGAAATGGTTGCTTTGGTTGAATTTGGGCACAAATATTGTATTAATAAGTTGGTATTGTTATTGATATTTTTATATAGTTTGTAGTATTTTACACATATTTGAGTATTTGAATGTTTCAAAAGTTTGGACGATATTTATGAAATATTATCTCCAGTATTTACCGTCAAGCGTAAGTTGTGTTTACACTTTGGAAATTATATGTCAACTCAAACAATACTTCATGTTTATTGTTTTGACAATTTCTTATAAATTGAATGATTCAAAAGTTTGGACGATATTTGGGAACGGCTGTGTTTACTTTCAAGTGGCTCTCCACGAGAGAATCTGTATTATTCTCTTGAAATATTGCAACATAAACAATTAAATTGGAGCATTTTTTATACTGCTCTTGGCTAATTTGCTAATGTGGATGGTAAATACGGGTCTGGACGAGGCCTCGGTCTGGGAGTCTTCTTCAACAAGGGAGGTGAAACCAGAGTAACATTTTACACATTAAACATATTCTAACATTCTCAGCCTACATGTAGCTAATGATGATCGATCTCTCCACCCTTATAAACTGCTTCATGTTCATTCAATATATGTTATTGTGTGTTCTAATGAATATGATATTTATTTAGCGTACATATATCTGACTTCGCCACCAAAACTCGTTGGAGGGCCGAGTGCAACAACAGCAATGTTTCAAGTCAACATTACACAGCGATTTGGAACAGGAAAGCCTACCAAACTGATAGTGCAACGACGGAAAGTAGGAAATCAAAAGGCAAGTATACAATCATTGTGAATAATCAATTCTTTGTAAATTCTTTGATTATTTTATTTTATATACACGCAAGTGTAATTGAAGAACTTCGGAACAACTTGATGAATGTTACTTCTTCTTGAATTCGTGTTCTTGGTGACAAACATGTAGGTACTATCTCTTGCCATGTATCTTCTAGGATGTTTAATTTCTACCGTCAAAACAGCTTGGACCTCGTACACTTAACTGATTTTAACTCTACTAAAGAAGTTAACCATGTGAACGAAACGTGGTTAGCTCTTAACTCAAGTTAAGCCTTAACTAAGTTTCTAGGATTTAGTTCTGAGATTGAGGTCATGCCTTCTTCAATGCTTGTTTTATTAAATATGGCAAAATGATTCCCAAATAAATAAATAGTAACTTTTTTTATCCATAATTTACAACAATTAGTGCAACCAAAGGGTGTGTAACAGATTACAAGAAACAAGAACAAGAAATTGTACCATTCTCATTATTATATTTCTATTAGGTGTGATATATTTAAATATTATATATCTTTATTATATGTTCCGTCACCATGTATGTGTTCCGCCCAGTTCTTGTATAACTTTAGTTAAAATACTGTTATGTGTCTTTAGATATTATACATAAAGGTGAGTTCGAGAGTTCATAGGGCAGAGGCAATTTATTAACCGTTTGCACCAAATACCTTAATATTCATCGATTATGTAATACTTGTTATTAATAATTTTTACGTAGTACGTTTCTTTATTTAATGTTATTGGTTCAAGCGGATCGAATTATGCTTTGTAATTTTGTATGGTTGATGCTCAAAGTAATTGAAATCGATGTGTTCATTGTATTAGTACTACGTTTAATTTGTTTGTGAATTCATCTTTGTTAGACCGAGAATGCCTATGAAACGACTGAAGAGATTACTATACAAGCCCACGAGGAAATGGTCAACTTTAATCTGAGTCATTTGAGTTCAGATACACAATACGAAGCACGAGCTTTGTTAGAAGATGAAGCTGGGTACAGTTTCAATGAACCTGATGTGATGAGCTGGACTTTCAAGACTAACCGTTGCAAAGGTAATTAATTATATCCAACATGAAAATAGAATTTGTAATGGTCAACCATTTCAAATGGTTCTCACATTATGAAGGGACGTGATTTCATTCAGACCCACGTACATGAGAGATTTGTCACCCCATTTGAGATATGTTAAAGAAAAATAACTATTATAATTATAAATTATTAAATTAATACAATTATAAATTAATTTATACTTAAGTATTTTAGAGTGGAAACGTCCCGAGCGTTCTAATTCCGATCCGGGAGAGGTTTTGTAATGGGGACTATCTCGGATACATGGATAGGTACCAAGACTAAATATATAAAAAAATGACAAATCTAGTTTCTTCTACGTGAATTTCTTCTTTGTGTTTCAGTTGACTTGAATGTGACCGTTACCACTTCTAGCACAACATTTACCGCACGGGATATGGTGAGAAATTAAACGTTTGAATTCAGTGTTAAGAGGGCTGAGTAGTGAGCGTGGCCTTGAAGAGTTTTTTAATCGATTTTTAACAATATCTTTTACCAATGTAATTGTTAACAAAATGTACGAATATTCAGAACAGTTCAATGAAAATAATTTCATAGTTTGGAATAAGTTATTAGTTTTATTGTGTTCAACAGATGCTTAGTGCCATAATTTTACTAATTTTCGGGCACTAAACATCTGTAGGACAAAGTAAATCTAATAAACAATTACAAGCTAAGGAATTATGTTCTATGTTCTATGTTTTATGTTCTATTATGTTCTTTGGAATTATGTCAACCATGTTTATGGACAGACGTCAATAAATTGATTTTCTCTCTCATTGAACTGTTCTGAATACTCGTACAAAGCCTTATTTTGTTAACAATTACATTGGTAAAATATATTGATAAACATCGATTAAAAAACTCTTCAAGGTCAAACTCACTACCCAGCCATCTTAAATGTCTTAGTTTGACTTCTGGAAGTAACCCAAGAACCTTGGGTCAATCAGATCACATTTCCATGTATTATTCCCTATTGGAAGTTAAGGGAGAGGAAGAAATATTGCAGTTAACAGCTTCAGATTCTCAAGCATAACACTATATCAGTTATACAGATTGCTGTATAAGTGTTTGAATGTAGAATATTTCCTACCCACGTGTGAAGTACAGTATCACACACAGTTACTCTTACTCTCAGTTTTCATCTACTGAAGAGCCCCACGGGTTTATTGTCATGGTATGTGTGAACTAAATCAACCCCAACCCATGGGTTCAAATTAAAATTTAAACAGTAAATACCAAGCCTATGTGCTGACAATTTGTCTTGATAACATCGTGATAAATTCCACTGGTCCTCCGTAACATTACAACAGTACCATGTGTCTGGACAACGTTCCGCTCTACAATAAGGATGAAGACGAGAGTATGCTCAATGCACACGATGCAATACGTAGTAGACATCTGTACCGTACAAATGGGTGGGTGGATCATCAAATTACTACATGCTTACACGACAGTATTAGTACAGATTAATGCATGCATTCTGAATCGTTCAAAAGAAGGGACTGGCAGCCTTGTTGAGAGATTCTGTGCTAATTCATCACCATCTACATCATGAAAAATTGAAAAATGGTGTGTAATAAACATCAGTAGGAGATGGTGTTGTTCATGGTTTTGAGTTTTACCTGAAACATTGACAGGCTTGTCTACAACGACCCCACAAATATTTAAAGTTCTAAGCCCATAATATCCCACAACTGCCCAACCTAAGAGCATTGATATCGTGTTTCAAAATGTATATTATTGTGACACAGGGAGTTAAATCTGAGGATAGTTGTCCTCTAAATACATATATCCTCAAACTACATACCATTGGAGGAATGGAAATTGAAAAGTCATCTAAAAATCAACAAGGCAAATGGGACAATCTTATGCCTTATAAAGAATACACCCTTGGCATATTTCATGAAGAGAAATCAATCTTCAACAAGACGGAAACAACTAAACAAAGTGGTAAGAGAGTTATTACTTCGTTCTAATTGTAAGATTGTGTGTTAATTGAACATCGTTGTTCATGACAATACCGGAGGTGCGTGAACCTGGCACCCCCCACTCAAGATAAAGGGATGAAACTTTCCAAATATTTAGTGCGTAATTAGTGCGAATTAGTGCGACTGGTTCCAGAATTAGTGCGACTACCCCTAAAAAGTTATTAAGCAAAAGGTGTGGGGGGTGCCAAGTTCACTTAGCACCCCCCATGAAAGATAAACGGTTCAAACTTTGCAGATATTTAGTGCGGAATTAGTGCGAATTAGTGCGACTAGTTCCAGAATTAGTGCGACTACCCCTAAAAAGTTATTAGGCAAAAGGTGTGGGGGGTGCCAAGTTCGCAGCACCCCCCATAAGAGATAATCGGTTCAAACATTGCAGATATTTCGTGCGGAATTAGTGCGAATTAGTGCGACTAGTTCCAGAATTAGTGCGACTACCCCTAAAAAGTTTTTAGGCCAAAGGTGTGGGGGGGTCCAAGTTCACAGCTACTCCCTTAAGAGAAATGGTTCAAACTTTGCAGATATTTAGTGCGGAATTAGTGCAAATTAGTGCGACTAGTTCCAGAATTAGTGCGACTACCCCTAAGAAGTTATAAAGCCAAAGGTGTAGAACTAGGGGGTGCCAAGTTCACAGTTACCCTCTTAAGAGAAACGGTTCATACTTTATATATATTTAGTGCGGAATTAGTGCGAATTAATGCGACTAGTTCCAGAATTAGTGCGACTACCCCTAAAAAGTTATTAAGCAAAAGGTGTAGAACTGGGATGTACCAAGTTCACAGTTACCCTCTAAAGTGAAACGGTTCATACTTTATATATGTTTAGTGCGGAATTAGTGCGAATTAGTGCGACTAGTTCCAGAATTAGTGCGACTACCACTAAAAAGTTTTTAGGCAAAAGGTGTGGGGGTTGCCAAGTTCACAGCACCCCCCTAAAAGAGTTAAACGGTTCAAACTTTGCAGATATTTAGTGCGGAAAGTGTGCGAATTAGTGCGACTAGTTCCAGAATTAGTGCGACTACCCCTAAGAAGTTATTAAGCAAAAGGTGTAGAACTAGAGGGTGCCAAGTTCACAGTTACCCTCTTAAGAGAAACGGTTCATACTTTATATATATATAGTGCGGAATTAGTGCGAATTAATGGGACCAGTTCCAGAATTAGTGCGACTACCCCTAAAAAGTTTTAAGGCAAAAGGTGTGGGGGGTGCCAAGTTCATAGCACCCCCCCATAAGAGAGAAACGGTTCAAACTTTGCAGATATTTAGTGCGAAATAAGTGCGAATTAGTGCGACTAGTTCCAGAATTAGTGCGACTACCCCTAAAAAGTTATTAAGCAAAAGGTGTGGAACTGGGGGGAGCCAAGTTCACAGTTACCCTCTTAAGAGAAACAGTTCACACTTTATATATATTTAGTGCGGAATTAGTGCGAATTAGTGCAACAAGTTCTAGAATTAGTGCGACTACACCTTTGACAGATCTAACAATCCCATCATAAACCAACCACAGCTTCCTGGACTCATGTCAAAGCCTTACAATTAGGTATACAACACATCACAGGCGGTGGTACATGAATGGCATATGCTTAGGAACAGATAAATGACTGTAAAAACGACGCACTTAAGTAATTTTTAAAGTATAATACGGTGATTACTAAACACTAGTCACACTAATTCCACAATAAATAACTATGTGAAAAGTTTGAACCGTTTATCTCAATGGGAGGTGCTGTAAACCTGGCACCCCTGACACCTTTTGCCTAATAACTTTAGAGGGGTAGTCGCACTAATTCTGGACCTAGTCGCACTAATTCGCACTAATTCCACACTAAATATCTGCAAAATTTGAACCGTTTCTGTTTTATGGGGGTTCCTGTGAACTTAACACCCCCCACACCTTTTGCCTAATAACTTTTTAGGTGTAGTCGCACTAATTCTGGAACAAGTCGCACTAATTCGCACTAATACCGCACTAAATAACAGCAAAGTTTAAACCGTTTCTCTGAAGGGGGTAGCTGTGAACTTGTCACCCCCCACACCTTTTGCCTAATAACTTCTTAGGGGTAGTCGCACTAATTCTGGAACTAGTCGCACTAATTCGTACTAATTCCGCACTAAATATCTGCAAAGTTTGAACCGTTTCTCTTAATGAGGTAGCTGTGAACTTGGCACGCCCCAGTTCCACACCTTTTGCTTAATAACTTTTTAGGGGTAGTCGCACTAATTCTGGAACTAGTCGCACTAATTCGCACTAATTCCACACTAAATATCTGCAAAATTTGAACCGTTTCTCTTTTATGGGGGTTGCTGTGAACTTAACACCCCCCACACCTTTTGCCTAATAACTTTTTAGGTGTAGTCGCACTAATTCTGGAACAAGTCGCACTAATTCGCACTTATTCCGCACATAATATCTGCAAAGTTTGAACCATTTCTCTTAAGGGAGTAGCTGTGAACTTGGACCCCCCCACACCTTTGGCCTAAAAACTTTTTAGGGGTAGTCGCACTAATTCTGGAACTAGTCGCACTAATTCGCACTAATTCCGCACGAAATATCTGCAAAGTTTAAACCGTTTTTCTCTTTTGGGGGGGTGCTGTGAACTTGGCACCCCCCACACCTTTTGCCTAATAACTTTTTAGTGGTAGTCGCACTAATTCTGGAACAAGTCGCACTAATTCGCACTAATTCCGCACTAAATATCTGCAAAGTTTGAACCGTTTCTCTCTTATGGGGGGGTGATGTGAACTTGGCACCCCACCCCCCCCACACCTTTTGGCTTATAACTTTTTAGGGGTAGTCTTACTAATTCTGGAATAATTCGCACAAATTTGCACAAATTCCGCACTAAATATATAAAAAGTATGAACCGTTTTTCTTAAGAGGGTAACTGTGAACTTGGCACCCCCCATTTCTACACATTTTGCTTAATAACTTCTTAGGGGTAGTCGCACTAATTCTGGAACTAGTCGCACTAATTCGCACTTATTCCGCACTAAATATTTGCAAAGTTTGAACCGTTTCTCTTAAGGGGGTAGCTGTGAACTTGGCAACCCCCAGTTTCACACCTTTTGCTTAATAACTTTTTAGGGGTAGTCGCACTAATTCTGGAACAAGTCGCACTAATTCGCACTAATTCCGCACTAAAAATCTGCAAAGTTTGAACCGTTTATCTTTATGGTGTATCTGTGAACTTGGCACGCCCCAGTTCCACACCTTTTGCTTAATAACTTTTTAGGGGTAGTCGCACTAATTCTGGAACTAGTCGCACTAATTCGCACTAATTCCGCACTAAATATCTGCAAAGTTTGAACCGTTTATCTCTTATGGGGGGTGCTGTGAACTTGGCACCCCCCACACCTTTTGCCTAATAACTTTTTAGGGGTAGTCGCACTAATTCTGGAACTAGTCGCACTAATTCGTACTAATTCCGCACTAAATATCTGCAAAGTTTGAACCGTTTCTCTTAATGGTGTAGCTGTGAACTTGGCACGCCCCAGTTCCACACCTTTTGCTTAATAACTTTTTAGGGGTAGTCGCACTAATTCTGGAACTAGTTGCACTAATTCGCACTAATTCTGCACTAAATATCTGCAAAGTTTGAAACGTTTATCTCTTATGGGGGGTGCTGTGAACTTGGCAACCCCCACACCTTTTGCCTAATAACTTTTTAGGGGTAGTCGCACTAATTCTGGAACTAGTCGCACTAATTCGTACTAATTCCGCACTAAATATCTGCAAAGTTTGAACCGTTTTTCTTAATGGTGTAGCTGTGAACTTGGCACGCCCCAGTTCCACACCTTTTGCTAAATAACTTTTTAGGGGTAGTCGCACTAATTCTGGAACTAGTCGCACTAATTCGCACTAATTCCGCACTAAATATCTGCAATGTTTGAACCGATTATCTCTTATGGGGGGTGCTGTGAACTTGGCACCCCCCACACCTTTTGCCTAATAACTTTTTAGGGGTAGTCGCACTAATTCTGGAACTAGTCGCACTAATTCGCACTAATTCCGCACTAAATATCTGCAAAGTTTGAACCGTTTATCTTTCATGGGGGGTGCTAAGTGAACTTGGCACCCCCCACACCTTTTGCTTAATAACTTTTTAGGGGTAGTCGCACTAATTCTGGAACCAGTCGCACTAATTCGCACTAATTACGCACTAAATATTTGGAAAGTTTCATCCCTTTATCTTGAGTGGGGGGTGCCAGGTTCACGCACCTCAATACCGGGTGGCCCAATAAAAACGCACAATTGGCGAAACATCGATGTGACGAAACTACTGACGAATCGGTCTGAAAATTTCACATAATAAAAACAACACTGTATTATTTGGTCGGAACACTGTTTCTTCAAAACTACTAATGAAATCAAGTTGAAAATATTAAATATTATTCCAAATATATTCCTATCATTTGTGTGAAAATTTCAATACATATGGATTGATGGAACGAATGTTTGGTGTCTTGAAGTTCAGCTTAAACACAAAAACTCCGGGAGATAATTTCACGTTTCGAAATTATCTTGTGTAAGAAAACCTGTGAAATTATACCTCTGATTTTAAGCTCAACTTCAAGATACCACAACTTTTGTTTCTATGATCCAAATGGATTGAAATTTTTACACAATGGATAGCAATTTATTTTGAATAATATTTGAAATTTTGGTGAATTTTTTTGGTATCGTTAGTGGTTTTGAAGAAACAGCGTCCCGGCCAAAGACAGTTTTCTGAACACGCGCTATTTGTGCACGTATAATCGATTTTCGACAACCAAATTTTAGCAGCTGTAACTTTTTTCCTACAAAAGATATGTACTTCAAACTGTCACACATCAAACCTTAGTATGTTTTTTAGGTATATGATGTGAAATGTTCAGTCCGATTTGTGCAGTAGTTTTGTCACAGCGATGTCTCGCCAATTGTGCTTTTTTTGGGCCACCCGGTATTTATGTCTTTCTTAAAAGGTTCCCATGAATCACGTTCAAATCACAAATCGCATGCGGGAAGCGATTGTTGTTTCCATACTGCGCGACAAACCTGCGATTTCGCAGCGATTTGTGAAGCTGATGATCACAACTCTTGATTGTTCCAGCTCCCTTGGAGCCAGAAGGCCTCACAATTAGTGATGTAACTGACGACAGCATGGTGATGAAGTGGAAGATTCCTCGGGAAACAAACGGAATTATCAAATATTACACATTGAAATACTGCGTCAAGAGTTCTGAACTACTACACACAGTTGACACGAGCGACAAGATCTGCAAGGAGACTAATATTACCAGGACCAACAAGAACAGTTCTGCAGAGGTGCACAATGTTAAAGTCAAACAGTTATAAAATTTATATAGTATTTTTTTTTATTTTGTTATTTCATACACAAAATGTGCTTGATAATACAGATCCAAACAGCCTTCTACGTATTATGAAAATAAATTTTTTATGCATCTAGAAGATAGTACAAAATGCACTTGAGCTAACAATCTAAATCTATCCTCACTTGTCTTTTACGCCTTATAATTCGAGATATTATGGACCACATATTATATTATTTTTTATCATCAGCTATTAAACTTGTAACCTTCCACAAATTGCAATATAATATTAGGTACAATACTATCTGACTAAGGTTCATTTTTCTATTGACTGATTATAGCTCTTACTGACTGGCCCAAGATAAACGCAATAAACGCGCAATAAACGCATTATTAATGTTGTAGTGTGGTAGAAAAACGTAAGATTGTGCATAGCATAGACGATTTCAGAAATGATTATTAGAAATAGGAAATAATAATCTGTGAGTTACATATTGATGGCATGGTTTTATTTATTCCGTCATCAGATAACTGGGTTGTATTCGTCAACCATTTACAACGTGTCGGTGTCTGCCGTTACTGTAGCAAAAGGTCCATCAACATCCACAACAATCAGTACAAAATGGTGGCAACCAACAAACGTTCCAAAAGAGAAAAAAGAGAAAATAAGAAACGAGATATTGCCATTAAAATTACCGCCTGCTTACTCAAAACTGTCTCGTAACAGGTAATTCGCATTCCAGTCTTACACGAAAAATAATTGTTAGTATCTAGTTATTGTTTTCTTGTCAATTCTAATAATATTCTGACTTTTCTTACAGTGAATACATAGTTATTGTTGAAAATTTGAATGATACTCAACAAACCGAGAAGATCCCAATATCTATTCTTGATGATAAACTTCTGAAGAGAGCAAACATTTCTACAAGAAATCACTCTCACTGGATTGCTGCTAAATTTAAGGTAATATTTTACTCCATAAATCACTCCTAACAAAATCAACAGCCAAGTCTTTGGGTCTTCTCTTGGAAAATGTAAACATAAAGACTGAAAAAGTGTTTTAAAAGAAAGTCAATATTTTAAAACAAAAATAATTATTTAATAAAATTAACAAATATCTTTTTCTGGAGATGTGGGTAGAAATTATTAAGTAGAAAGCCACTTTCAAACTGTAACATTTAATTATTTGGGAAATTCCAACTGGCGTGTCTCAACATGGAACTAGATATTTTGCAAACATTACAATGCCTTTTTTACAATGTGTTTGTCTTGCTCTGCGTTGTTCAATATACTTTTGAAGAAGAATTAGTACAGGTACAAAATATTTTTGAAACTATCTGTAGATGCTGTTTCTATATAGATACTGAACAACACTTTACTCTCTGGTGATTCAAAATGGTGCCTTTTAGGCTTTTAGGTACAATAGGCGTCCATCTAAAACATTTAAATTACATTTGTGTTCTATATGTATTTTATATAAGTTTGTGAGCAATGTAACAGTCTGTCATATAATTGGCATTAAGGTTAGTTCAATTTAAAATATAGTTAATTTTGATGAAACCAGCGATTATAATATACTACGGTACGGGGATAGTTCAAGCAATTGTTAAAATCCTAATTGTTTTTTTATTCTCAATAGGTCTATTTTATTTGCATATCGCAAAAAGCTTAGCTTCCCACAAGCTAAGCTTAAGCACAAGCACAGGCTTAGCTCCTGCACAAGCACAAGCACATGCTTAGCTTCTGCACAAGCACAAGCACAGGCTTAGCTCCTGCACAAGCAGAAGCACAGGCTTAGCTTCTGCACAAGCACAAGCACAGGCTTAGCTCCTGCACAAGCAGAAGCACAGGCTTAGCTTCTGCACAAGCACAAGCACAGGCTTAGCTCCTGCACAAGCACAAGCACAGGCTTAGCTCCTGCACAAGCACAAGCACAGGCTTAGCTTCTGCACAAGCACAAGCACATGCAATTAGCTCCTGCACAAGCAGAAGCACAGGCTTAGCTCCTGCACAAGCACAAGCACAGGCTTAGCTCCTGCACAAGCAGAAGCACAGGCTTAGCTTCTGCACAAGCACACGCACAGGCTTAGCTCCAGCACAAGCACAAACACAAGCACAGGCTTAGCTCCTGCACAAGCACAAGCACAGGCTTAGCTTCTGCACAAGCACAAGCACAGGCAATTAGCTCCTGCACAAGCTCAAGCACAGGCTTAGCTGCACAAGCAGCGGTATTATCGTTGGTTGTGCTGGCTCCTATCGGTTGGATGCAAAACCGTATGCGGGATGAAAATAAAATATACCTATTAAGAAAAAAATGCTGAGGATTTAATTCAAAACCTTTAACATGAAAGCAATTAGAGCATAAAGAAAATTAGCACGAGCAAATAAATGTAAATAACAGTGTAAGAAAGTATAAAGTGCGGTATTCCATATAAAAGTCAATTACCTTACGTGTGTTTTGACGTAAAGGGCTAGTTAATTCACTGAACCTGAAGACATTCGAATAGAATGGCAGTGATAACAACGAATAACAGCTTCTGATAAGCAAGTTGGGCCTGGGTTCCATCCCAGTGGGGATGTAGTACGAAATCATCATCAGTAACCTGAAGTTATCATGCGCAAATACTTGTAAAATTAAAAAAAATTAACGTTGTTTGAGATTCTTTGTGTTCTACCCTCTAGGCTCACATCCCGCATGAGTATCAGTTGCGACTCAATTGGCTTGTTTACGTGGTAGTATACATCGGGCACGGGAAGTGCTTCAGCATCGTAAAAACAGGAACTGCTTTGAAAATTTATTATTACACATTTATTTAGCTCCAACGAATCTTTTTTTGGCATTTAAATGTAAAATAATGTAGTTTTATGTATATTTATGAATACATTATTTACTTTTTTTATTTATGTTGTGAGTAATGTATGTCTAATTTCAGGTTTTAAGTTTCCATGCAATGAAGATACTATTATAATTTATAATTGCAAGTGGTTTGGTGTTCATCTTGGAATACGCCGCCATTTGAAATTTACCAGAATGATATTATTACGTTTGAAAATGGTTGTTTGTCCACTAAAATACATGAAATAATATTGTTAATATCCCCCTCCCCCACAAAAAATCCAACATAACGAACTATACAATAATGTGTCAAATGTGCGTGTAGATACAATATACTTATAGGTTACACTTTTCATTAATTACACAAGTATCCGTGTCTTACCTCTAGCCCCATACTGTGCTAAAATTTAAAAATATAACTTTGTTATTAATAAAATTTATCTTCATATTTTATTTCAGCCAACGTTAGAACCCATCATCTTCAGTATCGGTGACAATTCAACAATGAACTTCAGCAGCACTGTTTACTGGAACAGAATGCTTTGTCTAGGATATGCATATCGAATCCGTATTCTTCTCACCAATACAGAACCATTGGCGAGAAATATGGAGCCTAATCCTGCAATCATTGAAGTCTTTGACGTGTTCCTTTCAGAACCAGATTATCCTCCAAGATACGAACTCTTCTCTCTCTTTCTACTTCTCCTTCTCGTACCCGTTGTGTACTTCCTTGTTACACGATATGGTAAAAGGTACTGTCGAAACGTAATTACAAACTAACTCTCGGAGTAAACGTATACGATACGATAGATACGATAGATGACATAGTTATACGATAACTAGTGTAAATGTTGTGTGTATTTCAGGTGCAAAGGGGAGGGAGGAAATGTAAATGGAAACAAACAGTTGATTCATTGCATTACCAAGAAAACCTCAGGTAATTATTGAAATAATTTGAATTTATAAGCTTTATTACTTTTCAAGAACTTTTGAATCAGTTTGCAAGACATGACAAAGTAAGTCTTCAAGGCATAGAAACATGTTATATTAAAAAATGCATTTATGCGGAATAAAATAACGTAGTGTATAGAAGCTTTCATTTTCTGGGTCAGTCTTCATCCAGGAAAAAAATTAACCTACCAGTTCGACGAAACAATCTGAGATGAATAAAAAAAGTTGCAAGAATAACCTCGTAACCACGTATTTGAGAACGAGCATCAGTCCACAAAATGGTGAAATCAAGTTTTCCGTGAAAATCGCTTATGGACAATAATCTGTGACTTATACGAGATAGAAATAAATAAATTATATAAAATAACTAAAAACAAACAAACAAACAAACAAACAAACAAACAAACAAACAAACAAACAAACAAATAAATAAACAAACGACAATTAAATAAACAAAACAAATACATAAATAAATATATAAATTTGCATTTTTTCAAGAACGGGAGATTCCTGAACTTCCTTTCTCCTCTAACACAGAACTAGTTTTCATGGACTGATGCCCTTTCTGAAATACATGATTCCATGACATAATTAACTAAAGATGATTTTGCTATCAGTGGACATGCACGTTGTTATGAAGCCTGCCATCCCAGAGCCATCTGTAGATGAGAGTGGAGCTGCAGCATCAGCAGAGTATCAAGTACAGAGTCGTCGCGTGCTGAACAGTGATCTGGCTGAGTATGTGAGGAAGAATCTGAGCAACGGAGAACTTCAACGACAGCACGCAGTGAGTTGAAACAAGCAGAATCATCCGTGAGATAAACTTGCACTTTACTTATCTAATACTATTGTTTTCTGTACAGTTATTTCCAAAAGGTCAAATGAAACCGTCGGTAAATGGACGTCTGCCACAGAACAAGATGAAAAACCGTTATGCAAACCAAGTAGCATGTAAGACAGAGCTTTATTTTAATTACATTTTTTTTTTTTTTTTTACATATTATGTAATATAAGAAAATTTTAACTTAATCACAGTTAGGTACTGTTATTTTTTTTTATCAATGGAAATTAGAAAAGTTTCATTAAATATTATGTTGATAAAACAACAAATGTAGTTTTGCCCTCGTAAATAACCCCTACTCCCCTAAAAGAAAACAAGAATAAGATATATGAAACTAACTATAGATAAGAACGAAGTTATGTTAACTACGATCAACAATTTGATTTGCAGATGATGAGAGTCGAGTTGTTTTAATGAAGCTTGAAGGCGATGAATTCTCTGACTATATAAATGCAAACTACATTGATGTAAGTGTAAACAAAATTACGTCGAAGGGAATTCAAAATTGTGTAGCTAAACAGTTTGGTTATAATACAGTAAACTAGTAATATCTCATTTATAAATCATCATTTGTCAAATTTGATTCAAATTAGGCTCCAATAAGGTTATTATTTCTTCGATGTACTATGAAGATTGAAAATATATCCCAATGGTTTATGAAATAAGTAATATTAATAAAGTTTATTTCTTCACGAAGGGTTACAAATCAAGTCAGTTCTACATTGCAACTCAAGGACCGAAGAAACAAACAGTTGCGGACTTTTGGAGGATGGTTTGGCAAGAACAAGTCCAAGTTATATCCATGTTAGCCAACCTGGTTGAAAATGGCAAGGTATTTCAGATATGTATATATGTAGAAATGTATATTTTTCTCTTCTCTTCATTATACAATGTGTATTTCCTTTCAGCCAAAGTGTGAGCAATATTGGCCAGAGAATATGCAGCAAGCTACTTTTGGACCGATTACTGTAACTACATGTAACGTTCATATGTATGCGGACTTCATTTTCCGTGACTTTTTAATTACATATGAAAACATTGATGAGCAAAGAAAAGTAAGTTAATCAATAGATTAAATTAATCACACTCTATAATAGGTAAACAATTTCATGGTCAGTCTTCCTATAATTGCACTCTATACCCGGTACTGATACGAGAAGAATAAAAATAATGTCATAATAGATACGCATTTACAGAAGAAACTATCCCAGTACTACAATTAAGTTTTATTTATTTTGATACATATAAAAATAAGTACTATCAGTATTTTATTTTATTTTATCAAATAAAAAATATTTTTTATTTTATTTTATTTTATTTTATTTTATTTTATTTTATTTTGTTTTTTATTTGATCAGTATTTTACGGAACAGGTTGGGTGAGTGGTTACCGCTCTGAACTTGTATTCCGGAGGCCCGGGTTCGATCCCGCGGCCGTCCTTCCTGACTGGGGTTTTTTCGTGGTTTTCCCTCAGTCGACAGGCAAATGCTGGGAAGGTACCCTACTAATAGGCCACGACCGCCTCCTTCCCACCTTCCATCCTTACCTACCCTTCACCATCATCTCCCAATCATCAACATCATTCATCCGTCGCCATTAGACTAGCTGCAGAACAGTGCGACGTTAAGCCCCAGACAAAAAAAACTATCAGGAACAAACTACTTACAGTCAATACTTTGCCTGTCATTTATGATCAGCTTTATGTGACCAATTCAAGTATACCTATCCCATATGTACTGCAAATTACTACTGCTGTCTCAGATAATATTTACATATTCCACACATGGTAATTTAAATTATTGCAGTCACTTTCACAAGGTGCTCCTACAATTGTCATATTTCTTGTAGAAATGAAATTATAAAATCAACAACACATGAAGATTAGTATAAGAATACGTTAAAAGGTAACCGCGATTAAATTTAATAATTAATTAAGTCTGAAAATGATCTTAATTACTCATTAGGTAACGCAACTCCACTTCACATCTTGGCCTGACCACGGAACACCACTCTACCCTCAATCAGTGGCCTCATATCTCAAGAAGATGCTGGCCGTTCCGCGTGGTTCTGGACCCATCTTGGTGCACTGCAGTGCTGGTGTAGGTCGCACCGGAAGTATCATCGTCATGGATGCCTGTCTCAGAATGGCGGCGGCAGAAGGTGAAATTGACGTCCTCCATTATTATCAACGTGCTCGAGAGAGTAGATCAAATATGGTCGACAACTTCGTAAGTAAATCAAATTTTAATAAAATGTTTCCCTTTTAAGTGTGCCCGACTGTATGAGATTACCGGATTACTGTTACTGTATGATTACAGTTAGATTACCGGCTACACCAGTTAATCAGCATTGCTAGTAGGTAGATAGATACCCCCTTGTATCTCTAGGCAACAGATCTAACGCAGCTGTATTGCCTCTCCCCACATATCTATCCTTGTATTGGGGGTTCGAGTTAAATAAATGCAGGGTCTACATAGACTTTTGGGCCACTTTACTAGCCTAATTATTGTTATTAATTTCGTGGACGATTTTTTTGAAAATTATAAATTGTTGTTGACCGATTTTATCAGTTAGATACCTACTTCAAAATGTAAGACAATTTTACAAAATAATTCGCGCATGCCGCGATTAAAGTTTGATAACAAGATATTGTTACTTTTACAGGAGCAATACAAACTCATTCACATCGTCTTGATTGAGTGTCTGCTAAATGATCCAACTGGAATTGCTTGCGATGACACATTTGCAAGTAAAGTGGCGAGACTGAAAAGTTCCGGAACGATGGCGATCATGTACCAGCAATTATCTCACAATTTTCTTGGCAAAAGTTTCGATATAGAACTGCAAGAAGAGGATAATAAGCAGGTATACAAGGAGAAGAACAGAGTGCAACATGTCGTTCCAGGTAGGTAAACATAGATATAATGAGGGATACATTCAGTTCATACCGAATTTTAACGATCTTAAGGTAGCACAACTGATATCTCACATCTGCCAAATAAGCCTATTTTTGGCAGAGGTATCAATAATCACTATTTACACGATACTGTGAAATATGAACAACTTCTTGTGTCTAGATTTTGAGATAGTCTTAAAGTATGTATGTATAAGTATGTATAAGTATGTAGTCTTATGGGGGCCATTAAAATCATTACGATTTCCATGCTATTTTTAAGTTTTGAATTTTACTGAGGTTCAACGTTTTTTCAAAAAACTGATTTCTAGATAGATAGTTGGACATTCTATTAGGAAAAAAAATTGAAAACAATACCAACGTGTGCTATTTTAAAAGTTATCAACCAAAAACTAAATGATTTCCCTATACCTTCTGTGTTACAGTTTTGTTCATTCTCGGAAGGCAATAAATTGAAACATCGCTATACGACAGGGGTTGCAAGTTAAATGACATTTTATGACTCATTTATACTTAAATTTAGTTAAAATGTAGGAAAACGTTTTCTGAACTTGAAATTTCAAGATTTTTTTTGTATATGTATATCATGATGGTACTACCTTAATATTCTGATGTATACTTACTGCAATCGCTTAGCTTTGGATACCATTTGTTAAACCTAACTGCATGATATACTGTAGTGTGCCTTTACTACGAAGGTGTCACTCGTTTTATTAACTGAAGAATTGTCTCAATTAAAGCGTAATACTGTCATATAACATAGTATAGCGTAGCTTATCATGAGTTATTATAATGTAAAAGTACTTGGCAGATTTTGAACATCTGAATCGATGTAGGCTAATTCAGAGCACATTTGTTTCGTCGAAAATATTACTAATTTTACAAATAATGGTAGAGGCATTTTAAATAAAAAAAAATCCGTTTCCTTGTAAAAATGTGAATTAATATGACCCTATTTAGATCCCATTAAATTGTGTCAATTTCACAAATGGTGGCAGATGTATGGTAAATTAACTATTTGTTAAATTATACTTACTTTGTATTGCTTGACATACTTTGGGTCTTTACCCAATATCATCGCTGTTTAGAAACCATTAAAATGTTATGCCAAAACTACTAATGGTAGCAGAGAGTAAATTAACCAACGCAGTAGACTATGCCAAGCTGAAATATGTTTACTTTTTATAGCCAATATGAAAATGTTTTGAAAATCAACATAACAAAGTATTACAATTGGTAACAAATGTACCATCTATACATTAATTATTCATTCAGTGCCGTGTATCACTCAAGAAATTTTACTCTTCACAGTCACTACCAGACCAATGCTCATGAATCACTTTATCATTATGCAATTACAAATGGCGGCGGAAGTAGGATATTAGCTAATTATTATTACTGATGCTTGACAACTCTGTACATATTCAAAAATCACATAAATATAGCAAATCTCATTATGCTGGCAGAGTGGGATATATAATTAATTGTTAATTCAATTTCCTTTACAACGATGGCTGCACAATGTTGATTTATTACGACACAGTATCAATTGTTGTTGAAAACAATTTAAAAATACTAAAATTACAAATGGTGGCAGATGTGGGATAAAATCTAACTGATATTCATCAGTTTCCTTGCTACTGTGTACATTTATTATTTGACCTTAAGAGTCGACGATACTTGATGAAATCCATGTTTTATGAAGCACAAAAAGGCGGCCCCTACTTTTTTCTAAACGGCTTTACCGATTGTCTTCAAATTTTCACAGGTTATAGATAAAGAGTAAATCTGTGTCTCTATTGGCCCCAAAGTTTAATTTTTTGTTTAGTTTTTTCAGGGCAGAGGTGCCAAAATGACTCAAATATTGCCCACTTCCTCAAAACGAAAAAAAAACATTTTTTATAATTTTTTTCGATCACTAGAGACACAGATTTACTCTTTTTCTCTATGCTGTTAAATTTTGAAAACAATCGGTCAACCCATTAAGAAAAAAGTAGGGCCGCCTTTTTATGGTTTTTTGGGGTTTTCAATATTTGAATTAAAATAACTTACTTCACAGCAGTATATGCAACATGCAACACACGATTAAATGTCACAAATGTCACGTACAACCCACTGCTAATGCATTTTCATGCATTTCTAGGATTTTTTTTACATCGGAATCGAAATTTTCTGCGAGTCCTGTCGACTCTTAATTGTTACAATGAACTTATAATCTAGCAATTACAAAATGTTTGAATAAACTAACAAAATGAGAAAAAAATATAATATAAAACAGTATTGAAGCTAATCAGCCTTAATATACAAATTATATTTTAATAGAAATACCATATTTGTTTTTTTTACACAATATCATAAATAATTTTAAAAATCACTTAAATATTACAAATTTTTCAAATGGTGGCAGATGTTGGATAATGAGCGAATTATTAATTCAGTTGCTGTACCTGTAGTACATGATCACCTGCAACATATAGAGTAGGTACCATAGAGGTAAGAAGTGTAGGTACTTTCCAAATAGTTATTGATATAAACGAGTTATCGAGATATAAACTTCTACCAAAACGTTTTGGGAAATTTTTAACAAGATCGCTAGATGCTTTGCGAAGCACACACAAACACGACATAAAATAATTTAAAACTCCAAGTGAAGAAAATGCATTCTTATATACAGCCATAAACCGTACAAAACTAAGTTAAAGCTGTATTGTTCGGCAATCTATGCCAAGTCGGCTAAACAACACATGTTTCATTTAAAGTTGCAAAAGTATTGTATACACAATCTAGAATATACGAATACATAATTCGTATCTGTTGGTCGTATAACTTCGTACCTATAATCTGCAAAGAGGGGAAATAATTGATAATATGTGGTTGTTCTAGGAATGACTGGAAGAATCTACTTGTCTCGTTTGAATGAAGCCGATTTGACTTCGGATTACATCAACGCTGTCACAGTGGACGGATTCCGTAACAATAATCAATTCATAGCAACACAATTCCCACTTCAAATGACCATTCGAGATTTCTGGCGATTGATCAGTGAAAGAGAGCTGTTGTATGTTGTCATTCTGAACACTCTGGATATGAAGAATGACAAGGTAACAATATAGTAGGTTTAAATCCAGTCTCTCTCTCTCTCTCTCTCTCTCTCTCTCTCTCTCTCTCTCTCTCTCTCTCTCTCTCTCTCTCTCTCTCTCTCTCTCTCTCTCTCTCTCTCTCTCTCTCTCTCTCTCTCTCTCTCTCTCTCTCTCTCTCTCTCTCTCTCTCCCTCTCTCCCTCTCTCTCTCTCTCTCTCTGTTTTAGGGTTATACAATTCACGGCAATCCGTTGATTGGTTAGAATTAAAATAAATTTGTCCAGTAATTTTTAAAATTTAAACTGGAACCATTTGACCGATCACCCTAAAACTTTGCATGGTCATTGGAACCAACACTTTAGGTATAGTTTAGGCACACTTTTGGTCACTTTAGGTACAGTGACGTTTGCCAATTTTCAGCCTAATCTTTTGTTATCTTCAAAAGTTGTTGTCTTCAGGAAATGTTATACTATAATCTTGAAATATTTGAAACATGTATGTTAGGAATTTAATTTATTTTATAACTGCTTTTTGATGATTCAGCTACAAGGCCTGTAGAGTAGAAATTTGCAATCGCATATCAAATCGCATGCAATACGAAGGCTCGCTCATCAACGCGTTACACAGAGCGTTTTCCTAGGTAGTTTCGTATCATAATTACTTTTGATTTTACTCCCATCATCCACAAATCGACTCGAGTAGGTACTATTATATATCTAATAAATTGTAAATGTTAATAAATTGGGTTCTTGCAGAGTGTCTGCGAGTTTTGGCCGAATGTTGGAGACTTCATGAATGTAACTGACTTTGTCTCAGTCTCAGCAATGGAAGTGAATGAGGAGGAGAATTGGACCACAAGAATATTGCGTGTTACGGTCGTGGACAGCTTGACGGTAAACAACAAATCTACCAGGATCTTGACTGAAATGTTCAATTATTTACCAATAGAATTGATATCCACATAAATATAATAGTGTACTTTTAACAATTTTCGTTTGCAAGCGAAAATTTCACTACAAATATATTTATAGGCCACTTGATCATGGTAATTGAAATGCATGTTGTGAAATTGCGCGTTTTTTTCTCTCAAAAGAAATAGTTTTAGTTTGACTTAATTAACTAAATAAGACGTTTTGCTTCATTACTGATCAGGGCGATGTGTCTCGCGAATGGTCAGTGAAGATGCTGCATCTGAAGGGATGGGCGGTGGGAGGACCGACTCCAGCACCTGCCATCATGCTCAAACTCTGGCATGAGACGGAAGTGGCTTACGAGAGCATGAAACCGATTCTAGTCAGCTGCTTGTAAGTGATGTTTTCAGTACAATTACATTGATGCCTTTTGTTGAATAGAAAAGTTCGTCAAGGAGGTGCGGCGAGATTTGAGTAAGATGCGTTCAAATCATACGGAATCTGATTTTTTTTAAATATTTTATTTAAAATACCTTGAAATAACTATATGTCGCTGTTTCTCTTTACAACTTGTATAGATCATTTTTCTTCCTGCTTTGAACGTGACGATAATATTTCCTGTCTGATACAATTTTACAATAGCCGATTGACAAATTAGTCAATATTCCAGATTGTTATGGAATGGGGGATATTGAAGGAATATGCTAGAGAACTTGTAGCCCAGTAATTTAAAGCAAAAAATGAGCTGAACCCACCACTAATTGCAACAGAAGATTTCAATATATGAATCGATTCAGAAAAATGCCCTCAACAACATATCAAAAATCCTCCGGAATCCGAGTGCCGGAAGTACTTTTTAATCACTTTTTAAGTTAATTTCCCATGTTAATTATTCCATCTTCCAAAAAAAAAATTTCATGTAACTCCGATTTTGACGAAACTTGGCAGAATTGTTCACCATTCTAAAAGAACACGAATAGCTCTCTTAGCGTTTTCCTCTAAATCTCATCGTTTGGGATATATGAACCTCGCAAAACTTCAAATTACACTCAAAGTGACCTAAATCGTCGAAAACTGACTAAAATATTACTTTTCAATGGGCCATATTTCCCAAACGATGAGATTTAGAGGAAAACGCTAAGAGAGCTATTCGTGTTCATTTAGAATGGTGAACAATTCTGCCAAGTTTCGTCAAAATCAGAGTTACATGAATTTTTTTTTTTTGGAAGATGGAATTAACATAGGAAATTAACTTAAAAATTGATTAAGAAGTACTTCCGGTACTCAGATTCGGGAGTATTTTGGATATGTTGTAGAGGGCATTTTTCTGAATCGATTAAAGTATTGAAACCTTCTGTTGCAATTAGTGGTGGGTATAATCATAAAATTACTGGACTATTGTTATAGATACACAATTATTAACGACTCGTGTATATCAATTATTTGTCCAGCCACCATCGTGACATTTTGATCATTAACATTGTCTTGAATTTTGATGGGATGTTGCAACTGTATCAGAGGGTTTCGATATTTCTACGTCATGTTTTAAGTCTTTCTTCTTTCAGTGACGGCTCGACGGCGTGTGGACTCTTCATTGGTCTGTCTTTCATGATTGAGAAGATGAAGCTGGAGCAAGAGTGTGATGTGTCGCTGGCAGTGAGAACGATTCGACACAATCGAGCCCAGTTTGTGCCGACCAAGGTGAGGAGTCAAACACTTGCACTCGTACACCCAACAAATCATAAAAAGGTATTTCAACGAAACGGATTGGCTGGTGGTCTGGTTCCTTGACAATAAATACTTGTTATTTTCAATGAAATCAGAGCTCAACAACTAGACGTAGATGACGAGTTAGCACAGACTTCATCGGATGATGCCATCATATTTATACAGCAAATCCATTTCTTTCAAATACCGTGTTATCAATCGTTGAGTGTACTACATACATGTAGCAGCGTCGAACTCTTATACCTTGTTCACACTGAGGATTCGATCATGATCCAAAATCTCGATTGCAATCGAAAATGTGTGTGAACTGAACTCAATCGAACTCGATCATGATCCAAATCTCGATTGAGTTGTATAAGAACGCAATCGAAATCTGAATCATGATCGAACTCAATGTCAAACAAAAGAAATCATGTATTTTAAAAACGAAAACTTACAAATGCATGCATGTAACAAGCATTATAAAGTTTAACTTGAATCTTTGCCTCCGTTTTGATTTCGATTGTAATTGAACTGGATCATGATCGAATCTTCAGTGTGAACAAGGTATTACAGTACTGTTTTGAAGCGATTATATACGAGCTCGGTACATAATCATTTTATATGTGCTCTCTTTTGTTATTATTACAGCTCCTTAAAAATATAGTTGGTATTTGTACAGAACTTGCCACAATATTCTGTTAAGACCGTTTTACATAAAACATAACTCCTATATATATATATATAGGATATATATATCCTATATATATATTTACATAACTCCTATAGAAAACCTGACTGTAAAAAGCACTTCATTAAATATAAAATACTTACATTCCCTTGTATTTATATATTAGAATCTCTTTTATCAATTAAATCTAGCACGAATATTATTTCAAATAGCGAAATACATACACATAACACTAGGCAGACAACAAATATTCACATAGATCAATACAGAACCAAATGTACACAAAAAAACTCGCAGTATAGCAACACAATACTTTACAATGCTTTGCCCCATAAAATAAAGAAAATTGAAAAATACTATACGTTTAAACAACAACTAAAGCTATACCTTTCAAGCAATGCCTTCTACTCAATAGAAGAGTTTCTAAACTATAGTAAAAGTGAATCATTATAGAATTCAATCAAACTGTTCATTTCCTAATCTTAGTTATCTATTTATTACTTAGTTATACTAATTATTCTACTTTGTTATTCTACTTATCTACTTAGTTATTTTATTATTTATCTATTAAAATTGTAAATGTTTCCTAATACCCAAACAAGGCATAAAGCCTATGGGTCACTGCTTGTGTATTTATGTATACCTTGTGTAAAGGAAAATAAACTAAACTAAACTAAACTAACTAAACACGTTTCGCGTTTTGCGTTTTCGCGTTTTGTCTTTTTTTATAAGGCCTAGAAGAGGCCGTCGAAAACAGAATGTTGATATACATTTATAATTCTCGTTAGTAAAAATTTGGGTATTATATATGATTAGATGGAATAATATGCACAGGTAAGTAATTATTATAATTATAGTATTTTTTTATAGTTTTCGTAGTCGCACGTGATTAGCTACTAGGTCGACACGTCATTTTCACCGCGAGCGGTACTGAAATAACCTCCATACAATCGAGATGGAGCGTCTTAAAAATAAAACGCGTGCGGCGAAATTTTCGGTGGTTTTGATTGGTTAATAATAAAAAACGCAAAACGCAAAACGCTCTTTATGTGTAACCGGCTTTAATTGTATTCATTCTTAAATTTTGTTAAACATTAAGACATTTAGTTTATATATTTTTGAATTATATATTATCTCATACTAATTTCTTTTATTTCAGGATCAATTTGAATGGTTTTTCGATGCTGCAATGTCGTATTTAGAACAGTTTGAAACCTATGCTAATTTCAATTAGGATTGTTATTATTATTGTTACAAGTAAATTAGCATACATCTTTTCTTCGAAATAATATAAAAACGTGTATAATATTGGACCTGAAAGAGATATTTGAGTGATATCTAAATTATAAAACAATGTATTTCCAATATAGGTATGTATCGAACAAAATTACTCCTTTGTCCTTCCGTTACTGACATAAGTGGTTGGCGTCATATTTATTTGGAACATTTATTATGGGAAACTTTTACTTATCTGAATAGATTTGCTGTTTTAAAAAGCCTTGACTTGAACTGAAATAATCATAATAAAAGCCAAAAAATTATGGAAAATTTTCATTTAAAAGATGTGTTACTAACATTCTAGTTCATAAAAACAACTGTGCTTATACTCATATTATAGTCGGTAACATTTTCTAGAACAATGATGATGATAATACAATATTGTAGAAGTCTATTCGGTGCCTTTATAATTTGCAATCTCAAAGTTCAGTAAGATGTATATATTTTTTATTTGTTTTGTATTCTTAACGAAATAACATTTCTAGAATTTTATCTCAGATTCCACTTTGTTTAACGAAAAGCTATACTTCGTATGTGTTGGTGTGGGGGAAGTGGAGGTGTAGTCTCTTTACTTCTTGCCTATGTGGCGGCCTCATAGCTTATTTTTTGTGTATAACCTTTAAATATTCTATAGGATTAATTAGAATAATATTGTTCTGAATATAAATGTATATAACTTGATCATATTAATAGCATTGACATTCATCTGTTTTCAAGCAATTATAAATTAATTAGGTACCATTCCATGAAACTAAATTAGAGTATTCCTATCTTATGCCAAAAAATGTATAAGGCACAATAAAATGTTTAAGTTAACTGCTAGTGTTGTATTTTTATATGGAGCAGAGAGAGATAGAGTACAAGCAACATGCCGCCAGTGTACATTATCAACGTTTCTCCCTACAGCATTGAGCCAACCACAATTCCTTGCACGTAATCACAACTTTTTGTTCGTAGACAATTTTCCCATTAAGTTTTACTACATAATTTGCAATAATTTAACGTACTATTACAAACTTCGCATTGGTACTTTCTTATTTTAGCTAATTTCATGTTGGTTTTCTAAGAAGATATACACCGTCGTATAAATATTTCCGATTTCATTTCATTCAAATTTATAATATTGATCTAGCATTGAAAAATTGAACGACAGTTTTAGCAGATTCACTTCGATTACATACAAGACACAAGACACAAGACCGGACACTTTGCTCTTAGCTGATTGCGGCATGTGGTGAAACGTCCGTTGTAATCGGGTTAGATATGACACTTGCAATCGAAACCTTCTGGACAGGATAAGTTAGTCATCCAGGGTAGGCCACAGTCTGAGGATGGGTGTATCTACATTCGGGTAAATAAAAAGATCATTCTTTAAATTTAGTGGTTTTATAGATGAAAAATTAAAATAAAACATAAAAAAATTCCAAAATTGCATTCACTGACGCATTTCTCTATCTTGGAAGCAGAAAAGCGGAAGTCCATTTTCTCGAATTAGAGTTACACACTTTTGGAATCATAAGGTGCAAATACAAATCTAATTGTCTACATTTCTATCTAACTTCAAATGGACACAAATAGTGAAATATTACCTTCCAAAATGACTTTTGTCACCATTACAAATAATTCTAAAAAAGGCAACCATCCTAGTTTTTCTGAATTTAGTGAATTGGATTTCCGGCCTCCTTTATCTCAGGGACAGATTTTATCTACAGTTAAAGCATATACACACATTACATAAGACTAATTGAATGACACATTCCTGTATGCCCTAATTTATCATTATTAAAATTATAAAATACAATTTTAGATCTTAAATCTGATTTACTACCAACACAATTACCAAATTACTATGCAATTGTCTGCGGCATTTATAAATTCAGCATGCATCATTTCATACTAGCTGGAAACAAGTACCTATCTATCAATTTACTTATTTAAAAGTATATATAATATGATAAATATACGAGTAGGTATGTTAAGAGAAAAAAAACTGTTTGAAAACATTATTACGTAAGTGATATTTCATAATATTTTAAAAGAAATTCTAATGACATGAAATCATCTCAATACCCTATCTTACTCAAATACGGTATTCACTGGGAATCTTAATTTACAAAGAATTGTGGTAGGACGAGAAAAACCCAGAAAAATGCACTGACGACGTTTATTTCAGATTTACATCTTCTTCTGTGCGAAGAATTCATTGGCTACTTTGTTTGCTCTCACTTATCTCGAATGTGTCTTCATCAGGTATGTTTACACATCTTCTAGATAATCGTTCAAACTAAAAACACAACATTTATCTGTCACCTTGAATATACTTGTACCGATTGTTCACACTTATTTTAGAAACACATTCAATAATTATCCATCACGCGAACACATATCTTTTTCATAAGAGAAATTTTACTGTATTTTTGTAGATTTTTAATATAATTGTATTTTAATTATTTATATGTGCGTTCAGAATTATAAAGTTTATGCTAACTCGTTATTTAACTCTATTAGGTGTGCTATGATATCATTGATAATAACAAGGATTGATTGTCAAGGAACCTGACCAGCAGGCAATTCCTTTCGTTCAAATACCATGTTCAGTTGTGCCAAGCGTAAGCCGACTCGGTATGAAGTGATAAAAGCCAGTGATAAAACCAGTCATGCAAGTCATCCCTTTGTATACAAATATCAATCAATCTAGGCCACTAATACTACGTCTGCGTACGACTGGTAGCCTCTGTCAGGGGCAAGTTTTATTAAGACATTCGGAGATGACTATACTTATGTTGATAGGGTCTGAACAGCACCACTATTGATTCGATTATTATGGTTTAATGCGCGTCAACGACGAGGTTATATTGCGCACATTAATGTTTACTATTAACATTGTTGATCATAAGTGGAGGGCATGGGGAGGGGTCGACCTAACGGGCCCGATCCGGGGGAGTCTGAAACTGGTGGGAAAGCCAGTTTAGAATTGGACAGGTCGGTGGGACTCGATTTCAGGAGGGGATCACCATCTCGAGGGGGGAGGCCGGCCCGAGGGGCCTGTGAATTTGGGGAGGGCATGGGGCCAGGTCGACCCTGAACTGCACTTAGTTGGGACCAACTAGTAATGTGCGATGACCCCTTAAGCCCCACCACCGCGTCAAGGTAGCAGTCCATTGATGAGGAGCACCAATATATAAGATTATTGTGGTATGATTAAAATGTATTACGAAGATAAAAACAATTATTAAAATCCAGTACAATTATGATTTTGGTTAAATTTTGTTTGCATTTCTGTACCTACCTACCTACCTACCTACCTACCTACCTACCTACCTACCTACCTACCTACATTGAAAGCAATATATTCAATTGTATTTTTAAGCATTAAAATTTATCATTGCATTATAATTCCAGTTAGTGAGCTTAAATTTGAGCAATACACCCTATTACAAAAATTCAGTACTGCAAAAAAAAAACACGTTCTAATTGTATCCATGCAATCATCTCGTTTCCTCTCCAATAAGACAAAAGCTTCATGAAATAAGCCCAGAATCTTTGGTCCAGGCAAGGAAGTGTTTATACTTCCAATAAATGTGAATGAATAAGAAGGGAGTACATCTCAATTCCTGACCATGGTAGCCGGCATCGGGTGGGGAATTGGGGGGGGGGGGGGGGGAGGAGGAAGCGATTATTTTGCCTCACCCTGGAAACAAATCATAAAAAGATTGTTTTTTCAACATTTTCTAAAACGTCACACTACAAATCTTTTTCTAGTAATAAACATTGATCAATCCTGGAAATTCACAACGTTTTACCTGACTCTAATTTTCATGTTTTTTAAAAACTTTTTACACCTATCAGAGTCCAAATTTGTTTCGTTCATGTTCACGATGTCTTCTGGTACATTTTCACAAAATATTTTACTTGATTCCTGAATGAAACTAGGATGTGTGATTGTAAAGAAGCGAATCTAATTCAATTTTATCACACAAAGATTGAATACTTGACTGGATTTCACGAAATTCAGTGTGATGCCGTCTGAGTTGAATACAGATGAAGTGATCCAGTGGTCGACGATCCTTGACACCAGTTATGACCTGGTATGATGACCTTCTATTTCTTTAGAGCACCTAGTTCTGTCTTCACCGCCTGTGGTCACAGCTACGACTGCAACAACAGCCAGGTTTCAATTCAACGCGGCTCAACATAAGGGAGTCAGTACACCGAGCAGACTGATTGTTCAATGGCGTACAGACAATGGAGATGTAAGAACTGCTTGTCATACATATTCCAATATATTATCTAATGAGTAATGACACATACTAATGGATGCATGGATACTTGTATTTACTTGATGCTTGTATGCATTTCAGGTTAAAGTTTTCTTTTAATAAGTAGTCCAAAACACTTGAACGCTATAATATTAGGTCCTCCAAAACCATATTTCGCAACTCTGAATTAACAAAAATCAGACAATTATGTTGTTATTATTAGTTTCTGCCTAAACCTTCATTTCTACAAATAATTTTATTGTTCTAATAAACATTGATTAATTTATTAATTTCAGGCTACATGGGGACCTAAAACTATAAAGAGAATTCAGTAACACTTACCAATGTAACCGACATCACAAAAGTGATCACCGATGTAAGTGGATTGTTGGCAAATACACGCTACCAGGTGCGCGCTCTCCTGGCTGATGGTAAAGAACCGTACGCAGGCTCCAGCGTGCCTTCTACATCATTCACTACAGCCCCTTGCATTGGTAACTATAACATTCAGTACAACCCCTTGAATTGGTAACTATAACATTCAGTACAGCCCCTTGCATGGGTAACTATAACATTCACTACAGCTCCTTGCATTGGTAACTGTAACATTCACTACAGCCCCTTGCATTGGTAACTATAACATTCACTCACTACAAACCCTTGCATTGGTAACTGTAACATTCACTACAGCTGCTTGCATTGGTAACTATAACATTCACTCACTACAAACCCTTGCATTGGTAACTATAACATTCACTACAGCTGCTTGCATTGGTCACTATAACATTCACTCACTACAAACCCTTGCATTGGTAACTATAACATTCACTACAGCTCATTGCATTGGTAACTATAACATTCACTACAGCTCATTGCATTGGTAACTATAACATTTACTACAGCTCATTGCATTGGTAACTATAACATTTACTACAGCTCATTGCATTGGTAGTTGTATAACGCAATAATTTTGTTCCCATGTATGTACTACAGTACTGCATTAATCGTCTTTCACACATTTCCAAACACTTGACATCTAAAAAGAGTTTAAGTTTATATATTTGGTGAACCATCACTCAACCAAATTCTTACATCCATGCAATCCCATTTCAAAGCAGCTGATTGTTCAACATGTTGTTTTACTTGGTTCAAAAGTGCTCTACTGGACAGTTGAAAAATTGTGTATTTATGTCCACAGTCAAACGTCAGAAACTGTGTTCTCACCATAATAATTCATTTCAAAATTTACGAACGTTAATTTTTTTAAAACTATTTTATAGTTAATTAAAGTGCAGTATAATTGCTTCACAATACTAGAATAAGTACTTCTCAAACAGAAAAGTTGGATTTGTTGCCTTTTTTCATGACTTATTTTAATACTTAAGTTTAGTTCCATCTAATTACTGTTTTAAATACCGGGTGGCGCAAAAAAACGCACAATGGGGGAGACATCGCTGTAAAGAAACTTCGGGCTGAAAATTTCACATAATATAAACAACATATTAAGGTTTAATATGTGAAATTTTCAGAAACATTACTGTTGTGTGACTAAAGTTACAGCAGTTCGAACTTGGTTGTCAAAAAATCGATTATACGGAGCTCGAATAGGGCACGTCCAGAAAACGTGCATGGTTGTGACGCTATTAATTCAAAACTACGCATGATAACAAGCTGAAAATCTCAATTGTTATGCAAAATATATTGCCACCATTGGTGTAAAAATTTCAATAAATTTGAATTAATTGGACGAAAGTTATGGTACTTTGAAGTTGAGATTAAAAGCAGAGTTCTTCTTCTTCTTCTTCTCCTTCTCCTTCTCCTTCTCCTTCTCCTTCTCCTTCTCCTTCTCCTTCTCCTTCTCCTTCTCCTTCTCCTTCTCCTTCTCCTTCTCCTTCTCCTTCTCCTTCTCCTTCTCCTTCTCCTTCTCCTTCTCCTTCTCCTTCTCCTTCTCCTTCTCCTTCTCCTTCTCCTTCTCCTTCTCCTTCTCCTTCTCCTTCTCCTTCTCCTTCTCCTTCTCCTTCTCCTTCTCCTTCTCCTTCTCCTTCTCCTTCTCCTTCTCCTTCTCCTTCTCCTTCTCCTTCTCCTTCTCCTTCTCCTTCTCCTTCTCCTTCTCCTTCTCCTTCTCCTTCTCCTTCTCCTTCTCCTTCTCCTTCTCCTTCTCCTTCTCCTTCTCCTTCTCCTTCTCCTTCTCCTTCTCCTTCTCCTTCTCCTTCTCCTTCTCCTTCTCCTTCTCCTTCTCCTTCTCCTTCTCCTTCTCCTTCTCCTTCTCCTTCTCCTTCTCCTTCTCCTTCTCCTTCTCCTTCTCCTTCTCCTTCTCCTTCTCCTTCTCCTTCTCCTTCTCCTTCTCCTTCTCCTTCTCCTTCTCCTTCTCCTTCTCCTTCTCCTTCTCCTTCTCCTTCTCCTTCTCCTTCTCCTTCTCCTTCTCCTTCTCCTTCTCCTTCTCCTTCTCCTTCTCCTTCTCCTTCTCCTTCTCCTTCTCCTTCTCCTTCTCCTTCTCCTTCTCCTTCTCCTTCTCCTTCTCCTTCTCCTTCTCCTTCTCCTTCTCCTTCTCCTTCTCCTTCTCCTTCTCCTTCTCCTTCTCCTTCTCCTTCTCCTTCTCCTTCTCCTTCTCCTTCTCCTTCTCCTTCTCCTTCTCCTTCTCCTTCTCCTTCTCCTTCTCCTTCTCCTTCTCCTTCTCCTTCTCCTTCTCCTTCTCCTTCTCCTTCTCCTTCTCCTTCTCCTTCTCCTTCTCCTTCTCCTTCTCCTTCTCCTTCTCCTTCTCCTTCTCCTTCTCCTTCTCCTTCTCCTTCTCCTTCTCCTTCTCCTTCTCCTTCTCCTTCTCCTTCTCCTTCTCCTTCTCCTTCTCCTTCTCCTTCTCCTTCTCCTTCTCCTTCTCCTTCTCCTTCTCCTTCTCCTTCTCCTTCTCCTTCTCCTTCTCCTTCTCCTTCTCCTTCTCCTTCTCCTTCTCCTTCTCCTTCTCCTTCTCCTTCTCCTTCTCCTTCTCCTTCTCCTTCTCCTTCTCCTTCTCCTTCTCCTTCTCCTTCTCCTTCTCCTTCTCCTTCTCCTTCTCCTTCTCCTTCTCCTTCTCCTTCTCCTTCTCCTTCTCCTTCTCCTTCTCCTTCTCCTTCTCCTTCTCCTTCTCCTTCTCCTTCTCCTTCTCCTTCTCCTTCTCCTTCTCCTTCTCCTTCTCCTTCTCCTTCTCCTTCTCCTTCTCCTTCTCCTTCTCCTTCTCCTTCTCCTTCTCCTTCTCCTTCTCCTTCTCCTTCTCCTTCTCCTTCTCCTTCTCCTTCTCCTTCTCCTTCTTCTTCTTCTTCTTCTTCTTCTTCTTCTTCTTCTTCTTCTTCTTCTTCTTCTTCTTCTTCTTCTTCTTCTTCTTCTTCTTCTTCTTCTTCTTCTTCTTCTTCTTCTTCTTCTTCTTCTTCTTCTTCTTCTTCGATGGCGCTACAGCCCAACTCGAGCCTTGGCCTCCCCTATCTTCCGCCTCCAGACATCCCTCTCCTTAGCAATCCTTCTCCAGTTCCTTACACCTAGTATCTCTACTGCGTCCTTCTCCACATTATCTTTCCACCTCAGTCTTGGTTTTCCCACCGGTCTTTTCCCGCCTGGTTGTCCGTCCAGTGTCCTTCTCGGAACTCTGTTATCCGACATTCTCTCGACGTGTCCTGCCCATCGCAGTCGCTGCAGCTTGATGTACAGGCGCGTAGGAACTTTATTTTGACAGGGGGGGGGGGTCAAAATTATAGGGGGTCGATGGATGTCAGGAAAAGGTAGTTCACTGCTACAAGGGGTCTGGGCGAGGCCTTCGTTATAACGAAGTGAGTATAACGAGGGCCTAGGTCTGGGGGACTCACTCCCCAGTTAGCCCCGCAGGGCCTTTTTTGAATTTTTGATACAAAATAATCGAATTTTAAGCTATTCTTCTCAAAGAAATGTAAAATGTGTGATATGCAATATTCTGTGGGAACTTAAGAAAACTTGTTTTTATAGAATTCCCAATGGCCCCGCAGGGCATTTTTTTACACCTTGATACAAAAAAGAATCGAATTCGAAGCTTTTTTGGCATCTTTTTTAAAGAAATTTAAAATGTGTGTCCTATGCAATATTCTTGGGGATACAAGAGACAAAATAAAATTTTGTTATTTGACAAAATCCTAAATGGCCCCGCAGGGAAATACTTGAAATCTAGTGAAAGAGAATCGATTATGAATTGATTTTGGAATCGACCTTTGAAAAAGGTTGCAAGAGCAACAGAAATAAGCAATCAATAAGAAAAATTTGTATGTGTTTTGGAATCTATTAGTTTAACGTGTAATTATTTAATTTGATTCATGAGGATGATCATGTTGGACATTAATGAGTAAATGAGTTGTCTCATTGGATAATACCTCTGTTCAATTAGTTTTGCAAATCTTGAGAAAATTTTGAGAATTCAACCTCATAATGGAGCAAATCTGTGCATTCTGTGCAACACTTAATCAACATTTGTGAATATCTGAATGTGTTCAGGATCTCTAGCAGGGGGGTCAGAGTCTCTAGCAGGGGGGGTCAGGATCTCTGGAAGGGGGGGGTCAGGCTCCAGACAGGGGGGGGGGGTCCGTTCCCCCCTTTCCCCCCTATTCCTACGCGCCTGCTGTGGTCAGTGCATTGGCTTGAGGTGCTAGGGGTCGCCGGTTCGAATCAGGCCGGGGTCGTACTTTTTTATTTTGAAATTTTCACAAGTTTTCATTTTGCCTAACCATAGAGTTTTTTTTTAAAGTTGCCAAGCTTTAATTCTCGCCAGTTCGAATTTGTCTACCCATAGAGAGTTTTATTCCTTAGGCTGCCCAGCAGAATGTCCTGACATTCCTATCGTGAACGTCACCTGATTAAAGCAGGTAACATAGTGGCGCCATCTATGCTGAGCTTTGCGTGAACAAGCCCATTGAGCTCATTGCTTGTATTTCTACTTGCAGCTGACTTGACCGTAAATGTTAGCACTACCGTAACAGTCGTGTCCGCTCAGAGAACTGTAAGTGATATGTAATACATGATCGCTTATTTTACTTCACGGAATTTAATGTATAGGACCATTCAAATTGAAGAGTATTGTTTCTTAGACACTAAAGAGGAAAATAAAATTATATAAAAATAATATTTATTTCAACGAACTATATAATTATCAGAATTTAATTCGCTTGTTATTTGGCGCTTATTTATAGTATTTTTATGTTCGAATTAAGAGGTCTGCGTAACTTGACTCCCACGGTTCTTCAAAGCGTTCTTTTTAGTTTTGTCTTCTACAATAACATAATTTTAAACAATCAGATATTAGGGACCATTTCAAGCATAATGGACTAAAATTATATTGCCTCACACTAGAGTACACTATGACCCCTGGACCCCTATTTTCGAGATCGTTCGAGTGCTCGTATAATCGAGTGTGACGTCAAAGTGACGTCCTTCCGAACGAAATAGCATTCAAACTGCAGTGCCAGTTTATTAGTTTGTTTGGTCTGATCACAGACGGCCGTGAATCCTATGAAATATGTCTCGAACAATCTCGAAAATAGGTACCCTGTGCAACCTCAAAATATTTTCCGATTATTTGATATTTAACACTTTGAGAACGTATGAAGGGTTGAACTTCAGTATATGTTAATATTTAGTGCAGTAATCTTGAAATGGTGGCTAAAATCTGAATTTTTAAAACTCAGTTAGTGTGAAGACAAAACTAAAATCAACATTTTGAAGAACATAGTGCGTGCCGTAACAAGTTTCATGGAGGTGCGTGAACCTGGCACCCCCCACAAAAGATATATTCTGGTAGTGGTTGTAAGTACTTGCAACCACTACCAGAATGACCCCCCATGGTTGTAAAGTGATACTTGCAATTAATATTTGCAACCGCTACCAGAATGACCCCCTTGTTGGCGAATTTAAAACGAATATTTGAAATGTCAGATTGCATCCTGTAGTGGCATGGCTTGAAAACAGGAAGCACAATTATCTTGTATTGTGTGTAACTTTTTCTTATATCTCGATGGCAGGTTAATTTAGATTATGGTATTATAATAATTGTGAAAATTTCTGGAAGTTCAAGATTGAGGGTAGAAATTATCAAATTGCAGGGGGAAAAAATGTGTGTTGACTCATTTAAAAAACGCATGAGGTATTCTCCAAAATACACACAAATTGATATTGATCAATTATTTTGGGAGAATCTCTATCAAATCTCACATTTTCCCTCCTATAATGGAAAAAAATAATCTGTGTATACCCACATATCTCTTTAGAACTACGCCGATAGGGAAAATAGACCCTAGATCACTTCACTACATACTGACCCAATTAGAAGGTTCCATAAATCTCAGTACCTACTTACCTTCTGCGAGTACCTACCTGACATTTTATTCCTATAGCGGGCTGAAACCGTGGACAGTTGCCCTATTAAAGACTATCAGGCTTCACTAACATTGAGTGGACGATCACCTATACCTGCATCAATCCATGGACAACTCTGGTACTGGAATCAACTAACTCCTGATACTGATTACACACTTAACATCTGGAACACTGATACGAGGAGACATGTTGCTCAACAAGTAGTAAGAACTAAAGAGAGCGGTGAGTCTGTTATCATTATCTAATCATTTGAAATTATATTTCATGAGATTTTTTGGTAATTTTAAAATACTCGTAGAAAATACTTGTCGTACTCGTGCCAAGGGTACAAATATGTTAAACATTTTTTTCTAATTTAAAACTTTGACAGGTAGAATACAATCCGTTTATCGGAGAACAGTTCGTACATAGTTTTGGATTATTCTATTGATATTTTCATATGTAGGTATACAATTGTTCATTTGACTACAGTAGTATCTACACGGCCGCCATTACGGCTTGCAATTCTAATCGTGAATGAACTTTACTTAACGCTCTAATGTCCGGCAAACCGGGCGAGTAGTTCAGTGGTTTAAATGTTCTTGTTCGGAAAGTGTTCCCTCTTGTCCCGTGTTCGAGCTCCGGTTCAGCCGGATATTATAAACTGCTCATCCCTTCATAACATTACGACTCCCTGGAGATTTCAATAAAACGAGTATCTCAAATATGCATTTGTTTGCTAGACCATTCACCACAGAATAAACCAATATATTCCAAGATAAGCATACGTATTTAATTGAAATGCAATAATTACCAACGACACACGAGTTGTAATTACCAACAATACTATGTCAAGAATCATGTGAAATGGCTAAAGTTGAATCACAAGGAAAATGTAACATTTGTTTAGTTTATCTGTCATCACCACCTAAACTGATTGGAGCTCCGACTGCAGCAACAGCTAAGATTGAAGTCGACACTGCACAACGCTCTGGATATGGTACACCGACCAAACTGATTATTCAATGGCGTCCACATAGTGACACGGCAAGTGCAGGCACTTCATTCATATTAATCAAATTTATAAAATAAATGCCTTTACACTCCTAGTTTTAATTTTTATGAGAAAGTATTTTCACGTCTGTCATTGCTCCCAGAGTTGAATCCAGGCATACCGGAGGAGGGCGAGTGCCCCCCCCCCCCCCACCCCGGGGATAATATTCTATTTTCACAGACACTTTCTTCTGTACTGCTCTCTATTCACAAATTTAAATGTATCGGACAATTTCAAATGAAGACATATCCCAAATTATATATACGAGTATATTGGTAGTGAATTTCTATGTCTGATGCGGATATCCTCACGAGATTTTATATTACCCAAAATCCCTACTTTTTCCCCTACTTTGAAACCTCTTTCACTGTCAATCTTGTCAGTCGAAACCTCTATTAGATTGCAGATCTGAAAGACCCAACATGCTCTAAAATCATAAAAAAAATCTAAAATTCAAAAATCAAAAAATCAAATTTCGAAAATTTCGTTGCGCGACAGGTTTCTGGCTCGGTAAACCCCCCAGACCCCCTCGTTAGTTCAGTCCAGCTATAACTCTTATTTTTGCATAATTATTTTGCCCCCCCCCCCTCTCACGGACTAAAATTTCTGAATTCAACACTGCTGCTTTCAAGCTGGTTACTTTAATCTACACTTTAATATTTCAGACTGAATGGATGCCAAGTGGGTACGAAGAAGACGAACGAAGACCCACCTTGGGTCGGTACCAAGACTCATACGCAACAAGTACAATCACTCTGAGAGGATTAACAGCAAGTACAAGCTACCAGGTGCGAGTTGTCTTAGTAGATGAAACAGGACACAAGTATGAAGGAAATAAAGTCCAGGCCTTACCATTCACTACTGCTCCATGCAAAGGTATATAATTGTTAAATCCCGTGTTTCTTGATAATTATGTTCGTTACTGATTATTTAATTTTATGAGCTGATATTTATTTAGCATCATCAATGCTATAAAAGGTTTACTTCTATACTAAAAAATAATTAAATATAATTTGCCCCAAACAAATACGTACCTATATGCTCTTGTTTGGTTTTGTTCGAACATGAACTTCACTTAATTTAAGAACGTGCTATAAGCTATTATTTATTATATGTACATTTGTATTGCTCATACATTTTAATCGTTATATTTTAAACAAAATACTCATTCTTTTGATTGTATAATGTATACAAAAACAAAAACTTGTATATAGACTGCCAAGCACCTTTCCCCCTAAAAAGATTGAGATCTAAAAGAAGGTCGCAGCAATAATATATTGTTGAAACATTTTCGCACTTAAAATTCGTGAAATCATTTCGCCCAGTTACTGCCGCCAAGCACAACATTATAAACCAAACATTGTACCCAAATTTGAGATTGAAAAAATCTCTATGTGAACCATCATAGTATAAACTTTAAAACAATTATACTCATTTAAAACTAAAAATAGAAAGTATTCAAATTTTAAAAACGTAAACAAAATCAATTTAAAAACATTTTTTTTTACATAACTTAAAATACAAATTAAAAAAAATTATTTAAAATTAAATAAAACAAAATAAAAGTAAAAAAAAAAAAAAAAGCTTGGCGCATTGTGTCAAGGAGGGGGCAACATAAAAAGAAAATGTCGACCAAGGAGACGACGAAAGAAAGAGGAAGAAGAAGGTGATGAAGGAAAGAAGGAAGAAGTCAACATGACGGTGCAAATTCAATGCGCCAAGCTTTATTTTTATTTTTTTTACTTTTATTTTGTTTTATTTAATTTTAAATAATTTTTTTTAATTTGTATTTTAAGTTATGTAAAAAAAAATGTTTTTAAATTGATTTTGTTTACGTTTTTAAAATTTGAATACTTTCTATTTTTAGTTTTAAATGAGTATAATTGTTTTAAAGTTTATACTATGATGGTTCACATAGAGATTTTTTCAATCTCAAATTTGGGTACAATGTTTGGTTTATAATGTTGTGCTTGGCGGCAGTAACTGGGCGAAATGATTTCACGAATTTTAAGTGCGAAAATGTTTCAACAATATATTATTGCTGCGACCTTCTTTTAGATCTCAATCTTTTTAGGGGGAAAGGTGCTTGGCAGTCTATATACAAGTTTTTGTTTTTGTACAACATGTCACATGAGGTGGTAGTTTACAGCAGCTTTCATTGATCATTGAGTGTTACCTATCATTACATTGTTAACGCCAACAACGTCACTTCTTGTCTAAAAATTTCTGTTTTTCTTCCAATAGTTCCCAAGTTAGTATAACGAAAGGGTCAATTTCTTTTGGTTGAATATGAGTTATCTCAACTTTTAAATTGCTAAAAGTTCACAACTTGTGAATAACGTAAATTGTAGGTGTATTGTTCCGGTGTAGACCGGAATTTGTGCGTCATCTCGTACTACGCATATTAGTTGCCAGTTGGTAAACTGAAAGGTACACGAAAGGTAGATGATTGTAAATGCGTTTCCTTAATTTTAAATTCTTCTAAGTTCACTTTTTTGTGTAATTTAAACTCTATTGGTAAAGCGTTAAGGCTTTACAGATGTTTACAGCACATTTTAAATAAAATCCGGATGTGTTTTGGAAGGCAATATAACTTAAAAGGAACTTATTTCATAAGTTAACTTTCCAGTTTCTGGAAACTTTCCAGGTAGGTAACTAACCAGTTCTTTATTTGAACTGGAACTAGTTCCTTTTTTTGAGGAACTAATCCAACACTGCTGTTTAGTGATAGTTCCATAACATGGATTATGCCGCAAATTTTTCCGCCAACAGTTTAAAAACGTACCAAAGATCACGAGTGGGGTTATGCAGAATATGCATATATAATTTTCTATTATTATACCTACGGGTGATTTTTTAAATTAGGGGATGTTGGAAGGGATCAAGTATCATACGGTATGGGTTATTTCATATAGAATGAGTACACCAAATTTGGTTGAGATCGGTCAAAGGGTGTAGGAGAAAATAAGAACGTTCATACCAAGAAGCCTTTTCCTTTGTTCATGCGCAGAGAGACACTACTGAAAGTTAAAGGAATTACGGCAAAGGATGTGGCCATTTGATATTGCCTTGTTGTGAAAATTGATTTTGAAGATGTCAACCTAGAGTTCCTTTAAGATTAACTAGCTGAGCCACCTGGTGTTTATAGTGCTGGTTGGGAAGGAGTAGGACGTATATCATTAACAGTCACAAAACACACCAACACACGAACAAACCAACAAAGAACGGTCAACCTGATTGTAACTGACTGATTGCCAAGATACCCGAGAAGCTAAAGCACTATTTTTGCCGGAGAACAGACGCATAATCCTTGATCACACGCTTATAAATTCCCTAAGGTGTCTACCGCTTACATCGGTATGTACGAGGGACAATCAATTAAAAATCAATGTACCTACACATATTTTGTTTAAATCTCACTAAATGATAATTAACATAAAAAATCTCAAATGATTAAAAAAAAATATATATATATATATGATAACAATGAGAAAAAATGGTAACACGGAGCGTATTTTATCTCCTCGGTCCCATTCAGTGCGTACCTATACATTTAAAAAAAACTGTTGCTCGTCAAGACTCAAGTGAAAAAAACATTGTTTAAAATATGACTTTATCCAACACGTCATGTAATATACAAGCTAATGTTCAAATTCTTTTAAAAAGTACCAAATATAGTTATGAATGTAATTTATGAATAAGATTTTTTTATTTCATTTTGAATGAAATTGCTTTAAAAAAAAGTCCTTTACGATTACTAATTTTACCCTGGGGACGTCTTCGAACGAGTCGTGTGCTTACTCATTGTCTTGAAGTATACAATTTTACAATAAATAGTGTGAAAATAAGTTATTTGAAAATACAATTGTGCTAGAAGACAGCCTCCTACTGCAGCAGAATCTATTATGTTATATTCCAAAACAAGTGTCATCTACGTACATTTGTATTCGTTTAAAAGTGTCAAGACAACATAGGAAACCAAACCTCTGATACGCTCACAACACAACCCCCACCCCTAATCCACCAGCCACTGAATAGATCTGAATGTGAATTGTTATTCTCCAAGCAATGACGATTCACGATATTAAATGACCTTTTATTGTTGTTGTTTATTGATTATGGTGTGTGTGTGGGGGGGGGGGGGAGGGGGTGTATGTGTTTATTACGCATAGATCATACAATCAATTAGTCTACCGGTCTTTATTCCTGATAGTGATGGCATATTGTTGATGCATCTAATTGATTTATTGTTTGTTTTGATATTTTAGACAGTATGAATTATTTCGTGCATTAGGTATTCTTTTAAAAATGCCATTGCATAATTGACCATGTTTGTAAACACCTTTCGCACAAGGCATTCGATTGGCGTCAGAATACCATTGTTCATTGTGCGTAGTTAATCTATTATTCTTTATTCTACACAAAACGAAGTTTCCATACTCTCGAAACCGAAATAAATTTAGACATTATAATATTCATAGGTACGTGAAGTAGTAGAACTAAAGATTTCAATATGAAACGGAATCGATGTCTGTTATTCGTTTGTTGTCTCAATACTTGGATATCCATAATAACTATCCAAACGAGTTTTCTCAAATGGTTGATACTACGTCATATTCTGTCGTCATATTGAGGTATATTTGAGGTTTGAATCTTTCAATGTGACAAAATTATGAAGTTCACCTAGAATTCTACGAGCGGCTAGAGACAGAAGGTGCTCCAGGCGGCGTAGGGCGCGCGCATAAGTTTTACTGGGCAGCCTAAGGAATAAAACTCTCTATGGGTATAGACAAAGTCGAACTGGCGAAAATTAAAACTGTGCAACTTAAAAAAATAACTCTATGGTTAGGCAGAATTAAAACTTGTAAAAATTGCAAATAAAAAAGTACGACCCCGGCCGGTATCGAACCGGCGACCCCTAACACCGTAAGCCAATGCACTGTCTATTGCGCCAACAGGACGGCGATACTGTATACCGTTCGTAACCACTAAACTAGCAAATGGGCGAAGATTTCAACAAGACGCAATGTCGCTCGTCATACCTGCAGCATTACCTACGAACCTGATACTATCTGTGATCGCGATGGCAATCGGCGTGCCGCGATGGCGATGTTTCGGGTTATTGATGATCTACACAGCATCCCTCGACCTCTCACTTGAATATATATACTGGAAGGTATCATCGCTTACACAAATTAAAAAAGAATGATGTGAAAAAAAAGTTTTTCTAGGATCGGGAATCGAACCCGTTATGCAGGAACACAAGCCAGTTGCCTCCGATAATTCAGCTATTCAGGCCGACAGGATATGTGGAGTTGACAGCGAAGCTGCTGTGTTGGTAGATGAAGGGGAAGAGCGGAACGCTTAATATTGATAATTTTTCCACTTCCGGTTTGAAAATTTTGTTTTTTCTTGAAGTGGAGTGTCTAGCAATACATTGTCTTTAATGTTGCCAAATTTCAAAACTGTCGATGGACCCGTTTGACTTTTGAAAAAAATTAAAATTTAAAATTGGATAAATTCACTTCCGGTCAAAATATTTCAGATTTTCTTTCAGAAGTACGCGTGAGAAGGGGGACTCTATGTGTCTACCAAATTTCAACTCTCTAGACCAAACCGTGCAATCTGTAGAAAAGGGCAAGCAAAACGACATGCCTAGCTAGCTAGCCAGCCAGCCAGCCAGCCAGCCAGCCAGCCAGCCAGCCAGCCAGCCAGCCAGCCAGCCCCAAAGTCAATCCTTGCATGTTTGAGGCCCAAAATTCACCCCGAAGGGATGATCGCAGCACTTTGATTTTTGGTTAGGTGTTGTCAGGTGGCTAAATATACCCGATAACCATGGTTTTCAACTTTCATTTCTCACTGCATGTATGCCTGTCGACACCTCGTTTCGACCACTTAAGCCGTTGCGGTATAAGTCTCTGGTAGTAGCTCGCACGTTGCATTAGAGCGGTGCTTGGCAGCGTCGAGCTAGCGCCCGACTAGATACTCTTGAACTCCTGATAATTTGTATTTAAATAATTTTCACTCAAAATAAAACAGTTTTAACAAAAAATACCACAAATTTTTCCCGGAAAAGTGATAATGAAATACATACTATAGTTATTTCAACAAATCAACAGTTATTTTTCCGTATCTTGTATTTATTTATAAGTAAATATAACCCTCCCTCATTAGTTGTGTATGCTGTAATATGAAGCCAGACAACAGTACTGAGATGTTTATGACCTGTATTGTGTTCTTTATATTACAGATGAATTGAATACCATTAATATCATAGTCGACACATATGACACAGCATTAATTGCACGAAACACGGTGAGATATATATCAATTATTATACTTTAATTGAAAGGTACACGGGAAGAAAACTGAGATTATTTCAGTTTGGGCTAAAACCAATTGGCTCTGTTCTTTGGTCTTACAGAATCTTAAAAAATCTTTGATGTCCAAAACATATTATGTTCTATGTATTCGCAATAATATGTAACGATCACATAATGTTAATGCCTTTTACACAAAAAATATGATAAAATAGCTCCTAATTAACATGCCAGAAATATATAGGAAAAACCGATGTAAGTCCAAAATTGCCAGCATATAATAAGACAATTCCAACGTTGTAAGAAGTCCCAACAGACAGAAGTAGTAGACAAGCAACGTCCACAAAGATGAAAGGGAGGTTGGGGGAGGCTAAGAGGAATCGCGAATCACTGATACTTTTGGCACTTTCTTATTGATCGCGTTATATTTTTGGGGTATCAAAATATCCGTTTAAATTTGGGTTTAAATTTATACATTTTACCATGCGTCCGAGGGCATATTTTGAAAGCTCATACAAAACAAAACACTACTAGATGAATTCAATAACTCGAGTTTTTTAAAGAATTGACTCGAATCGTTCTTACTTTGTACCCTGCAATTACCATACATACCTATTACGATTGTTTCAAGTTCAAAGCTTAGATTATCATAGATATTTCTTAGTAAGTATTTTTTCACTGAGTCAATACGGAATTACATGTTTTTGGGGGAAAAATTGGTTTTAAAGTTTGTAGATTTAAAATATGCTTGCAGAAATGTATGTAGTGTTAGTTATGTGTAATATTTGCTGAATGTTGTTCATGCAGCTGGATGGAACTGAAGAGAGTTGCCACATGGAAGCCTATGAGGCTACACTCACAGACGCAAGTGGACTCAAACCTGCAATACGCCGGCAAGTTCAATCCAAAGCCTGGCAGTGGACTCAACTTACTCCTGATACTAATTACACACTCCGCATCCAGCACACAGCCACGGGGAGAAACATTGATAACAGGATAGTAGCAACTAGAGAGAAAGGTAGGATTATTCGTGTTTGTTGGACGATAATGTTGTGAGTGACGCGTTGATGAGTGAGCACGGGTGACATGTAATACGTCTGACTATCTTGTTTTAGTTGATATTCACAAATTAAAGCTTACAAGCTCAAACCACTGAATTGAATCAAATACAGTGATCTGTAACACCACGAAACCACGCCAACAAAACTGCATAAAGAAACCAATATTGAATTTTGAGATCAACATTTATTTGTAAACTTCTTCTCTCTCATAAAAAATTGGGGTTTATACAAATGTTTTCATAACAAGTATGTAATTCAAAATACTTCTCTTTGGTGGTGGGAATAATGCAATTTTCATTACCTTATAGTTAGATAACACAACATTGTGCACAATAATAATTGTGTGTATAAATTGATAGTTTTACGGAATTTTGGAATTATGTTAAATTTTTAGCTAGAAAATAAAAGAAAGCGAATTATATTAGAAGTTACAGATTTAAAATATGATTGGTGTTTATATTTTTGTACTGACTTTCATGAGAAGGAAGTGAGTATAGCGATGGCTCACATCCTGAAGGAGACCCTCTGTTGTCGATAATAATGTTGCTGCTATTGTTGTTGTTGCTGGGATGGGTTGTCACTTTGAAAATGAGGCGCGTTTTGCTGATGTTGAATGACGCTTTCGAGAGTTTCCTTTTGTGCTACCAATTCATGCAAAATGACGCTGAACTGATCTTTTAACTCACGGAAATCATCATGGGGGATGGAAGATACCCCTGCAATGGTGGTCTTGCATTCAGCACCCTTAATCGCTCGCTGTTGTAATAGAAATTTAGATGATCGAGCTCGCTTTAAATTTTGTTTCAGCTCTTGCAAAGTGCGATTGTCAAACATAGATATTTTTTTCCAAAAGGCTGGGCTGTAAACCTGACATGACATGCTGGACTTTGTCAAGCTCGTCCATGAGCGGATCAACTTTCTCACACAAATGCAACACGTCATAGAGAAATTCCTCAGTCGATTCCAGAGGCTCTTGAACTCTAGAGTTCAGGCGGTGACGCCATTCTTCCTTGTGGACAGATCCCTCAAAATCAGACAATAATTCGGCCTTTACCGCGGCCCATAAAAGAAGGGGTGGGGGAAGCTTCTGGCCGTGTAGACGATTATGAGTCGCCTCTTTGTTTAGAAACCATTTTAACGGAGCCTCATCCAAAAAACAAGGTAAAACAGCCACTTTGTCTGGGTCAGTCCAGCCATTTGCTCGGGCCTTTCTCTCGAAATCCTGGAGCCAGTCCTCCACTGTATCAGTACCTACCCTAAATTTATCTACTTTTATCTTGACCGGCATTTTAGCAGTGACTAAAAATTAAATTTGAAAAACTTGGCATAAAGTGAGAGGGCAAATTTAAAACAATGAAAGCAAAATTCTTGAAATTAAAAGTGAATTTAACCCAAGAGACTCGGCACCTCCGCCAATGTCACGAGACTAATCGTTCTCGTTGGGATCTTGATAGTTATGGGGGGAGGGTTGCAGCTACAGATAGGCATAATACAAACTTTAAGAGTGGTTTATTAGACAGAGCAAGTAGAAAAGGTTAACAATAGTGTAGTGAAGCTACAAGGGTGAAACTGGGCACTTATCTGGTCCTTCCTGTGGTCCTTCCTGCGGTCCCTCATGCGGTCCTTCCTGTGGTCCTTCCTGACATGTTGGAGTTCCTGAGAGATGTCGCTCTGGCCAGGTCTTGATGCCGACTCTCCGAAAGATCGCCTCGTGGACTCCCAGGTTCGACGTCTCAATAGTTGACCAGGCAGTATCGGATGTATCGCATGATCTGAGTGCACTGGCCGCTGCCACAGTCGTCCCTGATGGTTATGCAACCAATCATGCAGGGATGGATCGCGGGTTGCGGAACCACGATGTATCGTGACAATATTGCATCTTTTAGTTCACCTGACGTCACAGCCTACATTGAATAAAGCTGCGACTGACACATCAGCTGTGATCCAATTCGACATTACACAGCGCGATGGCGTGGGAACACCAACTAAACTGATTGTGCAATGGCGGAAGTACAGTGATGTAAGACGTCATTGCAATAAATACTATGTATTCATTTATATTTAATAGAAGCACCCTTTAGTTAAATTAATACAAAGTTACATAATGTTTCAGACCACAATACCGTCAAGTCACTTACACTGTCACTGGGTTGAAAGCAAAGACGAGATACCAGGTGCGAGGTGTCTTGGAGGATGGAACCCAGTATAAGTATGAAGGCAACAAAGTGCCGATCTTGGACTTCTACACTTCGTGCAGTGGTAACATATTCTTTATCACTGTTATCATATTAACACTTCTTTAAAGCAACGGCCGGAGCATTCGAATCCATATTTCTCGTCATTTAATCGAGATTATGCAGCAACGAGAGTGGCCAGTATTGAGGTACCATCTACCTCTTGACATTTTCTTTTGCAATTTAGTGTTTAGAATGCCAAGATTTTTTCTGTATATTCCCTGTTACAAAATTAAAAGAAATGTGGAAATTACAATTATCAACAATATAAATTATTTTCAACACCTCATAAAAAATACCCTGTTAACTCCAATTTTATCATTCTAGTTCAAATCACAGGCATGTTATAATCTACCCAAAGGAACAAAAATCAAGTTTATAGCTGCTATATAAACAGAGATATCACATTTTGAAACTTCAAAAACGCTGGAAAATACAGTTCTGAGATACAAGCAGTCAAAGCTGTCAAATTGATAGGGATGTTCGTCTTACATGACTTATGATCCATTTTTTTTAAAATAACTATTGAAGATATAATTAAACTCAATAAGGAGATGAAAGAGAAATATCACAGCTATTTAAGTAAAGAAAAATTGAAAAAAATGTATTTTACAAAATTTGCTGTTTTCAAGTGGTAGATGGTACCTTTTAAGACTGTGACCGTTCAAGTGTGGCTGTCTAGTTACTGCCATTATTCTAAAGATACTGTGGGTGGGGTTTGGTGTAATCATGATCCAGCATCAAGCAGTGTAAACTCCTTGGAGTCATTATCCATGGTGTAATGACCTCAGCTCGGAGTAAGCTTTATGACAATCCTAGGGGCTTCAAATCCTCCCTTTCCTCTATATTAAATTCTGAATACGATATGATTACGTGTACTGAATAGATTATGAACGATGCACAAAGAGCGCGTAATTTCTTCCTATTTGAATCTAAAATTATTGCGTATTCGTTGACAAAACTAGGTACCTACTTACATAGGTACCAAAATACATGACCTTTGATTATAATATCTGTGATTTCTGCTTAATACTGCAGCATATACATTGATGAAGTTCTTGAAGCTTAGTGCTTTTAAATCTTTAATTGGTCTGATGAAATATCTTATATTTTTGGCACTATAGCCATATTGACAATTTTGAGATACTTTTTTGGTACAAACTAGAGGTGAGCACGTGAGTGATTTTTTACTCACGCGCGGTCACGTCACGCGGGCACGTATTCCACTCACGCACACTCACGCACGCGGGTTAGTCATTTCGCTCACGATCACGCACACTCACGCAGCAAATTTGTGGACTCATGCACGCTCACGCACACTCACGAATTACAACTCACGCACAGTCACGCACATTGATAACTACAAAATCATATACTTTGTTTAGGTCAGGTCCCTCTAAGTCAGTTCTCATATTTTTGATACACAATGCAGCTCTTTTTTTTACAAAGAACGGTTGAGTCAAGTGTAGCATGAGAAATGCAATTTGGCCACGGACCACCTTTACATCTCTTTTCTTATAGGTATAAACTTAGGTAGTATGCATAAAATATTTAAATTTGCTTATCAAGGGTCCATAATTTGAAATAACAATCGCAACTTTCCTGAACACTAAGCCCTGGCCAAAATGCACAGAAATCTGTTGTTGACAATGTTTTGTTTTTCTAATTAAAAGTAATCATGCCCCGCAGGGCATTTTTTTTTGTTTTTCACGAAATAAAAACCAATTTGGAAAGCTGAAATGGCAAAAATAATGGTCACGCGTGACACGCGTGTCACGATTCACGCGTGACCAGTAACTTTGCACACTCACGCACGACTTATAGCAGTGGTGTGCACACTCACGCACACTCACGCTAAAAGTCGTGAGTCACGCGTGAGTCACGCGTGACTCACGTCACGCGCTCACCTCTAGTACAAACCAAAATAATACAAACCGTATGCGTATGCGAATATTTGATATAAACGATGTTCAAAATTACTCTTGCTTTGCTTCTTAATCTAAAAATCCCACAAATGCCACAATTTGTAGTTTTGATATTGGTGTTTCTCATTATCGGTAGAATCCTTGTTGAATACTAAATCCATTATACAATGGTACAATTTCAAATGATATGTATATAAATGGTCAACTTTTTCACACTGACAACACCTGTATTATACACTAGAAGATTAATTAATTTCAGAAAAGTAATTTATTTATATAACAATTAGATATAGATTTATGATTAAACGTGATTATAGTTCGACGTTGTAGCGCTGGAGTTCGTCTTTCTTCTTCATCTCTTGTGTCTATTTGTGTTACGAGTACCTTGAGTTAACTGATATGATTCTTTTTTCGCGTTTACAGATGATCTTAATGTCGAAGTCATCTCTTCTGTATCAGCATTGACCGCACGAATAAAAGTGAGAAAACTCATACATTATTCATACTAGGAAAACGCTCTATGTAACGCGTTGATAAGCGAATCTTGGTATTGCATGCGAGTTAATATGGGTGTGAAAGTTGCTGCTCTATAATAGACTTTGGAAATGGGAAGGAAGGCAATCTAACTAAACTGCGTCAAAGGAGCAGTGAACATTTTCGTTGAAATTTTTATGAATACATTTGACAATTATATAGACCATGAGCCAGCCGTAGTGGACCCTCCCCCCTTGCTGCGGAAGGTCTAAAAGTGGTTTTGTGTACCTCAAGGTACGCACATACACTTTTACTTGTTTGACATTTTCCATTTGGTGGAACAACCCCCCAGGAGGCGCAAAGGGTGATTTTTGGTAAAAGTTTGAACATGTTTGATTTGCTAACAGTACAACATAATTACAATCAGTATGCATATTTGAATATAGGATGACACATGCAATTTTATCCATATTTTCTTGTGAGGGCAACACCTTTGAATTAAAATTTTGGAAATTTTGGAAATTGGGATGCGTAATAAACGTTATAAAACGTAACGTAATAAAACGTTGTGTATAAATATAACATGATTGCTATACTTTGTGTTTACAACAAACACAAAACACTTGTGTTTAAACACTTCGGGAAATCTTTGATTTTTTAAATTTTCTTTTCTACATTATAAATTTGTGTGGCATTAGTCAATATATTCATTTATTTTTGTAGGGGTGAAACCATTATTTCAAAATGTTGACAAAATTAAGTGTTTTTAAAATTTTCAAAAATGTTGTCAAAAGCTTTGGTGTTGCTTGAACCTTCGCCACAATTGTAGTATTTGTGTGTGTTAATAATATTATGGTTTGTAAGTAATGAAAATTGTTTCAACCTGTAGTACCTGTAAAACTATCGTACTCCCATATCTGGTATGTTTGACATATTCAACCAAGTGTACTAGACGGACGTATTTTTTTTAATTTGCGCCATTTATACGCCATTGGCGCAACGTTTCGACTTGGCCTAATTTTTAAATTCATATATATTTCATATATCATAGACCTTGGATTTGTACAGGTGCGTAGGAAGGGGGGGGGGGGGATTATCCCCCCCCCCCCACTCGAGCAGGCTGACCCCCCATTCAGCATACAAAATTAAGTTTAGTGTCCAAAAATCACTGAATTGTTTAAATTCTAAAAAAACTGCCCTGCGGGGCAAGAATTGGAGGGTTTCTTGCTTCAGTTTGGGCATTTTAGAGCCCCAGAATCACTTTTAAATGGTTTAAGTTCTAAAAAACGCCCTGCGGGGCGAAAACTGGGGGGCTTCGCCTCCCCCCCCCCCAGACCCCCCTTTCGGGTTTCGCAATCCCCCCCATGACAAAAGTACTTCCTACGCGCCTGGATTTGTATGCCCCTAAAAAATGGGGCTTGTAGTCGCAATTAAAACTCCCAGAACGATGAATTTTGCCTATTAGGTACAATGTTAAACGAAACGGTACGCAGCCAATTGTAAAAATTATACACGAAGAAATCTAATGAAAAAGTTGTTGTGGTATTTTGTTGTTTTTGTGTTCATCAATTTTTTTGTCAAATCTTTGACTCGAGAGCATGGTGGTATATCTCGAGAGTCATCTTTAAAGTTTAGTGAAATAATTAAAATGACAGTTCTTCTGTGGTCTCTTGTAGAAACAGAAGACCGCGTATACCTGCCCTCTGGAAGCTTACACGGCTACTGTCACAATTGCCAATGCAGCCAGCACCCATGTGGCAGGGGTAATGGAAAGTTGCCAGTGGTTTTGGGACAATCTGCAATCTAACACTTCATACAAGATTATCATCAAGCATAAAGCCACGTCTCGAATCATTTTTGACGGCAGTGAAACTACTGCAGTAAGAGGTGAGAGTTTTAATGGTACCTATTCTTGACTTCCATTTCGCTCGCGCATATCGAATGTATTAGTTGATGATAATGATGATGATTGATGATGACAACCCACATCATTATTTCAGGTCGCTTGGAGCCAGAAGACGTCACTTTTAGTGATGTAACTGAAGACAGCGTGGTGCTCAAGTGGAAGATTCCTCAGGAACCAAACGGCTTTATCAAATATAACACATTAAAATACTGCGTCCAGAGTTCTGAATTATTGCACAGAATTGACACGTGCGACAACTGCAAGGAGGAAATAATTAACAGGACCAACAAGAATGAAGAGAATTACAAAGTAGTCAAAAGTCAATAATCTTGTTCACAGTAATAAATAGCTCGACAGATCTTTATTTTAAAGAAAATGTTCAAATAAAAAGTAAATTTTCATTATTTGATGCCAATATTGTAAATTTTACAATGCTTCTTCAAAATATTACAATATGCACAGGCATTTACTCCACAAAACTAACCCCGCCAGTACATTATATCCTTTACGTCTTAAAATATCGGAGAAAATATAGACTTTATATTATATTTTACCTTTTGTCATTAGATAGTAAACTTGCAACCGTCTACTAAGTACAGTGTCGACATATCAGCATTTTCAACCGTCGAAGGTCCACCAGCGTTAACACATTTCGTTACAAAAAGGTGGGAACCAGCAATTGTTTTAATTGATAAACCAGAGAAAATAAACAGCACGATGTTTTCCATAACATTTCCACCTGCTGACACAAAACTGTCTCGGAACAGGTAATGCAGCCCAGTTTTCTCACTCCTAAATTGATTGCTTCCAAGATATTGTTATTTTTTAATTCTAAAAACTTCATGTTTTCTTACAGTGAATACGTAGTTATTGTTGAAAAATTGAATGATACACAAAAAACCGATAATATCCCAAGATCAAATTCTCATATTGATGAGAATCTTCTGATGAGAGCAAATATTACGGTGAAAAACCACGCTCACTGGATTGCAGCGAAATTGAAGGTAACTTTCACATACTAGTCATACCGTTTCTTCATTAGAAAATCTACTTTTGTTATTTATGATTCATTCAATTTCAATCCATTGGCGCTAGTTTGGTTCCAATCAGTCTAAACGTTTTTGAGACATGACATACTTCTGGTTTCAAAATAGAGGCATTCGGTTCGTTTATAAAAAAACACATTACACGCCAAGAATTGCATACTAGCATTCGTTTATAGCAGAAAATTCTTCGAAATTTGGTAAATGTGTCGTCGGGGGATGGACCATAGCTAAAATTGAATGCGTTACTCAACAATGTGAGATTTCCAATGTTGAGAACCAGTAGGTCGAAAATACAATATTAATGCCTAGTTGATAACACCAGACTTTTAGTAGATGTTGTGTGTGTGTGTAACGACCCTTGGTAACGAATTGGCGACAAAACCGCTCAATCGGGAACGATTGTAGACCAAACCCGATTTTACAAACTTGCTTTCAAGGATGATATTTCGGGATAATAATAATAATAATCTTTATTATCCTTTTCCAAAATACAATGGGTAAAGGAGGTAGGAAAACCTACCCACACAAATGCAAGAGCCTATTAAACTAATTATTGAAACCGGCTGGCCGGGCCTGACGTTTCTTCAACTTCTGCGTTAGCTTCATCTTCTTCCACTTCCTCTTCCTCTTCTTCCACTTCATCTTCTTCTCTATCTACCAATGCCCGCCACAAGTCTCTATTTAACCACCATTCATCTTTATTCACCATCTCCCATTTTTCGCCTCTCACTTCGACATCTTCTTCAACTAAACTACGCCACCTCGCTCTCGGTCTCCCTCTTTGCCTCTTTCCCTGCTCCAACTTTTCAAACTCTTTCCGAGGTATTCTCTTATTGTCCATCCTTTTCATATTCCCAAACCATTTCAAACGCCCTCTACCAATCTTAAAGCACAATCTTTCTACTCCGAATTCCTTTCTTATCTTTGTACTTCTGATCTTATCTAACTTTGTTACTCGCTTCATACTTCTAAGAAATTTCATCTCTGATGATTGTATTTGAGTTTCTTCTTTTCCTCCGATTGTCCAAGTTACTGCTCCGTAAGTTAGTATAGGGATGAAATACATCTGATAGATGATTAACTTACAGCACATCGGAAAATCTTCGTCCCATAATAACTTTCTCACAGTTTGGTAGAAGCTCTCTGCCTTCTTGACTCTTCCTTCCACTTCTCTACTAATTTTTGCGTCTTCTGAGATAATACTTCCGAGATATTTAAATTCCCTTTTTTCTTCTAACTCCACACCTTTCAACATAATCTTTCTCTCTTCTTATTTTTCTTTGCCTTCCTCATAATAAGAGTTTCACTCTTTTCCTTGCTGATTTTTAATCCAAACTCTTCTGTAACTTCACTCCACCTGTCAATCTTTCTTTGCACCATTTCATAATTGTCTCCCCAAACCATAATATCATCTGCATACACTAACGTTCTAGAGTCCTCTTCATTATTACCTCCTTCTACTTTAATCAGCATCTCATCCATTATTACGATGAATAGTGTTGGGGATAGAACACTGCCTTGTCTCAGTCCCTCACTTACTTCAAACCATTCTGTTCGTCCCATATTTATTTTAATTTTATATTGCACCTAGAATGAAAAAAAATGCCAATATTCATCAATAATCAAACAATTACGAAGAAAATCATTAACATTTTCGAAGTAAAGTAACAACCCTACGTGTGTATTTTATCTAACAAAAATTAAAATTTCAATTCATTCCGATTAATTATTACACAATTTCGTATCCAATCTTTCCCAAAAAGTGGGTTCAAAGAGTATCAAAATCACCACGTTTCGCCACCTTAATGCTCTCTCGAATCTAATTGTTACAACCAATTTAAAAATCAGAAATCATGATTTCTAGATCGCATAGAAAATGCACTAAGGGCCGGTATTACCAAGATTAAGTTTAGGTGGTATTACCAAGATTAAGTTTAGGTGGTGTTACCAAGATTAAGTTCAGGTGGTGTTACCAAGATTAAGTTTAGGTGGTGTTACCAAGATTAAGTTTAGGTGGTGTTACCAAGATTAAGTTTAGGTGGTATTACCAAGATTAAGTTTAGGTGGTGTTACCAAGATTAAGTTTAGGTGGTGTTACCAAGATTAAGTTTAGGTGGTATTACCAAGATTAAGTTCAGGTGGTGTTACCAAGATTAAGTTTAGGTGGTGTTACCAAGATTAAGTTCAGGCGGTTGAATTAACTTTTGGATTAATTTGAACTGTTTCAATCATTTTAAAGTAGGTATCTGATTATAGCTACGTGGCGCCATTAGTTAAACAACCTAAACTTAATCTTGGTAACACCGGCACTTAATCCATTGCAACATTATTTTTTCTCAGATGCGCGCGGTTGTGGGTTAGGGGGGAAGGGGGCTCATCTGTGTTTTCATTTTATGTTTAAGGAAAATCACATTCTTCAATATAGTGACAAGTAAACACCAACAAAATAATATATAATAATGGTTTGACACGCGTTTGAAAAACAGTGATATTACCACACAGTAATATAACAGTGAAATTTGTTTTTAAAGTAAGATACTTTGCAATTTGCAATTAATTTAAATTTTAAAATATTTATTTGTAATACATTATGTTACCAACATATTTTTTAAGTTTTGTATTTGATTATATCATTATATTAATTATATTTGACTCGTATGTGATTTTTCTTCAAATCTACCCATTTGTGTACGGACACCAATATTCTCGGAAGACATATTCTGAATTATCTCAGACCGTAATTACAATTTTATTTTAATCTGATTCAACCTCTTGGGCTACTTTCACGCAATTAGTATAAAAATGTGACTCATGGAATGTCAATATTAACATTTCTGATTAATTCTGAAATTAGCCAATAGAATGCAAGGAATGGCATAATGCAGGATTACCCACTACTGGGCTCATAACCACTACTAGTGGGCTTTTGCTATACTCATTTTAAACGTCAAAAAACATGAAGTTGAGAATCCTGAGAACACGTGTAGAACATATTAGTATTTTTTGTCTGGAGCTTAACGTCGCACTGTTCTGCAGCGAGGCTAATGGCAACGGATAAATGATTATGATGATGATTGGGAGATGATGGTGAAGAGTAGGTAAGGATGGAAGGTGGGAAGGAGGCGGTCGTGGCCTATTAGTATGGTACCTTCCCAGCATTTGCCTGTCGACTGAAGAAATACCACGAAAAAACCCTAGTCAGGAAGGACGGCCGCGGGAAATGAACCCGGGCCTCCGGAATACAAGATCAGAGCGTTACCACTCAGCCAACCTGTTCCGTCATATTAGTATTGTGTATCAGGAGCTTCAAGTGTCCAAATATCTGTGATACACGAAAATGCACGGTGTAATGCTGAAAATGGTGAACAGTTGAAACCAATGTCTGAGTGTTGGGAAACTCCTGTTAAGATCACTGGGCGAACAACCGCGTTGTCACATTTTCTTTTTGAATTTGCAATATTTGTTTTGACATTCGTAGCCTTGCCACATACCCACTGATCCCAGCTATGTTTGACTCTTTCAGCCATCAAAAGATGCTATGATCTTCACATTAGGTGACAATACTGCAGTAGTTATCAACGAATCTACATACTTTAACAGAGAACTGAGTCCAGGGAAATCATATCGGGTCACAGTTCTGTTGATAATAGACGGCGAAACAGAATCAGGAGACCTGAAGAAGCGCTTGACACCTGACCAACCACCAGAACGTATGATTTCAACTGCTTGGGATATATCACTTCCAGAGATTCTAGTTGGTAGGTAATGGTTACACTAGGTATACGATGTCCATACGATGTACGATGTCTGAGCCTTTTCAGACAATTTTAAAACATACTTAAAACATATTTTAAAACACTTTGGGAGCAAGTTCTGCATACTCTTGAGTATATAAGAGACAACAAGATGTAGGTAATAATTTAATACAGGTTTAATAACTGTTGATAAAAGTACAAGACAAATATAGACTCCTGTCCAGTTACACAAAAATCATAAAAAATCAAAATCTCATTGTAATTGTCCATTACAATTAGAAACCCTTGATGGCAAACATTATGCGATCATATTCTTAAAACAAGTAACACAATCATTTATTTTAATAAATCTAGTGGAGCGGTCGCTCCACTCAGCCAAGTCGTACTATACACTCACACTCACTCAACATACCGTAAATGCCTATATAAACTGAGGAGCAGACCAACTACTTTTACTAAAGGCAACAACATAGCATTTTCGGCCTACTGGATCTCAACAATGGAAAATCTCTCATTGTTGTGAAATGTCTTAATTTTGAGCTATGACCCACCTGACAACATATACATCACGCGGCAACAACCAGTCATGCCGTTTACGACCTAGAGGGCAGTGAAAATCGTGAAATTACACCGCTTTCATCTGCTTCTGCTTCTGCTTCTGCTTCTGCTTCTTCTTCAGATGATTCCCGAAAAAGTTGCTATCACCGCCACAGCCTAAACGGCTGAACCGATCAACCTGAAATTTTTACCACATATGCACTTTTGGCGTCTGATGATACCTTGCCTCTTGTGAATTTTTGTGCCGCCATTTTTAAACCGGAAGTGACGTCATATCTCAAAAACGTCTGGACCGATTAGAACGAAATTAGCGCCATTCGATTTAGATGGTCATCTATATGAATTGTCAATAATAAAATAATTATTTTCTTATTTTTTAAACCGGAAGTGACGTCATAAATACGCAATATTTATCTTATTTCAACAAATTATACTTAAAATACATACATAATTAACTTACATTGTAACATAGACAATACAAATTATAAATTCAAGGTTGCAGTGTACTCGGCCGCCATTCCTGAAACCGGAAGTGACGTCATATATCTAAAACGCCTGTACCAATTGCAACAAAACTAGCTCCTGCGTATTCATTCTGCAATTTATTTGAAAAATCAATTGTGAAAAATGAAAAAACAAATTAACGGTACCGGAAATGGCGGCAGGAACCACAAAATGAAACCGGAAGTGACATCATATATTACAAACGGCATGACCGATTTTACGGAAATATAGGGATTATGAATTCAGATGGTCGTTCATGAAGTATCAACTAGATTGATTTCTTATTACCTATACCGGAAATGACGTCATAGATATGCTAAATGACGTCATAAATATGCTAAATGGAACTAAATTGACAACTTTATACTTTTAAATAGATATTAGTAAACGTACTTTGAAAATAATTATAAAATCAAGGTTGCAGTGTTCTCGGCCGCCATTTTTAAAACCGGAAGTGACGTCATATATCGAAAACGGCTTTACCGATTGCAACCAAATTTTGGAAATATGTAGGACTAATAATTATGAATTCAAGACGACATTATATTTGGCCGCCATTGTTAAAACCGGAAGTGACGTCATATATCGATAACGGTTTTACCGATTTCAACTAAATTATGTAAATATGTAGGACATATGATTATGAATTCAAGACTTCATTATTTTCGGCCGCCATTGTTAAAACCGGAAGTGACGTCATATATCGAAAACGGCTGTACCAATTGCAACCAAATTTTGGAAATATGTAGGACTAATAATTATGAATTAAAGACGACATTATTTTCGGACGCCATTGTTAAAACCGGAAGTGACGTCATAAATCGAAAACGGCTGTACCGATTGCAACCAAATTTTGGAAATGTGTAGGACTAATAAGTAATAATTAGCGGCCTTAATGACTCTGCTGCGGCGAGTGAGTGGACGACTGCGGACATCAGAGGCCTCAGTGACCCCGTCGAGACAGTTCAGACTCCAGACACCGCAGAGGAGCCCGTCCTAGAAACCGTCCAGACTCCGGGCTCAACCACAACCGAAGAGGAGCCCGCTGTAGCAGACAAGCAGCCGACTAACCAAGGACGAAGACGCCAACCTTTGCGGTCGTCTAAATCAAAACACAGTGTAAATGACGGTCATCTCGCTGCTTCGCCAGTTGCCCCGCGTAGGTCAACCAGGACTTCAAAGCATACCCAACGGCTTAATTTATGACGTCAAGGCAGTACCTCGATAAATGGCAGCACAACCAAGAAGCATATTAATTTATCACTGCAGGTACAGGGAAACTATGGGAAATTGCTTCATATTGGATGCCTTAATGTTCGTTCACTGCTTTCGGGCTTCGACGAGCTGATTGACCTCTTTTCATCATGTGACTTCGACATAATCGGACTTACTGAAACTTGGCTATCGCCATGCACTCCTTCAGCTGACATCTCTTTCCCCGGTTATAGTTTTATTCGCCTAGACCGCGCTGAGGAAGACGACGGTGTACAAGCTCGAACCCGACGTGGAGGAGGTGTTGGATTTTTCATCAGAGATTCACTTAAGCACAAGATTATTCCTCAAAAAAGCAAATCTAAAAAGGTCAATCAACTCGAGCAACTTTGGATATCAGTTAAAATAAAAAAGAAGACGATAGCCCTTGGAGTATGCTACAAACCCCCAACTGCTAACCAAATGTGTATACACTCCCTAGACGGAGTATTGTCAAACATGAGCATAGAGTCTGATAATATTATTCTTATGGGTGATTTCAATGTTAATCTTATCTCGAAAAACCCAGACTCAACCATTCTTCTCGACTACATGGACAGCTTTGCACTACAACAAGTCATCGAGGAACCAACCAGAATCGCTACAACATCGGCATCTACAACTTCCTCACTGATCGACCACATGTACATCAGAGATACCTCAACCGTTGTTGATACTGCAGTTATCGACACGTCTGATATACTCGACACTCGAGGACGCCGAATAACAGACCACAATCTCATTTCATGTACACTACGTTGCGCAAGACCAAAGAAGCTGGCTAAGACCTGGTCCTATAGAGATTTCTCTAAACTTGACCCGGACACCTTCTATGACCACGCATCCAACATCGCGTGGTCAGATATCCATCTTATTACATCATTAGATGAGAAGGTGGAACTTCTTAACCAAAATATTCTTACTTTGGTAAATACACATGCTCCCATGAAAATAGTCAAAGCAACCAAACCAAAAACTCCCTGGTTGACAGATTCTCTTCGACTAATGATGAAGAAGAGAGACAGTATCCTAGTCAAGTGGAGACGCAGCAAAGAGGTGGCCCATTGGAATACCTATAAGCAACTAAGGAACTTTATCACAGGCGCAGTACAACGCGAGAAAAAGGCCTATATTGCGGAGGAATTAAAAAAGTGCAAAGGCGACTCCAGGCTATTCTGGTCAAAGATTAAATCATGGGGAATGCACTCATCGAAGAACAGCAACGACAGCGCATTACCTGATCATTTATCCGACCCAGATAAGATCAACGACTATTACATCGAAGCAGTTGGTCACGAGTTAGTAAGCAGCGACGCACTGAACTACTATATCACAGGCACTAACACACCAGGAGTCACCGATTCAAAAGCGCTGATGTTCCGTCTCTCTACTGTGAGCGCTGAAGATGTTCAGAAGGCGCTTCAGGATATTAAATCCAAATCAGCTGGTATGGATGAGATTTCAGTAAAAATGTTGCAATTATGTCTACCACATTGCATTGACAGTATCACACACATTTGTAACGAATCCATGCTTAATAGCTCATTTCCCTCTCTGTGGAAGGAAGGCATCGTATTCCCACTGCCCAAAGTCACACAGCCTGAAACATTCAAGGACTTAAGGCCAATAACATTGTTGCCCATATTGTCGAAAGTCCTAGAGAAGTTGGTAGCCATTCAGCTCAAGGGCTACCTAGAACGTAACCAACTCCTGCCTGATTCACAGTCCGGCTTCAGGAAGAATCGGAGCACAGTGACAACTCTCCTAGATATCACAGACGATGCGCTTTCCGCAAGAGACTCTTCAAACGTTACGTCGCTTGTTTTGCTAGATTTCTCAAAGGCATTCGATACGCTAGATCACAAGTTACTACTGCACATCCTAGCGTACATGGGCTTCGATTCGAATACAGTGGACTGGTTTCGCAGTTACCTTTTGGATCGAGTTCAACGGGTGCGTGTCATCAAAAACGACACACACTTATTGTCCAACCCCCTGAAGCCAAAATCAGGCGTGCCACAAGGATCAGTGCTGGGGCCATTGTTGTTCACCATCTATACGGCTAAGTTGTGCGAAGTCGTCCAACACTGTAAAGTTCATACATATGCAGACGACACACAGGTGTATGCTTCATTCCCACCTGCAGATACTTTGAGCTTTGTGCAGAAGATTAATGAAGACCTTGAGAAGATCCGACTCTTTGCAACTGACCATGGCCTGGTGTTGAACCCAAGCAAATCCTCGTCGATGTTGCTGGGCTCTTCATTGCAGCGGAGTAGAGCGATACAACAGGGGTTCGAACTGTCTTTGAACAACTGTACATTACCTATTGTGGACGTCGCAAGAAACTTAGGTTTATGGCTCGATAGTGACATGAGATTCGAGGCTCATGTCAAGAAAATCTGCCAGAATGCTGTTGGGAAGCTTAAAGCCTTGTACAGATTCAAAGACCTCATATCAACACCAGCCAAGCTCCAGCTATCGGAAGCATTAATACTTTCGAAACTGAACTATTGTGATGTTATCTACGGTCCGAATATAACGAAATACACCTCAGCTAAACTCCAGAGGATACAAAACTGCTGTGTGCGCTTCGTTCTAAGTCTCCGTAGAAATGATTGGCAACATATTACACCGTTCATCAACAGCATGAGATGGCTGAAACTTGAGAACCGCAGAAAGCTTCATACCATCTGTTTAGTTCATAAGCTTAACAAATCCAAACAGCCAGCATACCTCAGCAGCAAACTAAACTACCGTAGAAATCTTCACGGCCGAAACCTGAGGCACAAAAGCACACTTAACATCAATCACCACAAAACAGCCAAGTATAAAGGATCATTCTCATATGTTGCAGCTACTTTATACAATTCATTACCGGACAGAATCAAGACAATCAACAACGACGTTAGTTTCAAGAAAGTAGCCAAAATGTTTCTCCTTGACCAACAAGGAGCCATCGTTCGCAGGGGATAATGCGGCAGAGAAGTGAAGACTGCAACGATTATGTCTATTTTCCATTTACGTATATTATATTATATTACATTATTCTATTCTTATTTTATTTGTTAATTTATTCACAAATTCACAAATCAAATTAATTTATCTTCATGCCCCTATATGATGTTACTTCATCTCAATGTATCACATAGTTTATTATTCCTCTTACATTATATTGTAATTTTAGCATGGTTATGTGGCAGAGCAGCCTCTGCAGTATACGAAAGCATTCTGCATGCTGAACATCGCCATTTTCGTATTTGTTACAACCTGTACACTTACTGAAATAAAGTCTTTTTATTATTATTATTATTTATTAATTATTAATTAAAAAAGACATTATTTTCGGCCGCCATTGTTAAAACCGGAAGTGACGTCATATATCAAAAACAGATGTACCAATAGCAACCAAATTTTGGAAATGTGTAGGACTAATAATTATTAATTAAATAAGACATTATTTCCGGCCGCCGTTGTTAAAGCCGGAAGTGACGTCATATATCGAAAACGGCTGTACCGATTGCAACCAAATTATGCAATTATGTATGGCTTATAATTATGAATTCAAGACGACATTATTTTCGGCCGCCATTTCAAAACCGGAAGTGACGTCATAAATCGAAAACGGCTGAAAGAAACTAAAGCTATTCTTCTTGTATAATCATTTTAAGCTTATACCAAACGCAACTTTTCTTAGTAACCAAATCGGTTGAGGCGTATTTTTTTAAGAAATTATTCCTTGCTCCGACATGTGCTACAAGCTGTATGAATAAACTAACAAAAGAAGTGATATCCCAGAAAAAAACACTCCGTGTAAAAAAGGCAGCCAAGTCTCTTTACTTTAAAAAAATCAACACCGAAAAGTAGTGATATCAAAAAAGGAGCCAAGTCAATGACATTTCCAAATATTTAATCGTATTTTTGAAATAAAAGTATAAAAACCGAGAAATACTTTACAAAAGGACTTGGCGCATCGTTTTTTTAAAGAAATGTTTCTATTCATAAGCATGCCATTTATATACATCCGTCATTAAGAATTTTTAGAATAATAGGGACACATATTTCAATTACATATTATATATACCTACTGTAAAATATTTTCTATTTGAATATGTCGCGATGAAACTTGTTGCCTATGTTTGTAATAAATACATAATAGTTATCTTCGTAATATATTTTCGTGGTCAATAAATTAAGTCTCATGCTTTATACCTTCGCATCATGAAATAAATTTATATTACTCCACATTTTATAATAATACATTTCACAAAGTACACAGTCACATTGAATTTCTATTAAAATTTTTAACTTTATACACTTGACACTTCAAAAATATATAATAGTGTTCCACAGATAGTTAGTAATTATTTTACAACGTTTCATGATTTACCTCAGTTAAGATCAAATTATGAAAAGATACCCTTCTAATATCACCACAACAGTGCATTAAGAATTATATATGAGCCCACTTAAAATTGTTATTTAATTCTTCCACCCTTATATTACTTATCTATTACAGTATGAAATCTTTCTTCTATCGCCATTGACAAAACTATAAAATAGCCATTACTAAACGGCAACGTAACATTAGCATAACATTAGTAACGGCCATTACTTCATAGATACTGGCTCGAATAGAAAGAGGAAAATGTGACTATACTTGTAACTTTCTTTCCACTTTTAGTATTGAATGAGGTCTTTAAAAAAACGATGCGCCAAGTCCTTTTGTAAAGTATTTCTCGGTTTTTATACTTTTATTTCAAAAATACGATTAAATATTTGGAAATGTCATTGACTTGGCTCCTTTTTTGATATCACTACTTTTCGGTGTCGATTTTTTTAAAGTAAAGAGACTTGGCTGCCTTTTTTACACGGAGTGTTTTTTTCTGGGATAATCAATAACCTAAAGGGATTGAGAATAATAGTAAATAAATGGCATAGACTATCCGGGAAAGATCATGTATTGGACATGTTTTTAAGAAGTCAATGAACAACGTATTAAGGAGCTGGATAGAGAGAGAGGGCATATTTTCAATAGTTTAGTTCGGTCGGTAAAACGGAAAAGCATCACTTACATCCTACATACAAACCAAAACGACTGAAAGCTCTAATGGCTCACATTTTGACAGAAACAGTTCCCATGTAAACCAAAATATATATTTTCAGTGCGGACTTTTCGCGCATCATGGCTTAGGTATTCGAATATGGCGCAACCCCGCTCCCCTTTTTTAAATACACTTCTTCGTCTCTTAGGTATGGTCTATGCTGTTCAGTCTTTTAGCTTTATTTGTGAATGTTTCTCTGGCTCCAAGTGGTAGGAAGTGCAATGATCCTATTTTTCCAGAAGACGAAGTAAACATGGATATTGGCCACATCGTGGGTCATGTTGTGTCTGCAGTTTTCCTTCTCGTAATTATTTCTGGAATTGCCGTTTACGCATTGAGAAGAAACAGAAGATGCTGTTTTAAAGGTTGGTACCAAGTTTAGAGACACATTACAATTACACGACATGACTTCATGACACTGATATTGATTATTGAAACAGTAGCGCCTACAGATGTGTCTCAGATGAAAGAAGATGAGGTTATTTATGATGACGCAACATCGGCCATCAGTCTCAGATCTTCGCGTCCGATGCCACCACCCAACTACCCAGCACCTACACCACCAGGTACGTGTAAGTTTTTGTAGAGTAATTTATGTTAGGCCGGGGGACAACTGGAGAGAGTCAAATTTCCACTAATTTCGAACATCACCTGCAGGCTAATTTTTCATACAAATTCATCATTCAAATATAGAGCAAAAAAATTTAATTTTCCTATTTTTTATAGTAACTCGAGGAAAATATATCTTCTAAAGTTTGACTCTACCTCTAGAGGACTTTCCTTGATGATATTTTTGATTTTGATATGTTTGTTTATTAGTTAGTTTGTCATAAACCGCATATAGACATTGGTATTACACACGAACACACACCAATCACACATACTATCTGTCAATTGTTTTCTTACTTTTCAGCAAGGGCAGTTGAGAGCATGCATCTTGATCACGACTATCTCGAGATTTTGCCAGATATTGGAGATGTCGCAACTCCAGAAGCAAATCCTTTGGAAGGTTATACAAAGTGGTCATTTATTACAATTTCAATCCATAAAACGTGATTAAACTCACAGATGATAGAACATCATTCAACAATGCGTGTGCGTTCATTTCGTGTTATTTAATGAGTTACGAAAATTGCTGTAGATTTATTATTAAATGAGCATTCAGAAAGTAACAACATTTCATAAACATAAATTCACATCTTCGTAGTAGGAAAAAAAACATTTTGCTCGAAACGCAAAACTACCTCAGTTTGTACTTCGATTATGTATTTTAGATTCGGAGTACGAAGTAGTTGAAGTGCAGCCGAATTATTACGACTACATTGACATCAGCGCACTGCGACGCACAGAACCAACCAGGAAGGTCACGTGTTCTGTCCAGTAACTAGCTCCAGTGGAGTCACACGCCTAGATGCAGAAACATGATTGGGGTAAGACTGGTTCATTTCATCAAAATAGAATTCATGGCGAATGCCAATCCAAGGGCGAGGTACTTAAAGAGATTGTCCAATGAATACTGATTGCATGCAATATAGAAAATAGATTAATTATAGATACCAGAATAGGAATGTATAGAATCATAGGTTACTGAATGATAATTCCACCTTAATACCACATTGGGATTATTTCATCTTATTAAAATTATCTTGAATACACAAAATTGGTACAGTTGTTACCTAAACACTTTGCATGGTTGGAATACAAATTCAACTTTCAAGGATATCCTCTGAAGCATTATTTATGAATATTATTTGCATTTGAATCAACTGACACGTCGCTATTCAACAAGAAATGAAGTAATTCGGCGTGATTGTGTCTGACAGATTCTGCAGTGGAGGTTCGGCAGTACAATACAGCATATGATCACGTGATGGCAACATCTGCAAATCTCGTGCTGGCGAAACTTCCAGAACACAAGTAGAAGAATGCAAGAATATGAGTTTATACCTAATGAACGAACTTAAACTTCATGATCTCTCTCTATATGTTAATGCGTTGCCAAATACATATTTTTTAGTTAAGTAGAGGTATAATCAAGAAAATAGTACGTTTGTTTCAAGTGCATACAAATCTTTTAATTTTACTTCAAAGTATTGTTAGCGTCTGAATTATTAATACAGACAAAATACTTTTTGTTGTGTAGTATGAGTTTAAAGATAAAGAAGTGATATTTGTGAATTGCAACTGCTTGATACATGGTTGGGAATGTTGTGATGCCAGGCAAGTGTGTCACCCCATTGGCACTAGTGATTTATTCAGACATTGTTTAGTTTATATTCCTAATGCCCAATCGCTGTTTGATTATATATATTTTATTAGACTAGACCAGGCCTGGGCAAACTTTTCAGCTCAAGGGCCACCGAGAAATTAAATATAATAGTGAGCCTCAAAAAATACGATTATCCGGAGACATTATTAGGAGAGGAGATGGGTCAACGGCAATTTGGGTCGGGGAGTAATCTCCACAGAAGACACAGGTCCGGGCGTAACCTGAAACAAATTGATATTTCTTGATTGAATTTTGTGCTCTCTTATTCGTTTTCGCACCTAGGCTATTTGTATCTTCCTTTTGATTTTGAAATGAAGGAACACTCAACAAATCATAAAACGGTATTTGAGCGAAACGGATTGACTGCGGGTTAGGTTCCTTGAAAATCAATCCTTGTTATTAACAATTAAATCAGAGCTAACCTACTAGAGTTAGATGACGAGTTAGCATAGACTTCATCAGATGTTGCCATCAAATCTTTTTCAGCCAATCCGTTTCTTTCGAATACCATTTTCTCTTTTCAGGGTGTACCAATACTATTGCTTGTTATATGCAAGGGTGTTTAACGTATTGATCTCGGAATAAATTAAGGGAGCAATGTATTCAGATATTTATTAAAAAGTATCCCCGAAGGGAGGTGTTTCGGGGCAAAGCCCATACAAATTTTCCATCTCAGACATAAATTTTGGTGCAATTTTGAGACACATTACGTCCAAAATTTAAGAAATCCTTCCAGACCAATCAAAAACAAATTAAAATAAATTAATAACAATGAAATCCCACATATGCCACCATTTGTAAAAAATATGAAATTTCGCATTTCTCTTCCAAAGCTTGCTATACTTATTCCCGTGTGCAGAAAATGTATTTCAGCCAGCAGTCTGTTTCTTCTCGTATTATTGATATTGTACAACCGAACCTATTCACAGACAAAGCTGGCTGGACGCATCAGGGAACTTCGCGGGCCGTAGTTTGCCCAGGCCTGGACTAGACTTAACATTAATGGGAAATTGGAATTAGATTTAATAATAAGTGTTTAGTGCGAACATCTAAGATTGTTCTCTAAGGATACTTTGAAGGCATTTTTAAACCATTTCTCGAATCGATAGCCCTTTTTAAATATCAAAATAAACAGTTTGGTGTCTAACATGATGTTAAATAACAATGGCGTGCAATCTGTTAAATTGTTATTATTATGTTATTGTTTTCAAGGTATTTGTTTCCAAGAGATTCATAAGCGTATTTCTGTATTTATTTATTTATTGTTCCTATGCGTAGAAAAACGTAATTGAACTAAACTAATCTATACAAATTGTTTGTTGAACATAAACAACAGTCAACAGTTAGATTTTACTTACCTACACTTGAATTACCGTGTTTCTTTGAAGAACAACTTGATATTTCATATTTAAGAATAAAGTATAAATGGGTAAAAAAATAAAATTGGTTTTTGTCAGAAGTAGAAAATTTCAGTAAAGCCTAGTTTACAATGTTCAATTTTTCATTCAATTCATTTAGTTAAACCTTTTGGTTCGAAGAATGCTATTTTAGGTGATTAGATCATGGAGGTGTAAGATATATTTAAATCTCCATGTTTAGATGTTGTAATTAGATGATTTTAGATTTTATTTTAGATGAATTTAGATGATGATGATGATGATGATGATGATGATGATGATGATGATGATGATGATGATGATGATGATGATGATGATGATGATGATGATGACGACGATGACGATGACGATGACGATGACGATGACGATGACGATGACGAGGACGATGAGGATGAGGATGAGGATGATGATGATGATGATGATGATGATGATGATGATGATGATGATGATGATGATGATGATGATGATGATGATGATGATGATGATGATGATGATGATGATGATGATGATGATGATGATGATGATGATGATGATGATGATGATGATGATGATGATGATGATGATGATGATGATGATGATGATGATGATGATGATGATGATGATGATGATGATGATGATGATGATGATGATGATGATGATGATGATGATGATGATGATGATGATGATGATGATGATGATGATGATGATGATGATGATGATGATGATGATGATGATGATGATGATGATGATGATGATGATGATGATGATGATGATGATGATGATGATGATGATGATGATGATGATGATGATGATGATGATGATGATGATGATGATGATGATGATGATGATGATGATGATGATGATGATGATGATGATGATGATGATGATGATGATGATGATGATGATGATGATGATGATGATGATGATGATGATGATGATGATGATGATGATGATGATGATGATGATGATGATGATGATGATGATGATGATGATGATGATGATGATGATGATGATGATGATGATGATGATGATGATGATGATGATGATGATGATGATGATGATGATGATGATGATGATGATGATGATGATGATGATGATGATGATGATGATGATGATGATGATGATGATGATGATGATGATGATGATGATGATGATGATGATGATGATGATGATGATGATGATGATGATGATGATGATGATGATGATGATGATGATGATGATGATGATGATGATGATGATGATGATGATGATGATGATGATGATGATGATGATGATGATGATGATGATGATGATGATGATGATGATGATGATGATGATGATGATGATGATGATGATGATGATGATGATGATGATGATGATGATGATGATGATGATGATGATGATGATGATGATGATGATGATGATGATGATGATGATGATGATGATGATGATGATGATGATGATGATGATGATGATGATGATGATGATGATGATGATGATGATGATGATGATGATGATGATGATGATGATGATGATGATGATGATGATGATGATGATGATGATGATGATGATGATGATGATGATGATGATGATGATGATGATGATGATGATGATGATGATGATGATGATGATGATGATGATGATGATGATGATGATGATGATGATGATGATGATGATGATGATGATGATGATGATGATGATGATGATGATGATGATGATGATGATGATGATGATGATGATGATGATGATGATGATGATGATGATGATGATGATGATGATGATGATGATGATGATGATGATGATGATGATGATGATGATGATGATGATGATGATGATGATGATGATGATGATGATGATGATGATGATGATGATGATGATGATGATGATGATGATGATGATGATGATGATGATGATGATGATGATGATGATGATGATGATGATGATGATGATGATGATGATGATGATGATGATGATGATGATGATGATGATGATGATGATGATGATAATTCACGGTCATTTGGATTAACATTGATCCGAATCGGATTCCAACGGAATAGGAAATTAGGTGTAGTTATTTCTTACATTAGTGCCCATTTTGAAATCTTCACATTATCTTTTACATTCATTTCCTAAGTTGACAGAAAACTTATTTTCTAACCTATATCTCATCTTTAAATTTCTGATTTATATTTTTCTTTGTACTTAAAAATTAGGTTTAATATATTTATTAGGATATAATAGTAGTACGCATCTGTTATAAATTATTACTATTCTGCATGTTCTCTTTTGGCTTATTTGTCTATGTCCTACAGAACCCATTAATGATTTTAGATGTCAATATGTATATTTATATTGAGAAATATGAAATATGAATAGCTAAAATAAAAAGCTAAAATATAAAATATAAATAGCTAAGATCAAAACATACAAATTTAATATAAATGAAAGAAAGCATGAACACAAGAATAAAAAAGGACTCATCAAATAATTTAATACTGTAGTCTGTAGAGAAAAATATATTCCATTTCATGAAACTTAGAAATTATTCGAATTTCAGATATGCTAAGGAACATTGAAAATGTAAGGTTTAGGTACTATTAAATATTTTAAAGTAAATATTACAGTGTTTCAGACTTATCATTGAACCAAGGACGCCACAATCCTCTTTACTTTTATTTATTTATTTCATTTTATTATTAGGTATTTTTATTTCCTCGTGTCTTCACCTGTCAGCTATTTTCCATGTAAAATCATCAAGTATCCACTGAAAGGATCCCTGAATATTGGACCTTGCTCCTAAAACTGAACGAGTAATGCCAAAAATAATATATTGAAATTAGTCCAGATTTAAAGATAAAACTTAGTACAATAAGACATGGTCAAAATATAATGTCACCGGACAAATAACAAAGAAAAAGTGTTTAATGTGAGACATTTACTCTGCATTTTAAATGTTTTTTGGCATGGTATAAGTGGAACTTCAATGAAGAACATTTATTAGATCATACGGTAAGGTATAATGGTTTTATGCTGTTGTTTGAGGTATAGTTTCATCAGTAATGTGTATGAATTGCAACGAATTCTAGCACATGGAGTCCTGATTCCATTTTAAAAACATTACGCTGAATTAACATTTTAAAAACTTTGTCACAAGTCGGAAGTATGGTGTTTGATATCCTTGAAAATCCCGTCCAAGATAATATATGCATGAAATGTTTAAATTGCGATGTCGTTATTAGATTAATTCGAAACAAATGTTAATTTCAATGAGAGCTTATTTCTAGATACAAAATCAAAAACCTTACTCTAAAATATAATGATATTTTATCTATATTTAAGCATCATGGTGATAAATATTCAATTTCAGAAGATGTACCTAAAAGGTCCATAGCCGCGACGATTAGAAGAGTTTTAATCCATTCAGATGAATGAGCCGATTAAGCTAAATATAAGTTTAATGAGAAAATATGATTGAAATTGGCTGAACTTTCCCCATTCTTCAGAAAGCATCGCCATGTTCTAACGCTAACTCGTTTGTTACGTCATAATTTTGTAATTTTCTCAATCACCTTGTCTAGAAATTAAAATTATGAAAGCCCGTATAAGACCCAATTTAATGATTTTTTTAAATATCGCAGTCTCAAAAATAGGGAAAAGTCTGAGATCGTACAAAGAAGGCAAAACTCATATCTAAGAGTTCAGAGTGTTTGGATGTGTATATTTTAGGAATTTTGTCGAATATAACAATTAGGTATACCCATTTAATATCTCAAATAATTCCTGACTGGGAGTGTGACATCTTGGCAGATTGCGGTGAAGGGGGAGGGGGGTCAGAGATGTTCGCAGCATAGCATCGCAACTCTACTGTGTTCAAATTAAAACATGAAAATGAGTGAATTCACAGTTACCTATAAATTCATGATATTTGTGAGTGTTGTGTACAATAAACAGTACTTATATCATACTTAATTCAGCGGTATATGCTCTGTAGTAGTACATGTTTAATGTGCAACGTTTCGCCGACGAGGCAGAAGGGAAAAACAAAATTGCCTGTCGTCGTTTGATAAGGAAGAAAAAGATTGTGAGTTAATTTTGTGATATCAATTTTTTAGTTTCTTTCTTTCTTTCTTTGTAAGCACCTATACCTACGCCTGAAGAAGCCGACTGCCTCGTCGGCGAAACGTTGCACATTAAACATATACTACTACAGCATATACCGCCGAATTAAATATAATATCAATAAATTGATCTGAATCAAATGTTAACGAACAGTACTTACTAAGTACTGTATAAAAAATAATATAATAATAATAATATAATAAATAAAATAATATAAAATAAATAATATATAAAATAATAATTTATGTGTTATCCTACTTTTTTTCTTTTAAAATTCCGGCCGATCCTTACTGGCCCAGCCCTTTAAACCAAACTTGATAAAATATAACAATTGCTTGCACAATCGCGCACAAGTGTGAGTATGTAGGGAGAGGGGAAGGGGGTTAAGCAGTGACTCACTTTGCGTGACATACGCTTGCATTTACTATTATATGAGAGAAAATTATGTAGCCAATACTTGAGAATAAAGCGTAGAAAATATGGTAAATGCCAAATCAAGTTGGTGATTTCAAGTTACATTTCAAATAATATGATGAAGTATTTCTAAACAAAAAAGCTTTCAAAAAAATCTGCATGAATACAATCATGTATATTATGAAAATTATGCCAGTTAAACGGAACATTAGGTAAAGTTAATAATATGAACTTTTCTTGGCATTCTTCTAATATTTGACAGATTTCATTTCAATTTCCATTCCAATGCAATATATGATTTGGGCTTGAAAAATGGAACAAAAGTTCTGTTTAAACACCAGTGAGATAGCAGATTCCCATCAAATTCGTATCTGCACAAGACCGGATACTTTGCTGCTAGATTGCGGCATGTGGTGATACGTCCGTTGTGAGCCGGCTTGATATGCCCCTTGCAATCGAATGCTACTGGACATTTAGTCATCCTGGGTAGGCCACAGTCTGAGGATGGGTGTTACGACATTCGGGTAAATAACAACATCATTACTAAAATGTAGACGTTTAAGATGAAACTAAACGTAAGATCGAACATATTACAGTCTATAGACAGTCGATTGACAAGATTTCTTGTGGCAGATTAGGAGGCTTGATGTCATAATAGAAACACTATCCGTGCTTATGTTCTTCTTGAAACTTACTAACAAAGTCACATTTTAACTCTCGATAATTAAGATCTGTATCGCTTTTAATGGTCATACAGATTAGACCTTCCGATGAAAGTATTTATCTCTTGAGTGCATTTTTTCTTGTATATTTGTATATTTTATATTGTTGATATGTTCATCTTTTAATATTGTTTTACGATACACCACTTTTTATCTAGTTTGTGGCGAAACCCTTACAATTACTAAATAAACACTTACAGAATCATATTGATCATTAAAAAATTATGTAAATTTACGTGTTTCATTAGGAACCATGTAAAATGGAAAAACTGAAAATGAGTAATATTGTGTGTAAGCGAGTGTACTGTATAGGATCATGTTTTCTCCTGATGTTTTTGTCTGCATTAGAATAGCATGTGACATAAAGAAATAAAATTAAAAATATATATATATGCTTAATGGTTAGAGCACTGGACCGGCAATTCAGGGACGTGGGTTCGAATCCCACAGTAGGCAAATATTTTCAACTTGCAGTTGGTATTAATTATCATCACCCTATCTGAGGTCATCAGAAAAAAACCATATTAGTCATATTGTATATAATTGTTTCTTTTGAGTGGGAAACAATATTAATTAACCAATATTTGATGAAAGAAAGATAATGATTCTACGCTCTTAGGCGAAAAATTAACCTGCCGGTATAATTAACCGAAGTGTTATTACACTTCGTTACACTTTGTTTGTGACCACTTAAACAAGGGGATTTTTTTGCGCCACCCGCTATTAAAAATTACCTACTACTACCTATTACCTATTACTGCATAACCTCAAAACAGATTACTTTAAATGATGCATTCCAATAATAGAAGTTCCACAAATATGTAATTCAGTAACAGCTCAGAAATGAGCTCTTAAAGCAAAGTCCTGAAGTAAACGCACTCACTTAACAAGTTTGTTTCAGATTGACACCTTCTTCTGTGCGAAGTATTCATTGGATACTTTGTTTGTTGCTGTTCACGCATGTGTCTTTAACATCAGGTATGTTTTGCATTTAAACAGGATAATTGAACTGGATGTAAAATTCCAAAATATGAACGTGTCCCTAAATAAAGGAGGTTTGCAATATAGCACATTCAAAATACGGCAAAAGTGTTTTTATAAAAAAATTATTGTTATAAATCTAAATGAAGTACATGTAGGTGGCCAAAGTAAAAACGGTATTCAAGAGAGCCGGATTGGCTGATAAAGATTTGTGAAACCAATGGAATCTGTGCTAACGCGTCATCAAATTTAGTAGATGAGCTCTGATTTAATTGGTAATTAGTAATTACACGGATTGATTGTCAAGGAAACCTGACCAGGAGCCCTATTCTAGAACTTTAAACTTCCCAATTCCACGGGAATTCTATTTCATGCAATGTTCATGGTTGTGACCGGATTCTATCAGAATGGAATTGGGAAATCTTTCTAGAATAGGCCTCCAATAGCCAATCCGTTTCGTCCAAATACCGTTTTTACTTTTGTAAAGAGTACTTTGTGGAAGAGAATCTTCTTGCATTTTGCTTGGAAAATACGTCATTGACTAGACTGGATATTGATATCACTTACATAATGACCACTTCCTTTTCCATTGTTTATCACCCAATCCTGTGCCTTGCCTAACAGTGTGTAAACATTTTTACTCTTCCTTTTTAAACTTGAAGATATCAAAATAAATTAACAATTAAGAATGCTACGTATACTCGATTAAATAAAACTCATTGTGTGCTTCACCAGATGACACAAAGGTGAATAATTCGAATGATGGAATTCCATTAAGTTGTAGGAAAAGTTAATTTGTTGACATCATTGTGTTTCTGAGGGTCTTCATAATCATAACACACAGTTGCACAGTCTGGATGCTGGAGCAAATACGGAATACCAATGCTCTAAAGTTAATCTTGATACTAGGTAACCTATAACAATTCACAAAATGTCATGAAATATAAATAATCAGTAGATATCAGTAGTAAAGTAATAGTATGACAGCATTATTAATTCAGAGTGATTGACCATACACATTGGCCCTTCTCTCTATTATAATCTTCAGTGAATTGAATCATTTGTTCCCTTGTTTCTTAGAGGTGAGGAATTGAGCAATGGACTGATACCATGAAACGTAATTTTCGTGCGATTTGTCATATGTTTACAAAAAACGAAACGTTAATAATGTGTCAAAATACCACCATTACGCCCCCCCCCCCACCCCTCCCCCAATCGCCCTTCAATCACAATTCAGATGACGCAGATGCTGGAACTTAAGCTGGAACTGTACGTCTAGTTTTATGACATAAAAGACACACATTTTGAGATAATTATTTATACTTCAATTCCATAACACCATGCATGTATAACATACATGAGGGTAAAGACTGATAGCTGATGGGATGTGACCGTGTCCGTGAGATACTATTCTAATCACTGTGCACATCTCTGTATGAGTCAGGTTGGAGTGATGTCGCACTGTTCGTCAAGCAACATGAGATGCGTTGCGTGTTGTCGGGGGACATGTCTTCCAAAGCCTTCTACTGGAGAGACACGAGGTACAACAAAACACAAGGAATCGACCCCATAACTCGTTATTCCAAGATCACTGCAGCAGAAGTAACTGCGAGGCAAGAGCAAGAAAGACTACTCAAAGATTCGACATCGAGTAAGGCATCATTTTATACGCAACTGAGTCGAACTGAATCCTGTGACCTGTTTATCAGACACATTTTTTTATTTTTTTATTTGTATAATATATCCAACAGAGTAAAACTCCACAAGTGGACATAACATAAGCAGGCCCTTTCCGAGCTTTTCGATCTATCCGCTCAGTTCATATTACTAATAGTTCATAATAATAGTTCAACGATGGCATTTGTATGGCATTTGTCCATATGCTCATATGAAATTAATAATTATGTTCATAATAGTCATATGTTGGCATATTGACTGTCGCTACGCCAAAATTGAAAGTTTCTACAAATTAATATATGTTCGAATATAAAAAATATAATTCGAAATACAATTATTCTGCAAATTTGTTATTTTCAGCATGTTTTCGGGGTGTTTGAATATGATTTTAAAACGGATCAAATTTTACTCGAGGGTATAACACTCTGGACTAGCACTCAGGAGGCCCGGGTTCGATTTCCGCGATGTTCTTGACATTTTTTGTAGTTTTCCTTATACAAATGGAATGCTGTAAAGGTTCCCTACTAATAGGCCTCGACCACCTCCTTTCTACTTTCCAGTCTTACCATTTCTTAATCTTTACCCCCACCCCCAACCATCTTCATAATCATTCATCCGTGGCCCTAAACTAGTTGCAACTTGCATACATTGCAACGCTATACACTATTATAAAACATGTGTAATTTTAAGTTAAAAGTTAGTTAAAAGTTATTATAATTTACTCTCAAAACTTATCCTGTGCTGTATGTTTATTTCTTGCAGAGTGGTTTGGCTCTCCTGGCTTATGCCCATTAAACACCACAGACCTTAGCACATGTGAACCTCCATGGGAACTAAGAGATTGGACAGTAGCATCTTCCTTGGATGTATCTTTGCTTCCAGTGACAGACATGCGATGGGAATGTAAGGTTCATTTTCTTTCTTGCAGCAGAGACACTAGTCACGCACTTCCATAATTTCAAATACAAACTCCCAGAAATTAGGAATATATTGGGTATACAGTACTGATAGTGATATCCAGCCCAAATCATTCCATTATAGTGTTCTGATTGCTCTTTTGCACGAATTGTTTATTGTGTTTAGCTCATGCTATTTCATGAGGATGTTGACTATGTTGGAAATGCTGCCAGTTAATTGTGTAAATTGTTACAGTGTTACAAACATTAACTGCGCAAGACGGAATAAGATGGATAAATTTACAGCTACAGTACTACATAACCCACTTTTCCTGCCTTATGATATTAAAATATTACTATACATTACTGAAATTATGCATACAAAATATAAAAGTATAGTATGTTTCACCCAACACATGGACAATGCATCGCTTTACACGTTTTATTTCGCAAAACGTCCAGGGCAGTTATTCTATAATTTTTAAATTCCATATTCGGCCCGAATATGATTCGGTGCAATGTTAATTTCCATATGGCCGTGAATCAAATTCGGGCCGAATCTGGAATTTTTAATGGCGTTTTCCATTGGGTGCTCCGTACTGCTCCAGCGCGCTCCGGGAGCAGGTAGTCATATTCCATTGGGAAATCGAGATCGCTCTCGGAGCACTTTTGTCGTTTTCCATTGGCAGACCGCTCCCTCCCGGATCGACTTTTCTCGCTCCCAATATTTCGACGGAGCGGCCGAGAGCAAGGCGCGAAAACGAGAAATTTCAAATAACTGACCGTCGTTGTTAACAAGAATAAGTGATGAATCCAGCAATAGGTATATTTATAATTTGATACAGTTCATTAATAATATATTTGCCCTGTCATACATACAGTTTAGTTATGTAATTACACAAATATTTATGTTAAAGTAAATCTAACCTCATTTGAAACATCAACTAACCCGCCATTAAAAAGCGTTTCCGTATTCCATTGGGAGCAATTCTAGACGAAGCATGACGTCAGAGGCAAAATCCAGCTCGATCCGAGAGACTGCCCTGGGATGCAGTGGGGCCAGGGCAGTTATTCTATAACTTTAAAATTCCGGATTCGGCCCGAATCTGAGGCAAACGGAAGCGAACGGGAATCGCACGGTTCGTCAGAGCGGTTTTTTGAAATTTTGTCTTCCCACTTAATAATTTTAAAAAATCAGATAGTAATGAGGCAAACTGCAATACTTTATGACCTCTGGTGCGACCTCAAAGTGTTAAATACGATATTTTTAGTAAAATAATCGTACTTAACACTTTGAGGTCGTACCAGAAGTCATAATGAACTCCAGTGTGCGGCATTATTTAGTCTTTTAGGCTGTTATGGGTCGTTACTACCTGATTTTTTAAAACTATTAAGTGGGAAGACAAAATTTCAAAAAACCGCTCTGACGAACCGTGCGATTCCCGTTCGCTTCCGTTTGCCTCTTTATCCATATGGCCGTGTATCGAATTCGGGCCGAATCCGGATTTTTAAAGTTATAGAATAACTACCCAGGGCGAGGCAGGGCGGCTCCCCGGCCAATTGGGGGAGTGGAGGTCTATCCCCCCAAAGCCCCCCGCGGGTCGTGAACGCTACGAATTTTGTTCGTTTCCGGCTCCCCTGGCACTTATTTTACTAGGACTGCATCCCTGAAAACGTCTACATTTTGTCAAAACTGCATACAAATCATTCCCCATCAACAGTCTGCCTCACTCAACAGCCCTCGAGTTGGTCCATGTCTATCGAACAATATGTATTCGGTAAAGTTACAGGACACAAATTGTTAAAATATAATATCGTTAGTTTTGTGTTTCATTATTACCTCTTGAGACCCTATTCAACATTCGAACAAACATAATCGAATACTACAATTAATCAGATTCATTGAATTTGATCCAATTTATCTTTCACTCAGCACTGCCTACAATATTCACTGACGGAGGTACAAGCTCGTCATATCCCATAACTTTGAACACATCTCCACCGCGAGTCAACCTGGGACTGTCCATCCTGGCTACTATCAACAGTTTCATCTACCTCTGTGATGGAGACAATCAGTACGAGAGTTCATGTTACTGGATCATCATCAATGGCTGGCCTGATAAACCCCAATCAGCTGTAAGGAGGTGTGAAAGAGGTTCAATATCCAAAGACGGCTCAGCAACAGACCAATGCACTGCATTATTGAGCTCCCACATAGTAAGCAACATTCTTAATAATCTGTAGTGATCTTATTATTTAATTATTAAAATTAGTTTATTAGTATTAGTTTAATTATAGTATTTACGTAGATATAAGTATTAATTTAATTTTGAGAACCATTTTACTTTCAAATATTGTTTTAAGACCAACCTTTTTCCAGGGACGGATTGGATCCACGACTGACTGGTTTCATATACATGTGGAATGGGACAGGATTGAAGACAAGTTGACTGTCAAGCACATTGAAGGGGGCGCATACAAGGAATTTCTGAGTTACACCGACACAAGCCAAACACCTTTCACGGTGACCCACGCCATTTTGCAGAGCTACATAAGCCATCCGATATTGTGGAAGCTCCATAACTGTGAGTACCCTTATCAAACAAAATATGCACCTGAACAAAATGTATATGTCTGATTTTGATACTATCTTCTCAAATTTACTTGCTTGAATTCATTTTAAAATTCATTATGGCAGAATCAATATCTAAAATTTCACATTCTAAGGGCAGATTGATTTTCCCTACTCCCAAGAAATCAAATAATATATTTGACTATAAGAGAAAATACTCAACGTACTTGACTATTTGTTATCATTGCGATCAAAAATCAACTATTTATCAAGAAAGTAGTACCACCGAAATTAATTAATATTGAGTAGGTCAATGAAAGTGGATTATTTTATTTTAATGAGACGTCCTATTATTCCCTATTATCTTGTTATTTTGTCACTTAATTTTAGAAGACCGCAGACACCAGACTGCCAACAGATCCAGTAAACCGCTAAAATCGCTTCCAAAATGGTTTCAATGGTGTTTTCTTGAGTAACTTGATGACATTCGACACTCAATTTTGTCAATTGAAATTTCATTCAAAGTTGTCTTGTTAATTCGGTGATTATGAAAAATGATGATGCAATTATGAAGTTTAACGCGTTGATGAGCGAGCACCGATACGTAGGAACATTTCCAACCAAGCACGATCCACTCAATCAAAGATAACTACTATGTTATTTCTGATTTTCATTGCAACATTGCAACTTTCCAATCGATTGGGCGGAAAATGTATCAAGTATAATAAAATGTTGGTATTTGTCAAATGCAAAGTTTTAATATATATATATATATATATTTTTAAATTGTTACCAATTGGAGGATTTGGCTCAAATTTTGTAAATTTGATAAATTGTTGGTGCGAAATTGCAAAATTTAAAACTGATCGGAAAATTATAGCTGTTTAGTTCAGTTCAGTTCCGATGCTTAACAATATCGAATGGACTGCACGTTGAATTTTATAATACCGGGTGGCACAAAAATATCACCCTGTTTAAGAGGTCACCACATCAAAACTATAAAAGATAAAAGGCTGAAACTTTCACATGTTATTGAACTAACTAATATGAAAATTTAATATGTGTAATTTTCAGAAATATTTGAGAAATGCGAAAACAGTTACATGCATTTGAATTAAGACGTTGAAAAATCGTTTATACCAGCATTTAAATAGCGCGCGTTTGAGTTTAAACAAGAACCAGTAGCTTGTTAAAAAGAATCACCTGTTTTCTACATAAATAAGTTTGCGTTTATCAAAATTTGACATAAAAATTACTCCATTTAGTAAAGTATGTCTTCATCTTATAGAGACGTGGGTTCAAGAAGAGATATGGAGGGAAACGGACTGAATTTCCAGCAATGAATTGAAATGTTAACTCCGCTTAATGTCGTATGCGAAAGTTACATCAATTCACACATATACCTACCCACTTATTAAATCCAAGACAAATTCGCATAGATTTATTTAACATAAAGTATGTTTATTTAAACATTAATAAATTTACATAAATTCACCTAATTCCTACAAAATAGCTCCAAATCAATTCATCAAACACGTTAATTTCGTCTGGTTTAATCTGTTTTTCAACTGTAATTTCAAATATTTGTAACTTTTTTCCTAATAATATTAAATTTTGGTATCTTTCCTAATATGAGTACAAATTTCAGAATCCTGTCTACAATAGTTTCGATATGACCTCTCAATCAGGGGGATTTTTTTTGCGCCACCCGGTGTAATAAAAGTAGTATATATTTATAATATAACGATATGATAGTTGATATTTGTTCAATTATATTACAGACAACGTATTGAGTTTGTCACCTGGCGCCAGAAAGGTTGCACTTGTCTCCAGCCTCACACCGAGCAATGACAAAGTCTGCGTGTCATTCTTCTACCGCTTCACCAAGCCGGAGCAATACATCAGAACATCCCTGGTCATTGACAATGCAAGAAACACAGTCATAACCACTAGGAACACACCTTATGAAGTAAGCATTTTATTAGTTATAGTACCTCATATTCATATAAGCTCAAATACACTCGTCATCAAAACAAACTTACCAAGAACCACACATCTCATCAAGGACAAAACGAAAGTAAAAATCTTAAACGTGAATCTATCACCCTGGTAAAATACTTTGCGCTATGTGATCGCTCGCAGCCATTATACATTATAAAACGATTAACAGCCCGGTTTTTACATATAAAACTCTGTGTGATACCTCAGAGGTAGAAAACTCAATGTCCATTTTTCTCACTTTGCGTTGTGCACTTTTAGAATCATGAAATCACGATATCTCAATTACCATTTGTCATGATATCAACAGATAACGTTATAACTTATATTGAAGTGTTCCCTTACAAAATTACTGGTGCCAACATTACAAAAGTGATTAGTTAAACGCAGACTGGTTTCTGAGCTCACCTCAAGATACATTGAATAGGACACCGGGCCTTCTACTTCTGGGTTACAGAACTAATACATCGACTGTAAAAGAAAATGCCGCGTCGCGATGGTTTCTTGCAGATTACAAAAATAAGGCGCCAATATATTATTTTCCATCCGATATTTAGGAAAGGAGCATTCCACATGGAAGTAAAACAATATGGTATAACAAAAATGCTACAGCCATGTAAACTCGTGTTTTTACAAATCAGTATCATTTTCATGATTACTTATACATGTACAGGCGCGTAGGAATAGGGGGGGGGGGAGGGGGGAACGGACCCCCCCTGTCTGGAGCCTGATACCCCCCCCCCCCTGCCAGAGATCCTGACCCCCCCCCCCCCTGCTAGAGACTCTGACCCCCCCTGCTAGAGATCCTGAACACATCCAGATATTCACAAATGTTGATTAAGTGTTGCACAGATAGCACAGAATGCACAGATTTGCTCCATTATGAGGTTGAATTCTCAAAATTTTCTCAAGTTTTGCAAAACTAATTGAACAGAGGTATTATCCAATTAGACAACTCATTTGTCCAACATGATCATCCTCATGAATCAAATTAAATAATTACACGTTACACTAATTGATTCCAAATCACATACAGATTTTTCTTATTGCTTATTGCTGTTGCTCTTGCAACCTTTTTCAAAGGTCGATTCCAAAATCAATTCATAATCGATTCTCTTTCACTAGAATTCAAGCATTTAGGATTTTGTCAAATAACAAAATTTTATTTTGTCTCTTGTATCCCCATGAATATTGCATAGGACACACATTTTAAATTTCTTTAAAAAAGATGCCAAAAAAGCGTCGAATTCGATTCTTTTTTTTTATCAAGATGTAAAAAAATGCCCTGTGGGGCCATTGGGAATTCTATAAAAACAAGTTTTCTTAAGTTCCCACAGAATATTGCATATATCACACATTTTACATTTCTTTGAGAATAGCTTAAAATTCGATTATTTTGTATCAAAAATTCAAAAAAGGCCCTGCGGGGCTAACTGGTAGTGAGTCCCCCAGACGCCTTGTAGCAGTGATCTACCTTTTCCTGACATCCATCGATCCCCTATAATTTTGACCCCCGCCTCCTGTCAAAATAAAGTTCCTACGCGCCTGTACATGTATGAGATATACAAAACAAAATACATTTTCATACACATATATGAAAAAGGTGTATACATTTATTAACATTTAAAACTATGTACATAACTAATTATTGCAATTGAACACAATAAAAAGTGTAAAAGTTGTTTGATAGTTTCGTGTTGTGTCACCCACAGAATGAACCGAGCGACACATGGAAGGAAGATCGTCAAATTTACGACGTTAGCCAAAATTCTCCAATGCGGCTGGAAATCAGGGGCATCAAGAATAAGGAAGACTCAACATTGCATCAAATCGCCGTAGACTCAGTCAGGGAATGCAGCCAACAGGGTAAAGTACAAACTTGATTATGCGACACGTTAATCTAATGCGGTTTGGACATCAATTAAGGAAGTAAATTTCTTCTTGTTATAGGAAATGTTAACCACGATGTGAGGGAATCGGTTGTTCCAAGAAACAACAATGTAGACGTGGCTTGTCAATCCTTGACAGATCCTAGTCTACATGTCAAGTATCAGGGACCGACTAAAGATGCAGCCCGATATCAAGCCTTGTTGCAACAATGCAATCATCTTTATGGCGACACTTACTGCAAGAATACTCTCATGTGTGATGCAGTGGGCTGTTACTGTGATGCTGGATACAGAGGAGACACTTGCGATGTGGAAGAGGGTATGTATACCACTGATTTACTCGGTTATGCACTGAATACATTTCAATGTGGCTAATACAAGCTGACATTTGCAGCTGTTCCGCTTAGGATACCTTCAAGTTCAAATCAATTGAAGTTTATTAGCGTTTTTTCACTTGTATTTATTTCTTCTTGATTTAGATTCAAAATAAGAAATAATTTTGCAATCGACAAACATTAACATTTTAATTTAAAAACTAAATTCTGCAAAATAATATAATATTAAGCAGCGTAATGTTCAACGGTTTTTCGACGTCTCATTTTTTTATTGTAATTTTCCTGTAAAAACAGGATGGCTTGTGTAGGGTGACAATAGTCCCCTCTTTAGCCGAGTAAAGAGTTACGATTTCAAATTAGTGGCAGAGACGTTTCATTCAAACTAGTCTCTTTTATAGGATATGTTATTGAATAGTTCTGTACCTCAGAGGTAGAAGCCGTTCATTACAATGATTGGTTTTAGTTGATCTCAAAAACCAGTATTTCTGGGTTCCTCCATTATTTGTCAGTCTTTTACTTGTTCAGAATCATTGTGTAAGAGAATACTTCAATATAACTGTATTTGTTGGCATCAGTCAAATGGAAATTTATAGAGTTTGAGAACATTATTCCAAAAGTGTGCAACGTAAAAATAGGGAAAATGGACTTCCGGCCTTCTACCTCTTACATACAGGTTGTTCTCCGAGCCTTTACAGTACTAGTATACCTAAGACGGTTATATCATAAAGTAAGCAGGTTATCTTTAGTAACCGTATTCGAGGTATACAATGAGACGTTTGTTATTCGATGGTTATCAACTACATAATAAGTCATTCAAAGAACAGTATCGAAGTCTGTTGAATGCGGTAAAAAAACCGACACGTATTTTTATAATTTCCAGGATGTAACACGCCAGGTAAATACGGACCGGGGTGTCGCAGTACATGTGGAAATTGTTATGGAAATACTGCTTGCGATTTTGTAACTGGTGATTGTGCTGGAGGCTGCAGTGCTGAGCTCTACAAGCCAAGTAAATGTACAGAGGGTAAGTTCAAATATTGAGTACTTCGGATTTCTGAATATAAAAGAACTCAATTACAATGACACGTTGCGATCATACAAAGGGAGGGGGGGGGGGTATACCCAATTCCCCCCCCCCTCTCCCTCAGAATGCGGTCTTCTGTGAAAGCCCATCTCAGTTCGTTTAGATACGAGAATATTCCTTTCGATGTGATCTTTGGCTAGCCGGTAGCTACTGAGAAATAGTTAAATTAATTACAAACGGAAAGTTAGCCGATCAAGACTTCATCAATACCAGGGCAGATTGAGTTATAATAAATCAGGTAAAATCTGGTACTTTATATGGCTTAAAGACATCGTTCTGAGTATGTAAAGTCAGAGAGATGCTGTTCTCGTTTGATCTTCAATATGAACAGACTGTTAATCATGCCGATTTGATCAGGTGTTCCTATACTTTGATGGGAAAAATGCAGATATTTAGGCATTAGATTAAGAGTTGTCGATAAAATGCTAATAAGATTGAACGAATAAAAATGTACAACATGGGACATTTATCTCATCAGAAAGGTCAACTATGCATTTTTTGTGGGGAAAGTGCAAATTTATCATGGAATTAGCGAGTTGGATTTTTATATTTTATTCAGTTAATGAAATCATTGTATCGGTGATTCAGTGACTTGCCTAACATGATTCACTTTGTTTAGAGCACCTAGTTCTGTCTGCACCGCCTGTAGTAACAGCTACGACTGCAACAACAGCCAGGTTTCAATTCAACGCTGCTGAACATAAGGGAGTCAGTACACCGAGCAGACTGATTGTTCAATGGCGTACTGACCATGGAGATGTAAGAACAATGTGTCGGACATATTCCAGTACATATAATGCCATACTAATGAAATGAACTTAATTGCATTTTGGTCTAACTTTCTTTGTAAATAGACCAAAAAACTAATACGCTAATATTCAAATAGATCCTCCCTCATGACTCCCTCCCTTACTCCCTCATTTCGCATATTCAATTTTTTTATAAAATGTTTTATTCACATTGTCGTACAGAGTTAATAATAAATAATAATGTTTGTAAATACAGGAATACATAGAGAAAAAAGCTCTTTAACTTCCAGTCATAAAAATTATAAATTAACATAAATATTTCTGTCAATTAATGAAGTTATATAAAAGAATACATTTTCGGAAAAAGTGAAAAGAAAACCGAATCATATTCAAATAAAAAAACATAAATGTATGTTGTTATTATAGACAATTGGCACACATAATTTCATTATACTCTAATGAAAATTGGTTATTTGATTGATTTTCAGGCTACATGGACCCCCAATAATTATAAACAGAAAACAATAACAATTACTGATATACCCGACATCACAAAAGTGATCACCGATGTCAGTGGATTGCTGGCAAACACACGCTACCAGGTGCGCGCTCTCTTGGCTGAGGATAACAAGCTTCCGTACGTAGGTTCCAGCGTGCCTTCTACATCATTCAGTACAACCCCTTGCATTGGTAACTATAACATTCACTACAACTCCTTCCATTAGTAACTATAACACTCACTACAAATCCTTATATAAGTAACTATAACATACTACATGCTTTCATTGGTAACTATAACATTACTACAGCCCCTTGCATTGGTAACTATAACATTAACTACAACTCATTGCTTTTGTACCTATAATATTCACTACAGTTCCTTGCATTGGTAACTAAACATTCACTACAACCCCTTGAATTCGTAACTATAACATTCACTACATACTCTTGCATTGGTAACAATAACATTCACTACAGCCCCTTGCATTGGTAACTATAACAACATTCACTACATGCTTGCATTGCTAACTATAACATTCACTACATCTCTATGCATTGGTATATATATCATTCACTTCAGCTCCTTACATTGGTAACTATAACATTTACTACAGCTTCTTACATTGGGAACTATACCATTCACTACAGTTCATTGCATTGGTAACAATACCATTCACTATAGCTCTTTGCATTGGTACTATAACATTCACTTCATGCTAGCATGGGTAACTATAACATTCACTACATCTCCATGCATTGGTAATTATAACATTCACTACATGCTAGCATTGGTAACTATACATACACTACATCTCCATGCATTGGTAACTATAACATTCACTTAATGCTTGCATTGGTAACTATAACATTCACTTCATGCTAGCATTGGTAACTATAACATTCATTACATCTCCATGCATTGGTAACTATAACATTCACTACAGCCCTTTGCATTGGTAACTATAACATTTACAACATCTCCATGCATTGGTAACTATAACATTCCCTAAATGCTAGCATTGGTAACTATAACATTTACTACATCTCCATGCATTGGTAACTATAACATTCACTACATATCCATGCATTGGTAACTATAACATTCACTACATCTCCATGCATTGGTAACTATAACATTCACTACATCTCCATGCATTGGTAACTATAACATTTACTACATCTCCATGCATTGGTAACTATAACATTCACTACATCTCCATGCATTGGTAACTATAACATTCACTACATCTTTATTCATTGGTAACTATAACATTTACTACATCTCCATGCATTGGTAACAATAATATTCAAGGCGGCTCCTTGCATTGGTACCTAACTACCGGGTGGCGCAAAAAAATCACGCTGATCGAGAGGTCACTATATCGAAACTATTATAGATAGGATTCTGAAATTTGTACACAAGAAAACATACCAAAATTTAATATTTGAATGTTTCTAAAACATTACTATTGTAGGAAAAAATTTACAGCTGTTCAAATTTGGTTGTCAAAAAATTTATTATACGGAGCTCAAATAGCGCGCGTTGAGAAAACTTTCAATGGCCGGGACGCTGTTTCTTCAAAACTACGTAAGATATCAAGCTGAAAATTTCAAATTTTATTGAAAATATATAAATATCGATTGTGTAAAAATTTCAATCAATTTAAATCAATGGAACGAAAATTATGTAATCTAGAAGTTGAGCGTAAAATCAGATTTGTAGATTATTTCTAAACTTTTATTACACACGTTATAAAAGTGATTCGTTTCCCACTATTCTGTTTTCACGCTCAACTTCAAGATTCAATAACTTTCGTTCCATAGATTGATATTGATTGAAATTTTTACCCAATCGATCTTAATTTATTTTGAATATAATTTGAAAATATCAGCTTGATATCGTACGTAGTTTTGAAGAAACATTCCCCATTCCTACGCGCCTGGTAGCAACAGAAACATGCTGATCCGCGATTTGATTAAATACATTTTGACACTTTTGACATCATATGCAACCTTGTGATTTTCTCAATATTTTAGGTATTTGAGACTGGAAAATAAGTACTTTCTGATTGAATGTTAGAAACCTAACCAAATCATATGTCCTGGAATACATTTAAGACGGACAATAATTACAAGCTGATTTATAGAAACACAAGGAGGATAAGGGGGTTCGGGGGCGAAGCCCACGAGAAAATTTTATATCAAGGCCAATCATTTTGGTGCAATTTTGATGCTAACTTAACCAGATATTGTTGGGGGAAAAGTACGATATTTCTATAAAGAATTTTAATTTTGTCTGAAAGTATGAACTTGTTTTCGTGATATTTAGCGCCCCCCTAGACCTTCATTAAATAAATTATATATTTTGGAAGTACCTATAAGCATTTGTTTTCATGATATTGTCTTATATTTTGAACGTGAAATTTTATAAATTTTGTAAATGATAAGTCTAAGGGGTTGTAAGCGCCCCCCTGGACCTTTATTAAAGAAATTTTAACTTTTATAAGCTCTTGTTTTCGTGATATTTTCTTATATTTTGACCGTGATGTATTAAAAATTTAGTACATATGCCATGTCCAGGAGGGCGGACATGGCGCCTCAGGCGGTCGCCCGCCTCGTCCGCCCCTCGCACCGGCCCTGTTAAGTGACCTCTCAATCAGGGGGATTTTTTTGCGCCACCCGGTATAACACTGTTCTAGACTATAATGCAATAACTTTGTTCCCATGAATCTACTGCATTACTCGTCTTTCACACATTTCCAAGCACTGGCATATGAAGAGAGTTTATGTTTATGCATTTGGTGAACAATCACTCTACAAAATTGTTACATCTATGCAATCCCATCTTCAAAGCAGAATATTTTTTATCAACATTTTGTTGTACTTGGTTCAAGTGCTGGACAGTTGAAAATTTGTGTATTGATGTCCACAGTCAAAAGTCAGAAACTTTGTTCATACTATAATTCATTTCAAAATTTACAGAAGTGTTTTTTGCCTTTTTTATAGTTATTAAAAGTGCAGTATAATTGCTTCACAATACTAGAAATTAAGTACTTCTCAAACAGAAAAGTTGGTTTTGTTGCCTTTGTCATAACTTATTTTAATAATGTACTATTATTAAATATAGAAGAGTATAATTCAGTCAAAACTAATGTGATTTCACATGTATGAAGGTACTATATTTTTCCTGCGATTAGAGACGCTACTACTTTTTTTGCTCACCAGCTAATTGAGATCATTGCTTGAATTTGTATTTACAGCTGACTTGACCGTAACTGTTAGCAGTACCGTAACAGACGTGACCGCTCAGAGAACTGTAAGTGATATTAATACATGTGATTGCTTATTTGACTTCACGGAATTTTATGTGAACCTATAGGTTCATTAAAATTGAAGAGTATTATTTCTTTGACGCCAAAGAGGAAAAAAAATTAAAATAATATTTTTTTCAACGAACTACCTATCTAGTTATTAGAATTTTATTAGCTTTTTATTTGACGCTTATTTAAAGTATTTTTATGTTCGTCTGGGTAACCTGACTCACTCGGTTCTTCAAATCGTTTTTTTTAGTTTTGTCTTCACACTAACATAGTTTTAAAAAAAATCAGATATTAGGGACCATTTCAAGCATACTGGACTAAATATTGCCCCACACTAGAGTACACTATGAGCCCTATGCGACCTCAAAGTGTTTACGAGTATTTTACGAGTATTTGATATTTAACACTTTGAGAACGTATCAAGGGTCGTAACTTCAGTACTATGTGTTAGTAAGTCCAGTAATCTTGAAATGGTTGCTCAAATCTGAAATTTTAAAACTTAGTTAGTGTGAAGACAAAACTGAAATAAACACTTGGAAGAACATTGTGCGTCCCGTAACAAGTTTCATATCTTTATGAAAACTAATAAGTGTTGCATGAAAACCAACATTAAAGTCCATTCCATATCATTTACTGTTAATTAGACAACATCCTTACGTATTCACAAATAAATTACAGCTCTCTTGTTGGAGAATTTAAAACGAATATTTGAAATGTCAGATTGCATCTTGTAGTGGCATTGCTTGAAAACAGTAAGCACGATTTTCTAGGATTGTGTGTAACTTTTGTCTACTATCTCAATGACAATTCAGCGGGTAATTTTTGATTATGTTATAATAATAAATGAACCATTACAAGAACATTTCAGGAAGTTCAAGATTGAGGGTAGAAATTATCAAATTGCAGGGGGGAAATGTGTTTGACTAATTTAAAAAACGCATGCTGTATTCTCCAAAATACACCCAAATTGATATTAATCAATTATTTTGGGAGAATCTCTATCAAATCTCAAATTATTCCTCCTTTAATGGAAAAAAATATTCTGTAGTTGAGCGAGCGAAGCGAGCGTCTCCTTTTGGCTCTTTTGGCACGGACCTCTGTTTTTTTTTTTTTTTTTTTTTTGGCTGCTACCTGGAGCAATGGAAGTCGCACCGTTTCACCGATCGATCTGAAATTTTGCACACATGTAGAGACAACCTTTTCTGTTTGCTGACCCAAATTTTTTTTGAAATCCATTGATTGGTTGAAATTTAAATAAACATCTCCTGATAGGCTGAAAAATGAAAATGGACTTCGACAAATGTGATCGACCTTATATTTTGCATGGTCATTAACACCAACATTGTCTTTTATTTTACAAATTTTTAGCCAAATCCTCCCATTGGTTAAAATTTAAAAAAATATTTTATGTGCTTTTTGAAATTTAAACCAGAACCGTTTGACCGATCAACTTAAAAATTTGCATGGTCATCGGGTCCAACATTATCTGTATTTTTGACAATTTTCAGACTAAACTGTGTTTAAATTCAAAAGTATATTGACAGTTTACGGATATTTTGCGTGTTGGCTATCATATTTCTCGAATTTCATATTTCACGGCATCTTCGAATCTTCACTTCAAGGTTGTTAGAGCAGAAACTTTCAAACGTATATTATGAAACTGATATGACCGTTTAAAAAAAAATTTGAACGAAATCCTGTGATTTTTGGAAATTAACAAGGGATCGTTCAATCATAAAGGTTCAATCGATCAACTTAAAACTTTGCGTGGTTATTGGGACCAATATTTAAGGAATTGTTGGATATTTTCATACAAGTCTGTGACGAAATTCAAGAATTATTGGCTTTTAAGGACGTTTTCGATAAACAGAATTTCGGTTCGAGGTGTTGCGCATTATCCGTGCTCGCTCATCAACGCGTTACTCAGAGCGTTTTCCTAGTATTTCTGCACATGTGCACATGTGCAGAGACCAATTTTAGTCTTTGAACATGTGCAGAATGATCACGTGATCCATACACGGGTTCCAGCCACGGGTTGCAACCCAGTTGTGCTCCAGTTAACGTTTGTAGTTTGACCTACGTAGGCCAACGATACGATGGATATGTTGACAGAACACATGTTAAATAAGTATAACAAATTAAATGTGATCCAGCTTAAAGAAAAACTAGAAAAACATGGATTAAACAAAGCCGGTAAGAAGGAAGATCTCATCGAGAGGCTAATAACCTATAAACTAAACAGCAAAGGTGAACCAGAGCCCGCGAACAGCAATAACAGTGACGCAAACGAAAATAAGGGTAGTAATTCAGTGAGATGTGTCTTTGATTATAAAGATTATAAAGACTTGCTTATAGCTGAAAAGGACAAGCGCATCGCAAACCTTGAAGAACTAAATGTGCTCTTGCGAGAAAAAGTGAAAAGCCTACACGAGACGTTGCGAAGAAACCGCGCTCCTTCAGTGGAAGTAAAAAACGTCGATCCTTCTCGCCAATCAGTTAAAAATTTGGTACATCAATTCGACTCGCCAGGGCAAAAGCGACGATCAGACGAAGAAAATGAGGCATCAATAAACGAGAGTGATACATCTATCCCAAAAGAAAATCGCGAGGAAATGTACAGAAGAATCTGCTTGAACTCTAAAGCAGTGAAAATAGTCCGAAATAAAAAAGAAAAAAAACAAGTGTTAGTGATGGGGGATTCAATGTTGAGACGCGCTAAGGACTGGTGTGAAGACGAAGGATGTGATGTCAGGATGTTTCCCGGCATTAGGGTGAAAGAACTCACGGATCAGCTGATGAACACGGATGATCTGCAGGAACCAAAGATCATCGCAGTCCACGTTGGAACAAATAATGTAACCAAATCGCGGACGGGGGAGCATCTAATGCTGGAAATAAGAGATCTCATCCAACAAGGATCTACTAAATATTCAAATTCAAAATGGATTATTGGAGGTATTGTATACAGAGACGATGTTTATAGCAGTACTATTGACAAGCTAAATGATAGCATAAAGTGGATGTGCGTGGAAATGGGGGCCGAATATTACGACCCTAACTCTAGAATTAGCAAATACCATTCAGCAAGAGATGGTGTCCATTTAAACTTTATTGGGGGTCGAACGCTAGGACAGCTAATCACAGAGAAAGTTGATGCCCTGTTATTAAAAAACTAAAATTAATATCTTCTTCAGGGGGAAATCATATAGTATCAGCACATGAACGCATAAATGTAACAGAACCAGAGCCAGTAATCACCATAATGCATCAAAACATTCAAAGCTTAATTAACAAGAAAAATAATCTTGAAATTTACCTTGCAGAGCAACAAATCTCAAATGAACAAATTGACATATTGTGCATAACGGAGCATTGGCTAAATTCTTATGAAATTTCTCAAACTAATATTTATAATTACCGAATGATAAATTCTTATTGTAGAACAAATAAACATGGTGGAGTTGCAATATTTGTAAACAAACAATTGCATCTAAAGGTTACAAAAATAATGGACATAAACAACTTTAGTGTTCAAGGCATTATAGAGGTCACTGGCGCTGACCTGATTATCAACGAAAAGTGTTTGTCTGGTCTGAAAAAGATAACTATAATTACTTTATATCGACCACCTGCAGGCGACATCAATGTATTTTTTAATGTGTTACAATCTATGCTGGAAACAGCAACTCGGAGATGTAAAAACACTCTAGTTCTCGGGGACTTTAATATAGACGTTAGCAAAGATACTCAGAGTAAAATGAAACTAACAAACATTTTGGAATCCTTTGGTATAAGACTTACTATTTCTGACCCTACGAGAGTAGATCCTCATCATATGTCGGCATCAACAATTGATAACGTTGCCACAAATCTAAAAGATAACTTTACATCGAGAGTGGTGGATGCGCATCTATCGGATCATTTTTCCCAAATTTGCACGGTACAAATTCCAATAGTAAAATTGCCCACAAAAGTGATATTAAGAAGACGATTCAAACATGATCAGGTCAAAAAATTTAATTCAAGACTGAACGAGGCCAATTGGAGTGAGGTATATGAGGAGAGCAATCCTAATGATAAGTTCAATAAATTTCACAATATATTATCATCTTATTTTGAGGAATGTTTTCCAAAAAAGCAAATTAAAATTAACTGTTCCTATAAAGCCCCGACCTGGATCACACCCGGAATTAAGATATCGAGGGCCAACCTAAAGGTATTGTTTATGTTAAAATATCATTTTAAATCATCTTTTCTGGAAAAATATTATAAAATTTACAAAAATGTTTATGATAAATGTATAAAATTGGCGAAGAAATCTAACCTAGAGCATGCGATTAAACATAGTGATAATAAAGCAAAAACCACATGGAATATTATTAATGAGCAAACAAATAAGAGGAAATCACAGAGTAACAAAAAACCGATGACAATAACATTGAACGATGGAACAGTCACTAACAACCAGCAGCAAATAGCAGATGAGTTTAATCAATATTTTTTAAATGTTGCATCCATCCTTACGAAAAATATTGCCATCGATACAAACTTAATCCTAAATAACCTACAAAAAACGAACATAAACATCTTGGATTCAATGTACTTTTTCCCAACATCTCCACTTGATATAATCAATATTGTTAAATCTCTTAAAAACAAAACTTCAAGCGGGATTGATGAAATTCCTGTCTCATTGCTGAAGCAATGTATTAAGAACTTAGCTGAACCTATCTCTGACATATTTAATACTTGTTTATCTGAAGGGATTTTTCCTGATAGACTCAAAATTTCAAAAATAATTCCTTTGTTTAAGAAAGACAATAGGAAAATCTTGGGAAATTACCGTCCGATATCTCTATTGCCAGCTATCTCTAAAATACTTGAAAAAATTATGTACCGCAATATTTCTCAGTTTTTAGAAAAACATCACATACTGTCTAATAACCAAAATGGTTTCCGTAAGGGGCGATCCACCAGTCATACTATTTCGAACTTCATAAAAAAAATCGCAGATGCATTAGATAACAAAGAATATATACTGGGAGTGTTTTGTGACTTGTCCAAAGCATTCGACTGCGTTGACCATAATATTTTATTAACGAAACTTGAATTCTACGGAATGCGTGGAGTCTCATTACAACTAATGAAATCATATATTTCGAAACGTGTTCAAATGACAGAAATATCTAGTATAAGCAATAATTCGGAGATAGCTTACCTATCTTCCCCAGAAGAAATCACATGCGGTGTTCCTCAAGGCTCAATACTTGGCCCGCTGCTTTTTTTAATTTATATCAATGACTTATCATATTTAATCGAGGATACTGAACTATTTGCTGATGATACTAGCCTAATTATCAAGGATTCATCATTGGTTAAGCTATCGGATAAAGCAGAGACGTGTATAATGAATTTAAATGAATGGTTCAGACACAATAAGCTTATACTAAATTCAGGAAAATCTAATTTTGTTCAATTTCATACCACGCAAAGTAATAAAACGTTGGACAAAATTAATTGTATCAAAAGTGTAACCGAAGACAGCTGCCTTTTGCCAGTAAATCACTTGAGATTTTTGGGGTTAATTGTAGACGAAAATCTTAACTGGTCCATGCATTGTTCTTCTCTTATGAGCAAGTTAAATTCTGCATGTTTTGCAATAAGGACAATCAAAGCTGTAACAAATATCCAAACGGCCAAACTTGTGTATTTTTCAAATTTTGAATCACATCTACGATACGGAATAGAGTTCTGGGGTCATTGCCCAGGGGCGGAAAAACTATTTCGAATACAGAAACGAGCAATTAGATATCTTTGTGGCCTAAAATCTAATACTTTTATTCAGCCACATTGCCAGGAATATTTCAGAAAAGAAAACATACTAACACTTTTCGGCCTCTACATTCTTGAATCAGTTACCATAATTAAAAGAAGTATCAATTCCCAAGTTCTAAATAATAATGTACACTCCCACTTCACTCGTCATAATAATAACATACACATGCAACATCACTATCTTAAACTCACTCAATTCAACTCGATGCATATCAACATTAAATTCTATAATAAATTGTCACGCAAACTAACGGATATAAATGATATGATGATATTTAGAAGAGAATTAAAGAAATATTTAATTGCTAAGGCCTATTATTCAATCAAAGATTTTCTCGAGGATTCTGCATTGGAATAACATTTGAAAAAACATATTGGAATATCATTAGTGGTATTTTCAGATTTTTAGATTTTAGATTTTCCTGAATTGCACTCTGTATTTGCACTCTGTATTTTATAATTATAACCACGACTTTGTGTTATCATAACATGTACTTTTAATTCCTGGTATTTATAATTTATTTATTTATAATTTATATTTTATATTGTATCTTGTATTATTCTCTCTTAATTGTACATTTGTGGTGTGACAATGACATTTTGTGTTTGCCATAGACTTAAAACGTTTACACTTTCCATACACCCCCATTGGAGGGTCTTTATGTATTATGTAATACTACATTTGTGGAAATAAAGCTTATTATTACAGTGTGATAGCCACTTTAGCTCTGCTTCCATAGAAAACGTATGTGTTGGGTGAGTGGTTAACGCTCTAAATTTGTATTCCGGAGGCCCGGGTTCGAATCCCGCGGCCGTCCTTCCTGACTGAGGTTTATTCGTGGTTTTCCCTCAGTCGACAGGACAGGCAAATGCTGGGAAGGTACCCTACTAATAGGTCACGACCGCCTCCTTCCCACCTTCCATCCTTACCTATTCTTCACCATCATCTCCCAATCATCATCATAATCATTCATCCGTCGCCATTAGCCTCGCTGCAGAACAGTGCGACGTTAAGCCCCAGAAAAAATTATATTATAGTAGAGTGTTTATTGAGCGAGCGAAGCGAGACCTTTTGACCCTTTTGACACGGACTTCTGTTTTTTTTGTTTTTTGTTTTTTGTCCCTTGGCTGCTACCTGGAGCAATGGTAGTCGCACCGTTTCACCGACCGATCTGAAATTTTGCACACATGTAGAGACAACCTTTTCTGTTTGCTGACCCATTTTTTGTTTGAAATCCATTGATTGGTTAAAATTTAAATAAACATCTCCTGATAGGCTGAAAAATGAAAATGGTCTTCGATAAATCTTATCAAACTCATATTTTGCATGGTCATTAAGACCAACAATGTCTCTTATTTTACAAATTTTCAGCCCTATCAGTTAAGAACGTATGCACTTATTGACATTCTTAATAGCTGTCAGAGATGAAGTATCGAAATCCGTGATCGAAATAACTGTTTTTCCACTGCCACATGGATCTGATTTGCTTTAGGAACCACAATGTTTAGATGCTATTTTCACGTTTCAATGAAAAGCAGATACATTTATGTTGACTAAGTGGATCATTTTTCAATTCAATATGGATGTATATGTTTTCTGTGCGTTCTGTACGCATTTCCGGTTCGAGAATTTGTACGTGCCCGTGCTCGCTCATCAACGCGTTACACTGAGCGTTTTCCTAGTATACACAATCATTGTATGGTCATTGTACATACCATTGTACATGTCATTGTATACCAATGATGACATATAAAGCTTAGCTTTATAAGTCATTGGTTTACACCCACATATCTCTTTAGAACTACGCCGATAGGGAAAATCACAGCCTTCTCGACAGTCACTTCGTTCTCTGGGTAGCTGCCTGTCGACTGCCGATTAAAGCTATAACGTCATCGGTTTCTTGCACGGTTCGGGGCGCTACTACCGGCGGGGTGGCAATAAAATGTACTACAAGGTGTATCTTTGGTTAGTACATTTTATTGCCACCCCGCCGGTAGTAGCGCCGGTCGGCAGGCAGCTACCCAGAGAACGAAGTGACTGTCGAGAAGGCTGTGGGGAAAATAGACCCTAGCTTCCCTCCATTCCGACACAATTAGAAGTTTCCATAATGCAGTACCTACTGCGAGTAGGAACACCTATAATTTGATATCGTGGACGTTTTCGGAACCATCTTGTAATAGCATGGCAGTGGTGACGTTTTTTTTTCATCGGAACAAACCGTCACCACTGCCATGCTACCAATAATTTTATTCCTAAAGCATGCTGGAACCGTGGACAGTTGCCCTATTGGAGACTATCCGGCTACACTAACATTGAGTGGAGGATCACCTATACCTGCATCAATCCAAGGAGATCTCTGGTACTGGAATCAACTAGCTCCTGACACTGATTACACACTTAACATCTGGAGCACAGCTGCGGGGAGATCTGTTGTTCAACAAGTAGTAAGAACTAAAGAGAGCGGTGAGTATGTTATCATTATATACTCATTTGAGACTATATTTCACGAGGTTATATTGTTCGTTTTGAAATATCGTACATTATTGAAGTTTGTTGAACCTTACTCAATATCCCAAAATGTTTAAACATATTCTTCTAATTTAAAACTTGATAGGAAGAATACAATCCGTTGATCGAAACAGTTTGTTTGCTCTAACCAACGTGCATGGAACTAGCTTAACACATATATGGAATAGGGGGACTCTTCAATGCATCACCATTGGCAATCTTGAATACGAATTTTATGGGAATTCTCGTTTGAGCAGCTGGCGCTCTATGTGTTGTGTGGCAGACATAATAACTAATTTAAGCCTGCATTTCGTTCCAAAATTCAAAATAGTTTTACTGTTCACTACCTGAGCGCCACCTGCTCAAAAGCAATTTCTCAGAATCCTATTGTAATCCATTGGTCAATTCCCCATGGAGGTGGTATCACCAAGAATGTTCAAGTGTCCCCACCTCTTGTATACATGTGTGAAGCTAGTTCCATGTACGTTGCTATAACTTCATTTTTGGCTACTTAACGCTCTAATGTCCGGAAAACCGGACGAGTAGTTCAGTGGTTTTTAATGTTCTTGTTCGGAAAGTGTTCTCTCTTGTCCCGTGTTCGAGCTCCGGTTCAGCCGGATATTTGCCAAACGGCGATCCCTTCATAACATTACGACTCCCTGGGGTCATTCACGAAACATTTTGACGGTGTTAGCGAATGTTACCAATGTTATTTCTTATGGGAGGTTTGCTAATCCGAGCTAAACCTGCTTTGTGAATGAGGCCTCTGGAGATTCCAATAAAACGAGTATCTCAAATATGCATTTGTTTGCTAGACCATACACCACAGAATAAACCAATATATTCCCAGATAAGCATACGTATTTAATTGAAATGCAATAATTATCAACGACACACGAGTTGTAATTACCAACAATACTAATGTCAATAATCATGTGAAATGGCAAAAGTTGAATCACAAAGAGAATGTAACATTTGTTTAGTTTATCTGTCATCACCACCTAAACTGATTGGAGCTCCGACTGCAACAACAGCTAAGATTGAAGTCGACCCTGCACAACGCTATGGATATGGTACACCGAACAAACTGATTATTCAATGGCGTCCACATAGTGACACGGCAAGTGCAGGCACTTCATTCATATTAATCAAATTTATAAAATAAATGCCTTTTCACTCCTAGTTTTAATTTTTATGAGAAAGTATTTTCACGTCTGTCACTGCTCCCAGAGTTGAATCCAGGCATACCGGAGGAGGGCGAGTGCCCCTCCCCCCCCCCCTCCCGGGGGATAATCTTCTATTTTCACAGACACTTTCTTCTGTACTTCTCTCTATTCACAAATTTAAATTTATCGGACAATTTTAAATGAAGACATATCCCAAATTATATATATATATGTTATATTATTCTTTCGGGAATCAGTTCGTGCTCTTTTCTCTCTTGGACCTGCCTGCCATTGGACTTGGTGCCTGCCATTTCTAGATGTATTGGTGAAGAAAAGGGCGGATGGAAGTATGGAAAACACTGTATATCGGAAACCCACCCACACAAATCGTTATCTAAACGCTACATCACACCATAAACCATCGCAGATTAATGCAGTGGCCAACACATTAGCAATTAGGTCTAAAAGACTTGCTGATAAAGATCATGTAGCCGAAGAGATGAAAGGGCTTCGTTATGCATTACAAGCCAATGGATTTTCGAATTATATCATATCCAAGGCATTCAATAGAATACCAAACAAGGAAAAAGCATCGACATCTGTACCAGAGGTGACCCAGGAACATGAAGAGAAACAAGAACCTCCGAAGATAGCTTACTTACCATATGTTAAGGGTACAACTGATATAATCGGACGCCTTTTATTAAAACATGACATAAAAACTATCTTCGGGACGGATAGAAAAATCTCTTCAATGCTTCAGTCACCTAAAGATAGAATACCGTATGAATCACATGGAGTGTACGAAGTGCCATGCGGCACATGTGAGAAGACTTATATCGGAAAAACAAACAGAAAAATATCAGTACGCCTTGAAGAACATAAGCGAGCTGTTTGTTATTTGGATACTAAGGCTTCATCTCTCGCACAACATGTGGTTGAAGAGCATCACTGGATTGATTTCGAGAAAGCGAAAACTTTAGCAAAGTTGTACCATGAAATTCCACGGATCTGCAGAGAAGCCATTGAAATAGAAAAGAGAGTGCATAATCTCAATACTAGAGATGACGCCAAAAGACTTCCAGCAGCATGGAAACCAGCATTGGTAAATCGTCGTATTACACACAAAAAAATATTTGTTTAGATCTACTAAAATATGATTAGAATTAACTATATTCTATGTTTACTATACAGTCAACGACAAGCTTAGTTAAGTTAAACATATTTTATGTTTAAAATATTTAGTTGTTTTCACTATATTATTTAGTAGATTTAAGAATAACTTTTAGTACGGCCATCTTGGTTTACGGAATCAGCTCTATGCTTTTAGTAGAATTAAGTATAATTATTTAGTTGAATCTAAGATATCAACTCTATAAACTAGATTTAAGTATATATTTTGGTTAGTTTTACATACATATTAGGTTAAGATTCAAAATTATTTTCTTGTTTTAACAATATGCTTTAGTTAATATAAATGAATTATTAATTTAATTTAACTAAATAATTTGTTTATTGGGACAAAATGATTTGGTGAAAACAAGAAATTACAAACATTGAGAATGTAGTAGGTAAAACATTTTTATTTACACTTACAAACATTGAACACACAAGTAGAAACAAAATAGAATAATGCATTGATTCAAAGAGAACATAAGTCTTCGCACTTTGTACAAACTCGCACGTGGTCATCAAACCCCAATCAATGATCATACGCAATGACCGTGCGTTACGAACAGAATCGGTTACGGTGGAACGAGTGTTCATAGCTAATGTTCAATGCATACGTCAACGACTCGGGTGAAGAATACACCTTGCACTGGATCGGGTCGATGAAGACGTCTCGACTGCAGAGATGTCGGGGCCAATGAAGATGACAAATGGTTGACGAGTCTGCTTGTAAAGGGTTTAGTTTCTCCATCTACACACACGTTCGCCACTCGGAAGTCAAAATCTCTCCGGAAGTCTGAAAACAATAAAAATAGTTAGGGATAGTTCAAGGTCAATTGACCCGACAAATATTCTTGGTCATTTGACCAAACTAAATTTAATTAAACCAGGAAAACGCTCGGTGTAACGCGTTGATAAGTGAGCCTTTGAATTGAATACGAATTAATGTGAAAACTCTTGGCCCTTTGAAGATAATCTAACTCTCTAAACGTACGTTTACAGCTTGACGTTCGACGCTCGACGCTTAGCGCTAGCGCTGAAAGATGAACATAGTTTATCTTTGACCTTCAACGCCAGCGCTCGGCATTGGCCAACCAGGAGGCTCAACGGCGAGCGCTGAGCGCCAAACGTTGAGCGAACGTCGAGCTGTAAACGTACCTTTAGGCCCAGTTGTACGATGACCCGATAAGTAAGATAAAGTTCACTTTAGACTAAAGGTACGTTTACAGCTCGGCGTTCGTTCGACGTGTGGCGCTCAGCGCTCGCCGTTGAGCCTCCTGATTGGCCAACGCTGAGCGCTGGCGTTCAATGTCAAAGATTTATAAACCATGTTCATCTTTCAGCGCTAGCGTTGAGCGCCGAGCGTCAAGCTGTAAACCTACCTTAAAGTGAACTTTAGCAGTCTAGATGGCTGTGTTTCATTGGCTGTTGCCATGGTTTCAGGCGATAAATCCTACCGCTAATTTTATCGGGACTTGGTACAACCGGGCCTAAGCTCTCTAATTGGAACTGTTATTTTCAGCAACAAAATGTTTACGGACTGGCAAAGAGTACAATATATTTTAACAATTAAAACAATGTACATCTTTATCTCTACCAAAAATGGAAGTAGATATAAACAACATACATATTATTGGGGCTCCTCAATCCCTAAAATGTTGAATATTTATGTACATTTATAACATTAAAGTTGTCAATAGTCTACTTTAGAGCCAGGTCAATATTGATGGAGCTCATTTGATTTTAAGCAAAATTTAACAACATTAAAATGAGAAAAATGGTCCAATAATTGAAGCATTTTGTGTAGATTCAACTATCATTTCCTCATGGAAAAACAAAATTAATTTTAAATTGTACACCCAACAAATCATGAACGAAACAATCGAAATCATTAAACGAGATCATTTGAACGAAACTGATTGGCTGCTGGTCAGGTTCCGTGACAATAAATCCTTGTTATTATTAATGAAATCAGAGCTCAACTACTATAGAGTTAGATGAAGAGTTAGCATAGACTGCATTGCGAATAATGCTATCACTTTTTTGATTTTCAGACAATCCATTTCTTTCAATACCGTTTTAATCAAATTTGTTGAGTGTACATATTCTCTAGATACAGTTTTCAATTTACAATGAATTCCCTGAGAAGATGTCAGCTTCTGAGTTTTGAAAAGACCGTTCCACTCAATAAAAAAAATTATGAAAATAATCAAATGATCAAAATTTTTATAATGATAAAAATTATTGTTGAACAAATTTGGAAGATTGTTTGTCATGTTCAATAACAAACAATGCTTGCAAAGCAAATCCGTTCCACACAACAAGTCCGCTCAGACTTTCAAAACAATAACATAGAAGCTGACATAATATTCTCAGAGAATTCAAGTAGTATAATTTTGTAAACTGTAGGTATCAATAGAATGTATAATTTAAATTAATTTTGTTTTTCCATGAGAAAATGAAAGTAGAATCCACACAAAATGTTTCCATACAACATGTTCATCTCATTTCAAACTTGTTAAAATTTTACTTAGAACCAAAATGAGAGCTTCATCAAATGCAAAGTAGAATTTTGGAAAGTCCGTGGATGGGACTTACTTACCTAGTTATTGAGTGGAATGAATGGACTTTTCAAACTTTAAAAGTTGTAAAAACAAACTTGGAAATTAACGTACCAATACATATCCACTTGAAGCCCCCAAGATGGAAAATCCTCCGATGAAAGTCACCGACCGTCATTATACTAGGTATCGCTGTACAGCGACCAGGGAACTGCTTGTCGCCACATCACACCAGGCTCTGATGTTCTCGAACACAGCATCATCTTTAAAACAACATTACAAAATTAACACGACTTTATCTTTAACACTTTCATTGGGGGTGGGGGGTGGGGGGGACTTTTGACACTTTGCTCGGACCTCTGTTCTTTATCGATTTCTTATTATTTGTTTTGCATTGTTGGATAGGTACTACAGGTCACACAACTTCATCTATGGTGAAATTTTGCAATTTTTTAGCTGAGAGGTGCATTGTACCTATGCAATTTAGGTGCTCATGTATGTGCATTGTTAAAATCAGCTGACTTGGTCCAATCAATTTAAAATTTTGCATGGTCTTAAGAGTCAAGATAATTTTCTCTTATTTCAATATTTCGTCTGTGATACCGACTACCTACATTACAATCTAATGACTGTAATCTAATGCATGTTCAATAACACGCTATGTATGCTTGTTATTAAAATGAGAGGTCACATACTAGAGTGAGACAAGGAGATCAAACCGATTGGCTTCTAATGATGTGACCTTAGATTTTTCAACAAATCAGATTTATTGAGCGATCCTTTTTTGCTTTGTTAAGTGTACCTACACCTACTTAGTTTAGGTACTTACGAAGTAGAGGGAAGTATGTCCGCTTCATTATGTGCTCTTCTTGAGATCAGCCCGGAAGCTTTACCGATTGCGCTCCCTGGTTTCATGACAGCGATGCAGCGTACTGATTTCCCTCCGTCTTTGGGGTGATTCGCATCCTGTTATCCAGAAAAAAAGTAGGTAATAAATATGGGGAAGTACCTAGGTTACCTCATTCATTACATTTAATGTGCAGTAGGTAAGGTGCAAGATTGTTCTTCGGATTTTGATTAAAGACAAATGATTAGACTACCTTACCTAAACTACCTAGGTACCATCGCACGTGATTATTGATGAACATGTATTTCTGATTAAGTTCTAGAGGTAAATACCAAGGCAAATATAACTTCGGAGTTAAATGCACTTATGTTTAGGATGGTACCTACCTACTTTCTACTAGCCTAGGTAGTACCTACTAGAAACTGTTGCAGAGTGAAAAGCAAAAAATTTACTGATTTGTCGAGGGTGTGACTACGATCCCGACAGCCGGGACTTTCAGGTTAAAAAAATAGTCCCGACCGTAGGTTTTACTGGGCAGCCTAAGGAATAAAACTCTCTATGGGTAGACAAATTCGAACTGGGCAACTTAAAAAAAATAACTCTATGGTTAGGCAGAATTAAAACTTGTGAAAATTACAAATAAAAAAAAATGTGCTCCCGGCCGGATTCGAACCGACGACCTCTTGCACCGTGGTCCAGTACGCTATCCATTGCGCCATCTGGACGGTCATACTGAAAGCCGTTCTTAACCAGTATATAAATAAACAAGGCCAGTCGGGACTATTTTTTTAACCTGAAAATCCCGGCTGTCGGGATTTTAGTCACTACCATTTGTCGACACCGCAGCAGGACCATTCCATGCGGTATTTACTACCTAGGTACCTATTTTATGTGGTGGATTCTAACGTTAGGTCATTGTTTTTGTGTCTAATTCTTACAACTAAGTAGGTGCGTCCATACAAACGGGAAACTACTTATTAGACACAGACACATTAACCTCAAACCATTACATACCATGAATGAGTCTTGGCAAGGTAGTGTTGAGTATTCTTACCTCTTGAAATTCTTTCTTACAACTTGCTCGTTCAATATGTCTTGATGGTTGTCTTTCTTCAATGTTGTAAGGTTCAAACTCTTCAAGATAAGATATCCGCATAGCATGACGATATTAATATTAAAAGTGCATTTTAATCACAATAATGAAACGAATCGCTTTGCTTGCTTGGAGAGAGAGAAGCGTGCAAAATGGCTGCCGTGCCGGCCAAACTGCCGGTGGCAGTACGTCATCGCAAGGAAGAAATCACGTGACGAAACTGACCAATCACAGACTTCATCATAAAACAAATAACCGGGTTGTCATCCTTTTCCCCGAAATATACTTATATCAAGCTTCTCTGTTTAGTGAATTCCAACATCAACTTTTGATATTCTAAAACTAACCAAAAAGATTCGCTAATTTAAGAATACAATCAGTAAACATATTTTTTGATTGATTTTACTATATTTATTTAGTTAAACCAATAAATGATTTTGTTGGATTAAGTAAAGTTTAGTTAATCTAACTAAATATAGACACTAAATCACGTAAACATAAGGTTTTAGTTGAATTAAACAAAATATTTTTTTCTGTGTACACCAACATTTCCTGAAACAAGAAACGATCCATACCGGCCACTTGTAAGAATAGATAAGAGAAAGAAGAAGTTTTCTGACAATGACAATAACACCCCGAATGTCATCGAACCTCCTCCTCCTTCTACTTCCAACTTGAATGGTGGACGTGTCACAAGAAGCCAAACAAGATCCAGAGAGACAACTGCGCTTCGCTTCAATACCTAACTCACATTCATGTATAATTGTTCCTGGTAAAATCACTTGTATTCTGTTGATTTCACAAAACGTTTATATTCACACTGCATTAGGATTAGATTAGTTTAGTCAATTTGGTTCATAATTTTTATAGTCTTTGGTTTTTGGTAGTTAATAGTATGCAGTGGATAGTTGTTTTTAATTGTGTCTTTGAAATCGGGAGTTTTGACAGGTGATTTTTCTAGTAATTTTATTTTCTCTTTGTATGTGTCCCTGAAGATGGTGGATGTAATTCTACCGAAACGTTGGATAAATAAAGATTGTCCAAGAGAGAAAAGAGCACGAACTGATTCCCGAAAGAATAATATAACATATAACTCATATGTTCGTGAAAATACGAAATTAAACATATATATATATTATATAGGTTTATATATAGGTTTATATATAGGTTTACCCAAGATTCACAAGGCTGGTAACCCTTTACGACCCATAGTCAGTTCAATAAGATCACCCACACAAGCTCTCGCTAAACATCTGGCAAAGATTCTTCAACCCCTCACTGAAGAGGCTGAATCATACGTGAAGAATTCTTTCGAATTTATCAAGATGATTTAGGATTTGAGAACTGAGCCTGAAGACCTTTTGGTTAGCTTGGACGTGGTGTCTCTATTTGCACGTGTACCTGTACAAGAAGTATTAAGGAGTCTTTGGAGAAACAAGAGTGTTCAACCGTATGTGGTTGATTTGGCTAAATTTTGTATGGAACCAACATACTTCATTTACGATGGGACATTCTATAAACAGGTTTCGGGTGCCCCTATGGGCTCCCCTGTATCACCAGTGATAGCGAACCTGTTTATGCAAGAATTCGAAGTAAAGGCTCTGGAATCTGCGCCATATCAACCGAGGTGCTGGATGCGGTATGTCGACGATTGCTTCCTTATATGGCAACATGGCCGAGAAAAACTCCAAGACTTTTTAGATCATTTTAACAGTTTACATTCAGACATCAAATTCACAATGGAGGTCGAGCAAGATAACAAGCTTTCATTTCTGGATGTTTTGGTTGAAAGGAAGGAGGATTCAAGTATAGGCCACACTGTTTATAGGAAACCAACTCATACTGACAGGTATTTAAACGCAGCTTCGCATCACCATCCAGCCCAGATAAGGTCAGTGGCGTATTCACTTGCTACTCGTTCGAAGCGTATTGCTGACGAAGCGAACACGAAAGAAGAGTTTAAAACCTTGAGTGAAGGTTTGCTTTTGAATGGATTTTCTAACCGAATAATTCAAAAAGCATTAAGAAGACCCACGAACGCTGAGAGAGGTGTTGAAGAGAAAGAACCGGCAATATGGGCGTTCCTTCCTTATGTCAAAGGGGTGACTGACCGCATTGGGAAACTTTTGGCCAAGGAGCAGATAAAAACGATTTTCAACACAGACAAGAAAATCGGGGAGTTAGTCCAGAGTGCAACAGATAAAATCACTCTTGAAGGCGGAGGAGTGTACGAGATTCCATGCGGTTCTTGTAGACAAACATTTGTAGGACAGACAGGACGAAATATGTTTCAACGGAAGCAGGAACACCGTTTGGCAATCGAAAATGACGATTCAAGATCTGCTCTAGCCAAACACACTCGACAAAGCGGCCATGTGCCAGAATACTGATCCTTCGTATCCATCGCCAACAGTAGTCCGGAATACTGAGGAAGAATGTCTTCAGACTAGTACATCTAGAGTCACTAGATCAATGACTGCCAGGGTGGATCAGTGTAATAAGAAGAATACTCTACAGTGTCCTCAGTCAACAAGTGGTGCGGAAACCAGGGTCACTAGATCATAGACCCAAGGTCGAAAATCCTAAGAACTCATCTTGTTAGTTATAATTTTTTTTTTATAATTTTTTTCATCTAGTTGCATATAAATTTTGTTTTATTACGTTAGCTTTTGTCTGCTGGGAGTTTTTTGATTTATAAAGTTTTGGCAATCTGATGATGACAGTTGCAATACTGTCGAAACGTTATTGTACTATTAAATATCGCTTGGCATAATACCGAAAATGAGTTTTCTTATATATATGCACTCATCTGCTTATGAGAAAACCAAGCCGAATGAAGTTAGTCAGTTGTCAAACGTGGATGAAATTCACGGTCTTCTGACCCTATCTTCAAAATCGGTAAGTTGCTAACGCAGCTTATATTGGAACACAGCCGCTGTACTGTGAACTGCCTCGATAGCTCAGCTGGTAGAGCATCTGACTGGATATCGGAAGGTCGTGGGTTCGAGTCCCACTCGAGGAAAATCTTTTCACATTGCAGTTGGTATTTATTAACATTCACCTAACTGAGGGATTCAGTAAAAATCATATTTCATATATATATATATATTGCAATGTGAATATATATATATATATAAAATTTGGGATATGTCTTCATTTGACATGTCATTTGACATGTCAAATGATCATAAAAAAAAAAATTAAATGAAAATCATAAAATAAATCTAAAATTCAAAAATCAAAAAATCAAATTACAAAAATTTCGTTGCGCGACAGGTTTTTGGCTCGGTAAACCCCCCAGACCCCCTCGTAAGTTCAGTCCAGCTATAACTCAATGTTTGCATAATTATTTTGCCCTTCCCCCCCCCCCCCCCCCCTCCCACGGACTAAAATTACTGAATTCAACACTGCTGCTTTCAAGCTGGTTACTTTAATCTACACTTTAATATTTCAGACTGAATGGATGCCAAGTGGATACGAAGAAGGCGTACCAAGACCCATAACACCCACCTTGGGTCGGTACCAAGACTCATACGCAACAAGTACAATCACTCTGAGAGGATTAACAGCAAGTACAAGCTACCAGGTGCGAGTTGTCTTAGTAGATGAAACAGGACACAAGTATGAAGGAAATAAAGTCCAGGCCTTACCATTCACTACTGCTCCATGCAAAGGTATATAATTGTTAAATCCCGTGTTTCTTGATAATTATGTTCGTTACTGATTATTTAATTTTATGAGCTGATATTTATTTAGCATCATCAATGCGATAAAAGGTTTACTACTATACTAAAAATTATAAAAAAAATTATTAAATATCATTTGCCCCAAACAAATACGTACCTATATGCTCTTGTTTGGTTTTGTTCGAACATGAACTTCACTTAATTTAAGAACGTGCTATAAGCTATTATTTATTATATGTACATTTGTATTGCTCATACATTTTAATCGTTATATTTTAAACAAAATACTCATTCTCTTGATTGTATAATGTATACTCTTGAACTCCTGATAATTTGTATTTAAATAATTTTCACTCAAAATAAAACAGTTTTAACAAAAAATACCACAAATTTTTCCCGGAAAAGTGATAATGAAATACATACTATAGTTATTTCAACAAATCAACAGTTATTTTTCCGTATCTTGTATTTATTTATAAGTAAATATAACCCTCCCTCATTAGTAGTGTATGCTGTAATATGAAGCCAGACAACAGTACTGAGATGTTTATGACCTGTATTGTGTTCTGTATATTCCAGATGAATTGAATACCATTAATATCATAGTCGACACATATGACACAGCATTAATTGCACGAAACACGGTGAGATATATATCAATAATTTTACTTTAATTGAAAGGTACACGGGAAGAAAACTGAGATTATTTCAGTTTGGGCTAAAACCAATTGGCTCTGTTCTTTGATCTTACAGAATCTTAAAAAATCTTTGATGTCCAAAATATATTATGTTCTATGTATTCGCAATAATATAACGATCACATAATGTTAATGCCTTTTACACAAAAAATATGATAAAATAGTTCCTTATTAACATGCCAGAAATATATAGGAAAAACCGATGTAAGTCCAAAATTGCCAGAATATAATAAGACAATTCCAACGTTGTAAGAAGTCTCAACAGACAGAAGTAGTAGACAAGCAACGTCCACAAAGATGAAAAGGAGGTTGGGGGAGGCTAAGAGGAATCGCGAATCACTGATACTTTTGGCACTTTCTTATTGATCGCGTTATATTTTTGGGGTACCAAAATATCCGTTTAAATTTGGGTTTAAATTTATACATTTTACCATGCGTCCGAGGGCATATTTTGAAAGCTCATACAAAACAAAACACTACTAGATGAATTCAATAACTCGAGTTTTTAAAGAATTGACTCGAATCGTTCTTACTTTGTACCCTGCAATTACCATACATACCTATTACGATTGTTTCAAGTTCAAAGCTTAGATTATCATAGATATTTCTTAGTAAGTATTTTTTCACTGAGTCAATACGGAATTACATGTTTTTGGGGGAAAAATTGGTTTTAAAGTTTGTAGATTTAAAGTATGCTTGCAGAAATGTATGTAGTGTTAGTTATGTGTAATATTTGCTGAATGTTGTTCATGCAGCTGGATGGAACCGAAGAGAGTTGCCACATGGAAGCCTATGAGGCTACACTCACAGACACAAGTGGCGGATACAAACCTGCGATACACGGGCATGTTCAATCCAAAGCCTGGCAGTGGACTCAACTTACTCCTGATACTAATTACACACTCCGCATCCAGCACACAGCCACGGGGAGAAATATTGTTTACAGGATAGTAGCAACTAGAGAGAAAGGTAGGATTATTCGTGTTTGTTGGACGATAATGTTGTGAGTGACGCGTTGATGAGTGAGCACGGGTGACATGTAATACGTCTGACTATCTTGTTTTAGTTGATATTCACAAATTAAAGCTTACAAGCTCAAACCACTGAATTGAATCAAATACAGTGATCTGTAACACCACGAAACCACGCCAACAAAACTGCACTAATATCAAGTAATCACATAAGAGAGTTCCACGATCTCTAGATAGAAAAGTTCGCTTACTTCTTCTCTCTCATAAAAAAATTGGGGTTTATACAAATGTTTTCATAACAAGTATGTAATTCAAAATACTTCTCTTTGGTGGTGGGAATAATGCAATTTTCATTACCTTAGAGTTAGATAACACAACATTGTGCACAATAATAATTGTGTGTATAAATTGATGGTTTTACGGAATTTTGGAATTATGTTAAATTTTTAGCTAGAAAAGAAAAGAAAGCGAATTATATTAGAAGTTACAGATTTAAAATATGATTGGTGTTTATATTTTTGTACTGACTTTCATGAGAAGGAAGTGAGTATAGCGATGGCTCACATCCTGAAGGAGACCCACTGTTGTCGATAATAATGTTGCTGCTATTGTTGTTGTTGATGATATTGCATCTTTTAGTTCACCTGACGTCACGGCCTACATTGTATGGAGCTGCGACTGACACATCAGCTGTGATCCAATTCGACATTACACAGCGCGATGGCGTGGGAACACCAACTAAACTGATTGTTCAATGGCGGGAGTACAGCGATGTAAGACGTCATTGCATTAAATACTATGTATTCATTTATATTTATTAGAAGCATCCTTTAGTTAAATTAATACAAAGCTACAACATGTTTCAGACCACATGGAATCAGAATGAATATTTAACGTACACTTTAACATGGCCTGACTACGGATACCGTCAAGTCACCTTCAATGTAACTGGGTTGAGAGCAAAGACGAGATACCAGGTGCGAGGTGTCTTGGAGGATGGAACCCAGTACAAGTATGAAGGCAACAAAGTGCCGAGTTTGGACTTCTACACTTCGTGCAGTGGTAACATAATCATCAACTTATATTGAAGAAAGTGTACAAGCTATTGTATTATTTCTGGTGTTGAAACCAGGAAAGCACAGTTGTTCCGTCCGGTACCTTTCTCGCTGAACACCGCGCACTGCTCACTGCGCACAGCCTTTAAACTTATATCTTCACTTCTTCAAACAAACTTCATGCAATTCACTGCATGAAGAAAGCAGTGGTTCCACCAATTTGGCCGACATGTATTTTAAGCAATCCAGTTTGGGTCCCTTTTCCTCAGTATACTCTACAATATATCCTACTTGTGGCATATGATTCAGTTTGATGTATTGAATGAATAGACTGTGAATTAGTCTCACCGTCACGAGTACAATTCCATTTCAAATCAACCAACGAATTTTGATGACCGTCTCTGATTTTTCTCAAACTTAGTAACAACTCTGCGATCAACTTCTGACACCATTTGTAGTTTTGATATTTGAATGTTGCTAACATCTATGGTTTTATATTATACTACAGACAATTATTGTATACGCGAAGTTTTTAACAATGAAATTCAATCGTTTTAAACTTATTGATCTAATACTATATTAGTCATGCTAGAGATTGGCAAATTTGAGATCACATTTTGAATAAATATTGTTAACATAACAAAATTGTTGTATGTGATTATTTGATATAAATTATTTCCAATAACAGTCTCGCGTAACGTTTTGATATCAAGAACATAATACAAATCCCACCAATGCCACCATTTGTAGTTTTGAATTGGACTTCCAGTCCCATTGTTGGATTAGATTAGTAGGGTTTAATGGCGCGTCAACGACGAGGTTATATAGCGCACATTAATTTGTTATTTTAACTTTGTTGAATATAAGTGGAGGACATGAGGAGAGGGTCGACCTAACGGGCCCGATCCGGAGGAGTCCAGCACTGGTGGGAAGGCCAGGCCGGAATGGGGACGGACCGGGGGGTGTGAGGATTCGGGCCGGCGGAACCCGATTTCAGGGGGATCACCATCTCGAGGGGGAAGGCCGGCCAGAGGGGACCGCAAATTCAAGGGAGGGCATGGTTAGGCCGACCCTGGCTGCTCTTGGTCTGGACCTCACTACTGACCTGTCCGTCATGGGAAACCCTTACACATGAGCATATGCTCGCCGGCGTAGCTGCAATGAATCATTGGCCAACACAAACCCCACCACCGCGTTAAGGTGGCAGCCGTCGATGGGGCTCATTGTTGGATGTAACTTGATATGATAAAGGGATATAAATGGTCAGACTCTAAGCATGTTACATCTTGTAATTAATTGATTTAAAACTGTATGGTTAGTTACTATCGCTTCGTTTATTGTCGGCGTTGTGGCGCCAGTTATCGGCGTTGAATGTATCTCATGTGGAATGTTACGTGGAATGTATGTGGAATGTTGTGGAATGTTTAGTACGTTTATATTGCATTTACTGATGGAAATGAATCTGTTCTTTGCGATTACAGTTGATTTGGATGTTAAAGTCATCTCTTCTGCTACAACATTGGCCGCGCGAAGAAAAGTAAGACACCACATTATACAATGTTCACTTGAACTGATCTCGAAAACTTGAAGGTTAACGCGTTCTAGAAAGTCACTTGTCCAAAATATTTTGAAGTATATTAATGTATTAATGTTAAAGTTAATTTAGTGTTATACACACATCATTGCAAGTCATAATGAATGACTTGCTCATTTCAATTCACCTAAATTATTGTTTATTATTCACTCTATCTTACTTGATATAGCACGAATATACAATACTTTTAAGGTATACCTATAGTTTGAACGTGTTAATTGGCATGATGTTAATCCGTTGAATTGCAATCGTGGAAAAATGTTATCATGTGTGCGCCATGCCAATGTGTCACCGTGACATTTGCTAATGTCTTTAAATTGCAAACATTATAGAATCTTGATACGTTTGCACTTCCAATAAGATTAACTAGCCTGGCAGATACAGACATATTGAGCAGACTGTAGGACTGTAATTCAAATCTAAGTGGAATAATCCATGCTAAAAATAACAGTAATTATATTGTGTACTCTTGTAGAATCCAATAACCAAGGACAGTTGCCTTCTTGATGACTACACGGCTACAAGAGATTCCAAAGCATACAGAACTGGTATTGCTGGTGTTATAAGGTATTCCGGTAGCCAGTGGTATTGGGACAACCTGCAACCTGACACTGCATACAAGATTATCATCCAGCATAAAGCCACGTCTCGAATAATTATTAACAACAGTGAGAGAACTGAAGCTAGAGGTGAGATTTACATGTTACTATAAATATTCTTCTTAATAATGTAGAATTACTGTGTATAAACACGTAGGATGTTACTTAGATGGCGATATTTGTTTTAAATGGGACAAAGAGAAATATTTATCGGGTAAATACCACAGGAATTTGTCAGTGTTCACACTTTGGATTCATTTGTAAACGAACAACTAACAAAACTTACCTAATAAGAAACTAAACTAGCAAAAAAGTACCAAGCTTTCATTGGGTTAAAGTCATGGAAGAAACTGGCAGATAAAGACCACAGCTGGAAAATATTTAGAGACGACTTCAAAACGAATTAAGGCAGCAACTCGACTATAGACGAGTGATTGTAGAGTTGAACGAATTGCTGGGTGATACTTTTTCAGACGGGCTATCTAAGGTCGGGGACAGGCAAAGATGAACCTTCTTCATTTCCAGGTATGCCCATGCTAGCGCGGGTTCATCTCTGCTTGTCACCGGCCATAGTGTTATACCTACTTAGTATGTAAGTCGCCTGTAGGTTGCTGTTCGCTATAATTTTAATTTTAATCTAATCAACTAAATTTTGTACCCTCATAGTAATACCTAGTTTATTATTTGTAGAACTCAGAACAAATGTACATTGCATCAGCGATTTTTTACTACATTGATTGTTCAATCTTTTGTTTAAATTTCATAGTTTTTATTCGTGATTCTCTGACTGAATCTCATCCTCTAGATTTTCATAGCATTCGCGAGTAAAGAGATCAGGAGAGATGGCGAATGCATGATGCTGTGACGCAGTTTTAGCAGCTGTTTTGCCCAGTGACATCATACTCGCTAATTCATATAAAGTCGAACTCCACGCGACCTAGCGGATGGGATAGGTACGATAGAAGTCAGAGAAACACGAATAAAATAGACCTTTGGAGAAAAGTCGCTGAGCATTTAAACAATAGCTTGAACTATCCCCGTAGTATATGATCGCTGATTAGATTAGATTAGATTATATTCATATGGTTTAATGGCACGTCGACAGCGAGGTCATTTTGCGCACATTGAGATTGTAATTTTAACTTTGTTGAATATGTGGAGGTCATGGGGCGGGGTCGACCTAAAGGGCCCGGTCCTGGGGAGTCCAGCACAGGTGGGAAGGCCAGGCCAGAATGGTGACGGACCGGGGGGCGGGAGGGTTCGAACCGGTGGGATCCGATTCGGGGGGAAGTCCGTCTTGAGGGGGGAGGCCGACCCTAGCAAATTCAGAGGAGGGCATGGGTAGGTCGACCCTGAATGCTCTATGTCTGGACCTCACCACTGACCTGTCCGGCATGGGTAGCCCTTACACGTGAACATATGCTCGCCAGCTTAGCTGCAGTGGATCATTGGCCAACACAAACCTCACCACTGCGTTAAGGTGGCAGCTGTCGGGGGGTGATCGCTGATTGCATCCAAAGCTGTTTAATAAAAATTATGATAAAGAATATATGTGCATCTACATAAATTGCTTTTTTTCAATATACTTTCATTTTTTTTAAGTTTAAAAGGGTAGTTACCATGGCAACGGCCAATAGACACAGCGGAATATGTACAAGATTCATCCCAGAGATTGGTAGTAGTATAATAAGTTTAACGGCGCGTCGACAAATGTCCGTCCGTCCGATCGGGTAGCTCAGTTGGTAGAGCTCTCGCCCGGCAAGTGAGAGGTCCCAGGTTCGAGCCCCGGTTCGGTCGGATATTTTTCACAACACACATCCCTTCATATCAATAGGGAGGACATAGGCTTCTCGTAGCATTCTCGGAAATTTCAAACTGACTCTTACTTCAATAATAAATAGTAAAAGAAACCCTTGATGACAATAAATTATTATTTCTCTAACAAAATTGTGCAAATACGAGTATATGGTGGAGTAACAAGGTGAGCTATCAATAAACCTTCGGGCAATATGAGAAATAGTATGTTTATATAAGTAATGTGTGTAATATTAAAGCGCTACTATCTTAAGGGGACTCTACCCCTCGTGACCTCCTACGTCATAGTTCACAATGCAATGGCAATCACCAAGCCCAAGGAGAGCGCCATTTTGTTTTGAAGGGTCACTATACACTGGAATATCTTTCTCCTGCGACTAGATACAATAATGCGGGTTGTACTGCAGTGTTCATAAAAGATCGCTCTCAACGTTTAATATGACACTTTATAATGAATAATAAAAATGCTTCCCTGAACCCGGGCGAAATACGGCAAAAACCTCGACCACATGGCGCCTGTCAGACAACATTGAACTGGATAATACGAAAATAAATAAACACGTACCTGCAATTCAACCTGACGTGTATTCCTTATTTTCACCACGTTTCTTCCCAGTATCAATTACACATCACGAAACATCGCCAACTCGCCTGTGTCGTCTCTCTATTTATTACGATTGTACACCATATTTAAATTTCACTGAATGTTTTTGATCTAAGCCTTACGTCATGGCGTATGAATACAATTTGTCAGGTTGGCGGTATACTATTCAAATTTTGAAGAAGCATAAATTCAACATACAGGAGGCCGTGATTTCATCAATTGTTTTTTTTTTCAACTCAGATAATATCTGTACACGTAAGAATAATATAATTAAATAATAGTATTTCACAACCTATATTACAATTAGAATAGTAGCTTTTCCTGAATGATCTACTTTTTACTTGCGCATGCAGACAATATTGATATCGTGAACAATTTAGTGCAATCAAAATTTAAATATGGTGTACAATCGTAATAAATAGAGATACGACACAGGCGAGTTGGCGATGTTTCGTGATGTGTAATTGATACTGGGAAGAAACGTGGTGAAAATAAGGAATACACGTCAGGTTGAATGTATGTGTTTATTTATTTTCGTATTGTCCAGTTCAATGTTGTCTGACAGGCGCCATGTGGTCGAGGTTTTTGCCGTATTTCGCCCGGGTTCAGGGAAGCATTTTCATTAGTCATTATAAAGTGTCATATTAAACGTTGAGAGCGATCTTTTATGAACACTGCAGTACAACCCGCATTATTGTATCTAGTCGCAGGAGAAAGATATTCCAGTGTATAGTGACCCTTCAAAACAAAATGGCGCTCTCCTTGGGTTTTGGTGATTGCCATTGCATTGTGAACTATGACGTAGGGTAGAGTGGCCTTAAGTACTTGATTGTTTCATCTAGCATATCTGAGATCTCCGCCTACGCTGTTGGGAGCAACAGCGACAACAGCCAAGATTCAGTTCAACACTGCAGAGCGCTCTGGGGAAGGAGAGCCCAAACAACTCATAGTTCAATGGCGTGTTAATAACTGGAATGCAAGTATACACTTTAAGTAACCACTTCGAACTGCGATACTTATTGTGAAATCATGATTCAATATAATTACTAACTTATATAGGTGCTGCTCCGCATTCAAAAGAAATCAATGCGACAGACTTACACAAACCATCGTTTCAAAGTATCTTCAATTCCCATCTTCAGGGTGACAGTGAGAACAAGCTGACAGAAGTGAAACCACCTAAAAGAGACAAATAATACAATCAAACAATAACCTCTATGAACTGCTTTCATCAATACTCAACAACAAGAATATTATATTATATTATATATTTTAATTGAAAACGCTTTCGTATAACTAATGATGAAAAGTACTTTGTTCTAGTTGCAAGCTTTTGCCAGCAAATACTAACACCTGTAAATGACTGTGGCATCTAACCATGTGTTACAAAATCACTAGTTATCGGTAATTATGTAAAATAGTTAAATATTCGTACTAAAACTGAACCGAGTTACTAACTAAAACTGAAATTGAGTTATATTTCATATTAGGTTACACATTATATATTTTTAATAATTTACTTCATACAAGTGGAAAACATAGGATAGATTGAATAATTGAAGAATTTCAAGACTTACATTGTAGTGAAAGGGCCTGTTCGGTTTTATCACGTTTGATTAAAAATGATTGTTAATGATAATAAACGTATTTATTTAAAAACATGATTGCGTTTAATATTCATGATTTTACTTTGCCTGGATATATAAATATTTTTAAAAAAGGTAATTCGATTGTTAATAACCCAAAGATCCTAGCCCACAAAATGTGTTCGTTGAGAAACTGAATGAATGAAAGAAAAAACTGTGTTGTTTCCATATTTTTTTTCTCCTTCATTTAGTGCAAAATTAATATACCAGGCTTATTGTATCTTATGTTTTCTTGACATGATATTGCCATGAGGTTAAATTCCTATACGTATAATCATCCAATTCGTAATGTAAGTTTCATTGTCAAATTGCAACTTGTCGTAAAATATTTCAAACTTAAGAAATTGCAACCTTTTACTTACCCACTTACTTTATGATGACAATTGATTATGATAAACATGATAACATAACAGATAACAAGTTATGATAATAAGTGTTGCGTAAATAGTAAAATTAGCAAAATTTCTCATTATTGTGGAATACCAAATAATTGCCCATGCATTGACATTGACAAGTATTTATTTATTTATTTTAGGCTGAATGGAAGAAGACTGCATACAATGGAAGTGCAATGGATATTCCTGACGTCAATCCTGTAGTCGAATATGTTGTTCGTGGATTGCGAGCTGAGACAAACTACCATGTGCGAGGTGTCTTGGTGGATGCAGATGGAAACAAGAATGAAGGAAGCAGAGTCAATAACCTTGAATTCAAAACTACTCAATGCAATGGTAAATTGAGCCATATTCTGTTCTAAACCCAGCAAAAACAATCTCACTTTCACTATAAGAGTATTTGAATGAGAGTTATACTCAAAAACTTGTAACATTTTGGATTTTTGGTATCATTCTCTTCAGAAAACACCCAACAACAACCGATGGTGTACAAGCGTGGAAATCTATATCTTTCTGCTCCATATAAAAACATGTTTATGATATGGGTCAGAGAGAGGCAGAGTACAACCATCTTATTTCCACGACTGTACAGGTCAAAGGAACACATGCATAAACTAACTCACATGCCCTTCCATTGTATTCGGCTTTTTCAAAACTGAGGTCATTACATATTCCGATAGACCGCTCTAAAAAGCATGTAGAAATGAGAATGGTCTAGGGAGTGGTCTATTTAGAACTCAAGAATTTTTCTCTCCCAACGTATTAGGCCACTCTTGGAAAAATCGGTCAAAAATCCTCGTTTTCAGTATGTTCACTTAACAGTCGCATGTCATGATATTGTCACTAAACATGTTGCTTGCATTCCAGTTGACTTGCGTGAAGATGTGGTAGAAGTAACAACAACTGACACATCTTTGACCGTCCAAAGAATTCAGGTAGGAGAATTCAGTTAGTAGATATTTATGAAATGAAGGTGAAATGTTGCATTGTCAACATTACATTAATGTTCCTAATATCGGTTAATATTACGCGCGGGTAGAATACAATGGGTTTTAATTACACACATCGGTTCATGAATGTGATCTTATGCAACCTATTGCTAGGAAAACGCTCTCTGCAATGCGTTGATAAGCAAGCATCAGAAGTGCAATAATTCAAACTAAAATTCCTATGCACACAGGAATCATCAAACGCGTACTGACAACGTGATAAACAGCGCGATGAAAATAAATTTCGACTATTAGTTAGATCACGTTTTCAAACTTTGGGAAGGTTTTGAATAAGTGTACAATTACACTGCTATTTCAACGAATGAAATACGCTTCATGAAAATTTCTGCATAGATCTTTCTGATGCTTCTAACATGTTATAACCTATGAGTGACTGACCTCTCAGTTCTCTTCTCAGTCAAGAATTTTGTAAGATATTGAACTCCTAAAAGTCTGATATTGCGTGTAGGTACATTTTAAAATATGTGATATTGTGTGTTGAATGTATGTAGATAAGTTTAATATTGTATACTTCTTAATATTAGAGATAAAATCTGATTGTATGTATTTATGTAGGGAACAGGTACCGAGGATAGTTGCCCTCCTACTGAGTACACGGCCGAACTAAGACACCCTGCTGCCCGACAAGTAATACCGAAAGTTCAAGGTACTGGGCGATGGTACTGGGCAGGTCTGACGGCTGATACTGACTACACGCTCAAAATCTGGCACACACGCTGGTCATCCTGGTCAAATTTAACCTATCAGAAGACAATCAAAACTAAAGAAAAAGGCGAGCTCGATATTACATTACAATTACTCGCGTGTGAAATATATACATGCTGATGATCACAACTTATCATGATTGTTCCAGCTCCCTCGAGGCCAGAAGACCTCACAATTAGTGATGTAACTGAATCCAGCGTGGTAATCAAGTGGAAGATTCCTCGGGAAACAAACGGCGATATCAAATATTACACATTGAAGTACTGCGTCGAGAGTTCTGAACTAATACACACAGTTGACACGAGCGACATGAGCTGCAAGGAGACTAATATTAAAAGGACCAAGATGGACAGTTCTGCAGAGGAATCAGAGGAATACCAAGTAATACACTAAAGTCAATAATCATCATTCAAAAATTCTCAAAAGTTATAAATTTTGCATATGATACAAACACAAGGCTTTTGTATTCAATATTCTTAGAAAAGTTAACATAATGTTCTTCCAAACAAACTTTAGAGTGTAATGATAATGTAAAGTAAAGTACAGTAAAGTAAAGTAAAAACGTCTTCACCTAACCATTAAAGTTAATAATGATTAATGTTAATTTCATAATTTAAATATCATTATCGAAGTCCAAAAGAGGTCAATTTTCAGTACTAATTTAGTGGAGAGTTTATTATTAAACCATACCTTTCTAATTTCAAATGTCCTCACCTAAATTTTCGTATTATACGTATATCCGAAAATTCGAGGACCATGCGTATGACCATGTGCAAATGAAAGTACTCTATAAAACGATAAAACTAGCCTTGCATAAATATATTTCAATTTATCATCAGATATCGAGCTTGCAACCATCTACATTATACAGTGTCAACGTAACAGCATCTACAGTCGCTGAAGGTCCACCAGCGTCCATACAATTCCGTACAAAACGGTGGGAACCAACACATGTTTCAATAGATGAACCAAAGAAAATAAACAATACGATGCTGTCAATAACATTTCCACCGGCTGACCCAAAACTATCCCATAACAGGTAACGCATCTTAGTTTTCTTGCAAAATTATTTGTTATCAAAACGTGTTAATTTTATTCTATCTATAGTGTATGATTTATTACAGTGAATACGTAGTTATTGTTGAAAATTTGAATGATTCTCAACAAACAGAAAATACCCTACGATCCACCAGTACTTATTTTGATGATAATCTTCTGATGAGAGCAAATATTACGATGAAGAATCACATTCATTGGATTGCTGCTAAATTTAAGGTAATGCCAAGGTAACGCTTGATAACTACTCTTGAAGGCGGTAAATCTGTTATAGGATCCATGGCGTATCAAGGAAAACATTGGGCGAGGTGTACTGGGTTTAGATGGAGAGGGTTTAAGATCATATATTCTACCTATCTTGGGGTTGGTTAATCTACGATTTGCACGGGGTCCTAAAAATTTGGTTTAGATCGGTTGGTTGGTTGGGTTGTGGGTGTTGTAGAATTGAATAGATAATGAGAACGGACAAGCAGGCAGAAATACAGACATAGACATACATATTCGTTTTCTATGTAGATTGGAGACTCTCGAATAAAATGTAACATTCTGTTAAATAGAGTTACATGATCAGGGTCCCCATTTCATTAAGGCTGTTGGAGCAGTTGAGATTTTAAAACCCAAATTTGGACTTTCACAATTATTTGTAGTTGAACCTGAAGACTCACGACAATGTCACCTAGTCAAGTCACACCGGGCATTATCGGGCTATTTTATGATATTTAATTGAGTTCTATCAATTTGCTCTAATTAGACGTGAGTTGTGAATGGCGAGCACACTTTTATGAAAATTTTCATTTACTTTCATTAATCACAACTCACACAGAAGACGGATGAATATAAAAACTCGGTATTTTTTGTGCACATGCGAAATTATTATAATTTGTGACTTGACTATGTGACAATTTAATGTCCTTGATATTTAATTAGGAAAAAAATAAATACTGAAATTAAAATAATTGTAATTTTGTGTCGGTATGAACTTGCACACTTGGGAAGCAGTCGAAGGGTCTCTGCCCGCTCGTTGAGTTCCTTTGTTTGTCTCGGTCGACCCTAATAAAAGTATAAACTTTATTATACCCCCTCATAAAATGTGGAGGAAGGTTTCAACCATAAATTTACCTGGATAGTTATTGAAAACTCACTCCACTTAGACAGTCATTACGATCAAACCTATTTTTTAATTGATCATGTTGATGATCGTTGTTGACAGATAATCATTATCATTATCATTATCATTATAAAATTATAATTTTGGCAAAAGCAGTGAAATGGCTATTAGAAAGACACTATTGATATTACTTTCAATGAGATTGTGGAATGTTCAGGTTAGCAAGAATTGATGTGGCTATATTTGGATAATTTTATTCATAGTAATTGATATTTACACATAAAATAACATTAATATTAACCTGCAAAAAACTCGTTACAATATGCTATTTATTTCAAACCAATGCGCTTGTGCTTCGTTATTGAAAACTAATAATTAATACTCTAAACTTTCGATTTATAAAAGTAACCTGAAATATTGACGGATTATTACTTAGGTACATAATATATAATATCGATATTCTCGTCTGATAGGTACTTATAGGTATACTTGTGATTGGTGAGGACTAAGATGATTGGAGTGCACTGCAGTGTTAGAGAATAATTGAGGCTGAATCGACAACATTCGTCACATTAGTCACAACATTGGTACAGAATTGGTCGTGGATGCTTTAGCATTAGTTTGTCATGGCCTAAGCTAAGGGAACCATCCCATCATTTGCTATATAAACTGAGGAAAACCACGACGAAAACCTCAGTGTGATCGTATGATGGCTACAAGTTGTGAACTCAAAACAGATGTACAACATTGGTGCATTGTGCATTGGTCGTAAATGCTTTAGCATGAATTTGTCGTGGACTAAGCTAAGGGAACCATCCCATCATTTGCTCTATAAACTGAGGAAAACCACGACTAAAACCTCAGTAGAATGGATACAAGTTGTGAACTCAAAACAGATGTACAACATTGGTACAGCATTGGTCGTGGATGCTTTAGCATGAATTTGTCGTGGACTAAGCTAAGGGAACCATCCCATCATTTGCTATATAAACTGAGGAAAACCACGACGAAAACCTCAGTATGATCGTATGATGGTTACAAGTTGTGACTACTTGTAACTATCGAACATCGTCGATGACAGCTATATCCGTTTTTTGACATCTCTGAGAAATATCTTTAGCCAGGTATAACGGGGCAATTAGCTAGAACCTAACGGATGTCCAGCCAAAGTCCAGTCAAAGTCCAGCGCAGAGCATTTGGACGTAAATAAAGGGGGTCCAGGTTCGAGGCCCAAGAAGGAATCATATGGATTGTGGTCTACGTGATTCCCACTTCAAAACGCTCATAGGGCACTCCAGGTTTACTCACAATAAATATTTGAAACTTGTAAGTAATATCAGAATTATGCGAGCATCATTAGAATCACTTGTCAATCATACACAAATCGATTAGACTTGAAACAATATCAAATTCGGCGGCGAAGTTCAATAATTCTTTTGGTTTATTATTGTGTGATTGACGGCGATAATTAGTTCTATTATTATCATCACATCACACACTATAGTTATCTTGCAGACTCTTGTTATCTTTGTATATGAATCTAATTACATTATATGGTTTGCCACCGTGTTTTGTGCACAAAGCAAATCAATAAAAACATACAAAGCAAATACAAAACATACAAAGCATAATTTACATTATGACGCATTCAAAAATATACTTGTATATATTCTACTGAATAAAGATTATCTTATCTTATATTATCTTATCTTATCTTATACTGAATACATGAATACTGAATATCACACTAATATTACGTAATACTGTATTATCATAATAATCATAATAGTTTCAATTATACTTGTCTATAAAACAGTTTAGCTTGTCATTTTTGCTCGGAATTTTACAAATAAAAAACCTATTTGATCTACGTTCGAATTCGATTAGGACTTTTGCCTGTGTGGTAAAAAATATAGAAATTATATTTGATCAGTAAGAACAGAAAATTAATAAAAGGGATTATTGATCCTTTGTTGTCACGAGCTGCGTCAGTCGGCCATAAACACCCTTCATGAATGGAAGACGGCTCTCGACGGTGTGTTGTAAAATGCAAATAAAAAGGGATCGCAGGGTATGAAAAAGGTTGTTTTGCTGATGATCAGCTCGAAGCAAAAGTCCGGAAATCTACCTACATACGCGCTCGGCGGCCCTTAAGTGCAGGGCTAGGTTCAATGGTACCTAAACGAACACCGATATCATAAATATTAATAAATAATTAGGTACGTCCAATTAACCTGTTAGCGGCATTGAGTTGTACATCATCCCTTGACATTATTTCGACACTCACAACCTATTCAAGCTATCCGCTGATACCAGCTGTGTTTGACTATTTCAGCCATCAATAGACGTATTGACTTTCACAATCGGTGACAATACTACTTACGGAGCGTACTGGAACAGAGAACTGAGTCCAGGAAAATCATATCGGGTCACAGTTCTGTTGGTAATTGACGGAGAAACTGAAGGAGACGTGTCGAGATACGATGAACCTGGCCAGCCACCAGAGCGTCTGATTTCATCTGCTTGGACCATATCAATTCCAAATCAAACAGTTTCCGATACCAATTACGCGCTTTTCTCTCTATTTTTACTGCTTCTTCTCGTGCCTGTGGTATATTTTGTTGTTACAAGACATGGTAACAGGTAAAACAGATTCAATTTATTTATGAATGTAATAAATGATAATCTTTAATGTATTTTCACGTGATTTTATATTTTCAGTTGTAAATGCAACGCAGTAAATATGAAGAGAGCTCGGACCCTGATTGCACGTACAAACAAGAGAACATATGGTCAGTGTTTAAACAAATGTAATTCAATGATGAATTATGTATTTACCAATTTTGGTCGTGATTTGCCATATTTAATAAAACAATAAACATCACTAAAAATTAATAATTAATAATGTGTTAATGGTTTCCAGCAGCGGAAATGCGTGTTGTTTTGAAGCCTGCCATCCCAGAGCCATCTTCTTCGTCTGCAGATGAGAGTGGAGCTGCAGCATCAGCAGAGTATAAAGTTGTCAGTCGTCGAGTGCTGATCAGTGATCTGGCTGAGTATGTGAGGAAGAATCTGAGCAACGGAGAACTTCAACGACAGCACGCAGTGAGTTCAAACAAGATTAAACATCCATGGAATAAAATGCCTCCGTGAGGTTTAACTAGGTTTACAATCTCTCTATATGATAAGAAGAAGGGAAGTGCAAAGTGAAAAATATTTGGCCAAACAAGAACTCGAACCCTGATTCTTTAATTCCGGGCAAATGTTCACTAAATTACATTCACAGTAAGAATGACGACCTTGAAATTCTCTGTCAACTCAAGTCATTTGTATATGAGCTGCAAATTTAAAAGATTTTACCGCCGGTGGGATTTGTTGAGCCCACGACCTTTAGATTGCCGTACTAATGGCAATTTATTTATTTTAAATGTTAATACCTTACCATTTTCAACCAGGTTGGCTAACATGGATATGACTCGAAGAATCCTTCACATTTGCAGCTTTTATAATCCATATGACTTGTACAAGCTCAGGAAGTGATGATGCCAGATCTGCCAGATCTGAATCCCATCTGAGATTGTCAGAAAATGTCTATATTTCAAACATAACAGAGGCTCATTGCATCATGAGAAAGTCCATATCAGGTCGATGTTTGTCAGCTGTCAAGCGTGGATGGATATCCACGGTCTTCTGGCATCACCACTTCCTGAGCTTGTACAAGTCATGGATTATAAAAGCTGCAAAATTGAAGGATTCTTCGTAGCTCAGTTGGTAGAGCATTAGACCGGCAATCTAAAGGTCGTGGGCTCAAATCCCACAGGAGGTCAAATCTTTGAAATTTGCAGTTCATATACATAACATCATCCCATCTGAGATTGTCAGAAATTTCTACATTTCAAACCAAGTCATTTAGCTCAATTTTGAATACAATTTTAATGATTGATTAATATCTGTAATGATTTATAATGTTATTAAATTGGTTTGAAATGATTGCAAACGACGAATATTGGCTATCTAATAAATGGCTTAACTTGATGTTTCTATGTCGATCAATCTTACGAGGCCTCCGATCATATTGAACTCGCCGTGGCCTGCGATTCAGCGTTAGAAATCTCTAAGGAGAATGGAATGAACGAAGCGAATGCGCACCACGAACTAGACTACCGTTTGATGTCTGATACATCTCATCCGGGGATTCGGCTGGATATTTTTCACTTCTCATATCCCATCTTATTTTCCATAAACCCTGCAACTCTCTTTCTATTCGCAGTTGTTTCCAAAAGGTCAAACGAAACCCTGGGATTATGGACGTCTACCTCAAAACAAGGCGAAGAATCGTTATGGAAACCAAGTCGCATGTAAGACATGGCAGCTAGATTTCACACCAAATATCATGGGAATAAAAAAAAGATTGGGATAACCTAGATTATGTACTTACTTTTACCTACCCAGATATTTTTCTTAGATTTTGGCAAGAAGCATCCAATTGATTGATTTTAATATAATGTTTATGGTTCTCAGATGATGAAACGCGAGTTGTCTTAAACAAGCTGTCTAATGATCCGTTCTCTGACTACATTAATGCAAACTACGTAGACGTAAGTAAAGAAAATCACCAGTATTAAGAACAATGGTATTAACATATTCCTTACTGGCGGGACGAATATTATTTTCAACTTTAATTCGCCAAAATTAGCCCAGTAGGTAATAACCATAATTTGACGAAATTCAATACCTACCTAATTAATGTCCTTTTTGGACACAGAGTCCACTATAAATATTACAAGTCAGGAGAAAAATGCTAAAAGTATAAGATAACATGACATCTTGTTTCTTAAAGGGCTACAAATCAAGCCGATTCTACATTGCAACTCAAGGACCCAAACAGCAAACAATTCCCGACTTCTGGCGGATGGTTTGGCAAGAACAAGTACAAGTCATATCTATGTTAGCCAACCTGGTTGAAAATGGCAAGGTATCAACGTTTAAAATAAATAAACTAAGTTTTGTCATTACCTTTAGAATACGAACATGCACTAGAATTGCATTCTCATTCATATTCTGTTTAGCAAAAGTGTGAGCAATATTGGCCGGAGAATAAACAACAAGCTACGTACGGGCTGATCACCGTAACTACAGCTGATGTCCAGATGTTTGCTGACTTCATCTTCCGTGATTTACGCATTGCTTTCGGCAACGAACAAAGAAAGGTATGCGATTGCGCATTTATAACTGAAATTCATCATAATATGTAAATTGATTTCACGCGTACAAGTTTGTTACGCTAAATTAGAGATCCTCAAATTATACTTTTACTCGATTATTCAATAATTTTTATTCTAGATCTAAAGTTTGTTGACACAAGTTCGATCTTCTAGAATAAAAATGTTATATTATTGTTAATGTTTTTTGTAAAAAATTTAGGTTGGGTGAGTGGTTAACGCTCTGAACTTGTATTCCGGAGGCCCGGGCTCGATTCCCGCGGCCGTCCTTCCTGACTTGGGTTTTTTCGTGGTTTTCCCTCAGTCGACAGGCACTAATCCTACCTAATAGGAATACTAATAGGCCACGACCGCCTCTTTCCCACCTTCCATCCTTACCTACTCTTCATTGTCATCTCCCAATCATCCTCATAATCATTCATCCGTCGCCATTAGTCTCGCTGCAGAACAGTGCGACGTTAAGCCCCAGACAAAAAAAACTACTGATATCAAAGGTTTAAGCCAGGTATAGGAAGCGATGTGATATCGGTAACAATTAACAAACAGCGAGATTGAGATAAAAAGGGTCTACTTAACACTGCACACATCACATACCTTGTCTCTATATACTCACAAAACATTGTCAGAGGATACATCATGTTCCCCTATTCTGTACCAAGTACATCTTGCAAGTTATTCTTCCGATGATGGTTATTAATAATGGAGCATTCTGAAGATGCAGAGGCTAGAGAGTCTAGGTTTCTGATGGTAATTATAACGAAATGAACGTTATTTGTGTCTGTCATGAAAACTGTCGGCGATTATAAAAACAATTTTAAATACTATAAATGTATAACTTCAAATCTCAGGTGACGCAGGTCCACTTCACATCTTGGCCTGACCACGGAATACCACTCTACCCTCAATCAGTGGCCACATATCTCAAGAAGATGCTGGCCATTCCGCGTGGTTCTGGACCCATCTTGGTGCACTGCAGTGCTGGTGTAGGTCGCACCGGAAGTATCATCGTCATGGATGCCTGTCTCAGAATGGCGGCGGCAGAAGGTGAAATTGACGTCCTCCATTATTTTCAACGAGCACGCGCCAGCCGTGCGAACATGGTCGACAACTTTGTGAGTAACGCAGCCAATCTTAATATTTAAGAAAGTGTCTGACTTTTTTGAAGTTCATGGTTTATAGGTCCAAACTCCAAGGATTGTTTGTGATCTTAACGTTTGCCGAAATTTCGTGAAAAATTTTCCTCTTCAGGGTCAAAATCTCAAACAACCTTTGGATTAAGCAAGCATCAACCACATTAGGAGCAGAAGGCCATTTCAATGATTCTAAAGTTGAGCTCAAAAGCCAGTAACTCTGCCTTCATCCCATCTCATTTGTGATGTTTCAGTTTCAGTTTTCAGTTTATTATCCATTTTTACAGAGTGGTTACAATATGTAGATCACAAAGTATTGACCCAGAAGCCGTTACGCTTTATTAGGGCATGTGGAATATCTAATGATAATAAATAATAATAATATTAAGAACAATTATAATAATTATAGTAGAAGAAGACAATGTTTAAAAATAATAAACTAGGTTGTTGGTTACAGTATGATAATTGATAATTGTATACCATTATAATTAAAGATTATTAATACCTACTATGTTATCAGTAACACATGACATCAAAATGACACAAGGATTATGCACAACTTAGTTCCACTGTCTTCCGAAATAACGCAGGATAAGGCAAAACTTATTTTTTACTTTCTTCTAAATACTCGTCTATGGAATAGTATGCTTTATTTATAAGGTACTGCTTGAGTTGATGTTTGAAACTACCATATTCATCAATTCCCTTGAGCTTGTTAGGTAGTGCGTTGTACAGTATTGTGTTGCTGTATTGCGAGTTCTTCTGAGTGCATTTGGTTCTGAATTGTTCTACATGTATGTTTTGTGTCTGTCTTGTGTTATGTGTGTGTACATCCGTGTTTTGCGTAACATCTTTTCTTAGTTTAGTTGCTAGGAGAGATTCTAATATGTATAGGCTGGGGAAAGTTAGAATTTTGTATTTTATAAAGTGTTTTTTACAATCTGGTTTTTTGAACGAGTTTGTGTTTTTATACTTCAATCCAAACAACGCCCGTATTGCCTTCCTCTGCACTGTAAAGATTTTATTAGCATTTGTTGAGTTACCCCAAAATCTTATTCCATATCTTACGTGGGACTCGAAATTTGCATGGTAGACAAGCTTCGCTGTCTTCATATTTGTTATCGAGATGATTGTTTTGAGGGAAAAATATGCAGAATTTAATTTATTTAATAGTTTTTGACAGTGACTCTTCCAGTTAAGGTTCTCATCAATAGTTATTCCTAGGAATTTAGTCTCCTGTACCTCTTTTAATTCAGTATTATCGAATCTATTAGTGATTTTCATTTTTGTTGGTGTGTTACTTGTTTCGTTTTTTATTTTAAAGTTAATATAGTTAGTTTTCTGTGAGTTTAGAATGAGGTAATTGTCGTTAAACCATTTAGTAGCCTTGACGAGTGCTTCTTCTGTGTTTTGTTTAAGGGTTTCTTTTGTGTTCCCCTTGATTGTTATATTAGTGTCGTCAGCATATAGTTCTGATAGTGGAATGGTTTCTGGAAGGTCATTTATATATAATATGAATAACAGTGGTCCAAGGATGCTTCCCTGTGGGACACCGCAGGTAGTGTCTTGGGGTTCAGAAAGCAGTCTTAATTCTTTGTTGTTACTATCTATTGAAGTTATTTGGACGAATTGAATTCTGTTATGTAAATATGATTCTAATAATTTGAGAGCTACACCTCTTACCCCGTAATGTTCGAGTTTAGCCAGTAGAATTGAATGTTTTATGCTGTCGAAAGCCTTTGAAAGGTCGCAGAAGAGTCCTAATGTATGTTCTTTATTTTCTAGTCCTATTATAGTATTTTGAATGAATCTTTCTATAGTGGAAGAAGTGGATTTATTTCTTCTGAAGCCGCTTTGGTTATTAGTTAAAAGATTTTCTTGTTCTAGGAAAGAGGAAAGTCGAGTGTGTATTATCTTTTCAAAAATTTTTGAAATTGCCGGTAAAATTGATATTGGCCTATAGTTTTCAGTAGACATTTTATCACCTTTTTTGAAGATAGGTATAATTTTTGCTTCTTTGAGTTTTTGTGGGAAAATTCCTTTTTCAATACATGAGTTGAATATGTGTGTGAGGGGTATGGCTAGTTCATTTATAGATTTTTTTAGTAAGCTAGTGGGTATGTTGTCCATCCCATAGGAATGTTTGTTTTTTAATTTGGATGTTACTTTAATTAACTCCAACTCACAAGTAGTCTGCACAAAAAATGATTTAATTGGGCTACTAATTTTATTAAGGTGGTACTGGAAAGCATGTTTATTCGTTTTGATTAGGCTAGTGCTGTCCTTTGTGATGTTGACAAAGTCTGTATTAAAAATGTTGGCTACTCTTTTAGGTTCTGTGATCGTTTCGTTTTTGTGCTGAAGGACCAGATTCTTTGTCTCTTTGATTTTGTGTGTGTTAGTATGACTCTTCACGATTTCCCATATTACTTTTGATCTCTCCGTTCCTTTCTTTTCTAGAATTTGCTTGTTTATGCTCAGCCTTTTGGCTGCTTTAATGACCTTCCTGAAGGTTTTTTTTGTGTTTTTGTAGTGTTGTTTCAGGAAGACTGTATTTAAATGTGTTTGCAGATGGTACAAGCACTTTAAGTTTTTGGCTGATAATTTTATTCCCGGGGTTATCCAGGCTTGTTTTGAGGATTTTTGGCCGATTTTAATATTTTTAATTGGAAAGCTTTTTTCAAATTTAGTTTTTAGTATTTCTGCAAATTTATTATACTTATCATTTGGATCTTCCATAGTGTACATTTCATTCCAGTCCACCTGGTTTATTTCGTCCCTAAAATATTGGATATTTTCCTCATTGAAGCGTCTCGTTTCAATTGTTTTTTTTTGGGAGGGGGTTGTTTGTAATTTTGTTTTGACATATATCATCTGAGCTCTGTGATCAGATAAACAATTTTCTATGACTTCACTTGTAAATGTGTTGAGGGGTAGATTTGTCGCTATATTATCAATTGTTTTTGCTGTGTTGTATCTAAGATCTATTCTGGTAGCTTCTTTTATTGTTAGCCCGAGATTATGTGATGTTAAACAGTTAATTAATTCTATACTTTCGTTTGATTGGATGGCTGTGTTTATATTGAAGTCTCCAGCTAAGATGATGTCTTTGTTTTCAGCTGTGACTTTGTTTAATGCTTGGTCAAGCGTGTTGATAAATGTTTTGATATCTCCCCTAGGGGATCTGTATGTCGATATTATTACAATATTTTTTTCTGTGTTGTAATTAGTATTGTGATTTTTTTTCTTGTTTGGTTCGCTACGATTTATTTCTATTGATGCAAGTTCTATATGTTTTTCTATACTAAGCTGTCGAATATCTGCTCTTGCTTTGACTTCTTTTCCTAACTTTGTGTGTGTATATATTACGGTCCCTCCATGTTTATATATAGATCTACTGTAAGAGTCTCCGATTTTGAAGTTGCACAGGTTGACTGATTTTATCTCGTCTTCTTTGAGCCAATGCTCCGTTAGACATACTACATCTATCATTTTCTCCGTACCTTCATACTTATCTAAAAATATTTCAAGTCCATTTTTTGAAGATTGTATTGCTTGGATGTTTTGGTGCATAATGTTAAATGTTGCATTTGTTACAGGATTACTAATGATTTCATGAGAGCTGATTTTATGTTTGTTGTTTGTGAAAGTGTGCGATGTATGTGTGTTATTCGAGTCAATGGGGTTACAAGTACTTGTTTTTTGTGAGTGACTTGGGTTTCTTCCATGTCAGAAAGACTGTAATATCCTAGGTTTGGGCATGCGCTGAGGGCGGGTGTTCGTAAGATTCGGTTTCTTAATTGTCCCAGTTTTCTTTGCCCCTTCCTTTGCCCCTTTCACAGCGACCGGCTGGGCTGGGCTGGGTACCTTCGCTGCTCTCGGCTCCAGGGCTGGACTGGGCATCTTCGCTGCCCTCCGGATCAGGGCTGGGCTGGGTTTCTTCGCTGCACTCCGGATCAGGGCTGGGCTGGGTTTCTTCGCTGCACTCCGGATCAGGGCTGGGCTGGGTGCCTCCGCTGCTCTCGGCTCCAGGGCTGGGCTGGGTTCCTTCGCTGCGCTCCGGATCAGGGCTGGGCTGGGTTCCTTCGCTGCATTCCGGATCAGGACTGAGCTCCATACATTCACTTCACTTGGCTCCAGGGTTGGGTTGGGTGCCTCCGCTGCTCTCGGCTCCAGAGCTGGGCTGGGTACCTTCGCTGCACTCCGGATCAGGGCTGAGCTCCATACATTCACTTCACTTGGCTCCAGGGTTGGGTTGGGTGCCGTCGCTTCACTTTTCCCTGTCGCAGGGAGTGGTGGCCATGACGTCTTCATCGACACCGACCCAGACTTAAGCAGGGGCAGTGGTAGTGATGGTGGTGGTCCCCCGAAGGTAGTTAGGTCGCAGGATAGAAGGTCATCCAAGTCAAGTGAACGGTGAACTCTTCCTGTCTCGGGTATGGCCAATTCTTCATGTGTTCTTTCCTTCTTTGCTTTCTGCTGGCTCTTATTGTCTTTGTGCATTTGTTGTGCATTCAATTTGTCTTTCTCTGCTGTTATCACTATTTCTGAGATTTTCTTGCACAGTAGTTCCTTTCCTCTCATGTTGAAGTGAAGGCCATGTCTCGTATGATGTTCTCTCTTGATCTCTTCACATGAAAGGATAGTTGTGTTTATGATTGGTGACAGGTCTGATGTAATTTTTTTGTTAATTGTGCAAATTGTTGGTTCTGTTAGTGGGCAGTCATATCGTTTTGGTATTTGAGCTATAATGACTTTGTTGTTATGGTTCAACTTTTGATTTAGTGACGTCATGTTTAGTGGTTGGATAATTTCTCTCATTATCATCTCTTCTTGTCTTCTTTTGTCTTGTGGGTGGACGAGTAGTGAGTCTGTCGGGGCAATGTAGTTGATGTCGTTTGTACCTGCCAGAATTATGGTAAAGTCTTCTTCACCCTTTGACTTCATAGCCTGCCTGGTTACTTGTTTTACTGTCCCACCTGGGATGATGCTGGCTGTCACCTTGAATTTATTGCCGAGATTCATTTGAAGTAATTCACGGCATTCTCTGCCTTGACTATCTGCGTTTAAGTGGACGTGGACTTTTGATGATTTTGGTTTTGCTTGTGTATCTGGTGTAAGTATCAAACTTGCAGCTGTTTTGTTTGTTTGAAGAGCACCTCTGTCCTGTGCTGTCAACTTGTGGTTTATTTTTGTACTTGCTGATGTTTGGTTTGCTTGAAGAGTCTGGCTGTATGGTGCTGCTAACTTGTGGTCAGTTCTTGAACTTGCTGCTGTTTCGTGTGCTTGAGGAGCCTGTCTGTATAGTGCTGTCACCGTGTGGTCAGGTCTTGAACTTGCAACCGTTTGGTTTTCTTGAAGAGACTGTCTGTCTGAAGAGACTGTCTGACAGCCATTTTGATCTCCGTCGATTGAGCTACATAGATCAATAAATTTTGCTGAGACAGCAGCTAGCATTTTGCGAATGTCCTCTATCTGTGTCTTTACATCATCTCTCTTCATATGCACTAAACTCACGTGTGGAGGCTGCAATGTGTGTGTAGATCCGGGTGTATGAGATCCCATAGGGTAGTGCAGGATTCTAGGGTAGTTCTGCCACATGGTGTTTCTTTACTTGTCAACGCGATTTCCCGAAATTTAACAGTTTGCTTCACTAATTTAATGTTTATAACTTTAGATAGATTGTTTAAGATCTTATAATTAGCACTCACTTTGACTTTATTTTCCGTTTAATTCACACAGTATCAGAATACACACGCGAATGAAGTTCAACTATGATCTTTATTAGCAAACACGGATTACTCACTGCACTCAGCTTGACATAAAGTGAAAGTACTGTTATTATTAATACTTGTCTAGTGCGTAAACTTCGAAAATATTAACAGTTAAATAACAAAAAGAAAACAAAACACGGAGCACCTAGAACACACTTCCTCCCATGTCAGCCATCTTCACAGAAGGTGCTACCATTCATATTGAAAGAAAATACTTCAATGTAACTGTATTTGTTGACTTGACAGTCAATTTGCAATTGAAAGAGCTTGATTACGTGATTCCAAAAGTGCGCAACGCAAAGTCGAGAATATGGGCTTGGGTCTTTTGCTTCTGCAGTACAGAACTGCATCTTCTTTAGCTTCTAGACTCTCAGGCAATCTAGTTATATATGAATGAGAAGAAAGTCAATGATACGATAGTCGTTGTTTACTCTTTAAAAACTCTTTGTAAACTCTTCGTTTACAAAGTTACATTGTACTAACATGATTGGCAAGAATGTTTATATTTTTAGGAGCAGTACAAAATGATTTACATTGTACTGATTGAGTGCCTCCTGAATGATGCATCTGGAATAGATTGTGATGACGACTTTCCAAGGAAAGTTGAGAAGCTGAAACGATCCGGAGCTATGATTACCTTGTACCAACAACTGTCTCACAGTTTCTACACGACTTGTGACGAGAATAAGAAGCAGGAAGAAGAAAATAAACTAGTTTACAAGGAGAAGAACCGAGTACATCATGTCGTCCCAGGTCCAAACAACATCTAGCCACTCTATACCGATCTGTTACGCTACATTTGTCTAATGATTCAAAAGTCCATTAAAAATAAATTAAAATGTTGTGAGATCTAATTTTGTGAATTTTGTTAATAGGGAAGTCTCATGAAATTTTATTCTAGTAAATTTCTATAAATAAACACAAATAATAAAGACAAATACACTTATTACCTGTGAAATCTTAAATTTTCATTCATAAAAATCGAGTTCAAATATCATATGATTTTTGGCGGGAAAAACGGCCTTTAACAAGAATCAGAACTGTGATGTCATTTCCAAGTCTTGAACATTGTGTTGACATGGGGATTCCCTTGTTGCCATGGCAATATAGCAAACTGTGATGTCATTGCCAATTTTCCTGTTTTTAAATGAGAGGAGATCTATCAAACTGTGTAAATTAATTACAGGAGAACTATTCGTCCACCAACAAAAATAATACCACATCTGTGTTCAGCGACATCTCAACTTTCATAAAATAAATATTATTCTGAATTCTAATCTTCACGAGACTTCCCTATTGTGAAAGTAATTACATTTTGGATGGGGACAATGGTAATTGTTCCTAGTTTTGATTTATTTAGACTGAGTATACGAAAATATGACAGAACGAGATAAATGTGTGGTAAAGGAAGCGCATCTGCTAGAGCTGAAATTTTGTAATTTATACCACTTATTTGGTTTGCTGTATAGATTTTTTACAAACTCTTTCGAATGGTTGAAAGTGAAAAACAAACTCATCTGATTGGTTGAGCAGTGAAAAGATTCCGATCAAGATGAAATTTTGCAAGGTCATCAAGACAAACATTTGATTACATTATAAAAAAAAGTAATCCAAATCGCTACTAAACAAGAAGAATTATATACATTTCAGCTTATTTTTAAATAATTTCGTGCTCGCTTCTTAAAGTGGGTATTACACTATACAATTCAAGTTGGGCAATTTGAAATTCTAGCCAATGAAATATTGTTTTGCATGAAACTCTGAAATCCAATTGGCTTATGATTGAAATTGTCCAATCAATTGTCTATACAATTGTATAGTGTAATACCCACTTAACGCGATGCACAGAGTGATTTCTTACTAAATTACAATTGGAGACATTGGTGGGATTGTCATAATTTTATGATGAAAATAGTATAGTGCAATAAAATCAACATTTTAATAATATACATAATGAAATTAATATGCAACTAACATTACTTACATAGTTCTTAAAGCAACATAGAGCTGTGTAGTTTAGAGATATCTGGTTCATTTAAAATTAAACGTCACCAATAAAGCATTAACAGTTCCAGAACGAAAAACGAAACTGGGATGTGTGGTGTGATGCTACAATATTTTATGGTTATCTTAAATTGTTCGTAGTAATCTGTATTTAATAACGTGTCAACGAATTCTATCAAATTAATAATTTAAAAATACGTTCTCATTATAGGCAAAACTGGCAGAATCTTCTTATCGCGTTTGAATGATGACGAACTGACATCGGACTACATCAACGCAGTCACAGTGGACGGATTCCGCAACAAAGATCAGTTCATAGCAACACAATTCCCGCTCAAAACAACAGTCGGAGATTTCTGGAGGATGATCAGTGAACGAGAACTGATATTTGTTGTGGTTCTGAACAAACTGGATATGAGAAATGACAAGGTAACACGTTGGTTTTACTTACGGTTGTAACGCTTTTGGGGTGTCTACGATCTTTTTCGTTGAAGGAATGTGCGGCGTGAAAAACATACGGTCGAACGGGACTCGAACCCGGGAACTTCACTTGCCGGGTGAGAGAACCCGCAACTGAGCTACACATGCGCAGTTTCGGGTCCTCTCGCCCCGAAAGTGAGCGGTTCCGGGTTCGATCCTCGGTTTGGCCGGATATTGTTCACATCGCACATTCCTTCATTCTTACTCCACTCGAAGTTTTCTACAAAAAATCTAGTAGTTAAAAAGTAGTTTAAAAACAGTAAGATAAATTGAGAAGATCCACATCAAGGACACGACCGTGACACTGAAATATATGAATAAATATGCAATTATTAAACCATGAAATATTTAGCTGCATATTGTATTGAGGATCGACCATAAAAGTACAATATTGCCCCTGCTGTTATCAGTATAGTACGAATTAGTAGGAATAACAACAAAAATAAAAAAATAAACTTTGCAGTATGAGACCAATCCAATTGTGCATACTTTTTATGGTGACTAAAACTTTCTCCGTGTAGGTATTTAATATTTCTAGACATCCTCCATATTATAGATAAGAGCTTCCGCAGATTTTTCATTACCTATATGCTTTTCAAACTGTACTACATTTTGAAAAATTGTAAAGGGAACTGTAAATCATTTTGTGGTTTCTTCCAAGGTTATTGAAATTAAATTATTAGTAAACCCCTTCTCTCCAACTTTTGATTAAGTGAGAACACATGGTTTTAAACTTGGTACTTATTTAAATTTATTTAAAATGTAACGTTTGATATTTTTACAGAGCATGTGCAAGTTTTGGCCGAATGTCGGTCAGTTCTTGAACGTCACTGAGCTTGTGTCAGTGACGGGAATAGAAGAGAAAGAAGAGGAGCTTTGGACCACAAGAATATTCCACGTTACTGTCGTCGACAGCTTCTCGGTAAATACCTGCATTGTCACAAACTCATGAATATGACAACCAAATCATTCCGACTCTTATAAATGTACAACTACGCTGTCGCAACGTGCAGGGAAGAAACCGCGAATAAAATACAAGTTATAACATTTTTCTTCCTGGATTGATCAGGGCGATGTGTCTCGCGAATGGTCAGTGAAGATGCTGCATCTGAAGGGATGGGCGGTGGGAGGACCAACTCCAGCACCTGCCATCATGCTCAAACTCTGGCAAGAGACGGAAGTGGCTTACGAGAGCATGAAACCGATTCTAGTCAGCTGCTTGTGAGTGTTTAGTGTTTACAATACATTATTAAATTCATATAGTTGTTATTTCTTGTTATCTGAATTTTGGAAGATAGTTTGGAAGAGAATATTCATAAATAAAGTTCCATAAACCAGATTCTGAGAGTTGACTGATGCATGTTCAAAATTAACAGGATTTTTTTTATATCCTACACTAGATTATTATGTATGGGAATTATGGTAGTCATGGAGGCTGTTTTAAAATTTAGCAAAATTGTGTACTCTATAGTGGGAAGCAAAAAAAATATTTTTGCAACTGTGTTCATAAATTAAGTACACAATTATTGCATAATGGCATTTTGCTGCTATAAGTATAATGGTGCATAATAGTGCCCAATTTATGAACAGCTTTTTGATGTACAGTATCATCCACGACAAAATGGCATTTTCGAAACTTGAAAAACGTTTATCAACAAATTCAATAATTTTATTATCCAAGGCAGTAAACATGTGCACTTGTTTGAGCTAATAATGATCGCCCAATGAATTTGATTGACTGAAAAATGTTAGCTCATCATCAGAAGTCAGGTGACCTCTCAATTCAATGATAATAACAACCATTGATTATAATGGAACATGACCAGCAGTCATTCCAGTTTGTTCAGCGATAATTTTTTATTTTGCCACGTGTGCCGACAACAAATGATTTTAGAATTATTTCCAAGAAACTTAATACCATATTTGAATTGCATATTCGAAATTCATTATTTGTTCTTCAGAAAGTCTTTTTGTTGATTCTGTTAGCTTGGTCATGTTTTAAGTCTTTCTTCTTTCAGTGACGGCTCGACGGCGTGTGGACTCTTCATTGGTCTGTCTTTCATGATTGAGAAGATGAAGCTGGAGCAAGAGTGTGATGTGTCGCTGGCGGTGAGAACGATTCGACACAATCGAGCCCAGTTTGTGCCGACCAAGGTGAGGAGACGAAATCAGATAATGCTCAATATCACCATTGAATTCTAAATAATTTATACGCTAATCCAATTGAAATAATTAAACTTTTACGCCAAAATAAACTAGCAATGATGGAAAATCAACGGTTGTAGTTTATCAGTTGAGTCGAAAACACATAAAAGGTTTTGAAATTTATAGAAATGCAGAAAACATTATTATTGGAAAAATTTGAAACGAAAAAAGTAAATTTTAAATGAAATTCGTTTAAAAAATTAAGATCTCCAATAAAATTCCAAACAGAAATACACTAGGTATCTCTTTTTGATACGAATAACCTGTTCAGATGAATGAGCTGTTTATCAGAACAAAAATTCATGATTTCGCGCGACAGACTTGTTAAAGCTTATCGACATTTTATTTAAAATGTTTACGTTTTTGATTTTTTCTTAGCAAACACACAAAACGCAAAACACCTTTGCAAAACACCAGTTAGTGTTTTTTTCTCAAAATTCATCCTTCAAACTTACTTAAAATAAAACTTTATGTTGATTGTGGATATATTGGCATACCATTTCGTGAAATTTGAATTCCATCTTTTGATTTGGCAGATCCAATGGTAACAATTAATTATAATCAACTCTGTGTTCGTATTCACCTGACTACTTCACATTTACAAATGGTGACATAAGTAGGATACAAAATTCTCAGTTCTGAATTTTTTTATAAAAGTATAAAGTATTAATTGTGATCTTGGACATTTTGTTTTACTCATGAAAGTGGAAAGTGTATTGAGATAATTGCAATCTCGCTTACTATTGTAAATTTCACAAATGGTGGCAGATACAGGATTTTTAATTATCAGTTCGTAAATCTTGATAAAAGTTAGTGTTAATACAAAGCTGCTTTCACGCAAATAGTAAATACAATCCAATTCACATGTAATCCATTTTTAAGATAATAATTTCACAAATGGTGGCAGAAGTAGGATGCGATATTTACAACTTGTAAATTTGGATAGAAGTTGATGGAACTTGTGACGAGCCTCTAAACAGAAATTCTACAGATTGTGACCGTCGTAAACGATAAACTGTTATAAGTTTGAAATGTTGTTCTAGTAGTTTTAAAACTTTTGAAACAGTTGTATTTCAAATTCATCTTATTGTATTGGCAATATACCCGAGCATAACTTTTAGGAGATGCATTTTTGTGTAAGTGATCGATGATGACAAAGAAGGAGCAATTCATCCTCCAGACAACTTTGTCACTCCAACATTCAACATTGTGTTGGATACCTCGGTTCTCGTTAAATCACCGAGGTTAAGCAACATTGAGCGCGGTCAGCGGTTGGATGGGTGACCATTCAACTCTGCCTTGCCAGGTTGCTGCCGTTGGGCCAGAGAGAATGGGGTGTTTGGGGGTCAGTGTGACGACCTCCCTCCACCTGTTATCAGTCTCTCGACGGCGCGGGTTGTGGAGGCTCGTGCTGTGAATGTTACACCGTCCTTCGGAAGGGACGTTAAGCCGTTGGTCCCCTTGGTATCTTTCGTCAGGAGTAGGCTACATGCCGGTACCGGGTTTCCTCTCCTCCCTTCTCTATATTACATTCTCACTAGTGGAGCCTCGGTTCTGTTGAGAATATAGACTTAATAATAATAATAATTATATTCTATCTTCAATCAGACGGTTGCTCTCTTGATAACGGTAGAGGTTTCATTGCTCGTCGATGTTACTCAAGTTGTATGACTAATACAACATTCTACTTGCCTTAGTTTTAAAACAGAAAGTTTGTAAATGGTAGCAGATGCTGGATGGGTATAAGTACGTACACTCAAACCAATTAAAAACGGTACTCTGCACAAAATGGATTGGCTGCTGGTCACGTTCTCTGACAATCAATCCTTGTTAATATCAATGAAATCAGAGCTCACCTACTAGGGTTAGGTAATGCATTAGCACATCATGGGATGATGCCATCAAACCTTTATCAGACAATCCTTTTCATTCAGGTAACGCTTTTTATTTGTTCGAGTGTACATTTGAATAGAAGTTAAAGGTATTTGTATTCTTAAACCAATTTACTGAAAAAGTAGACGAACGAATCTTTCCAGTGACAAGAAATATCGCATCACGGCTCGCATATATTTAATATGTCAGGTAACGAATATTTGAAATAAAAAGTGGTAATCACCGGTTGATTTATTCATGGACTTCTCTTACAATATTATGTTTTAATAGGCAAACAATGCCGAATGTGAAAATACATCTCATATTTATGGTAATTCTTGAATCGACAAGACATTGAAACTGTTCTGCCTTTCCTAGTTTTCTGGTGGTTTAAGAGGCAAACGGAAGCGAACGGGAATCGCACGGTTCATCAGAGCGTTTTTTTTTTGGAAATTTTGTCTTCCCACTAAATAATTTTAAAAAATCAGATAGTAACGACCCATTACAGCCTAATAGACTAAATAATGCCACACACTGGAGTTCAATATGACCTATGGTACGACCTCAAAGTGTTAAATACGATATGAAGTATCTCTAAAACCTTCCCCATAAGGCATGTGCAAGTGTTCTGTATTTTCAAAAGTATTTTTCGCAAAAAATAATCATATTTTCATAACAAATGCCACTGATGAATAGTAGCACACTTTGTCAACGAATCTTATTAGTTTTCATAATTTGAACACGTCAATATAGTTTTTTCACAGTCTTGGTCGATGTTTTTATAGAGGGTTATAAAATGAGATGTGGTATTTATTTGGCAATATTTGCCCATCTCCTATGGCAATATTTGAGTGAAAGTTTCACAAATAGTAGCAGAAGAAGGATGCGATATTCTTTGTGCGGAACTTGATATTTTTTTGTGATTTTACAGTGTCGTGTGGAATATTATATTCTACTACCCGGTTACGTTCAAAATTTCAAGATCGACGATTTCACAGATGGTGGCAGAAGTGGGATTTTTCTATTTTAAATTCTTATGTTAGATTTACGTTTGGATATCTTTTTATATCATAAAAGGCTAATACTTGACTTACCGTTTTATAAGATTGCAGTAAATACACCATCTTTATCGCATTCAGAGTTATTGTTTGGGCATTTAACGTGGCCAGGGGGATGAAGAGTAAATTATTTGTAAATCCTTATAATGCGATTTCTCATTGATTCCAAATCCACCTTTTGCAACAGATGCATTTATTCCGTTCACTAACTCATTTTCTTCTCAGTATTGGCGTGCGTGCACATGAAATCTTTGAATCTGTATACCTTACTCAAAAAAATTAAATTAACTCGCAAATTTATCTTGAAATAGCATCTATTCATTTTTAAATTACATATTAATGTTTTTTTTCGTAATTTATTTGTATATTATTAACCTACTGCTAGCACATACTTTCCCGAGTGGTAAGCAATTAATATGTCAACCTGATATTGATAAAAAAAAGCTCAGAATGCATCAAAAATGTATTTTTAGATAATTCGGGGTTCAGGGGAATGAAAAACAACGTTCCACTTTAGTAATAATGTTAATAACTTCTCAAGCAATGTTTCAAGCTAATCACGTAATATTCCTCGGCCGATTTCTGATTTTTCTCTTTTTCTCTTTTCAGGAACAATTCCAATGGTTTTACGATGTTGCAATATCATATTTGGATCAATTCCAAACTTATGCCAATTTCACGTAAGGTATATCTGCAACATTTACCTGTACATCTGGGGCTGGATTCACAAAGAAGTATAACTTTATGACCAAAAAAAACGAATATCAATATTAGCTATTACCATGTTTTACCGGCATATCTTTATGAATATAATTGTTCATGTAGCCATTTATAATGATAAAATAATACGTTTTAACATGGTTATATCATGGTAATAAAGATATTGGTAGTTATAATGCTGTACCGGCATTAAGTTATGCCGGAATAAGGCTTAAAACCTTTTGTGAATCCAGACCCTGTACATCTGTATTCTGCAACAACAAATATTTTAATTTAATACATTTTTTGTCAGTTTTCTTATGAACTGTGTAGAATTAGAATAAAGAATTAGACTTAGATATCTCATAATTAGCAGAACTCATCCATGATGTTGATAACAACATTGCCTCACTCTTAAAATTGGTTACACAATATAATCAATATAACCAATCTGGCTCCAGATTGGTTATATTGATTATATTATTATATTGGTTATATTTAGTCTAAAATGGTCTCAAAACATTTGTTATTCTTTTAAGGAAGTGATGCATTCATTAGGCAATATGACAAGTAGAGGCAGGGCATTACTGAATAATGGTCAAGGAAAGAGGAATGTGATTTTTTAATGTATTTATAATAGAAGATTATTATATGTTTTTAAGATTAGTAATTGAGGGGACGCATGAACGCACAAGTTAATTTCAAGAAACTGTTTTTAAAATATTGAAGTTTGTCTACAATTGACAAACTCGCATTTGAAAACTTATGGAAATATGTGAATTTACTTAGTTAGTGGCACTAAGTGTGTACTTTGTTTTCGACTTCTCAAATATGTATGCAGGTTATTATTCATTCGCAAATCATTAAAGCATTCTTAATGCTCAGGTGTGCCAGAAACGTTTGAAAATATGGTCAGGTTGTTTAATATATATATATTTAGGTATATTTTCTTTAGTCGTAATTTATTTTACTCTCTATTATAATGCATAATAATAAACCATAAATGTACAAATAAAAGTACAAATAAAATAAAGTAGCTTTGTTACAGATTAATTCTCCTGAAATCAATAGAAAATTTGAAGAAATCACTTCGAAATAAATGGGAAATAACAGATTTAAGTTTTGGTAATTTTCGATACCTACCAACATAATACCTATTTCCTTTTGTGCCAAACTTCTACAAAATGATTCCCTTCCGTTGTTTGTGGTGATAGTGCAAAAAGGTGGGAGTGAGGGCACTTTTAAATCTATTTTGAGATGTATTGAGATGTATTTTGTTTAATTATTCAGCATTGTGGCACTTCGAAATAATTTTTTTAACGTTTTTTATTTACAAAATGCAACTACAGATAACACTACAAAATGTTTATTTTTTCCTGATATCCAGGGAGAGGCCGGAGCCCCCCCCCCCCCCCCCCCCACGCCTTGCGCCCACTCCCAGCCCATGAACAGGGGGTCGGGGGGAGGGCACCCCAGCAACATGCAAGTCCGGGACGCACAGTCCCGGAATTTTTTTTAATTTCAGAAGTTAATTTGGTGCGTTTCTACGCGATTTTGGCGCTATTTTTATCTCGACAAATGGTGTCTTCAGAGTTTGTTCAGACTGACAAATTCTCTGGAATGATACCTATTATTTTGAAGTACAATATAGTGCTGTTTTTGAATCTCTCATGGGGGGATGGTGAAGTGGACAAATTAGCCATGGGGGGATGGAACCATTAATACATCCCGCCCGCCCCCCCCCCCCCCCCCCCCCCCCAATTCGACCACTGAGAATGGGAAAAATAGAAGTTAGAAATAGATGGTCGAAACTTAATTTGTAATAATTTGCATCGAAATAAATGTTTTAATGTTTTTTATTTACAAAATGCAACTACAGATAAAACGCTACAAAATTTTTATTTTTTTACCGACATCCAGGGGGTGTTAAAAATACTGGCACAACCCGGACCTCCGGGCTGAAAATCCAGAGCGTTAGTCTAGTAAAAAAAAAAAAAATATAATAAAATTAATGGGTTGCCAAGACTAAATTATCCTCACAGGACATAATTCCTCATTTGAAGCATTGACCAGTGGACAGTAGTGGACGTATTGCCATTACATTTTTTATCATATCGTATTTTACATCTTTTGTCAGGGGGTGTTAAAAATACTGGCAGAACCCGGACCTCCGGGCTGAAAATCCAGGGGGCTTACCTAATATCCATTTAGGCTTTGACTTCAGTGGTGGAATAGCATTGTTCTCCTAGTCCAAGGCTAGTCCCGCAATGTTATTGATATAGCTATGACCGGGACTTCAAATAACCCGACTAGTGGTTTGTGATATTAAATGAGGGTCCAGAGCGTTAGTCTAGTAAAAAAAAAAAAAAAAAATCCAAAATTTATGGGTTGCCAAGACTAAATTATCCTCACAGGACATAATTCCTCATTTGAAGCATTGACCAGTGGACAGTAGTGGACGTATTGCCATTACATTTTTTATCATATCGTATTTTACATCTTTTGTCAGTAATCTGGCATGTATAGTAATGGTTGAGTAGATTTACTACTATTAGTACAATATCTTGATTATAATATTATGCACTAAATACGAAAGAGGCTGGGATTGGCTTCATAGGATTTCATGTTTTAGAACTGGAAAACGAATAGATACTCAAAAAAAAAGATTAGTACAACCGTAATGGTTCTATCAAAACACGGACTGAAATATCGCAACTTCAACCTCTTCTACTCAAGTTGTCTTCCACTAGGTCGGCGATCATCATGGCAATTGTGTCTCTGGATGCTGTCGCTCAGATAATGTATTCGTGGTCTGCTCTGCCCATGGTAGAAGAATATTACCGCCTAACCAGTGATAATTCCACTATGTGCTCTGCCCACACCAATCGCTGGTTCTCGAGCAGCGAAGTCCAGGTGCGTAGGAACTAAATTTGCAAGGGGGGGATAATACTTTAAAAGAATTTGAGCTGGAGATACTAGTGTCTACGAAGACCATGGGTGATCTGAAGGGTGGGGGCGGGGGGGGGGGGGGGGGTCCAGCGACCGGGAACAAATTTAAATTTCAGCCATGAATTTGGTGCATTTCTACGCGATTTTAACATTTTAAGCATATTTTTATCTTGACATAAAAATAGAAGAACATAGGGAGAAGAACTGAATCAGAGGGGAGGGAGTTCCCCCATCCCCCCCTTCCTACGCGCCTGGCGAAGTCCAGTACCTACTTCGACGGCATTGCAAAATTCTGTAGTTTTTATTAGGTCTACCTAGTACCTACTCAAGATATGACCGAGTTTTACGAATATATGCTTTATTGGGTGCATTCCATATTTCACTCTGGCCGTACCATTTCATGACGTACACTCAAACCAATAAAAATCGGTAGGTAGGTACTCGAAAAGAAAAGGATTTGCTGATTTAGGTTTGATGGTATTATCCGATGAAGTCTATGCTAACGCATCATCTACCTCTAGTAGGTGAGCTCTGATTTCATTGATAATAACAAGGATTGATTGTCAAGGAACATTACCAGCAGCAAATCCTTTTCTTTTCGAGTACCAATTTTTATTGGTGTGAGTGTACCTCTACTTAATCCCATAGGTAGGTACTAATTCATGTGTTAATATTCCATGAAAGTATACATCAGGACACACAGGGTAAAAATGGTGCATAATAATAGTGTAAAATTGCAGTAAATCTTTAGTTTGTGTTGATCTAAAACATTATCTTGTATTACATTTTATGTTGCTCCAAAACTAAAGTACTAAAAAGTAAAAACCTCCCGAGCCAGACCAGATCCATGAGAATGTTTTAAGATTGTAATTTACGAAAATATCAACAGGTAGGTAGTGTAGTATTCTGATCACATGAGAAGTGTTTCAATAATACAAATCTGTGTAAGTCACACGTTGGTCTTGTTCAGTGATTGAAACTGTAGCAATGGCATCCTTGTTTTAACCTCAAGAACCAGAATATATATTTTTTATATCAATGTAAAGCAGAGGGGATTATTTTGGAAACAAATATAAAAATATTAATTAACCCAGCAAACACACGACTGTCAGTTTTATGCTGGACCTGTATCATAACGACGACGGAGTGTCGGCAACGGCGATGGTGCGTCGCATGTAGATACCGATTTGATGCCGGCCCACTACTGACAAGCGGATATATCAGCCCTCGGACAGTGTTCTGCTATCGGGCCAGTGCCGCACTGGCTGACACTATTCAGATATATCCGCGTGTATCACAATGCCGGTGTCGGGCCGGTGTCTGTTGCCAGACACTATTCAGATATGTCCGCGAGGTGTCACCATGTCGGTGTCGGGCCGGTGTCTACTGGCGGACACTCTGCGGATATGTCGGCACGGTGTCCACATTGTGCCGGGCCGATGTCGCCGGGAGCGCGCGTGTTTCGAACATGTTTTTCACGTACCGTCGCATCGCCGTCAGACTGATGCCGGCCCGACACTCGTTGGACACAAATATGACACTCTCAATTTGCCAACACAAACCATGGCGGCCTATAGCATTTTCATGCATCATTTAGAAGAATTTAATAGTGAAACAAAAATCAAGAAATATGCCTCATATTGCAACGAAACAGTCTGATTTTGCAAAATAGAGTAGATTTTGTATTTCTAATACATTTTATAACCTTTGATTGAAGTTTTACCCATTCATATTTGTTTTAAATCAGTTTAAAATTTGTTGTATCCGCACGATGCTGGCCCAGTGCAAAACCGACACAAAAAGGACACCAAGTATCAATTATCTTTCAATTGCACTATTCAGCACATCAATGATCAAGGTGAAGCTATATAAATATAAAGATTATTTCATATAGTTTATTAAACATCAACAGTTATTTTAGAAAATCGCACAATGAAATTTAAATTAATTGTTTTGTGTTAGTTATTTCAAAATAAAACGAATGATAGAGGCAGCGTTCGTGTCTTTTCGGTTCGGCCTTCGGGAGCTCGGTTTCGTGATGGGGTGAGGGTGGGTGAGGGAGGTCATTCAAGCAGTCCAACGGTTTTTATCTTGACTACAAGTTTGATTTTTGACGCTACACTACAAGAAGCAAAGATACAACTGCTAATCAACTGCTACCCACCAGAAGACAATTGTTAATTGCAGGGTAAGTACCAATTTCTTAACACGTAATGCAATAATGTAACTCTGTGTCTCTAAATGAACTAACAGCATGTAAAAACGTCCCGCATTACGCGTCCCTCCACTCGCAGTTCTCTCTCTTTCCAAATAATTTAAGTTGTTTGCAGCAGATTCTGTACAAGAGGGTAGTAGTATAATTACATTACGGAAACATACAAATAATTTTAGTTGTACAGATCTCCATATTTAAAGGTATATGTTAATTCAATTTTGTTCTACCCAATTTTAATACAATTTTAATTTAATAACTTTCAAATTATGTCACATCTTCGAAATTAAAAACCGGACAATAATTCTACGTCTCTTAAAAATAAAGTATTAGTAAGCATATTAACATATTTCAACATATATTTCAAGCATATTTCAACCCCCTCCCCCCCCCCCCCCCCCCCCGTCATCGTGTCCTTGCTTGTCTATAGAGGATGGGAGCGGGGGAAGGGTAGGGGGAGTTGTTTGCTTCCCTCCAAGGTTGCCTTATGACCATTTGACAATAGAAAGGGATAGAGTACCTGCGCTTAAAAATAGATGTATCAAAATTATCAATAATTGAGAAATTGATGTGCAAGATCACCTAGATTTAAGGACAATTAATGTATTCGTTTTTTATTTTTGAAAATCGATCAACTATTACCTAGGTAAAGTAGTAGTAAAATGTCACAAATTTTACGTTCACTTATTTTATGAACAATAAATGAATGTTTTATGTACGATGCTTAATTTAAAAACTATCAACACGGGGGGCATTGGAGGAAAGAAAGTATTTTAAGTTGTGATTATCTTGATTGTTGGTAGTTAAAGTGTTCGTTCATCATCAAGACAAGTTTTCAATTTGTATTTATTATATGAAAATTGTTTGTGTTTTAGTTGCTGCTCTGCGAAATAAGATCCTACACAGCTGTATGAAGAAAGATGATGTCTACGGCTGGTGCCTTGGCTGCGAAACGCATCAGACTTGAATTTACGTTCGTTATTTTTGTATATTTGTGTCAATTCTAAAACCAATAAATAGATTATTCGTTTAAATCAAAATTAATTATTTCCTCCCTTCGTTTCCCTCAAATAATAATTAAAAAAATCAATCAATTAATTAATTACCAATAAATAATCAAATTATGAATATTTAGCAGGAAGGGGGTGGGGGAAGGGGGCGGGATTCAATGCAGGAATGGTATCCGCATTGTATCCGATATGTAACGGAATGGTGTCCAAAATGTTACAGAATGGCGTCCGATATGTATCAGAATGGCGTCCGAAAGATATCAGAATTCTGTCCGCAATGTGTCAGAATAGTGTTCGAAACGTATCGTTTTGATGCCGGGCCAGTGTAGTACGCGCATCTAGTCTTTTAGTGAGTGTCATATTCGTGACGGAATAGACGCGGATATGTGACTGCTTGGTGTCCGCTGTCCGATAATAAATAGGAGGCGGCCCGGCGGACACAATTTTGCCGGGCCAGTGTCAATGTGCGACACCGGACCGGCGCCGTTGGTAGGCATCGGCCCGGCACAAATCTGACACTCTGTGTTTGCTGGGAAGTACCTACAGATCAGTCAGCATTCATCAATTCGTTAAAAGTATATAAGGATGTAAAGAATAATCAGCTTCTTATATTGATACATTATTAATTTATTGTATCCATATATTTAAATTTTCATGTGAACAGAAAAATATAATATAATGTAGGTATTTCATTTGAAAAGTGTGTTTAAATTGAAGCTCTTAGAAAATTGAAAATTCGTAACAAGATGAGAGAGAGATCTGCACTAATAGATTCAACATATGAGCGGGAAATGCATTTTTAGTAACAACAAATTACTAAAAGTATAAAATCAAAAATATATTTTTTAATATTTTAGGAATAATCATTTCTTATAAAATTATCATTCATTGCTGACAGGATTTGACACGTAAATAACAATTTCAGACTAGTAACTTGGCTTCCATCTGCTTGATTCGTTTGGCGAGATAATTTGAACAAGCAACGGAGATAGGAGGGTCCTGCACATTGACGACCGCAATGTGCAAATAGCTGCCATACTGGAAACAAAACAAGCCAAGGTCAAGCCTCAGAACACGTGGCTTACATAGGACCTTTGGATTGGATAACATCGGTAGTTAGTGGGCAAATAGCCAATGAATCCAATTGGCGAGAATTCCACAGCCAAAAGGATGCACTATATTCCACTAACCATTGATAGTTAAAACTAAATCCAAAGTTGATCCTACCCGGCCTTAATGATCAATCGACAATCATACACCACATAAACTTACTTCATTGCATTTCATCATGACACGTAATTTAAATACAAATTCACTGAATACGGCATTAGAAAATATTTCTTCGTAATCATCAAGATCCCTTTCTTTCAGTTTTCCAAGATTTTCGGCAGAGATATTTAATATTTTTTCGGCTTCTTTGTGGAAGCAATTTACAAGTTGGCTAGTTGTTTCATCTGCTATGTTCAACTATGGAGAAACGAAAATCACTTGTTAGTTGTTACAATGGTTTGGAAGGATACAATGTAATATCAAGATAAACAGACATAAGTAATAATCTACCTCAAAAGCAATAAGGTACTTGAAGCCATCGAACTCACACGCACATTTCTCGCAGCGATATTTTCCGTTGCGTAAATCCTTAACCTGCAAATACACATCCAGATTCACTAAAAACAATACAACAAAATACAAATACATTATTAAAGTTTAATAGTTAGGTACCTGCAGTAATATTGGAATAATACTTTTGCGAAAGGTTTCAGAAACAAAGGGTAGTCTAGGTAATTAGTTAGTGGGGAGTTTTGGCATATAATTATTAATTGTGTAAACTGTAGTTTGTTTGTGTGCTAATTATTTAATAAGCAAAGAGTGACTTTTTATAGTATATCAAATAAAAAAAACAGTAGTAGTAAGTACTTACACCCTTACTGCAGAAGGAATTGAGGCATGCCTTGTAAACTGCACAGTAATGATTTGCAAAGAGAATGGTAGCCTTCACAGTTATATAATCTGTCACATTACGAGTGCCCAGACCCTTCTTGTCGATGTCAACCAACTTGTTATGCAGAAATTCAAATTCAGCAGGAATTGGAATACTCGTGTTCGGTGGTGCTTCATACCAATTGCGCAAAGCGTCTGCCTCAGGAATGACTGGATTTATATTAACTTGGCATATAGCAGTTAGACTGAGATCTTTCCTATTGCCATACATCTTCAACTTTGCTCCCTTGATTGCCACAATGTGATTAAGACAACCAGCAAAATCCACAACTTGTGCACCCCAAACAGTAAAATATATCTGGAAAGAATGAAGTATGGAGAATGACATAATAGCTGAATTATCTTTATCAACCAATTCTGAAAATTGTTTGCAGCATAATCTATTAATTTTTTAATAATTTTGCACACCTATTTTACCAGTTAAGAGATGATAACTCTTACAAAAACTAAACTCTCAAGTTGCATTGCTCAAAAAATTTGACACTGTCAAAAAAGCAGAGACATTTGTCATTTATACGCTCTTAGTATGATTATGTTAATTCTCAGTTCATGATTAGTAGTAAGTGCCAAATTATTTTAAAACAAGGCCCATGTAACCATGATTGGTCGAAAATACAATGCAGTCGAAACAGTGTTTAAGGATAAGTACACTTGGCACAACTAAGATTGATTGTTCAATAAATCTGATTGAGTGAAAAATGTAGATTGCACCATCAGAAGTCAGTCCAAGCAATCTCCTTGTCTCACTCTAGTAGGTGACCTCTCATTTCAATGAAAATACCAAGCTTTGATTGGTAGGTATGGAAAATTACCAGCAGTCATTCAAATTTGTTTACTGTTCAATTTTTGTTGTGCCGAGTGTACATACATTTCTTAACAGATTATGAACTTTTGATTGCCAACATTAAGCGAAAGTCCAAAGTTGTATCCTATGAATACTAATACATAGTTGTATGTTTGGCTATGTTGACTTAAAACATAGTGCTGTTATGTGCACTAATTTACCAAATTTGGTTGCAGATTAAGAATTGAACTTCAACATTGAAATGGCATTAACATATATTAATTTTCAAATATTAACTGATATTTGAAATGGCTTTACTCTCGTCGTACCATGAAGCAGCATATTTCATGAATTAAAAAGTGTACAATGGAGATGTCTCTCCATCTGATGTATAATATGTTAAACTATCTCTCCTCAATAAGTAAGTTCATTAGTAAAAGAATTAGTGTGGAATGTAATTCAAAATAATAAAATCCATTCTGCCTAACTAAATGAAAATGACAGTTAGTAGCTCACCGAGGTGTTAGATGTGTCGATGATTCGCATATCTCGTGAAGTGAAATTCTTGCCAGTAGCCTTTGAAATACTAGTTTTAGGCTCAGCCAAAAAGTTGCATATGCCGATGACATCTAAAATTAACAAAAAAAATACAACATACAAATCTGAAGACATATTGTCTATATCCTAGCAACTTAGCAAGTTCAGACCATTTAATGACTTTCAGACTTAATCTCATGTACACCCAACAAATCATAAAACGGTATTTGATCGAAACAGATTGGGTGATGGTCAGGTTCCTTGACAATCAATCCTTGTTATTATCAATGAAATCAGAGCTCACCTACTAGAGGTAGAAAACGTGTTAGCATAGACTTCATTGGATGATGCCATCACAATTTTTCAGACAATCCATTTCTTTCAAATACCGTTTTATGATTTGTCGAGTGTACCTACCTACATTATTCATTTTATTATAATTTTGATAAATTATAGTCTACACCAAACATAAGTATGTCTAGCTCTTGATAACCCATTGAATAGTGAGTAAATACAGTATATACAGTGAAAATTGTGTCTACGGGTACCCCCATATCAAGTCAACTTGGTTGAACCTAGGACGATTACTGGGGGGGGGGGGGGGGATTGGCATCCCGTGTGACTTTGAAAACCATGTGTGTGATAACGGAAATGCTGCGCTTTTATAACAGTTGAAAATACCTCGAATCATTCAATAAAATGTCACACAATATATCTCTCACAATTCGTTAATCTTTAAGGAAGACAATGATGTATCTCAGACATCAACACGTTGCCTAAGTGAGACGTAGTGAATAAAGTGCTGAAGTGATATTTTTCCGTCGGCGCAGGTTTTAACATTTTGATCTAGTTCCTCGAGATATTAAACCTTTCAAAACAAGTATACTACACAACATAATGGATTTAAAAATACAATCAGACAATGCTCTGCATTGTAATGAAGACAATGATGCTACACACATATCTCTCCAATATTTTATTGACGATGCAGCAAGAAAGGCAACATTTCCCTCGTCAGTATCATACATGGCCAAATGCGTACTGCATCAGCTAACGTGGGTGACGTCATTAGGTTGCCAATCCCCCCCAAGCTATCATCCTAGGTTGAACATGTCAAACGTAACCAAATACGGGCATACCTGTTGGAGCCATTTTCAGTTTGCATGAGACACATGCATAGGTACAAGTTAAAGCGTTAAATTTGAATCTTGTCACATCAGTTCATTTAAGCTCTCAATTACTTGTTTCATTAATTAATGTAAAAACTGTGAAACTGACCAACAATAGTTCCAACAGGAAGATGTTCTACCACGGCTAATGGAGTAAAATTCAATTTGTCCTTTGGAATTCGCACAATCTCATGGGTCCTATGAGCCATTTCAATGCCCATTTTTGCATTATCTTCAGACTCCATTGCATCGTCTTCAGATTCCATTGCATCATCTTCAGATTCCATTGCATCGTCTTCAGATTCCATTGCATCGTCTTCAGACTCCATTGCAACAGCAGTAGGAATACGGCTCACACGTGATGCCGACTCCGACCAATGGCGCAAAGTCTTTGCTTCTGGTATGTCTGGATTGATGTTAAGAATGCTGCTGGGAACTAATTCGAGATGCTGTCTATCCTTAATCATGTTCAACCTTGCTCCCTTGATAGCCACGACAGAATATAACTGGCCATCATCGTTGAGAGCTAGACTCTCCGACAACATCAAACATATCTGAAAAGAATTATGTAACTCAACATTTGGAAAGAAAATACTTCGTAATTGAGTATATCACACCAAAATTAAGTGAATCTAATTGAAAATGTAATACGTCGTATTTACATTTTATATCAATTGTTCGTTTTCCATATTCTTTCTATGCCTTCTATTTTTACACAAATAACCATTAATAAAGATTATTGATAGTATTTAAACGTTTGTTCCTTGATAATACGCTTGGATGTAGATTAAATTAAAATGATTCTTTTTTGCAGATTCACAAACTACATATTTATTTACATCCTTTGGTAGGTATTTATTTACAATTTATTTATTTTGGGAACCGTCCAAAGATAATGTTTTAATTAAATTATTGGTAATAAATAACTTGATCTCTAGCAACCGATGTTAATCTAAATAAATGCAGACTGTGAATACTTGTAAGAAACTCACCGAGCTGTCTGAAGAGTCGATGAGTTGTACTTCTTGGAATGACGTATCCTGGGCGCGAGTGCTAGACATCATGGTGCCAGGGTCAGCCGTAGCATTGCAAATGCCAATGACATCTAAAAAAGATGAAATTACTTAGAGGTGCATCAACAGTTAAGATATCATTAGTCATTACATTAATTGGGCAATGTATTTTCAGTTAAAGAGAGGCAATGATATGAGAGGTGTCAACTTGGAGGCTGCCAGAACGGGGGAGTTCCCAATAATTCTAAGACACTGTAATAGGTAACTTTGTTGATTTCCATCAAATATCAACTAATGTGACCTTGAAAATGAACATTTGTTTTCTTGTGTTAATTTTGTCTTCACTTTTATCTCGAGGGGGGAGGCCGGCCCCAGGGGCCTGCAAATTTGGGGAGGGCATGGGACCAGGTCGACCCTGAACTGCACTTAGTTGGGACCATCTCGACATGTGAGTTGGCCCCTTAAGCCCCACCACTGCAAGGTGTCAAGGTGTCAGTCCATTCAATGCACAGTTTCAATGTTCAAGTGGTTTCACATGAAAACAGAGCTTTAATATTCATTTAAATATAAAATTAAAATAAAACTGTGATACTGACCAACACTTGTTCCAACAGCAAGCTGTGCTAACTGGCTGATCGGAGTGAAATTGTACACGAGGTTTGAAGTCGGTCCAACTACAACATTGGTCATATGATCACCAAATGCCTCCATCTTGATTGTGTTATCTTCAGATTCTTCTTTAACAGGAGTAGGAATATTTGTTTCAGATTTTTCTTCAGCAGCCGTAGGAATATTTGTGAGCTGTGTTGCATCAAACCAATGGCGCAAAGTCTTTGTCTCTGGAATGTCTGGGTTGATTTTAATTTCGCTGCTAAAAGTGAGCTCGAGATTTTTTCTATTGTTGTACATCTTCAACCTTGCTTTCTTGATTGCCACAATAGGTTTAAGCTGACCATCAAAGTCGATAGCTTTTTTCCCCCACAAAGTGAAATATATCTGAAAAAATACATTTTGAAATAATTCTTTAAAATAACATATTTTAGTAATACTAAAGTATATTTTAGTGTTTTATTAGTTTTAGCCAAAAAAATAAAAGTAATGATAAAATAAAACAAAGATTCAATTATAGAATTAGATTCTAAATTATTCCTCTCATATTAAGGACTAATATAACTTTAAATCCTTAATTTTTAACAGTTCATAGTTGACAGTAGGCACACCACGTGCATAAAAAGATTTATAAACATATTATTTTCAATGGTTGGTAAGTAACAACCAAACAATTTGTTCACTCATTTTACTCCCAATTCCCACATAATAAGCAACTAATACATAACTTGTAGCAGAAAAGAAGTTTGCAAAAATTCTGCGAATTCAATGTACGTAACTACCAAACAATTTGTTCACTCATTTTACTCCCAATTCCCACATAATAAGCAACTAATACATAGCTTGTAGCAGAAAAGAAGTTTGCAAAAATTCTGCGAATTCAATGTACGTAACTACCAAACAATTTGTTCACTCATTTTACTCCCAATTCCCACATAATAAGCAACTAATACATAACTTGTAGCAGAAAAGAAGTTTGCAAAAATTCTGCGAATTCAATGTACGTAACTACCAAACAATTTGTTCACTCATTTTACTCCCAATTCCCACATAATAAGCAACTAATACATAGCTTGTAGCAGAAAAGAAGTTTGTAAAAATTCTGCGAATTCAATGTACCTAACTTCCAAACAATTTGTTCACTCATTTTACTCCCAATTCCCACATAATAAGCAACTAATACATAACTTGTAGCAGAAAAGAAGTTTGTAAAAATTCTGCAAATTCAATGTACGTAACTACCAAACAATTTGTTCACTCATTTTACTCCCAATTCCCACATAATAAGCAACTAATACATAGCTTGTAGCAGAAAAGAAGTTTGCAAAAATTCTGCGAATTCAATGTACGTAACTACCAAACAATTTGTTCACTCATTTTACTCCCAATTCCCACATAATAAGCAACTAATACATAACTTGTAGCAGAAAAGAAGTTTGTAAAAATTCTGCGAATTCAATGTACGTAACTACCAAACAATTTGTTCACTCATTTTACTCCCAATTCCCACATAATAAGCAACTAATACATAACTTGTAGCAGAAAATAAGTTTGCAAAAATTCTGCGAATTCAATGTACGAAGGAAAGGGACCTAGTATGTGATTATTTTTAAATTTAATGCTCTTTATTACGTATAGTAGTGTGTAATTTCCAATTCCATGTATGTATTTTTAACATGTGATTTCTTTTTAAAATGTGACAAATATTGTACCTATAGGTATTTCAAATTTAATGTATTTAAATTAGCAGAACTGCTATCTAATAAACATCTATCTAGACCTCTCTGTACATAATGTATAAGCTCAGTAGGTACTGTAGGAAAATAAGTTACTTACTTCGCTATTTGATGAGTCTATAATTCGTACATCTCGGGAAATGTAATCCTGGCCTGTAGTGTTTGACACCGTGGTTCTAAGCTTAGCCACAAAGTTGCATATGCCGATGACATCTAAGAAATTAAATAAAGAGAAAAAATGAATGAATTTTTACTACACTAATTGAAGAGATATGCTTCAGAGATATGCTTTTGACAGAGAGGGATTTGTTAATTTTCTAGTCCTAGGAATTTCATAAACAAAATAAGTAGAGATGGGACAATTCCGATCCCTTGAAACGATTCTGCTGTCCGATTCTCTATGAAACGATAATTAAAAAATTTCAATTTTCACTATCTAGTACCTTCTTAGAGTACATGAATGATGTCACAGCTGACCGGCAAAATCTCACTTGTGCTTAGATGCATTCAGGACATTTAAATAATAAGTAATCAATATCTTTCTTGATATTATTTCCTTATTTTATTTGATAACATTTCTACATTTATTTTCAATAGCTACCTTACACAACTAGGTATATTTTTAAAATACAATTAAACAATTGAAAAATGGCTTAGGAACCCATGAAAATATAACAAAGAAACCGGCGCGAAAATGTAAGAATCGGAATCGCGAAAATGGCATTAGGAGTGAATAATCGCAAATCGTCCCATCCCTAAAAATAAGTAATTTTCAATGAACTCATTATCTAATTATTTGAAGCTGCATCAGTGAACAGAGAAGCTTAACGATTTGAAAATGGTTAAAAATAATCATTTGAATCAACTCAATGAGAAAATCCGAGACACTAACCAATAAGTGTGCCAACAGCGAGTTTGTCTATTTGGTTTATCGGGGTGAAATTGTGTAGTATGGTTGGAATTAGTGCATTGTCATCTTTGGTCTTATTATCATCCAGCTCTTTCATCTCGATGTCCACTGTGTCATCTTCAGACTTCATTGCAGCAGCAGGAGAAATATTTGAGAGTTGTGATGCATCGTGCCAATGGCGCAAAGTCTTTGCCTCTGGAATATCTGGATCGATATGAAGTATGCTGCTAGCGACTAGTTCGAGATCCTTTCTATTATTGTACATCTTCAACCTTGCTCCCTTGATTGCCACGATAGAGTTACGTTGGCCATTAAAATCAGAAGCTTGTTTACCCCACAAAGTCAAAAGTATCTGAAAAATAGTATCAAATATATGACTGAGGAGATTAAATCAGTATTTCTAATAAAATAATCTTTGTACAACTGAGACGTAATAAGTAAAAACCAATTGCTACCTCTTTAAGGCTGTATCATCTCGTAAGGATTAAATATTCAATGGTACCATTATGGTGGTGTCACATCTTCAGCAAATCAGAATTGAATTACAAAATGCTATTCAACTAAAGTAATGAAATATTTGAGTTTAAGAATTACTGCCAGAGTAAAAAACAACACAGACCCCTCTATGTAATTGACAATTTGTAGCTGACTACAGAACAGTTCCACCTTCCACACATGTGTTTGTCCCTTTACTTATTGAAGCACCCTCATAACATCATTTAAGCTTTCTTGGACTGAGGAAGAACATCCTACAAATGTTAGGAAAGTAACATAATCAAAATGTCTTCAAATTAAAATTACACTTGCCAAAGTAAAATTGATAGCAAATACCTAAATGGTGATGACTGCTGATCATGTTCTTTGACAGTCAATCCTTGTTATTTTATGATCAATCAAATGAAAGCTTTGACTAGAGTGAGACGAGTACCTGATAATGCGATCTAAGCTTTTAATGTGATTTATTTGTCAATCGTAATTCCTACTTGGCTTAAAGTAGCTACCTCTACTTAAGAGTTGGCTGTAGGTACTAAAAGGTAAACATTCGTGATAATATTTTCTTAATATCGCTATAGTAACTTTTGAACCATTCAAGTTATGAAATATGTGAAAAATAGTGTACCTAACTAATTTTTAAATCGACCTTCGCAAATATAAACACTAACTTTTATCAGCAATATTTGTGACCAATCTCGTGGAAAATATGAAAAAATACAGAATTTTCAGGTTTTCCATGAGTTTGGGCACAAATATTGTCATTTAGTGTTAGTGTTTACAGTCGGGGCACCGAGTGTTTAAACTCTCAACAGAATGCGCTGTTAGGCAGTTTTTCTGCTAGCCGAGAAAGACTTCATTGCGCGCTCACCTTGCAATGACGTCTTTCTCCGCCAAACAGAGTAAGTGACGGTGGCTCCATCTGGTGAGAGTTCAAACACTCGGCGCCCCGACTGTATACTGCTAAGGTCGGCTAAAAAATTAGTTATTTTAATATTTATACATAGTACACTACCTAATTATTTTTCAGATATTTCATAAATTGAATGGTTCAAAAGTTATACCTAGCGATAAAATTAGGAATTACATATTATCACCAATGTTTACCTTTTACAGCCTACTCTTAAAATATAATTTAAGATCATTTAGATATTATAATAATAAATGAGTATGATTTAAATTACAAACTTTGCAAAATAACTAAAGCTCTAGATAGGTACCCACTAAATAGGTTTGGAATGGTGTGTTTGAAGAAACTCACCAATCTGTTTGATGAGTCGATGATTCTTACATCTCGGGAAGTGTAATTCTGACCAGTACACTTTGACATCATGGTTTTAGGCTCAGCCACAAAGTTGCATATGCCGATGACGTCTACAATGAACAAATACCTACGTTAAAATAAATTTAAATAATATTTTTTTAAAACTGGAAATTAAGGATAAACAAGATAAACCACTATTCTGTAAATATCAATGAAGTTTAATGAAATTAACTGACCTACAGTAGCTCCAACTGGACAATCTTCAATCTTCTTGATCGTAGTGAAGTCATATCGGATTGATGGATTTTGACCAACATCAACAAGGCACGGTACAATCATAGTGTACTGATTGAGCGTAATTTCATATTCATGTTCAACACCGGTGACAACTTTATTAGATTTCAGCTGATATTGGCTGATAGAATACGTTTTGCCAACCTGAAAAACAAATCTTATATAGATTTCAAACTCCATCATCTCAATCAATAAAACAGGAATGATTAACCAACATACCTCAACTCGATTATAAAACTTGTCAACTGCACTTTGGAAAGCAGTGCAATTAATAGCGCCACTGTTGTCAAGTAGTACCATACTAAACAACTTGCCTTGGCCTTTATAATTGTTCCAAAACTTAATTTCAGTCTTGGACTTGCACAGGGCGTTGATAGTCCCCTTCTGGTACGGACTGAGATCACTAATTAGTTGAACGGTTGAGAGAGAACTCACACTATCTGATGCATTGGAAGCCATTATCCTGCTGAAGCAATGTGATAAAAAATGAGAAAAATATCAATAACTACTACATAAAATCCCAAATGAAAGTTTAAAGTAACAATCAATCTTTTAAATGTTCAGTTAATCTTCACTTACTATCTGAGGTCAGCATAAAAATAATAAAAAAAAACGTTGTGGGTGCCATGCGTAATTTGCTGATTTCTAAATTAACCTTCTTGTACCTACTTGTCACCTACTTGACGTGACGTAAGACTCCCCGCCAACTTCAATTCATTTCCTAAAGCGGTAGGTAGGTAGTTGAAGTATCAAACTTCACCTTGAGTGGATATGAAATAATGCAGCAGGTCATAACTTTTCCATCCTGTCTGACCTGAACTACAACTTCTAGACCAACAATGGTTAAATAAGTAAAAAGCGGTTGCTACCTGTGTTAATTTGAAATTAAATTCGTCTGTAGGTACCTATTCTTTTTAATGTGTCAATCTAAAGTTATGAAGGTATTGAAAATAATTTCGTATTTCCGTGACACTAAGCCATGTTTCAAACTTTTAAAAATTGTAATATCTGGAATAATCTATTTCGCAGGAGTGACACACTATCAAGTGTAGGCAGAGAGTGGAATCACGCTCTCTCATTGGTTAGTTCTGTCACTTGACTAGTTGACCCTCCATGCATCTCTGCTTTTTCAATCCAATTCCAAGCAGGGTCATGTGACAGTACCAATTAATAAAAGAGGGCACTTTCCACTCTCTGCTTTTATCCCCACTTTAAGGACACATTATTATTATTTCGTATGGTTTCGTATGGTTTAATACGAAACCATACGAAATAATAATGTGTCCTGTGTTTAATCTGAAATGAAATGTTGGAGTCCCATGTTTCATGTAATACCTACTTCGAGTAGAGTCAGGACGTTAAGGGATTTACAATGTGAAAAATATCTGGCACGACCGGGTCTCAAACCAGGTAGGTACTACTTCTCTCTTGCCAGACAAGAGCTCTACCAACTCAGCTACCCGGTAGCTGAGAACACACGGGCGTCTTTTTCACGCCGGCAAAATGCTGCATGTCGCGATTTTTTGACGCCACGCCGTATGTCGTTAACACATTGATTTAAATGGGATGGAACATACGGGCAACTTTATGATGCGACGTTGTTTCAAGTTGTATGCAAACAATTGTTGAATGACATCATTCTGTTATGACCTTGCCTGCCAAGCCAACTACTGAAAGTCTAGTTAGTCCAAGAAAACCAACCAACCAGAATAAGAAACCAACCAAACCATTCGACCAAGAAAAACGCAGCGCCTTTTTCTTGCCACGTCTGTTCGTCATAAAGTCGCCCAAGTGCTAATTTTACAGAGGTGGCTCGCAAGGCTTGGAAAAAATAGAAACTGCCCATAAAACATTGAGAAAAATAAAAAAATATATGGCAAGGAAATGTGGTAAAAAGTCCTCAAAACTGAAAAGCCTTGCGATTGCATCCTGGCATCCCGGTCCAGTCCGCCCCGGGACCTGTAACTACAATCCCATCGCAGATAGCGCCACTGAGGTAGTACCTAGTAGTACCTACGATCACCACACTTTACAGGGATTGGAAACGGTCTGACTAGTTGGCCATGGGTCTGGTCCCACAGAACAAAACAATCTGAGAACAAGTGGCTGTGATGTCGCTCTCGTGACGCAGTCTTTATCTCCCGCCAGAACAGAATTCAAAACTGTCAACAATGCGCTCTTCCAAACCTGGCGGCAATTGTGTTAATCAAATTTGAACACGCCAAAAGCGTACTTTATGAAATTTCGCGGATCACCGAACGGAAGTAAACGCGTGCAGGAAGTCATCAGGTGCAAATCGGCGAACCAGACCCTGGGCCGCCTTCATAGCATTGGTCTTATGGGAGTGATGACACAATGTGCTTACCGTTTCCAATCCCTGTTAAGTGTGGTGATCGTAGGTACCTAGTACAATGCTAAGTCGAACAACTGGCCACAGGTTGTTACTTGCTCAGGCTGCATGCATTCACCTAAATCAGGTGGTTTGCTTACTTCTAAGAAGCATGTCTAATTACTGAAATCAGTCAGTAACAACAAGCATGGATGGATTGTTGGTCTCTGTTCTGAAGTTCCTAACCTAACTGTAGACTCCAAAATGCTAGGTATGTATTTACAAAACTACATTGAACAATATTAACCTTCTGATACGAAACTGTGAAACTTTAAACTTACCACATGAACTCACAAACGAAAGATTCACATGTAAATCACACACAATGCTCATACATGACACAATGCTGTTCAAAATCCTTGCGAATTGCGATGAACTTGCGTGATGGGGCGCGTTTGTTGTTGTTGAACAACAACCATGCCCATGCCGTGCCGTTCATTTTTTGACAGTGACAGTTCGCTGCGGCCTGGACAGGCTGTTGTATAATCCCAGCTGACATTGATTTCGGTCAGAAAGCTGAGGAGGTCTGTGGAATTGATGGTGTACAAAAAGTAATGGTATATTTTTGTTTTCAAAGATGTGTAAAACTGCTCATTATTCTTATTATTACAGTCGGCGGAACAGGTAATTTGTAATCCATTTCTTATTTCTAAATAGTTTCTAGAAACCTACCTACCTACTAACATGGATACGGAAACTCGATTTGCCCATAGACCTTACCTATTTTAAGTAAAAACCTAGTAGGTAGGTAGGTACCTAGTACTAGTAACCTAGGTACTAGGTAGGTAGCCCTACTAATGATACTAGGACCTACTTGCACATTTATTCGATGCAAACCTCAACCCGAACTGTAACAACACATTGTACCTACAACCTACATGTATCTCTGTTCAAATAAAGGTATTTATGGCATCCTGCCCGAAGCAAGTCAAGAGGGAATGCTGCATCCATTTAAAAGCTATTCCGACGTGACGTTATTTCACTACAATGTACCAGACGAAGTATCACGAGCTACTTGGGAATTTGCAGCATTTATGGATAATCCTACTTGCCCCATCAAAGACGTTCACATGTAAGCTCTAGACATGTATATTTTTATTGCAACCCATTGGTGTATTTTGACGAGTACCTACAGCTCGCTATATTTTTAGGTTGCCATTCTGGACCCTTATTTAATATTACTAGTCACTAGTACGGTCATCTGAAGTCCAGTCATAGCTATATCAATAACATTGCGGGACTAGCCTTGACAATGCTATTCTACCACTGAAGTCAAAGCCTAAATGGATATTAAATAAGGGTCCTGTAGTTTGGTGAGCCGAGGGTATCTCCCAGTTCAAGTTTTCCTAACATATTTAAAATGTCGTTGCAAAATTTATGGCAATATGATTCCTTGGGAGTCCTATTTCACCTTGAAATGTAAATCTCAATTTCCAGACAATATTTTATCTTGAAAAATCATACGCCAATGGGTTAAAACTTTTTGATTTTTTTTATATATGTACACTCCCCCAAATAATAAACGGTACTCGAAAGAAAATGAATTGACTGATTAAGGTTTGATGGCATCATCCCATGAAGTCAGGGCTAACGCATTATCTAACTCTTTTAGGTGTGCTCTGATTTCATTGATAATAACAAGGATTGATTGTCAAGGAACCGGCCCAGCAGCCAATACGTTTTGTACCAAGTACCATTTATTATTTAGGGGAACGTACCTAGTACCTACCTAATTCAATTAATTTGAGTGTAATCATTTCTTGTGACCAATAGCAATATTTCAAAATCAATTTTATTTTATAGCAACATTTAGCAGGTATTTCGTAAATACCATAGATTTTTGTAATTCTCTTCTATGAGGGGTAAGTGTGACATCGGTGTAAGCTAGGTGTAAGTGTGACACGAGCACGAGCTGTATCTATGGATACCAGCAATTTTTTTGGACCAAAGAAATTACATAGGCCGTCTACAGTTTATTTTACGTCTAAAGAGTAAAGATGAGAATGTAGGTTTCTGTGGAAAACTTCCATGGAGTAAGGATGATATGAACATTCTCATCATTCTAGCTGAAAAGCAACTCGTTCAGTCGAGTAAAAGAGGGTTGCGCACGCTAGTGCAAAGAGACAGGGTGACAGTATCGTCACCGGTGGTATGACAGTTCATAGTGAGCATTCTCTACCTTCATTCCATTCTCCTCTGAGATCTCTAACCCTCATCAGTGCGTTGTGTCTACTGACTGTCTGTCCGTCCGACCGGGTAGCTCAGTTAGTAGAGCTCTCGCCCGGCAAGTGAGAAGTCCTGGGTTCGAGCCCCGGTTCGGTCGGATATTTTTCACAACGCACATCCCTTCATATCAAAGAGTAAAGAGATATTGTCCAAATTTTATGGCACCTGTCACACTTTCACCGTGTAGCATTATACATGGGGTAAGTAATTGTGACATGCATGGTTTGTGCTACACTGAGCATGATACACAGTCGAGTATCAGAGCATCCTCTGAGATACTTAAAGATCCTCTGAGATACTAAGTGGATGAAAGGGATTTGGTTCTCAAGGCACATTGAGGAGACCAATCAATTTTTTTTGTGAGAGGCAACTTAACGGAAGATTCAAAAATACTAAATCGAAAACTGTAACGTGAAATTAATAGCCTGTAGCCATTGATTTCAATGAATAATGATCCCAAAATCAGTTAGGTAGGTATGAGTGACTCTGCTTTGCCTCGGGGAATCATTTTGTTTGGGGAGAGAACTTACCTACCTTTACAACTAATACCAACATTTAGAATGGTTAACTGTCAAATTCACTTCAATGTCTTCAATTTATTATACACATAAATTATATAGGTAGGACAATATTACAATAAATAAATTACCATGAAGACAACTTTTTCGTTTGGAAAAGGTATGCAATTGATATTGTGTGAAGCACAGCCTTTTACGAAGATATGACTTTTTTTTTTTTTTTTTTTTTTTATCAAAAAGTTTATAAAGGTACCTTCTACCGATCTACAAATATCCCACGTAAATTTAGATGTCTATACACATAAATCACATGGTGTCACACTTCGCCCCGCTTTACTGGGGTATTTGACCGTTCACGTAAGAGCGGTTTAGCGTTGCATTTTGCAGTTTTTCCATTAACTAATCACAAATCCAGAAACCGCTCAATGTGGACTTGTGATTAGTTAATATTAATACACGACCTTGCTTTGTGAACGCTGCTTAAGTGAGAAATGAAAGTCAACTTCGTAAATAATTTTTTACCGATTGATGTAAAATATTGAATTATGATTTTTAACTTGGGGATTAGGTAGGTAGGTATTAGTTTTTCTATTTATCTACAAAGTTTGGAGGAAAATGTTAAAAAAATGCGTTGTCTGTAAGAGCTGCAAAATCGAACTAATACTGATAAAGTGATCACACTTAACCCCCGTTGACCCTATGTCAATATCTTTGCTACGATGCAGGGTGAAAGGTCTGGATGGTCAATAAAGTGGTTTGTATCTTGTCTTGTTACAAAAGTGACAATTTAAAGGAAGGACAATCCTGTAAACTACAAATATTACCTAACCAAGATTTTCAGTTCTTATGTTTGAAGTGCTTTTGATTGTGCATCTTGGCCACTTTAGAAAAATATTTAACTAGGAGCGGTTTTCAAAATCAGATTATGACAAGATCTGAATTTCAAATTCAGAGAAAAAATGTAACTGGTCATACCTACGCCTAATTGTTTGATTTTTTTTAAAAGTGGTCAATGATGCACAAAATTAATTTTCTACATAATATTAATAGCAGAGGCTTTTTTGGTTCTCCTTCCACCCAACTTTCATACTATGCCTCTAGAAATTGAGTACCTATTTTTACTGGCTAAATGACTAGGAAAAAAGTATACATACTAGGAGGAACAGGTTATGGAAATTTTAATTTATTACAGATTCACTTGCAAGTTGCAACTCAATTAAAATGTCCTATTGTTATCCTTGACTTGTTTATTTACAGATATATACAGCACGGAAGTTATCCAGTGATGAGCCCTGACAATTCTTCATTCCCTCGCGATGTCATAACAAGCCGCACTTCGATGCATTACATTGCCACGAAATCAGCGTACCAACCTCATGATGCAACCATCTTTCCACTGTACAACCCTCTACCAGGAAACTGGTTTGCTGTTGCATATATTGCTAACTGGGATCAACAGGTCCAACAAGAAGTATGTACATTCACACTGGTATCCTGTAGCTTAGAAGCAGAAGGCTCAAAGTCCATTTTCTAGAGTTAATAGTTGCACACATTTGTCATCATGTCATTGATCTCTATCCGTAACAAACAGACTGAAGTCCATCATACCTACAGTTATATTGATGTATTCTTTGTCAAAATGACTGGTGTCATTAGTACAAATAAGATAGGATGAAGTCAGATACTAGTTTACGAGCTTACCTGAAGTATCATTGAAATTGACTTATCATTTTACCTCTAAAGTACGTACAGAATCAATTTTTGAATAAGATTAACATTACTTACAGACAGCATGTTCCCATTTATAGCTTAGTAACTTTTTGGAGTCGTGTACACATGTGTACCTTCTGTGTTCTCAACCTTTTGCTCATGAAAAATGATGTAGGTAGGTACCTACCAAATTAATATTTCCTCAGCCTCAGTCTACACAGCTAAGTAGGTACCTATTCTACTTTTTTAGAATGTTTTGTTTCATTTAAAGATTGCGACTTTGTCTCCTGACAGAATTAGTTTGCCCAATTCAATTGGTAATTCATATTGCAGTAGGGTGGAGAGGAACCCTTGGTATCGTAATGCATCTTTCTCCTGTATCTCTAAACAACCTGCCGAGAGTTTATTAAAGATTATGAGGTTGGTTGCTAAATGCCAACCACAGTAACAGTGTGTTACTGTTAACACAGCTACTAGGGAGGAAGCCGTGAATGATAATCAATTCGACAATTCAATTACTAACCACATGTGTTGTCGCTTACTCATTTAGTGAACAGTTATATCATTCAATCTACTCATTTTTGGTTCTGGGACTGGGTGATTGCCGGATTGTTGTACATACCTATCGTCCATGTGAACTATGATGTGAAAATAATGTGATTCATTATGTAATTGTACTCATCTTAATTGACTGTGTTTGCAGGGCCTTAGTCATAAGTGCCACTACAGTCTCGGTTCAGTTGCCGTGTGGAACCAAGTAACTGGTATTCCGGTCATAAGCCCTGGAGTCCCCAGAACAATCATGACAATAGAACATCTCTCCTACTACAAGTAAGTCATTCCAATAGATACTTAAGTACTGCCTCAGAGGTTCAACTTGCAGTTAAGTCTTAAGTTTCTGCATTTATTACAGATTGCATTTTTAAATTTCCGAATTTCCATTTTCATATTTTTTTAGGAAATATATGAAATGAATCAGAGTTATTTTACCACCTGTCAAATATAATTACTAAAACATAATTGTTAATCTTCAACACATTTTAGTTTATAATTTGTTCATCTATAAAACACATTACACATTTTATTTGTATAATTTGTTTTGATATTAGAAAGTAAAAATTGTTTTAAACTCTTTAAAAGTATCCGCAGGTGAGATTGTGTTCGGTATTTATTCTTAACGTCATTTGCCCGAACAGGATCTTCATCCCGAGCAGCACTTGGCATTTGACTGTGACAATCTCGGCTTGTGAGTTCCGAGTAGCGCACAATGTCAGCTCTGCTTGCATCGAACGCGCCAGCTTGAGCGCTCGCGCGCTCCCCACGCTACCCGGGACAGACAGTGTGGCGCACATCGCGGAACACTCGCATCACAGTTTCACGATAACTGAACCGTTTACCGATGGATATTATTACCTACTTGTTGTCTCCGATGCACAAGTACAATTCCAGTTGGATGTCACCACGACAGGTCAGTAGGGTTACTTTGAAGATATACTATTTATTATTTTTCTATTAGTAGAGTATTGAGTAGAGCTGTCTAGATTGTATAATAATGATATATTAGTACATTTTACAGCTCTGTATAAAGCTTTTGGATGCAAAAACTTTTTAACATTGATCGGTAGATTTAAGATTAGGTACCTATTCTAGTTTAACCAAATACAATACCATATAAAAAAGCAGCAACAGTAGTGTAACATATCCTTGGCAGTAATCAACCCTATCAAGTGCATACAAACTACTCTTTGGATTATGAATTTGTTATAATTAGTATTTTTCTAAATGAGTTTAAATCGCTATTCACTTATCACTATAATCGAAGGACGGATCCCCAAATGATCATCTAGCCTGAGTCCTGACTGACTAGTGTTTGTGCTAGTTTTCTACAGTTGAAATGCAATTTCTGGGTTGGCTCCCAATGAATTTAAATTAGCTCTTCAACCATGTCTTAATCATGTCCCAATCATAGTAAATAATTACTCATGCTGCCGAGATATCTGAAAATCTTATAAATACTGATAATAAAATACTGATATTTTTTCTTCTGTTGTCAACTATTAATTTTTTTTTCAGTTTTATATTGTTAGCTGTATATCTCTGGTAATTGTTTGCAGAATGTTTCGTGGAAGGCATCAGCCGCATGTTCTCGCATCAGTCAAGCGATGTGTCGGTACGTCATAGCAAGAATACAGTGCGGTCTGATTGGGCGTCGACTATCCTTGGTCGACCCGGTGGTCACAAGCCTGTCAACACGACCGATCCCGACGATGAAGACGAAGATCCATGTCTGCCAACGCTGAGGTTGGCTCGGATAAAACATGCTCAGGACTTTGCCGACACATTCCTCGTGCAAGGGAAAGAGTGGTATACGACGTGGGTGGGACTGGCGGATATTCTGCCCGTGGTGTTGCAGTTGGAGATATTGCCGTTCGTCGATATCGGAGGAACGCTTAGTATCGAGATTCATCTTGAGGATCAGCTGCTCATCGTAAGTAACTATTTAATCACGGTCACGTGAATGCAGGGTTTTAACATTGATAAGATATATTAAGAAGTAAAGTGACCCGCAGTCAATCTGTGGATTGGGATTTTCTTGAAAAACAGGTATTTTACGAACCCCTTAGCGAGCTCAACCCAAGAGAAGGCTCGGCATGAACAATGGCCATGGGGCATGGTGCGCACGCAGGTAAAGTAGGGGACGGGAAAGTAAAAAGACCCTTTTCCAATCCACAGATCGACTGCGGATGACTTTAGGTGTTACATTTATCTGAAAATAATAGTCATCCATAAGTCTTTCGATAAGGATTTGTATTTATTGAGAATGTAAAGAAGAACGCTTATCACAAGATCAATGTTTCGAACTATATTTTCAAACAATATTTTCGAACTACATTTTTGTAACAGTCATCTGCTACACTACTACACACAGTCATGCTACACTATTACATACAGTCATGCGACATTTGACTCATTTGACTCAGTCATGTGACTGGCTCGGCAAATGTCACACAGCGATAAGTTGGCGGTTTCGAAGAGTTTTTATACTTTCTGTTAAAAACGGAATTAAGTCAATTATTCCGGTGGGTTCATGTCAACTCAAAGTTGGCTTTATTTCATTTATAAATTTGGTAACATACGTTTTACTTATACCAGAACAACGCCAACTCAGTTGACATTAATCCGGTTTATGTAAAGACCGTGTAACACAAGGCAGTTAGCGTTATTCCAGTTGGCGCTATTCAAGCAACTCAATTAAAGTTCGACTTAACTAGGGATGTTCCACAATAAAAATACAGAATTTTAATAATATGTAGTAGTATCAAGTTATAATTAGTCATTGCAGCTGTAGGTAGAAGTAGATAATCTTTCCTCAACATTTACACTGAAGGATTGGTAGAGAATGATACCACAAATCCTCTCTTTTGTTTTGTAAATGTGTGTACCACCACCTACTAGATCTTTCCCCCTCCCCTCCCTTCCCTGTTCACTGCCTGGCAACTCACAGGTATCTAATGAAATTTAAATATGGCGCTCTTTTCTCTCTTCTTTACCGACATGTGAGTATCCGAGCACTGTCAGTGGCGAGGTGGCAGAGAAAGGAACTAAAGGAACTATTTGAATTGAACAGACAGCTGTGTCATGGACATCAATTTTTACAAATGTCAAATGAGTGAGTGAGACTGAGAGGTTATTCATATTATTCGCCACTATAATAATTATCTTTGCTATAACTTACGTTCAATGTCCACAAATATTCCATGAACCCAAAGTTTTCTTCGGTCATTATCACTGGGCAATTCTGCCAAGACCTGACAATTTCTTCTTCTGGATGTAAATAATCACATCCTGGCACTATACAATGTCTTACATCTTTCCTTTTGCATTTCAGCATTGTTTTTAATCACAAATATATAATAATAATAATAGGTAATATGGATTATTATCGTCAGTAGCTGAAAATACTTAACTTGTTCTTTATTAGAAATCAAACTATTGACATTTTGAATTTTGAAAATTCCCCGCCCTTTATGAAAATAGAGCTAAGAGTAGCTTGTAATGTCGTTAAAGTTGTCTATGTGAGTCCCCGTGAGACATCTGTTGGCGGATTTATGAACTAAATATTATTTTTCAAATAGCATTGGTTTATCAGCCAGTTGCCAGGCAGTGAAGGGAGGGGGAAGATCTAGTAGGTGGTGGTGTGTACGTACTACGAATTTTTAAAAACTCTTTTTTCCAGAATGAACCATATCAGCTTGTGAGTGTGGCAGCCTGCATTAGAAAGGGGCGTGTCCCTTCCCGCGACAACCGTGACATAGTCTGTCCTCCTGAACTCTCGTTCAATATATCCTCAATCGACGAGACCACAATCGATGCCACCAAGTTGATTCCGTTCCCCGAGCCTGACTTGTGGTTCATTACTTTACAACTTCGATGTTTTTATAACGGGTGAGTGGAAATGATAGGAAGCCAATACGTTTATTTACAGTTAATTTTTATATTTCTGTTCAATGAATCTCTGCTCGGTTTGTTTTCTTGATGTAAGAAGCTTGATAGTAAGTCTTGTTGGCCGTGCAGATGTCAAGTTGTTGTTTTCTTTCAGTTCTGTATCTCCGTGTGGGTCCAAGGAAGTGATGGTGTCAGTGGACATTAGAACTCGACCGTGTATGTTTGCTGAGGACCCGTGTGGCAAGAAGGGCATCTGCCAGGAGACGCACAAGGGCCTCTATTTCTTCACATCATGTGCTTGCATTGGAGGTAGGTTTCTACATGTATATTAATGATTGATTACCCCCAAAAGTAGAGTTTTCTGTCTAGACTTACAAATTTTAGCGAAGTAAAACTTAGTAAGTCATGATTATGATTAATTTATAAAGTAGTAAACAAATTATGTTTGCTAAAGTTGGCTTATTTAATTATGGATTGTAATGATTTTGACTTTTATTTTTATTTATAACTTCTATTTCACTGTCAATATTAATGTGATTATTTCTATCATATAGATTTTATTCAGTGTTTACAAATAGGATCTGTTGTAAAACTAGAAACTTAATACTTGTAGGTAGGTATACCTATTTTTAATGTTGTAGTATGTACTTACTATCACTCCATCCATTATTAGGGATATAGACATCTAACATTCTTTATATTGTATGTACCTTATCCCTATGTTATTTATAACAATTACATTTATTAAGGTCACATAAATTGCTTGCATAATTCTAAGCCCTTTTTAAAACTTGATTATCCAGACGAAAGCACCGAGGTAGGTATGTAAACGCGGATGGGGAGCATGTGGGATTGAAGGGTTTGATTATAAGAAACAACCAACCACCTCAAACATAATAATTACCGTCAATTATTCTGACCGTGGGTGTACCATATAGATATTATTTTTCTTAATGTAATTCACTTAACTGTAAATGATCAATTCAAGGTTCGTTTTTATTCTCTGCTGATACTCCACTTGCAATTTTGAAGGTATCCTGCGTAATATTATGTATGAAATCTCGATGTACCTAACAACAGGTTGTCAACTACTTGCAGGGTATCTTGGATGGGGATGTACGGATGACAGACAAGCCACTGCCACAGCTCTCTTGCTACTCACTACTCTCTTGCTCACATTGAGCAACATTTTCTTCTTGCCTGCCGTGCTGCTCGCTTGCAAGAGGCGTCTGCACACCGAGGCTCTCGTTTACCTCGCGACAATGATCTTCTCTACATTCTATCATGCGTGTGATCAACAGTTCTACTCGTACTGCATCACCAAATACGAGGTACGAAGTCATTTGTAACACAACTGAAAATAAATTGAAATATGAGGGCATGATGTCTATGTATAAAATATATTTTGCATCCATATTGTGAATATAGCATTAAAATAAGAATATAGTGAAGTTATATTTTTTTTACTAATATAGTGTCACATTATTCTATAGCTCATTCATTAACTTTGTTACAATACATAATTAGTCCACATAACTAAAAGTATATCGGAAATCAAAATGCATCAATACCGTTGACAAACCAATGCTATCCATTCAGTGCTCTCAATGTATTACTTGATGGCTTGCACAGTGAGCTTACATTTGGAATTATTATGTTAAAGACACTTTTCCCTATGGAGCTCAGTTTGCTCAGGCAATAATGCTCTGGATTTGCACTCCAGAGGTCCCAGCTTTGATTCCCGGAGCCGTTCTTCCTGACTGAAGCTATTTCGTGGTTTCCTTCAGTCGAGAGGAAAAAGTTTGTTCCCTACTAGCTCACAACAGTCTTTTTCCACTGTCCATTCTTTCATATTCTTCACCATCATCATCTTCATAATCATTTTCATTTGCCAATTTTGCAGAAAAGTGTGACATTAAGATTAAAATTCATCACTCTTTTTACCACAACTAACTGTTGAATATGTTTTCCTCAGGTGTTACAGTTTTGCGACTTCTTCTGCTCAATACTTGCATTCTGGGTGACTCTGATCGCCATCGCTGGAGTTCCAGCGCAAGTTGCGTCCACGCTTCACATGCTCGGTGTTCTCATCATCGCGGTTGGCGTCGAATACAACCGCACCGGTCTTCTCGTCTTCATCATTCCTTTCGGCCTTGGCGTTGTCATTCCGGTATGTATTTAAAGCAGTTGCAGTTTCTTATCTCTATTGTACACTTGGCACAACTAAAATTGATCGTTCAATAAATCTGATTGACTGAAAAATGTTAGATCGCACCGTCATAAGTCAGTCCAAGCAATCTCCTTGTCTCACTAGTAGGTGACCTCACATTTCAATGATAATAACATGCTTTGATTGGTTTGAACATGACCTGCAGTCTTTCAAAATTGTTCACCGATCAATTTTTGTTGTGAAGAAATGATTTTTTTGTGGATTTTTTTGTAGAAATTATTTAACACAAAAATGAGGCATGCAATGTATTCATTCATTCAAAGTGAGCCTTGGACCGTAACTAAACTTATATACATTTTGCATGAGTCACCGATTTGCTTACTGTGAATATCTGTAAAAAAGGTACAACTACAGTTCAAATATTTTGATAAGTAATAACTTTTAGGATTATGTTAAAATTTGGTGAAAATATTGATATGTAGTGTGAAGTAACATCTGAAATTATTTACCACTTTGATTTAGAATTAAACTAGGTACCTAGTTATCCAACCAATACAGAAGTTACCGGTGCATACTGCAAAATTTCAGTTTCATCCATTGAACAGTGTGAGCTTTGACTGTTTGATCAATCGGAAATTGCTGATTCTAGAGCAGATTTTAATATCTATCGATTTCCAAAATTTCTGATAGAAATAGTAATAGAAATAGTATTGAGAAATAGTTTAACCAGGAGTGCCTTCAGATAAAACAATGCACAAACATATCAGAGAACACTCTGTGAGCACTACTAGTTATTTCATGATTATGTTGTCATTTAATTTTTTTTTTTTTTTTTTTTTTTATTATCACATATTTATTTACATTTATAAACACTTAATTCCACACTAGGTAGAGTAAAAATTTCTTATAGGCTAAATACATTTAGTAATGCCGGCTAGCCAGGCCTGTCACATTTGTCTTCCATTTAATGATTTAATTAAATGATTAAATCATTTAATACATGATTTAATTAAATATTATTATATTACATGTTATTTACTTATATACCGGGTGGCGCAAAAAAAAACGCACAATGGGCGAGACATCGCTGTGACGAAACTACTGCATACATCAGGCTGAAATCTTCACATAATATAAAAAAAATACTAAGGTTCAATGTGTGAAAGTTTCAAAAAGATTACTTTCGTGGGAAAAAGTTACAGCTGCTAGAATTTGGTTGTCGAAAAGTCGATTATACGGAGCTCAAATAGTCCGCGTCCAACGGCAGGGGCGCGTTTCTTCAAAATTGCTTACGAAATCAATATGAAAATTTTAAATTTTAAACATAATACGTTGCTATCAATTATGTACAAATTTCAATACATTGGGATCAATGTAACGAAAGTTATGGTGTCTTCAAGTTGAGCCTAAAAGCAGAATATCATTTCTAAGTTTTATATTCGCACGATAATTTCAATAAAGTGTAACTATCTCAAGCTAATTCTGCTTTTAATCTCAACTTCAAGGTACCATAACTTTCGTCCAATTAATTCAAATTTATTGAAATTTTTACACCAATGGTGGCAATATATTTTGCATAAAAATTTAGATTTTCAGCTTGTTATCATGCGTAGTTTTGAACTAACAGCGTCCCAACCAATGCACGTTTTCTGGACGCGCCCTATTCGAGCTCCGTATAATCGATTTTTCGACAACCAAGTTCGAACTGCTGTAACTTTTGTCACACAAAAGAAATGTTTTTGAAACTATAGTTATTAATATTATTATACCTTAGTATGTTGTTTATATTATGTGAAATTTTCAGCCCGATCTATGTACCTAGTAGTTTCTTTACAGCGATGTCTCCCCCATTGTGCGTTTTTTTGCGCCACCCGGTATATATATATACCTATACTTATATTACTTTAACTAAATATTTAAATATTACATATTCCACTGTCTATTGAACATTCTTCATTTTGTTATTCAGGTTGCGGCATGGGGAGTGCGATGTTGCCAGCGTCGTGGCTGCATCCGACTCCAGCGATCGCTGTTGTTGCTATTGCTGCCAGGAATCCTGTTGGCAACGGTCGGTCTGTTGCTCTTTGCCTTCATTGAAACCGAGGCCAACTACCAGGTAAGTGCAAGCGTACAGCTATACAATACAAAACTACTAGTATTATAATGTAAATATGTAGCAATGCAATGAACAAAATCCTTTCCAGAATTATTTTGGGTAAGGTGTTAAAAATCCAATTTAACAGGTTGATACCCATTGTCACGGGCACACTGATCAGTTCCTTCTTGACAGACTCAACACTCATATTTCTACATTTCCTATTTGTTATAAAAAATAAATTTATCATACCTACTTGATTTGCAGAGTTTGTAAATGTACCTAACTAACTAGATGAATTGCTTGTGACATATTTCCATTCATAATAGGTAGATTATAATAAATATCTAGTAGTAGGTACCTAGTATATGTTGACGTTATTATAGATACTACTGCATTCTATTCAGGCATTTATTAAAAGTGAGAATGTAATTGAAAATTCATAAACTCGTACTAAGTTGTCCTTAGCCTATTCCCAGCAATATTACTAAAGTATCTGTCTTACTTAGCTGGTGTGTTTAAAAATTGTCTGAAAGAGTTGCAGATTTACTGGCACAACAGTAGTGTATCTTACTTTGAAAATAAATTCTTAATAAAATTAAAATCCAATCCCAAATTTAAATATCAGCTCAGTTAATTTATTTTCGAATTAACCTCGAATTGCCATGAAATAGATGTATAATACATACTGATCACCAATGAAATCATCTAATTTACGTTGAGATCCCGTCCATTTGTTAACACTTGTTTTCGGTATGTTATTCAGTATGTACACAGTGCTTGGCACATCATCATTGCCCTGTCACTGGTATTCCTGCTGCCCAAGCAATGCGCGCACCAGAACGTTGGCAAGCTTGGGAACCGCAACGAAGCGGAACTCTTCGATATCAACGACTACTACTCGGCTAGTCCTGTGTTCGTCGTCACTTCTGACCTTGACGCCTTGGTACCACCGTCCTGAGAATTTCACATGATATTCTTTAGATCAAATTAATAGGTACTAATTTCATTTCTTTTATACATTTTATTTTATTGAGAATTGTATGAAATTTTTATTTACACAAACCCCAGACAAGTAAGTAGCCTTCAATTCAAAGGCTATTTACTAGTCTGTGGTGCCCAAACTATCGCTCAATGAATAACAAAATTGACGGTTTTTTCGATACAGAAATATTTGCTTCTCAGTCTCACTAGTTGTGTTGCACTGTAAACTGATTCCAAAGAATGTGCCATATGCTTCATATACCAACCAATGTTAGAAGTTATGGCCGAGAGAAAAAGGCCTGTTTAGTGTTGTGTTCAAATTTTTCTATTGATTGAAGTACTCGTGGGGGTAATTGTGGAATTCCCAAGTAAATTTTATTTTTCTTCTCTAAATGCAATGCCAATAATATTAGGTGCTACCAAAAGTAAATTGATGTTCTATCTTATTCTGTTGCGTAAACTACATATTACATTGCTGTATGGTAACTGTGTTTAAAGGGTGTCAAGAATTGTAAATTCATATATAAATTCATTTTTGCAGACCCAACTACGAGTGGCACCTAGTTTCTACTAAATTAAATAACAGTTATGTTCCCTATTAAATGATGTTCTAAAATTCTGAATAAAGAAATGAGTTTTATATAGAAAAACCGAGAATTGGGGTCTGGTAGCACATAATACTATTTGATCTGATGTCTGTAATAAGCTTCTTTATGTAAAACACTATATATTGATCTGCAAATTGATATAAGGGGTGTTCATTATTGTCATAAAATTGAATTTGATTAGTCGATTATTGGTTTTAAAAGATAAATCAATGTCCCAAACACAATTTTCTGAACATTCTAAATTCATTAGGAACTTTAGGTTAGGGTGAAGATAAAATATTATCACAATTTTATCAATTTAGTGAAGAAGATTAACAAGGTTCCTTTAAAGATCTGAGTTTGATGGCCCTGCACTGTGGTTGGCCATGGTTTCTACTGTATTAATGGTAGTACTATTCTATAGTAATTAGTCTTCAGAATTATGCTCTCATTTTGTCCGTTTTGTCCGTCTTCTGCTAAAATATGTTTAACCAACTACCGTTGTACTAGCAACGTAAGGTAATTTGAAGGTAATTGCAGAACTGTAATTTATACCGATATTTTTAAAAGCGATTCCATTCAATCGATTCTTATAATAATTGCCTGTATGTTGATAGTTACATATTATTATACAATTAGCATAAGTCATAAGCATCAGTTAATTGTTCTGGTTCTTGATTTTTGTAAATAAACTCCATGATCTGTAGTAGGTAGTATTAATTACATAGTTCAATATGTTATTTTACATGATTCTTCAACCTCGTGCAGCCAAAGAATGCAATTATTATTTTTGGTGCAGCATTACATATAAGTATGACGTTTATCAGATTTATTTACTATAATTTGTTTCATTTTACTATTAACTTATCAAATAACATTTTATGGCAAAGAGCAAATCATGCCAAGTTTTGTAATACTATGCATCTTCTTAATACATAAATCACTGCATTATGATGCTTTACCAAGACTGACACAATGGGTTATGAATATGATGAGTACTTAGCACAGATGTATTATCTTTAAAATAGAGACTACCTAATGTGTTATATGTTGTGGAAAATAATACCTTATATTTGTGTTAGAGTTTCTCTTAGCTCTTGTCATATGCACAAGCAATGCATTATTATCATGTAAAAGCTAAGATCAAGTTACCTAGAATTTCAATTTTCATTTGATCTTCATTTACATGGACACTCTAAGCATTGTGAGGTAGAGAAAGTCAATCTATTTGTGATAAACTGTGTGCATTAATCAACTGAGTCTAGAATATCTACTAACATTCAAAAACGCTGTTCCAATGAGAATGTTGGAAAATACCTACTCACCTTAAACTACCTAGTTCGTATACTAAGCATGGGCAAGCACAATTGCGTCCACTACATCATACATGTTCTACCGAATAGAAATCCATATGAACTGTATAGCAAAGTATTTTACGAGCTACCTACTTGATTGTAGAATAGTTTACGTATTTTTATTTTACGTCATGATTACATATTATAATATTTTGTCATAATTGATCTCACTCGTTTCAAAGGTTTCAAATATTTTGAAGAGACCTGTGTTTGATGTACTTTTATATTGTTAACATTAGTTATATAGCTCTCTATGTGTATGCTATTTAGTTCAGTATGTCACTGCCAGTATCCAATGGAAGGCACACAACAATTTTTATTATTTTGCAATGATAGGTTCTTTTATGTGCCATATAGACTACAAATAAAAGTAATTACAAAATACATTCCTGTCAATTGTTGTGATTATATTATTCCCTCTCTTCCCATGCATGTATATTCCAGTTAGCCTCATCTCATATCAAGACTTGTGGAGTATCGTTATTAATCCTTTGTCCGCTTATGTGTGTGTGCTCCGCGGTTTTAAAACGGGGGGGTTAAAACAGGTGTTAGGTTTCCACGGTTCTTACAAATACCATAGTAGCCAGTTTTAATTTGGAACTTTCTCAAAAGGCAGAGGGCATTAATATCTGGCATTGATCTTTCTTCACGTAAAGTGATTCAAATCTTTCTTCAGTCTTTCTTTTCGAGTTATTCATTAAAAGAAAATTAGTTGTTGTATATTAATTATGTATGTGTGTCAAATCCTACAGGTATAAGTCTATTATCCTCGAATGGGCAAGGAAGGTCCAATGAACCATTCAGTTTCCAAAAATTCAATCCAGCAGGCTGTGGTAAAGTGGAACTGTAAAGCCGAGTCCACATAGACCATTATTTGCGTTTTCCGTTTTTTCTTACCGACCAATCACAAGTCCAGAAACTGCACAAGGGAGACTTGTGATTGGTTAATAGAAAAACCGGTCTACGAGGACCCGGCTTAAAGCCGCACTTACATAAGCGAGTAAAGCATGTTGCGTTTTTTTTCTATTAGCCAACCACAAGTTAGCCGCGAGAGGTTTCTGTATTTGTGATTGGTTTAGAGAAAAAATCGCTTTCCACACTCTATGTGATTGCGGCTTTAAGCTTTCAAGAAGGACCTGATTTCACCAGCTATGATTTCTAAATTTGCAGAATTTTGATTAAAAACTCTGCATTTCTTGCAATTACTTATTAAGTTACTGTGTATATTCCTAAGTTACTAATGAAACTATCATTATTATTGATTGATTGTTTTAAAATGTAGGTGCGATTCAAATTTGTATTTTTGGAGGGAAACATAGTTCTAAATTTTACCGCCGCGCTTCGTAAGAATCGGCTAGTTTAGCATTTTGCAAGTTGCTGTCAATCGTCAAAATGGATTCCGAAGTTACGTATTGTCTATGTCGACAACCGTATGATGTTTCAAGATTAATGATACAATGCGATTATTGCCAAGACTGGTTTCACACAAGGTAGTACAAATATTCTTCTATTCATAGAGATATCATATTCTAAGAACGTATATCAAAAACCGTCTGCGTCTCAAAAACACTTTCAACAGAAACTCCCATGTTTTGTTTTGGTGGACATAACCCTAAACTAGAGTTTCTTAACTTTACCCATTTTGAACTATTACAATCTGATTGTATTATTAATACATTAAATCTGTATTGTTTTTAGCTGCGTTGGTTTACAAGACCACCAAGCTAACGATTTAGAGAAGTATCACTGTCCTACATGTGAAGGCGTTCGTGGTGGCTCCTTATGTAAGTTTTGGAACAATATTTTCCTCTATGGCATAAATCTTCTAATTAATGCCTATTTTGTAGTAGATCTACCTGCTAAATATAATGTAACGTAGATGTTGCTTATATTTGGGTTGTTCTTCTCGAAACTGTGGCTTTTTGTTCTATAAAATTGTATTTGTAGTTGAATAGGTAATAGGTAGGTAGTAGTATTCATATGCTTTCCTACCTTAGGTAGGTGGTAGGCAGGTAGTAGACTATTGTAAACTTCATGTTATCAATACTATTTCTATTTTTATATTGTATCCAAACTAAACTGGTTTTTGTTATTCTGTGTTATTCAACTTTTTTAATGGCAGTATTGATCAATTTTACTTAGTAGGTACTACCTAATTGGTAATGATATTGACTAGTGTAAAACTTATAATTAGGTACCTACCTATCTCCTAGGTTGGTAGATAGGTGAGCTGAATACCAAATCTGACAATATATATTGTGTTGTGATAAGAGTAATACTGCCATGGCACTTGTTAAATAAAGGAGTTTCATATATTTCTGTTATTGCTACCTTATTGACAGTATGATAACAAGGCCTCTAGGTAGTAATTTCAGTAGAATCATAGTTGTTACTAATTTTTATTCATAGTATGGTATTGCATGGTGTTAGTGTGCAGTTTTGTCTTTCTAGACATCATATTGGGTTCAATGGCATCTGAATAACTATCTGAAGGAATCACAATCATGATATTTTACTTCAGTTCAGGATTCTTATAATTAGAATAAGCTATGATTACATAGTAATTTCGATACTTCTTAACTTGACTTTAGGAAACATTCTACTTTTTTCAATTCCAGATCGACAGAGAACGAATTGGCACCGACTTGATTATTGGGAGCCAAATGCGGAGAGCAAACCAGTGCAAACTGGTACAGCAATCTTTATCAAAGAATTAAAAACACGCCACTTCCCAAGTTGTGAGGGTGTGGTGAAATTTCTGAAGGGTTCACAATTCACTGTGCCATACCTACACCAGCATGGGTTCGACACCCCAGTTATATTCAATGAAACGGATGGTCTCGATATGCGCATTCCTGAGCCATCGTTTGATGTTACGGATGTCGAGAAGCATGTCGGTAAGTTTCATGCTTTGTCAAACACAGATCGACTTTACCTAATACAAAATACAAAGTTTAGAAGAAGCCTGTAGTAGGAAATTTAAATAGAAAGAGTCATAATGCTAATTTCATTCTTATTTTATGAGAATCTTAATTTAATTTGAAATAATTAGGTACACTTGGCCAAACAAAACTTGAACGTTCAATAAATCTGATAGGCTGATAAATGTAAGATCGCACCATCAGAAGTCAGTCTAAGCGATCTCATTGTCTCACTCTAGTAGGTGACCTCACATTTCAATGATAATAACAAGCTTTGATTGGTTATGACTTATGGGGCATGACCAGCAGTCATTCAAATTTGGTCAACGTTCAAGTTTTGTTTGGCCGAGTGTACATACATTCCATAGGTATTTTGTTTTGTATCATTGTTAATTATGTACTTCGAAGGAGTTGCATACCAACACTGGGTGTGCAGTAACCAGTGGTTAATTTGTAAAATAATAAGTGGGCGGCCGCTCGGCAATGTCAGGGAAACATATTTGCTTATAAAACAATGGGGGATAGTGGTGGGACGTTTAAACGTTTAACCGTCAAGCTCGCGTTTAAACGTTGCTAAACGTTTAATCGCAAAAAGTGTTAACATTTTGTAATACTCAAAACTGTATCAAAGAATACCAAACACCTCTTGTTTTGTCTATTTATTTTGATGTCAGTTCGTCAGAATACTGCGATCAGCTGTTATGCTTTTACCCCTCCCCCTCTAGCTACTATCTCACGCCCACCCCTAAGTCACTTCAAGGCTGAAGCTAAATGCCATTCAACATAATATTGACCATTATTTGTTTGCTGGCGACTTAGCCTCTGGGAATATGAAGAAAGTTCATATCTTCACAATGAGCATAGTAGATTGAAAAGACTGGAAATCACGCGTCATGCGTAATTGGATATATTTATAGATCAGTCGAGATGCGTGAGTGCTTGTTTCAATAAACAACATGTGCAATGTTGAAAAATGTTACATTTTAAATTGAAATGTATATTTATTTTGATCAGTTGAAGGAAAGTTTTGGGAAGTGTATATATCAACAAGTGTTGAGAAGCTGTCAAGAATGACACATGGTCTTGAAAGTGGTTGCACAGGGGGAGAGTCAATAAATATCCTTGTATTATTTTTATGCTCAGTAAATGTTTAAACGGACATTTTGAGAGCGTTTAAACGTTACTAAACTGATCAGTTTTTACCAGCCCTAATGGGGGATTGGGAGGAGGGCCCCCAACATAATACGGGTCTTGGGCGCACAGCCCCGGGAAAATTTTGAATTTCAGGACCAAATTTTGTGCCTTTCTACGCGATTTGTACACAATTTTTTGGCAATTTTATTTCTATGAAAAATAAGTGGGCGGACGGTGTCCACCCTGAAAAAAGAGTGAGGGGACGCGTCCGCCCTCGTCCGCCCCCAAATTAACCACTGGCGGTAACATACAACTTGTTATTCTTCCAGGACCTGACTACGTGTTGGATGTTATCGACGTGGCGCGGCAAGTCAACATCCGCATGCGGCTTTCCGAGTTCGTCAAGTATTACACGAGTGTCAACAGAGTCGGTACTCTTAACGCAATCAGCTTAGAGTTCTCTCGAACAAAGTACGTTACTCCTTTGTCTGTTATGTTGCTCGCAGTATCATGGTGGAAATGTAGCTTCCTAAAACAATAATAGTATTAGGGGTGTGCGAATCCATAAAATTTCGAATCGAATCCGAAATTCGATTCGACTGATGAATCCAGATTCTAAAAATATCAAACCCATTCGAACCCTATCAAATCTAGACAAATCCTTCAATTTTCCCGCGAAATTCTCTCAAGTATATCGACTGAGCCACCGAGATTGTCATGTGCAAGTGCCATTAGGTGCTCTACCTGCTGCGCAGCGAGCACTGAACTAGTTTCTGAACGCGCGCTCTCAGTGTTATCGCCGCCATTGCAGCGTCATTTTTAGAAGTGTTGTTTTATTAGTTTCTTATGGTTTTCTTTGTATTATATCGATCTGACGAAATGGAAATAATGAGTGGCAACCGTGAGACAACATCGGATTAGTTGAAAATGTTGTTATTGTGTGGAAATACTTTGTTAAATGGGACCTTAAAACACACCCAAAAATTCTTCCCACCCTAAGGTTAAAAATAAACAATCTCGCTCGAATATTGTCGATCTCGAGGACAAAAAATCTCGCTAAACCAATCTCGCACAGCCCGAAAAAAAGATTCGGGTTCGGATTCGCGAACCCTTTAAGATTCGATTCGGGATTCGGATTTGAATGAAAAACCTGGATTCGCACAACCCTAAATAGTATGTACCTACTTAAATGTTAGGTTTAGTTATAAGATGATTATAATAAATACAACATACACAACATAAATGAAAATTAAATTAATTTTGAATTATGATATTAAATGATAGTAGGTAGGTAATTGCTCGAAGCTATTTTGTTAATTATAAATCACTGTTTTTTGGTAGATGGTTATGTACTTTTTTTTGGTAAGGTGGGCTTGAGAAATATAACTTTATTTATATTCCTGCTAGGTACACTTGGCCAAACAAAAATTGAACGTTCAAAAAATCTGATAGGCTGATATATATAAGATCGCACTATCAGAAGTCAGATTAAGCGATCTCATTGTCTCACTCTAGTAGGTGACCTCACATTTCAATGATAATAACAAGCTTTGATTTATGGGACTTGACCAGCAGTCATTCACATTTGGTCAACGTTCAATTTTTGTTGAGAAATATAAATATGAATTTTGTATTACACAGAGTGTCCAGTTTTCAATTTCTTACATAGAGACAGTTTTGAGGTCAGACATTGCCATTGGATTTAGGTACACTCCCCCAAATAATAAACGGTACTCGAAAGAAAATGAATTGACTGATTAAGGTTTGATGGCATCATCCCATGAAGTCAGTGCTAACGCATTATCTAACTCTTTTAGGTGGGCTCTGATTTCATTGATAATAACAAGGATTGATTGTCAAGGAACCGGCCCAGCAGCCAATACGTTTTGTACCAAGTACCGTTTATTATTTGGGGGAGTGTACCTACCCAAGAAAACTCATGAACCATTCATGCACAGACAAGCTTATCTTTCGATTGAAATACTTTTCAATCATTCATTGCAGATTGTGTTGCAAAGCAAGCATCGTTTAGTTACCTAGTACTGTACGACTATGGGTATTTACTATTTAATATAATACCTGCCTAGTCATGTTTTATACAATACATTAAATCTAGATTATTTTCAATTTTAACTAGATATATTACCTAATAGGAAATACAACATTGGTTTGATGAGATTGAATATTGTGCATTGCAGGTATAAAGCTACTTTGTGTAAACCTAATTGGTTCAATAGTCCAATGAGTCTGTCTTAAACTTCGTCACAGAAGCGTAACTTTGTTTCGTACGTCCTCTAGCATGGCTCCGATGGTGGAAGCGCCTCTGATTGCTCGAATGCTGGACTGGGTGAACTATGTCTGGCCCGACAAGCTTGTTGGTGACGAGTACGTCAAGCCTACCGTGCAGAAGTATTGTTTGATGAGTATGAAGGACTCGTTCACAGACTTCCACGTCGACTTCGGAGGCTCATCCGTGTGGTATCATGTGCTCTGGGTAAATATTGCTTCAATTAAATGAACATGCACACGTTGACAATGTCAAATTGTATCCTAGTGTTATAATAAGAGATTATATCCATAATGTAACTTCCCAAATGCAATTATGGCTAATTGTATCAATCATAAACAGAAGAGAAATGATGTGGGTGGGGTGGGTCAAGTCTAGGTATAAGAAAAGCTCATGGAAAACTTACATCACTCATCAGACATTTAATTAAATCTTCTGAACATGTTTTGTTGCATTTTTCTTGTTAATTACTTTTATACTAGGTATATATTTTATTATAGGTAGGTACTAAAAATGCTTCTGAACAGGTTTTGTTGCATTTTTCTTGTTAATTGCCAGCCAAGTCGTACGGTGTATTTTATTAGGTACACTCAAACCAATTAAAAACAGTACTTTGCACAAAACGGATTGGCTGCTGTTCAGGTTCCTTGACAATAAATCCTTGCTATTATCAATGAAATGGGAGCTCACCTTTAGATAATGCATTAGCACAGACTTCATGGGATGATACCATCAAACGTTTAACGGACAATCCTTTTTTTTCGAGGTACCGTTTATTATTTGTTTGAGTATACCTACTGAAAATGTGATATATATGAACCCATATGCTAAATAAATAAATCTTTTGCAATAGTCTCTTGTCTTAGAACCATTTCTAGTACAATTGTTTGAGGAATTCTCTTGGAATTCTCTTGATGCATCTCTGTGTGCTGTTTCAGGGTGAGAAAGTTTTCTACCTTATCAAACCGACTCCGGCCAACCTTTCGCTCTATCAACGGTGGCAGTATTCAGCCACTATGTCTGAAGACTTCTTCGGAGATCAAGTGAGTACCTTCCATACAGCACTTCCACTTCAGCAGTTCTACAGTGTGTCAAGTGAGCCATTCTATGAAATATAAGGGCCACAAAATTAAATGCTGGTATTTTCAATATGAATCAAAGCATTTAAAATCACAACGTTGACACAAATAAGATATCAACGAAAGTTTATCATTATTTAATTAATTTACAACCTTTTTTAGTACTTTTCATTTCATTTTCAGTACCATTTGCTAGAGTAGATAGTTTTCTTAGCGTGTGAAGGTTTTTTGTTGACTCTAAGGAAAAAATGTCAATGAAGATATAATTTACTAGTAGTCCAACGCAAATCTTAGTGAGGCGAGTACGGAACAAGCACATGGCAGATCTGAATGAGACAATAAAATCTCTGAAAATTTGATTCCAAATATGTAGTGTGGAAATTCACTTAATCCACATTCTTCTGCCATGCACAAATTATTATTTTTCAAAAGTTATGTAAAATATTAACTAGATTTAAATACTACCTAAATAAATGTCTGATGCCCTATGTTCTGTACACTTCTAAGTAGGTACCTAAATGTAATGGGAATTTGGGTCAATGTTAAATGTATCTCCCATTTAAAATCTCGGTAGAAGAAAATTACTTTCATATTGATACCTATGTCATTGAATCAAATTGAAGATAACAAATGAGGAGCTACATTTCAAACCGCAACTTGTCCATTTTGCGTTTTTTTCTGTTAGAGGTGAAAAACCATGAAGAGCAAAGTTATGTTTATGCGGTCTGACACTCGAACTTGTAAAAATCACATTAAACCAAAATGTAATTAATTATGTAAACACATATCTCTTCCATGCTAATGCCAATAAAAAATTGCGTTTATCTCTGTTCAATATTTTTGGAAAAGTTGCTTTTTGAAATGTAGCTCCTCAAATGAACAAGATCCATCGTATTATCGTAATAATATAATATTGCTAGGTTATTTTTATGTTTGCAATCAGACTTAGAGATGTAAATTGGTACCTACTACCTACCTAATATTACGGCAATATTATTGGTAATTTTACCAAGCAATTTTACGGTAATATTACCTTTTTTTCTCTCTCTTTAATACTATGTAGTACATTTTGTATTTTATGCTTTGAAGGATCATAAAAGTTAACACAAAAATTGTTTTATGCACCTATGTGATGGTAATGGAAGATGTGTAAGTAATGATAACCTAAGGTTTTTTTGTACCAGCTACTAACTATTATTTTTGCGATCTAGTACGGAAATTGCATTCTTTAGTGTATGATTGGCAACAAATGAGCCCACTCCATGGGTTCAGCAAACTCTTGCTCTTGTGTCAACTTGATCAAATATTGGTGGTCAGGTCATTGTTGGTGGTTCATCCACCACCATTGAATTTTTTCCAAAATATAGTCAAATATCTTATGAAAGTACATTGAAAAATATTACTCATAAACATTCATAATAGGCAGAGAAGTAGCTCATAGATTAACCTTGATCGATTTGTACACAAAACTCAAATTTTTGTCCAATTACCATTTTACCAGATTTTGCCAATATTACCGGTAATATTACAATATTTAAATTACCGGTAATTTTATATCTCTAATCAGGCTTAATACAGTAAACCCTCATTATTTCGAACTTCAATAATTCGAATTTTGGGGTAAATTCGAACTAGGTGGATGGTCCCAGTGTTCAGTATAGGCTTTACAATGTTAAATAATTTTGATAAATCGAATTTTAGGTTATTTCGAAATTCGAACTGAATTTTGGTCCCAGCCCATGTTATAACTTGCATACAGTTGTTTTAATTCGAACTTTGCAAAAGGATTGACAAAATAATCGCGAACAAACTTCGAAAAAACAAACTCAAACTACACATTTCCAATGTTTCCAATGGCGTCACGTCACAAAGAGAGTAGTCAAACTGCTCTCTGTTGTGTTGGGGTGGGGGAAGTGTAGGTCTAGTCTCTTTAGTATACAGGACCCTTACCTAATATCGCGAAATGTTGGTGCTACGATGGTGCTGAGTTCAAGGTCGGTGCTACTACGGGTTATTAAGATAGGTAGCACCGTGCTAACTAGCACCGTCCTACCATTTCGCGATATTAGGTAAGGGTCCAGGTTAGCCTACCCTGGAACACTTTAGGCGGGAATATTCAAACTTCATTCAACATTTTGAAAGCATTTGGCCGCTTATATAGTGCGAGTTAGCTTTTGAAGGCAAAAAATAATGAATCAACATCGCGTTATATCAAATCAATAGGTATGTACTAAAAAAAAAAAAAAAAAAAAAGAAAAAATTATTATTATTTTTTTTTATTATATTTCGAACTTTTTTAATTCGAACTGGGATTTTTTGGGTCCCCTTGAATTCGAATTAACGAGGGTTTACTGTATAATGCTTTTGACTTCCAGGTTGACATGTGTTACAAGTGTCTGGTACGCCAGGGTCAGACCATGATCATACCGACCGGCTGGATCCATGCGGTATTCACGCCTGTAGACACGATGGTCTTCGGTGGCAACTTCCTACATAGCTACAACATACCGTTACAACTCCAGTGAGTTGGTTTTATATGATATTGATTGATGTTTCTTTATGGAGAGTCAATACTGTAACTCTGGGGCTGGATTCACAAAAGGTTTTATTAAGCCCTATACCGGCTTAACTTTTTGCCGGTATAGCATTACAACTACCAATATATCTATTACCATGATATTACCATGTTAAAACTTGGTATTTTATCATTTTTAATGGCTATCTGAATAATTATATTTATAAAGATATGCCGGTAAAACATGGACATTCGTATTTATTTGCATATAGTTGCGGGTATATTTCAATTATTGAAATCTCAAAACGGATGCGGACTATACACGCGATACTATACACAGTATTTTTTCGAAAAACCAGTTTCAAAAACAGGGGTGCGGACTATATGCGGGTGCGGACTATATGCGAGTAAATACGGTAGATAATATGGATATTAGCTTTTTCGGTCATAAAGTATTACTTCTTTGTGAATCCAGCCCCTGGTTATCTCCCGTACTTGAGTAGGTATAAATTTTACATTTATTTTATTTCCCACCTACGTAATACTACAATGTATCTACTAAGCATTTTGTAAATTAGAATGAATGCTTGGATTTTTGTTTTACTTTGGTAAAACTACAGGGGATGGAAGATTCCAATTTTTGCAATTTCTGTAGGTACCGATAATTTGAGCAATTCTGATTCTATAATATTTAATGTTTAGTAATCTTCAGTAGGTAGGTATTTATAACCAGAAAACAGAACAACTTTAAACACTATTTTAAAAACAAACTATAAACACTATTTAATGTTTTTCTTTTTATTCAAGTTGTAGCAAAGAAGATTCATTTTGTAATGACAGCTTAGCAAGCAGCATGACAAGTTGATTGAATCGGTGCAAAGGAGTATTTGGAATCATCTCATCGTAATAAATGAGTTGCCTAGATGCAAAACCAGCCATTCCACTTTACATAGGTTTGAGATAAAGAGGAAAAAACAGTTTTCATTCCTAGATAATAGACAGAGAATTGGTTTTTAACCAAAATTAGGGAGGAAAGAAATGTTTGCCAACATTTTTACAAGATATGTACCTAACTTAGAGAAATAAAAACAATTTAGAACTACAGTCTAGCTCTATTTTTTTTTTTTTTTGAGTTTAGGGTATGTAGTACATAGTACATACTCTCAAACCAATTAAAAAAGGTACCTACTTTGCACAAAACAGATTGGCTGCTGGTCAGGTTCCTCGACAATAAATCCATGTTAATATCAATGAAATCAGAGCTCACTTACTAGATTTAGATAATGCATTAGCACAGACTTCATGGGATGATACCATCAACCCTTTATCAGACAATCCTTTTCTATCGAGGTACCGTTTATTATTTGTTCGAGTGTACCTGTTTTGAATCTAGGCAACTCAAATATGCGTGCTCAAGTACAAAACACTGCTTTAAATTAACATGGCTGTGGCACAGTTATGTTCGAGCTATGTTGATGTTAAATGGACCCAAAATACTATTTAGCTTAAATCTAGAATATAGGTGTATAGTAGTAGGAAATGGTTTTCGTTGTGTGATAGTTTTCGGCCATTTAGTAGAACTGTAAACACTGGACTCCACATACCACTAGTTAGTGCATAGTCATGTAGATAAGTAAGTATAGTATTCTCTTGCCATGATTTTGACCAGGCTCAAATAATCTGGCATTAATTGGCAGTGCCACACTAAAATGCTGAGAAACCTAACACTTGGGTTTATGGGTTAAGTTAAAATAAATATCAAAAGCTCATACATAATGTGATACCTACTCTACATATTATTAATTAATAATTATATAATGGTAATTCTTGTTTCAGAGTGTACGAAATAGAGAAGAAAATCGACGTTCCAACAAAATTCTTATTTCCAATGTTTGAAGCAATCAACTGGTATGCAGCTAAGAACTTGTTAGAAGAAATAAAGACCACCAACGGTACTAGCAATGAGAACCCAGCCCCACATCTTCTGCGAGGCATTAAAGCACTCACCGTTACACTCAAGCAATGGCTTAATGAGAAAGATGTAAGTTCATAAACTGTATTCATTTAGTTTTTGTTATCATAACTAGGTAGGTAGGTACAGTCAGGGAAACTAGATGGTTCATACTCTGCCTCTCTCTGACCCATAACATAAACATGTTTTTATATGGAGCAGAGAGAGATAGAGTATGAACCATCTAGTTTCCTTGACTATACACATATAGTTTTAAATGGTTCCGAGGAGGTAGATGGAGAAATTAACTTCAGTTCGATTAGTAATCAAAGTATAGGAAGGTGTGAAGTACAGCTCCTGGTTGAGAGGGTGAAAACTTACTATTCTGACTCCACTGGAGGTTTTCCAAAACCCAGTTTTTCGTCATAATTATAGATAATGTCACTTATCAACAAAGATCTGTTATTTTTTAAATTTAAACATTTAGGCTACTGAGCTGCTTGAAAATGTGTGTGCTCAACATAGGTGAGATAGGCACATACAGAAATAATGTGTTTATTGAACACATCCAAGCATGAAAATTAAGTAGGTAGGTACGTACTATCCAAGTATTTGGTAAGAAAAGAAGAGTATGATAAACACTATACTATGTATTGCAATCTCGTGAAAAGTGTTAGGAGCTATCAAAGAGAAGAGAAGTGGAAATATGATTAGCTTTTGACTCCAGTAAGCATTAGTGTGCGAGTGCTTCATCAAAAAGAACGCTAACACTTTGTTTTTCGAAAGAATGTGTAGGGTAAATTACAAACATAGAATGTAATATTATGTTACCATAAGTATACATTTGTGTGATTTTAATCTGTTTCGATGTGAAGTCTGCAAAAGCAGATTAACTTGAAAACAAATTTGCCCAGATTGAATCCAAATGCTCGTGCTTATCCAGACCAACAAGAAAGTACGTGATATTCCGCCCAGCATCGAGGGGTACAAGATCTGCAAGGAGTTGAACAAGGAAGTGCGAATAGCCGAGCGTGCACTCAACCTCCTCAACCCTCCAAAGCCCGAGAGGGAGTCGAAACGTCGCAAGAAGAAGCCAGTCAACAAGGACTTTGTCGATTACTCCAGGCCAGAAGTGGGGGTGAGTTGGATTTTGTAAACTTTTACCCGTGTACGAGTACAATTTAAGTGTAGAACAGGTCTTCCTAGATCTGTGCTTCAACTCTGAACAGATAACTCCACTTCCTGGAATGTAAGCCCCAAAATACTTAGAAATCTACTCTCAGTTTTCACTTTCAGATTATTTTAGTGTTTCCTAAGATACGACCACCTTAATTATTCGGTCCCCACATTATTAAAGTATAGTAGAGCACCAGTTGCTACACCTCTCATTTAAATATAACTTCATTTCCCCAGAAGAACCTGAACACATGTTAATTTGTTTCATTTCTACAACTGCCTATTGTATTCCCTTCTCGCTTGTGTCTAAAATTTTATGCCCGGACTAAATGTTGGTACCTCCAGTTATCTGTGCTATCTGAGATGAAAATCATTGATAATTTATGGCAACACTAGCCACGTTATGCACTAGTGTAGTGGTTTTCTAATTTTAAGCGTAGTAAACCACGCTATTCTGCTGAGAGCCTCACTCCACATTTCTGAGGGAAGTACATTACGGTGGGATAATACTCATGCAGTGACAGTATAGCCTACTATATACCTTCCTTTGGTCTGATAGTTAATAGTGAACACTCATTCCATTCTCCTTGGAGATCTTGAACCCTTATCAGCAGGGTTGGGTCAGTAGAGTATTCCGCGTAGAAAATGGGTATTCTACGCGTATATTCTACCGTAGAATATGTAATGTAGAATATTGAGGTAGATGACATATTCTACACGTAGAATATTATTTTTAAGCAAAACATATTGATTTGGATTATAATGATCATTTTTTTATTTGTTTTCAATATAGCAGCATTTTATTTTACTATGAGTAGTACCTAGTACACAACAACTCTACCAAATTGTTGATACAAGAGAGACCAATTACAATTTCTTTCTTCTAATTTAATATTAACATAAAAACGCAAAGTGATACTCAATCATCTCATTGGGACTTTGGTAGTTGCTAGCTGTAATACTGGATGCTGTAATCTAGATTCAATTATCCAAACATGAAGAATATGCACACAACTTTTACGGACAAATTTACGTTCCATTCTACATGGTTATGTCTCTTCAATTAGAAATTATTTTGAAATGTTTTAATTTAATTTTTTTTTACAATCTTGCTAATTAATTACTATTCCTGCAATACATATTCAAATCATCGAGTGTTCCCTATTGTAGCATTGTAGGGGAAGAGTGCTATGAATGGGCTTATTTATTAAGAGGTGGGATTGCGCTCTAATTTGCCTAAATTAAGGTTGTGACCGTCTTATGCAAGATATGAGTAGAATAAACAGAAAAGATTTGAATTCGACCGCTCTAAAGCGAGGTTGAAAATAGGGCAACTAATAAGGTAAAATAATATATTTTGGTCTTTGCTAGCATTTCCAAATTTTACCGCTGTCAATCCACTGGCACTTCAATAATTTCTACATATTCTACGTATTCTACATGTTACTCTACGTGTATGTAGAAAATTAATATTCTACGCGTAATGACCCAACCCTGCTTATCAGTGTGTTGTGTCTAATGTCCATCCGGCCGGGTAGAGTTCTCGCCTGGCAATTGAGAGGTTTCAGGTTTGAGCCCCGGTTTGGCCGGATATTTTACACTTCACACATCCCTTCCTATTTTGCTATCTCTACGTCAAAGCTACGACAGAGATGACGTAGCAGGGCAGTAGGCAGCATGATATCAGCACTATCGCTCAATTGCATGGTATATTAATTAGATATTCCTAGCAGATTATTTAATTAAAGAAATATTATTTCCTAATACATATTATCTTTTGTATTATCTTTCATTTAACATGGTATTTTTGGGTACCTATCAAATCAAAGATAATACGTATTAGCAGATAGGTAGGTAATACTTTTTGTGAAACCAACCCCTGTATCATAAAACATAAAAATAATACTAGGTATATTGAATCCAGTGGCATGCAGTGGATTTTTTTTGTTCTTAATCAATATTTCATGTTGCCTGCATGGCCAGGGAAAAGTTTTATTTTCTCAAGAAGATTATTAATTCAAATTCCATCCGGACACACTCCAAATCAAGGTAAGTTATGCATATTGTTTGACAGGGAAAAATAAAATGCTTAACCCCCATTGAACAGATACAAGTTTTTGTCTTATCCCGTCAATATTATTCTCTGCTAGTGTTAAATCTTAAGAGGCCTGGATAAGCGAAAGGGAAACACACGGTTTGTCAAAGCGGTTTTTTGAAATTTATCTTCACACTAAAAGAATTTTAAAAAATCAGATAGTTACAATCCATTACAGGCTAATGAACTAAATAATATTACACAATGCTGTACTTCATGACACCTGATACGACCTCATAGTGTATAATACGATTATTTTACCGTACATTTCGAATTTAACACTTTGAGGTCGTACCAAAGGTCATAATGTACTCCAGGGTGTGGCATTATGATGTTGATTAACCTGTAATGGGGCGACTATCTGATTTTTTAAAATTCTGTTAGTGTGTAGACAAATTTGAAAAAACCGCTCTGACGAACCTTGCGTATCCCGTTCGCTTACCCAGGCCTCTTAAGGGTGTCGGGTTGGATGAGCACTACCCTTGCAGCCCGATTCAGTGTACAAATGAATCTATGGTAGTCTTGACAGTCCTTTGGTATTCACATTTGAGCCAAGTGTTGGTGCTCGAAATCTTGCTTTCAACAATCATCAGCTTTAATTGAATCTAGACTGTAGATACTACAATATGAGAGCCCTTTGATCTCTTCCAAACAATTATAATGCTTTAAATGCAGTATTTTTGTATGCAAGTATATCTAGCACATCTATATAAAATTGCATGATATACCTATTTCACTGAAATTGTGTGATACAGCAAAACTATTTAAAACTTAATGTGAAATTACTGAAACGTACCACCCCCATATTACCAGATAAAAGAGTGAACATTGCTCCATATTTGCATGATAAATGGCATCGGCGATCCCTTGAAGAGCTGCGTGGCAGATGAAGTATCTTTCTATTTTATTTAGGAAATGTTCTTCGAATAACGACGGGAATATACTAATTAGGTAGTTATTTTATTCACATTTGCGGTCCACAGTGTTGTTGCTATGAACCCTTGACCAGTCCACCAACTGTAGATCTGCTATCTGCATCCTAAATGTTCCCTAACGTGGGAGTTTTCTAACCTTGCTTAATAACTGGGGAACACAGGATACTCATCTGGTTGGGGGTCATGACTCGAGATCACCCATGTCAGATAAACCAGGATCGATGATTTTAAGAAAGTTTACTGAATCACAGGTAGAAACAACAATGTCAAGGGTGGTCTGAGAACTACATTGGTTCTTGTCTCACGGTAATCTAATATTCTGAGCTGTAGGCTTCAAGATCATCCTCAAATATTCACCTTAGTTTTGGCATGGCAGAAATAATCAATCAAAGAAAACTAGGTACACTCGGCAATTCATAAAACGGTATTTGAACGAAACAGATTGGCTGCTGGTGAGGTTCATTGACAATCAATCCTTGTCATTATCAATGAAATCAGAGCTCACCTACTAGAGGTAGATGACGAGTAAGTATAGACTTCATAGAATGATGCCATTACATTTTTTCCAGGCAATCAATTTCTTTCAAATACCGTTTTTAGTTTTATGAATTGTCGAGTGTACCTATCTTAAGTTCTAGTCCCTAGGTAATCTGATATGTTTTCCTGCACTGAAAGCAAGACTGTGCACTGAAAGGTTGAAGAGACTGACATCGTTCGCGATATCCAGGGAATGGTAAATTGTGAAGATAGATAATAATGTTGAAGCTCCAATGTTGTAGAGAATAAATAACTCGTTAAAAATCATAGATACATTTTTGAAAGATTTGATCTAGAAGTTAGGAACAATTATATTTTGCATGAAAGTCACATATTTCGCTTAATTTCAAATCCAACAAAATTTTGACCTGTAAATCTGCTCATAACGTTGAGATAACATTTTTCACAAAAAGTAGGTATTAGGTACACGATTTTCAAGTTTCAGTCACTTCAATAGCAAATACAACACTAATGTCTATTAAGACGAAGACAGTCAGCATCAGAAAAATGGCGGTTAAGAGGGGATCCTTCTTAAATTATTTATATGCTACTACACTACGAATTTCAAACTCATTTTGTATTCAAGCTCAAAATTTAAGAACAAGACTGAGGTTTGAATTTTTCCGCCATTTATCAGATATTTGATTGGCTTGAAAACTTTTCCCGCCAAAACGCGGCCATTTGTAAATTAATGATAAGATTTACAAATTTCTGACTGTCTCTTAAGTTATAAAGGATTAACATATGAGGTTTTATCATTTCCTTAACATTCCAAACTGAGATGTATACTTCATGCGTGGTTGAATCCAGCCCAAGATAAGTAAAATTCTAGACATCAGGAGAACTCATCTTGCCATGAGTTTCTTGTGATGTTCTTGGATGCTGGTACATAGTACCTACCTAAGCCATCACCTAAGAAGAGCTACCTTGTATTAAATGCACTGTTAATTTAATACTTTTGGCAGGAGAAACTATTATAAGCCAAAACTATTATAGCACTAACCATAATGGTTAGTAATAGTAAGATATTACTATTACTAGATAGTATTGAAGCAAGGCCAAAGAGCAATAGTAAGCAGTCACTTGCATCAGAGCAGTCAGCTAGGAGGCTAGTAAGCAGTCTACTTTTTTAAATGCTTTTTGCATTATTTATTAGTTCATAACACTTCAATGACAACAAACATAGTGTGTAGTACACTACCTAGGTACTTATAAACAATTTACAATGTGTGCAAAATGGAACTTGAAGCTTATTCAGCAGCACAAGAAAAATCAACCCTCTTAAGAAACTTCCATCAAAAAGAGAACAATTGAACCCATAAAAAGCTATACATTACAAAAGAAGGTATGGAGATAAAAAACACAAAAACATATAGACCCTGACTGCTTACCTACTAGTACCAGCACCCTACCTACCTACCTAGGCCGGGGTAGGCTAGCAACACTTAAACAAAATGTAGATAAACGCTTACCAGCAAGGTTAGAACCATTTAGAGGAGTATGTGATAGGTAGGCTACCTAGGTTAGGAATCAGCCTATCTACATACCTTGTAGGTATCTACCAACTGGTGGATACCTACTACATACCTAGGTAGTAGTAGGTACCTACCTACGGTATGGTATCTACATACTGATCTACATACCTACCTAGTAGACTACCTAGATACCATCCACCAGTAGGTAGGTAGGTACCTAGCCTCCTACTAAGGTAGCTGTACCTACCTACCTCAAGGCAATTTATTGATTTTCTTTGAATTATTCTTGGATTTTACATTATTGGTGCCACTTTTATTTTGGCAATGTAAAGAAACTATGCTGACACTTGTTGTCCAGCCATTGCCAATGGCAATGATTCTGTAAATGAACTTCCTTAAGAAAATACTCTATGCCAGGCAGAATTTGAACAGGATTTCATTTAAAAAAATGTGTTTAGGCAGAATTCTGAAAATTAAAAAATTAAAGATGGTTCCGATTATTGTGGGGATTGATTTTGCACCCTTGAGCATATTCCTGGACATCCCACTGGACCACCCTACTTCATCTGTAGGTAGCAATAGCTTTGCCATGATCATAAGATACTTATAGACCCTTACAGCCAACCTCAATTGATCTCTAAGCGTCAGATCGACGAGACACTGCCTCGTCATTAAGAAACATGAATAAAAAAACATGCGAGTGAACACTTTTAATGTGGAATTGGAATTAGCCGGTATTACCTATACTAACACCATACAATAGGGACCTCTTGCACATTTGTCCTGTCCCATTCTTGCCCCAAGTTTTTTCAAAATCTCATTCTGAATTAAATCATAGAGAATTGAACTTTTCTTTTGCCGGATTCAACTCGAGGAGACATCCTGGTTTGAAAATGCTGTCCTGCATACCTTATATGATGACGTATAGGCTAGTTTCACCCCTTCTGAAAACAATGGGAATAGACTACTTCCCCTACTTTGAAATCTCGGTGGAGGGCCATCAGGCCAGTGATATACAGCAAATTAGGATGATTGTTTTCTTAGTACCAGATAAAGTTGTGTAAGAAAGATATTTAAACAAATTATAAGTATGAATAGGCAATACTGATCATTACTCAGTCATAAACTAGTTCAGAATGCTCATTTCTGGAGAAATATTTCCAATTATTTATTAACATTGAGGGGCCTGACCCAAACTGAGATTGTGACGGCAGGTGAAATCACTCTATACCACTTGATACATTCCATACCTACTGTTTACATTGGTCTAAGCCAAAGACGCCGACTTTTGTAAAATCCTATGGGTGCCCGACAGGCGCGTAGGAACGGTTTTCCATCATGATCATGGGGGGGGGGGGGGGGGCATGACCATATCCAGTTGATGGTCATAGAGACGAAGCCCAGTTCTAGCTCCGCAGGGCGTTTTTTAGAATTTAAACAATTTATAAGTGTTTCTGGGACTCTAAACTGCACAAATCCACAAACTGAATTAGGGGTGTGCGAAACCAGGGTTTTTTATTCGAATCCGAATCCCGAATCGAATCTTGAAAGGTTCGCAAATCCGAATCTGAATCTTATTTACTGAATCCATCGGCCTCCAGTTGATGCCCCACAGGGCAATTTTTTTTAAATTTAACAATTTAAAAGTGATTCTGGGACGATAAACTTAATGTTTTAATGTGGACATACTGCTTGAGTGACCTTCCTACGAACCCTGTGCCCGAAAAATAATGTATTAGGTACAACTACGTAATTTTGTGGGACCGAAGGGAGAAAGTTGACATGCAGGCAGGTCATGGGTGCACAGCCCATTTTTTTTGCATATTTTTTTTTTTGCGCAGACTCGGAGGGGGGGGTCTGGGGGGCTTGCCCCCCAGCTTAGCCCCGCAGGGAATTTTTTAAAATTTGACTAATTTTAGATGGTTAAAATCAATTTTGAAAGTACCTTTTTGAAAGATATTTGAATTTAGGAAATGGTCAAATGATTTAGGCACGAGGATTTTCAGACTAATTTCTTTAATCATCAGTGTTTTGAAGGCAAATACAGATATATAAAAACTTTGTAGAAATGCGTAAACTGAACTGAGAATCCGAAACTGCAATTTGTAGATAATACAAGTTTAGGCCCATTTTCGCTCAGTTCTCTCTTGAGCACTGTCACCGACCGATCACATGTTCGTTCCAATCGTGTCAACTCGGGAGTAGTTTGGCTGCGTTCGGACGTGGATGCAACTCTCGATTTGCTTCCCTTGGCTAGAATACATGCCTGCAGTAATAGACGCATTTTACACAGAAATGCTTTGTGTTTAGACCGGCAAATAATGACATTATCATGGCAAAATAAGTTTTTATTATTAACAATACTTTCAGGTGGCTGCAGATTAACATATTTGATTGCAGGCAAATCACGTAAGGCATACGTAACTCCCGTAGAGACCGAGGGATTGGAAGCAATTCGAAAAGTGAATCCCTTGGAGCCGGCCGACTGCCGAGCCGAGGCAAATGTGTGCGTGCGCACGCGCCTTGCCCACCTCCCGTCTTAGAAACCGCGTTTACTTTGAAATCAGAGCGAAAGTGGTGACATTTGTGTTCGTAATAAGAATTCTATAAGAAGTAATAAGTAATGAATATTTTTGGAAAAAGATTAAATTATTATACATATAATTATAATATTTTAATTATGTTGGAATGGAAAAGGAAGGGGAAGCAATGCTTCCCTTGCTTCCATTGAGTGCACGCCACTGCATATCATCACTTCTTTTAGTATGTTTTTATGCATTTTGATTTTTGAGTGCAGTTTCAACAATGTTATCAATGCAGTGGTGACGGTTTGTTCCGATGAACGATGTTCCGATTTGTTTCATCAGAACAAACCGTCACCACTGTCTTGCTATCACCCGATGGTTCCAAAAACGTCCACGACATCAATGTTATCATTTTCAAATTACAACAATAGTCAATATTTTAACATTTAATAACAATACCTAAATTAAAATTATATCAAAAAAAGGTAATATAAAATTATTATAAATTAATTAGGTATGTATCAAGTATAGAAAAAATTATATTCTCTCTGAATTCTAAAGATTTTTAAATAAATCGATTCATTAATTTAGCAGGTAATTTATAATACATATTTTAAGTGGGAAATAAATAAATAAATTTGATGATTTGATTTCTTAAAATTATTTCAATGGGTGTTCAGCACCCATCGAAAATTTTCAATGGGTGCTCGAGCCCCGGAACACCCACGTAGTCGGCACCACTGGTCTAAGCGCAAAATATGCAGGAGAAAAACTTCCATATATTAAAATGCCTACTTGGAAGGAATTGTTATGGACTTGTTTCATTGTAGTTATTTTTCAGATCACACTTTTAAATTGTGTTTACTGGGAAGAAGTTTTTGGAGTATGAAGTAAAAAAAATTTTTTTTTCTGTATTTAAGTCGCTGAAATTGACGATCAAGAAGGCATTGGAGCCAGATGTGACTCGCCCGCCTCTGAAGCTGACGCTACCGAAGCCTGCAACGTATCCCTACACAACGCAGGCCGAACCGGAACCAGTTGCCGGCCCGGTGCTGGCAGAGAACCGGAGAAGGCCGTGGACGGTTGTCATCAAACACCCGCCGGAAATTGACGAGAACATCAGCGTCAATAAACACCAGCCCACACTTACTACAAAAAGTACGGTGCTTCGTTTCAAGCTTGGGTAAGTCATCTACCATCATTCAGTAATCGATCGGTAATGAGATCTTTAGTTAAAAATGGCACAAGGATTGACCAAATATTGGTTATTCTTGAATTTTTATGAAGTAACATTATCTAGCCAGATATGTTCTAGCCTAGCCAGATTCTATGTTCTAGCCAGATATGCCAGATATGAACAGATATGTTCCAAATTCCAATCAAAACATTTCTGTTCCTGGGTAGCAGTGTTTCGTGTGATTTCTTTTTTCTTCCAATTCGTTCATGCAATAGAGTTCACCCAGTCTCTCATTGGTATTTAATTCATTGTTTTCTACAAATGAGGTAAGGACAGAATAAAATAGAGGGTTGGTCAAGGCAATTTCCAAGGTTGATGTAAAAGCATTCATTTGTGAATGTGAGATTAGATGATCTGTGGCTTATGTGCTTTCAGCAGCAAAATTTAAATTCCCTTAATTGGCAATTTCTAATTCACCCATGAATGAAACGCTTTGTAAACCTATTTTGAAGCGTTTTTTTGGAAAGATGGCATTTTCTGGAAATACTAAGTCCAAAGCCAATAAGGATCAAGCAAACCACGATTTTCATGAGTTCTCCCAAAGGTCAAAATCAACATCACATGCAACCTTAAAACTAGGGGTGTTCAACGATTATTTTATTTAAATCAATTATTAATTCGATTTTCGTAATTTAAATCGATTAAAAATCGAATTAAATCGTATTGATATCATCATGTTCAGGGTGGTCATCATATCGTCTTTTACGGCAATATTAACCTCAACAATGAATGTCCGGGAAGTAATTCATTTTTACTTCAAATACGCTGTAATGTGCCGTAATTCATTTAATCATCACTGATAAATGGTAATGCGAATTAGAAATACACACTGAAACTGGGGAAAATACACACAAACATAAATGTATCACTAAAATATTACGCACACAAAGAAAAATGTGGACAGAATGAAGGCAGCCATTTTAGATGTTGTAAAATGCAACCATTTTCAAGGCGGCAAATTCAAATTGATGAAATTCAATTATTTGTACTAACATCGATTAATCGTTTTGAATGTCATAATCGATTAATCGATTCGATTAAATCGTAATCGTGAACATCCCTACTTAAAACCATAGCACAAGCTATATGTGGGTTGAAATGCCTCTTGTATAAGTTATAAGTTGTCAACGTTTAATTTAGCCCATTACCGTTTTAATGCCCATTAAGATGGGCATAATGGGCTATGGGATAATAATGGGAATATGGGGGGGGTGACCAAAATGGGATTTAGAGCCCATTTTAAACCAAATGCTAGTTCTTGTGCCGATTCAGTTTTCATATGCTGATTTAATGCAGATCGTGAAGTAGTAATGATCCTGTTTTGATTCTCAGACCACGAGACCCAGAGAAAAATGACTCTGTCTACGACTTCCATGATGACAGTGACGATGATGCCGGCTGTCTAATGATTGATGAAGTACCTAAGAAGAATCGCCGCCGATACAGCATCACGTCTGGTCCTTCAGGGTCACTCAAAATGAAGTTGCCAAGTAGGTCCCACTTTCTTTTAAGTCCAAATACCTTACCTCATCATATTGCATTCAGAGATTTACAAAATGTGGATGTGTTGCTGATTATATCCACAAGGATAACATAGGCCTAGCATATTTTTATTCTATTTTTCTATTCACAAATTACCTTGCTGGCATCCATTCCCATATTATTGACTATTTCTTCCCTAATTTTCTTGTTGTAAAAGTAAAGTAATCAGCTCCACCTCATGTTAGATTTCAAATTAAAACATTTAAAATATTTGTTTTCTCATTCCTGTTTTTCTAGAATTCTGCATCCTATCCTTTCATATATTGCCACAATCAATGTCACTATGAAAGTTTTGTTTAATATGTGGCATCATGTGTTCTCATTATCATCTGGTTATTATACATCCTCCGTTGCTCCTGGTTATAATTGCAGCCGTACCTCCATTAATTCTGAGACTGCTACCCGCACGATCCCGCAGTCCCTCTCCCTCATCCCCAGCCTGGAAAATTTCGTCCGGAGAACCGGCACCTCCTCATCACAGTTCCTCATCATCGAGTTCTTCTAGTTCCTCGTCAGATTCTTCCCATTCTTCGCCGGGTACTGCCCGTTCCTCGTCATCACGCAAGTTGCTAAGTAGGTCCCACTTTCTTTTAAGTCCAAATACCTTACCTCATCATATTACATTGTGTTGACTGTTGTAAATTATATCCACAAGGATAACATACATAGTAGCCTAGCATATTTTATTCCATTTTGCTATTCACAAATTCCCTTGCTGGCATCCATTCCCATATGATGACTATTTCTTCACTGATTTTCTTGTTGTTAGAGTAAAGTAATCAGCTCCACCTCATAATAGTTTTCAAATAAAAACTTTTAAAATCATATAAATATTTTATTATCATTCGTGTTTTTCTAGAATTCTGCTTCCTGTCCTTCCATAATCAATGACACTATGAAACTTTATAGTTTTATATGTGGCATCATGTGTTTTCATTATCATCAGGTTATTATACATCTGCCATTGCTCCTGGTTATAATTGCAGCCGTACCTCCATTAATTTTGAGACTGCCACCCGCACAATCCTGCAGTCCCTCTCCCTCACCCGAAACCTGGATAATTACGTCCGGAGCACCGGCACCTCCTCATCACAGTTCCTCATCATCGAGTTCTCCTAGTTCCTCGTCAGATTCTTCCCATTCCTCGCCGGGTTCTGCCCGTTCCTCGTCATCACGCAAGTTGCTAAGTAGGTCCCACTTTCTTTTAAGTCCAAATACCTTACCTCATCATATTACATTGTAAATTATGTGTTGACTGTTGTAAATTATATCCACAAGGATAACATACATAGTAGCCTAGCATATTTTATTCCATTTTTCTATTCACAAATTCCCTTGCTGGCATCCATTCCCATATTATTGACTATTTCTTCACTGATTTTCTTGTTGTTAAAGTAAAGTAATCAGCTCCACCTCATAATCGTTTTCAAATAAAAACTTTTAAAATCATATAAATATTTTTTATCATTCGTGTTTTTCTAGAATTCTGCTTCCTGTCCTTCCATAATCAATGACACTATGAAACTTTATAGTTTTAAATGTGGCATCATGTGTTTTCATTATCATCAGGTTATTATACATCTGCCATTGCTCCTGGTTATAATTGCAGCCGTACCTCCATTAATTTTGAGACTGCCACCCGCACAATCCCGCAGTCCCTCTCCCTCACCCGAAACCTGGACAATTACGTCCGGAGCACCGGCACCGCCTCATCACAGTTCCTCATCATCGAGTTCTTCTAGTTCCTCGTCAGATTCTAGCCAGTCCTCGCCGGGTTCTGCCCGTTCCTCGTCATCACGCAAGTTGCAAAGTAGGTCCCACTTTCTTTTAAGTCCAAATACCTTACCTCATCATATTGCATTGTGAATTATGTGTTGTTGATTATATCCACAAGGATAACATACATAGTAGCCTAGCATATTTTTATTCCATTTTCTATTCACAAATTCCCATGCTGGCATCCATTCCCATATTATTGACAATTCCTTCCCTGATTTCTTGTTCTAAAAGTAAAGTAATCAGCTCCACCTCATGCTAGTTTTCAAATTAAAACTTTTAAAATCATATACATTTTTTTTTCATTCCTGTTTTTCTAGAATTCTGCTTCCTGTCCTTTCATATATTGCCACAATCAATGACTCTAAGAAAAGTTATAGTTTTAAATGTGGCATAATGTGTTTTCATCATCTTCAGGTTATTATACATCTTTCATTGCTCCTGGTTATAATTGCAGCCGTACCTCCATTAATTTTGAGACTGCCACCCGCACAATCCCGCAGTCCCTCTCCCTCACTCGAAACCTGGACAATTACGTCCGGAGCACCGGCACCGCCTCATCAAAGTTCCTCATTATCGAGTTCTTCCAGTTCCTCATCAAGTTCTTCTAGTTCCTCATCAGATTCTTCCCATTCCTCGCCGGGTTCTGCCCGTTCCTCGTCATCACGCATGTTGCAAAGTAGGTCCCACTTCCTTTAAAGTCTTAATACCTTTTCTCATCATATTTCATTGTGAATTATGTGTTGTTGATTATATCCACAAGGATAACATACATAGTAGCCTAGCATATTTTTATTCCATTTTCTATTCACAAATTCCCATGCTGGCATCCATTCCCATATTATTGACAATTCCTTCCCTGATTTCTTGTTCTAAAAGTAAAGTAATCTGCTCCACCTCATGCTAGTTTTCAAATTAAAACTTTTAAAATCATATACATATTTTTTTCATTCCTGTTTTTCTAGAATTCTGCTTCCTGTCCTTTCATATATTGCCACAATCAATGACACTTAGAAAAGTTATAGTTTTAAATGTGGCATAATGTGTTTTCATTTTCATCAGGTTATTATACATCTGCCATTGCTCCTGGTTATAATTGCAGCCGTACCTCCATTAATTTTGAGACTGCCACCCGCACAATCCCGCAGTCCCTCACCTGAAACCTGGACATTTACGTCCGGAGCACCGGCACCGCCTCATCAAAGTTCCTCATCATCGAGTTCTTCCAGTTCCTCATCAAGTTCTTCTAGTTCCTCGTCTGATTCTTCCCATTCCTCGCCTTGTTCTGCCCGTTCCTCGTCATCACGCAAGTTGCAAAGTAGGTCCCACTTTCTTTTAAGTCCAAATACCTTACCTCATCATATTGCATTTTGAATTATGTGTTGTTGATTATATCCACAAGGATAACATACGAGGGTAGTCCCAGAAGTACCCGACCTAACAAAGAAAACACAATTTTTTTTGGAAAATATATTTTTATTTCTCAACATAGTCTCCTTTTAGCTCGATACACTTTTCCCAGCGATGTTCAATTGCTTCGATACCCCGTTAATAGTGAGTACCGTCGAGCTCCTCAAAATAGCCATCAACAGCAGACTCCACCTCCTCATTGTCGGCAAATCTTTTACCACCGAGCCATTTTTTTAAGTTTGGAAACAGAAAATAATCTGAGGGGGCTAAATCTGGCGAATAGGGTGCGTGACGAAGCAATTCGAACTTTAACTCATTGATTTTGGCCAACGCTTTGAAGGATGTGTGAACTGGTGCATTGTCTTGATGAAACAACACTTTCTTCTTTGCCAAATGCGGCCGTTTTTTCTTGATTTCGTTACTCAAACGCTGCAATAAGTTTGCATAATATTCACCGTTGATTGTTTTTCCTTTTTGAAGTTAATCAATGAAAATTATACCCCTCGCATTCCAAAAAACTGACGCCATGACCTTGCCGCTGTCAACTCATTTGGTCGACCACTGCGATGTTCGTCTTGGCACCTCGTACGACGTCGTTTAAACTCTGCCACCCAATATTTTACAGTTGTAAACGAAGGAGCAGACTCCCCCAGAGTGGAATCTAGCTCGGCTTTGATATTCGTTGGGCTGAGACCTTTTAAATGAAAGTATTGGATAACGTTGACCGAATTTTTCCATTTTTGACCAATGTTTACAAAGTCACTGAGAACGTTCACTCCCGATGGCTGCTAAACAAATACTACACAACGTAGGGTCATCAAACTTACAACTTAAGCCTGATAAGGATGGTTATTTCTACCATAGTAATTATTTTTAAACAATAAACACCATTTATACGTCAGGTCGGATACTTTTGGGACTACCCTCGTACATAGTAGCCTAGCATATTTTTATTCCATTTTCTATTCACAAATTCCCATGCTGGCATCCATTCCCATATTATTGACAATTCCTTCCCTGATTTTTTGTTCTAAAAGTAAAGTAATCAGCTCCACCTCTTGCTAGTTTTCAAATTAAAACTTTTAAAATCATATACCTACATATTTTTTTTTCATTCCTGTTTTTCTAGAATTCTGCTTCCTGTCCTTTCATATATTGCCACAATCAATGACACTAAGAAAAATTATAGTTTTAAATGTGGCATAATGTGTTTTCATTATCATCAGGTTATTATACATCTGCCATTGCTCCTGGTTATAATTGCAGCCGTACCTCCATTAATTTTGAGACTGCCACCCGCACAATCCCGCAGTCCCTCTCCCTCACCCGAAACCTGGACAATTACGTCCGGAGCACCGGCACCGCCTCATCAAAGTTCCTCATCATCGAGTTCTTCCAGTTCCTCATCGAGTTCTTCTAGTTCCTCATACGATTCTTCCCATTCCTCGCCGGGTTCTGCCCGTTCCTCGTCATCACGCAAGTTGCAAAGTAGGTCCCACTTTCTTTTAAGTCCAAATACTTTACCTCATCATATTGCAATGTGAATTATGTGTTATTGATTATAACCACAAGGATAACATACACTTAGCCTAGCATATTTTTATTCCATTTTCTATTCACAAATTCCCATGCTGGCATCCATTCCCATATTATTGACAATTCCTTCCCTGATTTTCTTGTTCTAAAAGTAAAGTAATATGCTCCACCTCATGCTAGTTATCAAATTAAAACTTTTTAAATAATTTCTTTTCTCATTCCTGTTTTTCTAGAATTCTGCTTCCTGGCCTTTCATATATTGCTATAATCAATAACACTATGAAAAGTTTTAGTTTAAAATGTGGCATCATGTGTTCTCATTATCATCACGTACATGATACATGATTATACATCTGCCATTGCTCCTGGTTATAATTGCAGCCGTACCTCCATTAATTCTGAGACGGCTACCTGCACGATCCCGCAGTCCCTCTCCCTCACCCAAAACCTGGACAATTACATCCGGAGCACCGGCACCGCCTCATCAAAGTTCCTCATCATCGAGTTCTTCCAGTTCCTCGTCAAGTTCTTCCCATTCCTCGCCGGGGCCTGTCCATTCCTCGTCATCACGCTCTAGTTCGAGTGGGCGTGGCTCGCAAAGCGGTTTGCTGCTCAGCCAATCAAGTGAAACCAAAGTGACGTCGTCGGGGCTTTGCCCTTCTTTGCCCAGCTCTCAATTGAGCGAAAACGGAATCTCAAGCACAACCCATCTGTTTTACTTTCCTCCTGGTATTTAATATCAAACTTTATTAATTTAATATGTACTATTTTCTATCTGGTACAGTTAAAGAATACAGGGCATAATAATGTAAGGCCACATTATTGAGGCAGGCAGGCACATTAAAAGATACAATAATGTTTGTATCATTGACAAATTCACAGATTTGTTCCTTTATGACCTTGTGTCCAAAAAAAAAATGTTCACATGTGTATAATCTTTATAACAGCGGTATTGTCCAATGACTTATTTTTCCGACATCATTAACCTCATACATTTTAATAAAATATGTATCTCATTTAACGATTTGATAAAAATACCTAGATGCATATTATATGCACTGCAGTTAGAAATTTCTTTAAGAATACCTACACACATTTTTAATTTCTTTCTAAAGGATGCTACAATTTTCATTATATTACATAAATAGTGTTTATGGATGTGACAGAATGTATTCTATGACTGCAGACCTACATGCAGTGGACGGACGAGATAAGGACGATGACTCCGAAGTGGACGTTGACGTCGTCTCGGACGCACCCAAGAACGGAATCGAGGAACTGCTTAAAGCTTCGGGCTACACCACAGAGGTCGTCACGCCCAGTCCCAGGCTGGAGGAAATTGAGTGAGTCTACCAGAGAATCATATAGCAGTTATCTCATGTACACTCGGCAAAACAAAAAATGATTGCTCAGTAATTCTGAATGACTGAAAAATGAAATCAGTCCGAGTCAAAGTGATCTCCTCGTCTCACTCTAGTAGGTGAGCTCACATTTCAATGATAATTATAAGCATTGATGGTTAAGAGGAGTCCTCAGAGCGGCCTTATGAGATTGAAAATTAGCGATTTTGAGCAGTGTTAGCGGGTAAACGGTAAGAGTCTAAGACTTGCTTTCAACGAAATTTCGAATATTAGACACTCTAGATTGTTTCTTGTTAATCAAAATATCAAAATCATTTTTGATTTGTTAGTTACGTCACTCCACGTGATGTAACTTTTTCCGATTTTTTATGCTGATTTGTGAGTGACTGAATAATGGTAAAAGAAAATACAAACGCACAGTTCTTCGAAATGCTTTCTTCTACAAATGGTTCGAATTTCAATTTGCTATCTCTTATTGTTTGACCTGTATTATGGTTCTATATGGTTGCTAGTTTCTAAATATTTTTCTGGTTCTCCTACGCCTGCTACGTAGGCCACATTGTATTCCGAGTTTTAGTGGGGTGAGTGAGCTGTGTCAACCATCAGATTAGGTATACCTGCCAATATCCGGAAAGAAGGGTCAAAATCACACCATCCATCGCGAGACTTCCTGACTCTCTGCTCACTCTCATCACATAATGAAGAAGGTTCTTTCAATATTACCTGACTCTATTGTTATTACTTCAGTCATATTGCTCAAAAAATAAATCATTGAATTATCAAGCTAGAACGATATTAGGTATTTTTTTAAGCTTCAGAATGCACAAAGTAACATGTAAGCTATTTTTATTTTAAATTTTTTGGTGTATTTTAAACTATTGAACATAAATGCAGTTTACGGCAATTGAAAAACTAAAAGTAAATATAGGTGAACAAAAGTGAAACAACACATATTTTTTCTTGCATGCATTATCAAAATACTACTTTTTAATGCAATACTTCACTACACGCAAACTCCGACTTGGTACATGAGATTTTTTAAATGCAATTCTGGACTTTTATTGAAAACTTTTTGCACAGTCAGACATGAACGGGTTGTGCGAAGATTGCATCTTCCATTTTCGCGTCCAGTACTTCATAATAACATTTTCAGTTTTTATCCTTTTTCCTCATTGACCGCTGCCTGTGAATGGACAGGTTTGAGTTCAGGAAATGATCAAGACCCAGGTAGACGGGGACGGATGTACCCTCGCAGGCAGGGGATCAATTAGTGAAGCGTCATTAGTCAATTTCAATAGATAACAGCTCAAGTATCTACGCTCATAAGTTGACTTTACAATATATTACGAAAATTTGAGAAATATTCTCGTTTTATCAAACAGATGAAGTAACAACAAGCATATTCATTTTTTATTTGAAGAAATCGGAAGAAAAATAGATAAATTTGAGTTCAATTTGACGAATTTATTTCTTCGAAACAACAGAATAGAGACACAACTTGAAATTGTGGCTGGTCAGGAATCTGAGGCAGGATGTAGTTTGGAATTACGATCCCCCTGACAAGGAAGTGCAAAACATCGCAAAGCGTTCACAAGTTTGACACAAAACAAAAGTACCTGAGCTCACCACCTGAGCGCTGAAGTCGACGAGAAATTGTTGGCTCTCTCATGACTCCTCTTAAGGAACCTGACTAGCAGTCATTCAAATTTGTTCATCAATCATTTTTTCTTTTGCCAAGTGTACATAGTGACTGATTATAGTCTTCGTTTCAACCTTTCTACCAAAAAAAGTAGATTCAGAAGAGTAGATTTACATGCACAATAGTGTTTCTTATAATTGAATCTCTTCCTCAAGAAAGGGCGTCAGTCCATTTGTGGTGATTCCGAGAAAACAATGAATGCAGTTTGGGCCAATTTTTTTTATTTTATATAACCTTACTAATAATAGGTTAAAACAAAATGGTAATTAAAATTTATAATAAAACAAAATATTTATTATAAAACCATATAGCCAATAATTTTAATTTTTAAATCTCTGGACTGACGCCCTTTCTTGAACAAAATGTGATTTCGAATATAATTTTCACATCATTTACATTATTAATCTAAAGTGCATGAATACAAGAAACACACAATATGGCTAGTATGGATGTATTTATTATTTAGAATTATTTAGAATTTTTGGATGTATTTATTATTTAGAATTATTTAGAATTGTTTTTTTATTTAATTTTGGCATCCAATTTACAAAACTAGTATATTTTCAACAACCTCAAAATGTGAACTGTTGTTCTTCCTGGTCTTTGAACAACACTGTTTTAGTTTGGGTGAGGATCACCCTTCACCTTTGTTCTCTTCAAGACCTCCGCTTTTATAATTTCTGGGGTCTTTAAAACCGCTTCTTTAGTTTTTTCTTGTCCTCAGGATGGTCATCCATTTTGAGAAAATAATACACAGCCTTCTGAACCTATACACATTCATAAGTAAGCTAGTTCATTTGGTCAAGAAAGGGCGTGAGTCCTGGAATGACACCCTTTCTTGAAAATATACATTACTTTTGGGGGGGATTTCGAAAGTTTTAGCCATAAGGATGCAATGGTTCCTAGGAGGATACCTATAGGATGGAATATGGGGTCCCTCGTCCTTGAATTGATACAGCAAAATATGTTAGAACAATCTAATTATTATTGACCAAAAACACAAGATGACAATGGATGTCGCTGCGGTGTTCACAGGCGCGTGAACACCCTAAAACCTATATACTCTTACTCTAATTCACATGCAAATAACCATGAAAATACCAATCAGCACCGTACACAAAGTTCAGGTGATCTAATACGGTGAAGAATCGCTCTTGGCGCCGCAGAGACGTAGCTGGGTTCAAGTTCGTAAATTTGCTTCTTCGTGAAATATTATTGATGTAAAATGGGTAACCTGATGCGTGCCACGGCAATGAGGACTCACGCGGTGTCGCGGTGTTGAACAGTGTGTAGATAGCGAATACTCTGCACAGTGACGTTGTTGAATCGTCGTCGAGCGTCACAGGCGTCTAGGCGTTCTCGTGCAAACCGCTCTCGGCGCGAAAGCTTCTCTTGACCACCGGACGGCCCTCCAAGGTCCGTCACCCTCGGTCCTCGTCTCAAAACGAACTGCCTGCTTCCTCAGCTCTCGCATGAGGGGTACACACCCCTTCCCCTCAACCCCTCGCACTGGACACTACCATAGAGGTCGTTGACACCCGAGAATGTCGCACACGCAAACTTAGCTTCACTATGCATCTTATGTACTATCTTACGCTATCTTATGTTATGTTACTAAAACTAGACATGTATAACACTGGTGTACCATTACAAGGAGTACTTGAACTGACACCCTTTCTTTGCTGAAATGTGTGTCTACATGCTAAGAGACAATTTAAAAAAAAAGGCAATTTTACTATTTTATGGACTGAGATCTTGAATAAGTGATTCAATTTTTGTACCTACCAAACCAACAAGTATTAACGCGGAGTAACCATCAGGTTAAGCATAGTTTAGCTTTTGCTTTTAACTCATTAAATTTATTGAATCAATTACTTTTAAAATAATTAAATCATGTCAGGGCCGGTATTATTACTAACTGAAAGTTATAAGAGGATTAACACATTTTGGAATTGAATTCAATTCAACTGATTCAATCATTTTGAAGTACCTGATCACCAATTAAGTCCAAAATTAGTTAATTTGGCGCATAACGTAACTTTGGTAATACTGGCCCTAATTTCATTTTTTCAGGAGTAATAACAAAAATAACAAAAAATAAGAATGAGAGTGCTATTATTTGTGGGTCAAATTCCCAGATAGAATTATTAATGAAATCTATATATAAATTTAAATTATAAATGTGAACCAAATTTATGTCAGAAATCCAAATTTTACAGGCCCCCCCGAACCTTAGCCATCCCCAGGGCTTTTAGAATTGCCCTGTTTTTGCCACTTTGAAAGATGTACACCCAAGTAATGCGTTGCTAGTGGTTGCAGGTCGGGACGGGCCTCACCGTCTACGCGCGAAGCCATCGCGGGAATGTTGTCCATCAGTCGGGCCTTCATGGCCGACAACAACACTGAGGAGCCACCGACAACGACACGGGGTCGGCAGAAGAAGTTTCGGTTTCTCGATGACTATGGAGAAAACATGGACAAAGTTCACCAAGATGACGATTATGGTTAGTGTCACTCATTAATTACATAATTAATTAATTATTTAATTAGTTAAGAGCTGTCATGTTGACCAATCAAGTCCCATTGAAATTGCATATTTTATAGCCATACTCATGCTATTACTAACAAATCAAATAATAATGAGACATTTAAATGTTATACTTTTTAGTTTTTAGTTATAAACTTATTCATAGTTCCAAGCTACAGACATAGATGATATTGTATCCTATTTTTTTATATGCCCAAATATAAATTTTCAAATTAGCGATTAGATCTTTCTAAAATATTTGTCCATGATTCGTGGCTATCATATATAATGATGTCCAGCCAAATAAAACATGCTTAAAGACCACACTATCTCCACCCCTACTCTATAACAATTAACAATGCCTGAAACGTAAATCGGTTGCAACTTGCAAGTGCTCGTGGACACGCAAACTTTGTTTTAACACCTTGACCTTAGTACCTCATGACTTGACTTTCTGAGACAATGTGCACGAGTATACAAAACTGCTATTGAGATTTGAAATTTCCTTGGTGAGTTTGTCAATTTGTGGCTCTTTTGTCTGCAGTTTACCCGACATTGGATGCTTCTGATGATGAAGAGGTGATCTTCAAGCCTCGAGGGAAGAGGAAGCTGGACGAACCATGGAACCCGAAGGCCCGTGTGGGACCACTGGTGCCCAAGACTGATCGACCCACCAGGGAGGGCACTAAGAAACAAGCCGTCGAGAAGGGATTGGAAGCCGCAGCGGCCAAGAGAGTGGGAATGCCGGTAATTTTACTCTTATTTATTATTTTCTATTAATGATTTGACAAAACTTTCATATGTACCTAATTGAGAGAATTATTAGTTCTATTTTTTCTACATTCCATCATACCTTGGTGGTTGCAATTTTAAAGCATATTGATGAGCCTGAAATATCTTAACTCATTTATATATATTTTCAAGAAATTCTCTGTAGGCTATTAGTTGCGCAAGGTAGGTACACTTGGCCAAACAAAAATTGAACATTCAATAAATCTGATAGGCTGATTAATGTAAGATCGCACCATCAGAAGTCAGTCTTAGCGATCTCATTGTCTCACTCTAGTAGGTGACCTCACATTTCAATGATAATAATAAGCTTTGATTGGTTATGGGACATGACCAGCAGTCATTCAAATTTGGTCAACGTTCAATTTTTGTTTGGCCGAGTGTACATACCTATATCATTTAGAATTTGTGGACAAACTAAAAGGATTTCCTGGGATTTTATAAAATTCTTAAAATCTTTGCTGAACTAGTAACTACGAACGTGTCTGGATTCTTAACTCAAATCTGTGTTATTATTATTATTAATAAATAATAAATATCGCGACCCTGCTTCCAACTATTGTCGGGTCAGGGGGTGGGATGATCCCACCAATGTTCTAGGGCACTTGTGTTCTCAGAGCCGACTTGCCAAGTCCGACACTCCACACTTCTTCAATCTCTTCTTCCAGTTCTTCAGCCTCCTCTCTTTCCACCAGCTCCCTCCATCTCTCTCTGTCTTCCCACCACTTCTCTGTTGTAATTACTCCCCAACACTCTCCTCTTTCTTCTGCAGCTGCCTCTATTCCGTTGATCCATTTAGTTCTAGATCTTCCTGCCTTTCTTCTGCCACCCATGGCTGCACGCTCTGCCTCTCTACATGGTATCCTCTCTTTTCCCATCCTCTTCATATGTCCGTACCATCTTAGCCTCTCTTTTCCAAGTTTAAATCTAAGAGATTCCACTTCTAGGTCTTTTCTAATCTTTGCACTCCTCACCTTGTCCATCTTCGTCACTCCTGCCACACTTCTCAGGAACTTCATTTCTGCAGCCTGCATCTTCATTTCTTCTTTCCCTCCCATTGGCCAAGTTACTGCTGCATATATTAAGATTGGTACAAAGTAGGTTTTGTACAGTAATATCTTACACCTCTGTGGTACATCTTCATTCCATAGTAGCTTCCTTACACTCTGGTAAAACACTTCTGCTGCTCTCACCCTCCTCTCGATCTCCCTGTCCACCTTTCCATCCTTTGCCAATACACTGCCTAGGTATTTAAACTCGTCTTTTTCTGTAAGTTCCTCTCCTCGCATCTGCATCCGGCACCGTGTCTTCTGTTGCCTTTCCATAATTATTATTATTATTATTATTATTATTATTATTATTATTTATTATCTGTTTGTACAGCACATACAAATTGCAAAAAACACAGAATACTAAAGAACAAGAAAATGTTTGGTTAAACTAAAAGCTATGATTATAAATTGAAAAGATAAAATTTATAAATTATCCTACCACAATGAAAACAATAACGATATTACCTAAGACTAATAGAAAATTACTACAAATGAAATTAAAAACCAATACTATACTACATACTACAAAATCATTAGTCTAATATAAGCTTGTTTACAAGTTAAGAAGTACATAGTAACTATTTTCTTAGTTCAACTAACTTCTTGGTTTGGTTTTTAGTATCACAACACATAATACTGGCGTACTTACGATAACAAGTTTTCAACTATAAATGTAACTTACCAGCTTTGTGAGTTTTGTTTGTCTCAATTTCTAACACGGAAATGAACTGTTTTATTTCTACAGCCCACCAAGCGACCGTACAATCGCAAGAAAGTAAAGCCAGTTCCAGTAATACCAGATGAAGATCCAGCTGCCTCCAGTTCCTTGATTCCGTGTAAGAAGATCTCCAAGATTGATCTAAAATGTAAGTGAATGTAATAGCTTACATGTGATAAATTAATAACCAATTTGTTGTGGAACAAGTTGACACTGGCAGTAATGCACTTCTGACTTCGGAGGTCCTGGGCTCGATTCTCACGGCCGTCTATCCTGACTTAACTACAATACTTGATGAAATCCATGTTTTATGTAGCACAAAAAGGCGGCCCGTAGTTTTTTCTAAACGGCTTGACCGATTGTCTTCAAATTTTCACAGGTTATAGATAAAGAGTAGATCTGTGTCTCATGTGGTCCCAAAGTGTTTTTTTTGTTTAGTTATTTCAGGGCACAGGTGCCAAAAAGACTCATATATTGCCCACGTTAGCACTTCCTCAAAACGAGAAAAACATTTTTTATTATTTATTTCGATCAATAGAGATACTCTTTATCTCTATGCTGTTAAATTTTGAAAACAATCGGTCAAGCCGTTAAAAAAAAAGTAGGGGCCGCCTTTTTATGTTTTTTTTTGTGGTTTTCAGTATTTGAATTAAAATAACTTACTTCACAGCAGTATATTATGCAACATGCAACACACGATTATATGTCACAAATGTCACATACAACCCAGAGCAAATGCGTTTTCAAGCATTTATAGGATTTTTTTTTACATCGGAATCGAAATTTTCTGCGAGTCCTGTCGACTCTTAAGTTTTTTTTGGCTTCCTTACAAGGCTTCAGTCAAGTGGCATATGCTAGGAAGATAACATACTAGTTGTCAGTTACTGCCTTCTTCCCACTCTTCATTCATTCTATTCATCTTCACCTCTCTGCATACAATCTTTCCCCATTAGCCTAGTTGCAGAATAGTACAATGTTAAGCACCACTAAAAATAAAAGTTAATTTGCAATTAAGGTCGTTTATTAAAACTATTTTTCAGTAAAAATCACTAATCGTTTAATCTGCCTTCCTGGCTTATTATCCTTTTCAATGAAATAAAACTTCTGGTTACCTACTTAGAATTTGGCAATTACAAATATTTTTTCTAGGGATTACAAAAGTAGCAATCGGTATGCCACGAGAAAATAACTGATCAAACCCAAATATGATTACTTGCCTTCAAGTTGCCAACTAATCTTAGTCCAACTGTCAGACTATTAAAATGCAGCCATAATTCTCCAATCTACCAAAGTTCAAGGGGCTAATATTCTTTCTCTTTAAGTAGTGGTGTGCGAATAGTGAATTTTGAAGTCGTAGTCAAATATTTATCCATGAATTTCTCGAAGTCGAAGTCAAAGTTGAATATCGAAGTTTCTCAAATAGTTTCTCGAAGTCGAATAATTTTGTAAATAATGCTCAATTTTTGTACACACTACCTACAAATTTAAAATAGATGCAAGAAGTTTTGATTTATATTTTTTAATCAATGTATCAGTATCTGACATACCTACAATTCAAGAAATTACTTTCAAATTATTAAGTTTAACATTAATTGGTTATGTGGTAAAAACTGTAAACTGTAAAAACTGTAAATAACTGTAAACTACGTAAACTGTACGGTAAACTGTAAAAAAACTCTGTCCTAGGTAGGTAGGGTAGGTAGTTATAGTCAGGGAAACTAGATGGTTCATACCCTGCCTCTCTCTGACCCATAACATAAACATGTTTTTATATGGAGCAGAGAGAGATAGAGAATGAACCATCTAGTTTCCCTGACTGTACACTCCTGGACACTGAAATCGGCCCGCGGTCAATGTTCAAGTGGCACTACGGCTAGTATTTATTTATTTATTTAAAGTAATTTTTCGGCCCTAAACTCACACTAGCCATCCGGTCTTTGTGCCAAAAAATTACATTAAAATAAATGTTAAATACTAGCCGTGGTGCCCCTTGAACATTGACCGCGGGCCAATTTCAGTGTCCAGGAGTGTACCTACCTACCTAAAAGTAAAACTGTAATAATAAGCAATAATATCCTGCTCAATAAGCTTGTAGATATATATGCCTACACATATCAGTAGCTAGATAGATAACTCAACTTACTTCAAGGCGTCTTCAAAATTCTCTGACAAGTGTTGCACTTCGCATCGCCCTTGCCGGGTGAAAAGAAGTTCCAAATGCCGCTTTTCCTTGCCCCTTCTTTCCCTTGGTCTAAATTCGCGTCAACAGATTGAGATTCCATAGTTCAACTTTGTGAACCGTGACAGAATTATTTAGCACATTGAAAAAGGAAAAACAAAACACAGCAAAGATTGCAACAAACGAATGCAAAGAATGCAACAAATCAGCTGTGTAGCGCTGTGGAGTGTCGACATGAGACGAGAGGCGAGACCAAAGCGAGTATTGTGTGCGCGTCGCGTGAGCTTGTGCTTGGGCGAGAACGCTGATTGGTCAAATGGAAACTTCTTTACCGACGCGCGCGTATTATTCAAATTTGAACGAATACTTGGACATTTCGAAGTATTCGACATGTAATAAATCAATATTCGACTTCGAGATCGAATACTTTGACTTCAACTTCGGCCAAATACTTCGCCTAATTCGAATATTCGCACACCCCTACCTTTAAGTAAAAAAACAAAAAATGGGCGCTCGCGCCCCCGCACATATGGTTTGGGTATTCCGTAGACATCGGTAATCAGAGGTCCATCATTTTGGACTTGTTTTTTATGTAAATGAATTACTTCAATCACCATTCATCATTCATTATTAAAAAGCGATAGTATCGCATAGTTTTGGTAACTGTTATGCTCCTTTTTTACTAGTTCTTGCCACTATTTGACCACTATTTTATCCTTCTTGGGCTTTTTTGCATCATTAGAGTGGTAACCCTGTTAATTACTAGTGAAGCTCATAGAACTGTTTTTTACTTGTATTTCAGCACGCAAACCAAGGAAGGGAATGGCGACGGCAAAACAGCGTCTTGGAAAAATCTTAAAAATACATAAAATGAAGTTTTAATGCATCATCAACATTATATGCCATAATTCATGAGACACATTTGAACAATATTGTTGTGTCGCGGAATGTACAAGATTCAAGAGCGCCACCTGCGGCACGTTTCTTTACCCTGCTGCATTTACCAAACTTTTCATTTTCTTCTTCAGTGTCTGCAGTTAACCATTAATCTGTGTGAATCTTTGTGTATAAACTTTGCCGTCATTTGGCTCGATGTCTAATCCAACGCAGATATTATAACATAGTGTTAGTGTTTATTGATGGCAGATTAATTGTCCCTCTTACCTATTTTTTGCAATAATACTTAAATGTACATAATTAGTAGGTGCTTATTGCTACCACACGTCGGTAGAATGCATAGTGTATAGTAATCCTATGTCTCAGATGTGTGAATAGTGTATCATTGATTCACATGATTATTCTGCCTTGTTAAGGAACCAGGGTGTAACTAAGCTATCTACTTAAAAGATCACGTAGTAGTTACATTCTTGTTCATCAGTAGGGCAGACCAATTTTTGGATTTTTATTGCACTGCATACATTTAACTATATATGCAAGAGTCCAGAAAAGTACACGTATAGTATACATAGCTCTATTGGTGGTAAACTACAACATTGCCTATTATAGATCATTATTATCATTGTTATTATTTCTGAGGTAAGAAAGTGTTAAATGTATATATAATTAAAATGGAACTACATTCTTGTCTTGATGAAATTATGTTAACTTACTTGCTACTTGTAAAAATCGTGACTTGAAAAATTGGCATGTTGTAATTCTGTCGTCTCTCAAAGATTCAAAATGTCTTGATGACATCTTTTCATGATGCATCACTCTGTATCTATTGTGCCATTGCCAAGAACTGTTAACCACTAAATGTCGCAACAAGAATTCTCACATTTTATCCAGACTTGTTACAGTGTAATTCTCATGGACTAGGCAGAAAATTGTGTTTGGTTATTGTTAACATTTCCTCCTTAGAGTTTAATCTTGTTTTTATACCATTTTATAGGTTCTGCCAAATCTGTGAGAAATAAGCTGTACATACAAGTTGTTTTGTTTCTGCATGATGTATTATTCTGAATGGCTGTGATCATTTGCCAGATCACTGCTACTAATAAATAAGCTGTCAGTAAATAATTTAGGTCATACGTGGCTTGAGAGCTGTGTTGATAGACTCTTCTATTTCTATTTTGTTGTAACTTATATCTAGGGATGAAAAGGATTTTAAGTATCATTGATATTTCAGTTTTGTATTATGTATTACTATTGGTATCAATTCTCATATTGATATTTGATGATCTAAATGTCCTTTTAAAATTCAAGTTCGTTGTTCATACGGTTTGCAGTCTACAGAATATTCTGGGTAATTTTGACCTGATTCGTTCTTTATTTCAATGACTATATAGCAATATAAACTGGGTACAAAACAAACGTATTAAATTATCGCTAAAGTATAATATGAAAATGTTCATCACTATAAGGTTGGTCATCTTATTTTTTTTTATCCTTACATTTAGATATTTGAAATATGTATACAATATTCTCCACCATTAAGAATTTTATAGTTGTACTAATGAAATTACTTAATATCATTTTGCATCTTTACAATCTCTTCTCTGGGACCCCTAATATTTTTTGAAACTTAGTACATTTTGTCCATTCAGGATCATAATGGTGAAACATAATATATTTGTTAATACGTAGGTATATCTGTTATTGTTCCAATGACCTCTGTGAAGCATTATTTCAAAGATAAGATGTTCATTATTATATTTTCATTTGTAATTTATATAGTAGTCGTGTAATTCCTTTGATGATGTTCCTGCCACAATATTCATATTGTCATTGGTTACAGGAATATATACCATTTCTTAAATGTGTTCAATGGTGTTTGGAATACATTTTATATTCAGATACTGGGTTTAATGTAAACTTCCACTGGAGTCAAAATGATACGAAGGTATGGGGGATATGCTCATGTGGTAGAGATCTTGCCCGGCACCACTTATTTCTGGCCGGATATACAATAATGGGATGTAAAATGTTCTTGGAATGGAAGGGTTATCGGTGGGATGAGTGTTACTAGTCGCGTACGTAGTTTGATTGTGCAACATCTTTATTAGCATCGTATTACCAAGTGTTTTCAGATATCACAAAATTAGCAACTCAATTGTCAAGAAAACTAGACGATACAAAAAGTTTCATAAGTTCCTTTCAAATCATCTCAAACCATGTTGGAAGAGATTTTTCAATGGAAACCCATTAAACAGTCCTTGTAAACTGCTACAACCTGTTCCAAATTGGTTTGAAATGTTTTTCTTGTTTTGTGGTAACTTGATGGTGCGACGCTCAAGTTTTTCCATTAGGATTTTCTGCAAGTTTTACTTGCTTACTAGGAAAATGCTCAGTGTAACTCGTTAATGAGCGAGCACACATACGTGTAACATCCCCAGCCAAACACGATATACGACACAACACGAGTTTCCTTGAAACGTTCCTATACACTTTGGTTTTGGAAAAACTGAATAACAGGTCATATTGTGTGGGGACTTGCATACTTTTTTCATAAATCTCTTTTGACAACCCTTTGTAAACTTTTAAAATGGCAACAAGTCTGTAAATACTTTACCGATTGAGTTGAAAATGTGTAAAATATGATATAATGTTGCTCTTGATCACCACGACAAATTTGAACTTCATCGGAGCATTTTGACTTGCAACCAATCGGAAGTTTTTTTTAAATTTTAATCAAGAGGAGGATTTGGCTGAAACTTTGTAAGTTTTGAGACAATGTTGTAAAATTGATCAGACCTACCAATTAGAAGATATTTTATTTTAATTAAGAACCAATGAACGGATTTCCAAAAAAATTAGGGTCTGTAAACCCCATAGATTGTACATGTGTGCAAAATTTCAGCTCGATCAAAGAAAAATGTGACCTGTAAATCGTCAGTGACCGAAAAAAAGCAGAGGTCCATGCCGAAAGAGCCAAAAAGGAGTCTCTCGCTCTACTACTATTCATCGATCGATATACCATATGAACAAATAATTATGCAATTATGCTAACACTTGGTAGTACATAATATTCTAATAAGAATTTGCACGATTGAACTGTGTGCACTAGATACTCCCACCCCTCGGACAACTCTTCCATTCTGCGAACATTTTGACATACCCCCATATCTCACATTTCATATCCTTTCTTGTCTTATATTAACTTACAATATGTATTACCTAATTTGATTGTAATAATAATGAATGATTAATAGGTCATGTTTAACTTACATTGATTATATTGGTATTTATCAAAACAGTGCAACTTTTAGCCCACAAATATTTAATCACACATAATTGGTGGCTCATTCGATATCATATCAACACAGCAAAGTCCACTCAAATTTGAATGTCTGCAATTCGAAAATAAGTAATAACTTATAATTCCTGCAAATTAGTAGATTCGGAGTTTTCGAAGATGTGTAAGAAGGATCTAAATTGTTTTCTATGGGTGCATGACTACCTACCTAATTTTGACGTTGGATGGTACGTAAATCAAAAGTATTGGACGCAGCCTCAAATTTTACATTTGTTATTTCTACACCATTTATACCTGAAGACCAATATTGATAATCATCTGAGACTTAAAGAGTTATTTTATATCTTTCTGTATTGAATTGACAATGAACGAGCCAATTGTAACCATTAATTAATTTCTCTCGGTATTTCACTCATTATTCCCATCTCTTCAGCAGTCGATTACAATCTGATTTCTGAAAAAGTTTTAGAGTTGTGATATCACTATTTTTCCATGACAAGACTACATGCCTATTTATTAAGCTTCAAATGTGTTCAGACCATAGAAACAAAGTTATGATATTTACTGTGATACACAACCCTGTTCTGGAAACAACTCAAAATGTATATTATTAACAACCAAGGTTATGATTTGGTAGGCGAGAGATCAGTATTAATTTACGTTGTGTTATATATATTACTTTGTAGGATACTACTTAGCATTAGCACGACTATTTTTTAAGTTACGTACTGTCAACTGTGTGAAGTTCATAAAATACATTCTTTTGCTATGTATCAAATCAACACATTCGGAGTTTTACTTGGTCCTACTCGTTCAACGCTGAATTCCTCAATCCTCTTTGTTTTTTGTAAACAAAAATCTCATTTGATGGACTAAAAAGCATGCTTTCAAAAATTTTATGAATGACCGGGAATTGCAAAAAAAACGCGCAATGGACAAGTTTCATTACCTCAAAACATTTAGGGTGCTCCCCCTAAAAATCCACAAAGATCACAAAATAAATGCAATTAGTTTTGAATTGCAAATCATGTCCAAATGCTTCGCATTGAGTTAAAATGTACAAAATGTGCTCTGAGCCTTTGCGAGCCAACCCCGCTCACTAGGACGCCGACCCTCATTGAAGTTAAAATTTTGCCGTCCCCCTGTCATAACTCCTGATTATTCTGATGCTTGAGCTCATGGGCGTCCACAGGGAGGGGCAAGGGGGGGCGATTGCCCCCCCCCCCCCCTGGATGTCAGGAAAACATTTTAAAAATCTGTGGATTTACGTATAGTTTCGTTTTGTAACCAAAAAAACTAAAGAAAATTGATTTCAAGGTATCAAAAAACAAAAAATGCCCTGCGGGACTGGTTTGAACATGTCTCTCACCACCCCAAAGTGCAATTTTTAAAAAATATTGAATATTCAGCATAATACACCTCATAACGTCTCAAAATTGATTTCAAAGTGTGCAAAAACCAAAAAACGACCTGCTATGCAGGGGGGGGGGGCGCCCCACACCCCCCTTATCCCGTAAAATATTGTTTCCTTGCCCTGCCCCCACCTGGCAGAAATCCTGCGGACGCCCATGCTTGAGCTTCAATACTAATGTCAACTTATATTCATAACGAAGACAACGAGCTCACTTGCAAGTCTGTAGAGTGAAAATTGCGGGCAATATTTCGTCAAAAAATTTTAGGGACCAAAATATTGGAGGCGAAAAAGGTCAAGTGGGTTGTAGAATCACTTACTACAGAATAGGAAAATACATTATCTTCCTCTTATGTGCAATAGTTTGCCCAATTTCGTGTTTTATATGTTTAGTCACGTGGTAGGTACCTACCACTTGAATACTCCCAAGCTTCTGTCAAATTCCGCTTTTCCCCGCTGCAACGAGGATCGATATTTCTTTGTGCAATTTGAGGATCGATTTTGAAAATAAACAAGTAGGTTATTCTTTATTATTATTTTTGTTCTTGTACATATAAACGAAATTAAATCTTGTGTACCTATGTTAAATGTTATACTTTAGTCATTACTCCTCCTCATAGCCAACCAGATAATTTTTGAATTGGTATAGTATTTTTCAAAGTTACTTTAAATTGACAGATGGTAGGTAAGAAAAAATCAAATTTGTAAACATGAATACCCAAAATCGCGTAACCACTCGTAAAAAAACACACTGAAATAAATTAATCTTAATTGGTTAACTCCCTGATCTAACGTACTAGCCTAAAAGTAGGTAAAATGTCACCATAAATGTGAATTCTCCCCTGAAATGCATTTAAGTTTTAAATGAATCACACAATTGGCTCATTCTCTACCTCAGAGGTAGAAGGCCCGATGTCCATGTTCTCAATTTTGCGTTGCACATTTTTGTAATCATCTAATCAAGCTCAATCAATCATAATTTGCCTGAAAACAACAACATCAACATTCTCTTTCCATACGTCACTATTACAAAATATGATTATAATACGGCAGACTTAACTACCTATTTCTGAGTTCACCTCAAGAATCTCTGAAGTAAAGATTCTAATCTCCCAATACATCATAAATTTGATGAAATGCAACTTCGTTATGTCACTGTCAGAGGTGGAGTGAGAATCATATAAATCGTACTTTAACTGTGCCATCTTCAAACCCAATTACTTACTCTTTAATTCGAATATAAAATGCTTCTATCTCTACTCTATGATGGCTAGTTTGACCTTATTCCATAAAGTTTATTTCACACAAGTTGAACGCAATGAAGAGTTAATACCCTCTTAAATGAAAAGCTTGACTTTGATCTAGTCGATCGTAAAAAATGTATGACAATCGGAAAACTGACAAACAAGCCATGTTTGATGTCCTCGCAACTTTAAATTGACATTGTTTCCTGTTCAGGAGTAATCGATTTTTGTCCAAATCGATACAAATTATCGCTATCAAACAAAATTCATTTCCCCGCCAGCATGTTATATCAAAGAAAATAGTATTTTTTTGCTGATAACGAAGTTAAAGTGCGATTTATGTTTCTCAAGCCACCTCTGTCTAACGAAATCGCTTTAAATCATTCTTAATGTTTATGGGCATTTTTATTTGTCACTGATATGCTTTTATTTTGAGCCGAAATGCAATTATGAGATGTATAAAATATAATAAAATATTAATAATATTAATAATAAAATAATAAAATAATAATAATAAAAAATAATGCAATAATAATAATTGGTAATTATTGGTAATTATTATTATTATCAGTCATTATTGGTGCCACTGGAACTGTGGGAATGAATTTCCAGCATCATTTGAAGAATGTTCTTGGATTTCATAGTTTCGCAGAAATCCAGAAAACAGCTGTCCTGGGAACTGCTTACATTTTTAGAAGATTTTTATAACTTGATAACTTCTCTGGTCTATACTTTTATTTTGCATTCTATTGATTCCCTTGTGTGTTCCTTTCTTATTGTTTCGTGTATTGTATTTATAAGCTATATTATGTATACATATTATCTTAGAAGTATTGTTTATTTCTAATGATATGTGAACATGCCATATGAAATGAGATAATAAAGAGATGATAATAATAAGGAAACATTCAGATTTTATCGATTGTATACGTAAAAAGTTTGTGCAAAGCTCCCCCGGAAATAAAATTTTGATTTTTAGTATCCTGGCGATTTGAAGTGAACGTTGAGAGTACAGTTCGTATTAGATAGTAAATTTGTAACTATTTTCATCGAACAGGTTTTCCATGAGATGGGAGAGATTTTTTGACATTTCGACAAAAATGCGTGTAACGCGTGATTATGTAAAATCTCAATTTTTTCAAAATTGTTGAGAACGTGATATATTTAGAAACACAACTTAACAAGTTTTTCCCGAGTCTTATCACTTTTGTATACAATTCTCATAGTGAGATTTTAGCTGACCTATTTTATTTCACGAACTCGTCACGAGTTTAAAAACTTGCCCGACGTTTTTTTTTTTTTACATGGAAGTGCTTTTATGTGAGCGTGTACTCAAGTGATGTCTTTCACTCTGAAGCAGAAGCTTTATCCTGTACTTCGTTCCTGTTTCGTTGTATCAAGAATCAAGCAAGATGATACTGGCTTTGAGGAAAAGCTAGTGATATTCTCTCACTGTCATTTGGTATAGATAAACAACGTTATATGATAGATTTCATTGCAGTGTATTGTTATGTTGGTACCACTCATGTAATGAAAAGAAATGTAAAATAGAATCCTATGGTTCGAGATATAAACTTTTAATGAATTCAGTTCAATGAATGTTTTAAATGGATAATTTAATTGACTTAACTCCCCATTTTACTGGTATTTAACGTCACACTTTTCTACAACTAGGTTTAGCTAAAGGCGACTGATGAAAGATCGTGAAGGAGATATGAAGAAAATGTAAGGCTGTGAATGAGGATTTCGATGCCTATTAGTGGGGATCCTTTGTAACACGTACCTCTTACCTGAGGGAAACCCGTGAAAGCCATTGTCAGGAAGGGGGCTGTGCATTAAGGACGTCACGCTAAAAATTGATTATTTTAACCCCCCCCCCCTCCCATCCCCCGTCACGCTGTGTCACACTTTTTGAGACCCCCCCCCCCCCCCCCATTAAAAGTATTTTTCTGACTGTAAAATTTATCGGAATTTGTCGTCATTAACGTAATTTTAGTTCTCAACGTACCTATCAACTGAAATTTAAAATGCTTCAAAATATCTATATCAAAACGTGACGTCCTACTGGCTCCAGACCCCCCTCCCCCCTGTCATACTGTGTCCGATACTGGTGCACCCCCCTCCCCCCTCCTCCCCTGAAGCTTGACGTCCTTTATGCACAGCCCCAAGGATCGAACCCGGGATCTCCGAAGTGCACATCAAGTGTAATTAAAGGGCACAGTGCAAAAACTAGTTAAGTCCATGAGGGAAAATGTTTTGATACACGCAATAAACAGTACATAAAATTAAATATTGGGTGAAAACTAGTAATTTTTTTGTTTGTTGTGAATTCTAAATCCTTTTTTCTAACACAACTAAAAAAGTTTCTATTTTTCACCCAATGTTTAATTTTATGTATCCAAAAATATTATCTCATGGACTTAACTAGTTATTGCAAAGTACCCTTCAATTACCTGAGCCAATTGCATTTTGGTATTCAACAAATAGGTTTGAGCTTTATATTACACTCGAGGAGCTAACCATGTTTCGCCATTTTCTAAAAATTATACTCATTATAATGTATAATTTTTCGGATTGGAATTAATTTGCTTTTAAATGAACAAACTGATCTTTATTCTAGTTTTAGCGTTGGACATATGTCACGCTGAGCTAACTATGTGTGATATTGGGAGAGACGACGAAAGGCACCTACGTGGAATGGTGGAAAGAAGGCGGTATTGATGGAAAACTATCGTGTTTACTAACTCAAAGGAGTGAAACAACCACAAACTTCCGAGTAAGGCGCCATGATGGTGGGGAGGGGTGGGGAGGGGGAAGTCAGCGGAACCAAACGATAAAGTGGACTGACTGCGTAGAATCAGCCAAAGTCATTTAAATGTAGTGCAGATACTGCTGCTTAATCTACAGTCACTGGATCGTTTCTATTTGACAATTGAAGAAAAATCTCTTGTAAAATTACTGCGGTAAAATATCCCCCGCCGGGTGTATAATCTTTCATCTTTAAAGTAATAATTACTTAATGGGGGAGGGAAGTAATTATAAGTAATTACTTGATCAGAGATTAAAATTGTTAAAATTCTGTGACGATTAACTGCCTACAAAAGCATGCATTTTTATTTGCAGGTTGGATTAAAAAATTATATTATAAAAAAATTAATAAAAAAATTATATATTAAAAAAATCTTGTACGAGCCAAAAACGACACACTTAAAAAATTAATACAAATACAAAATATTGCTGGATAAACAAAAATGAATTGTACTTACACCAATGATAGGCATTCAATCCATGTTTGTGTGTTTGTCATTAATTAATGAAATAGGCAGAAATATAAAATATTATCACTGAAATTAATGATTTGTGTACGTTCCACAAACTTGAGCAATGGTCCCAAATGGTTAGTCTATTTTCATACGTTGTTCATTTTTGGGGAAATTTTTTCTTGTCATTTAAAAACAATCTCCAAAATTGACAAACGTACATTAATTTAATATTAAAAACCGATAGTTTTGAGCTAAACTGTGATGAAAATACATAATATACTTGCACATTTATTTTTACTGATTCATCCTGCTGCTTTTTGTTTTGCTTATGCAAGCAACAAAGTTTACAGGAACAAAGAGAAAAATTAATATTTTTTAATTTACACAAAATGACTTTGATTAGCGATAACTCGGAACTATCCTTGGAACCATAAGGTCCCTATTCTCAGACCGCATCGTATCTTTGTGTTTTGTAGTTGACATTTGCTACTCGGCTGGTTTGGAGAAAGTTGTTCTGAATATTCAGAATACCTCCAACTTAGCTCATAACTGTATATTGAAAGGGCACCCCTTCATATGTACTTTGCCCCCGAGCCCTTTCATCCAGTCCGAACTATATAGAAGTTTCTCAATCAATAAGATCTCAACCTCATGCACAAATAAAAACGTTTAATTTAAACAATTCTGTAATTCATGACGTTTCTGAGTCCAATTAGTTCACGATTTATTCTTCATTGTTTATAATTACAAAATCATACCTTTATTTGCTTACAATTACATTTAAGATTTTCAGTATCTCTTTATAATCCTTCTATATGATCCTTCTGAGTTCTGCTATACTATAAATGAGAACGTCCCCTTTCTGAAGACTTTCGTGCTCATGGGGTGCGACATTTTTGTATCACTCTTTGGGTAGGGAATGAAGCAAACTCTTCTAGAGAGGGAAAACGGCGTCCAAGCATGGACTATTTCATTTGGGGGATAAGTGGAAGTCTGGTGGATTCATGCATGAGGTTAATTTGTACTATTACTACTATTACTGTACTAATTTGTACTTACAAGTCAGTCACAACCTTCCCCAGGTGCGGGTGTTAAATGCCGTACGAAATGAATGGTCCATCCCCGAGCAAAACAGGTAGTTTTTTCGTAGTTTTTGCATAAAGCACGATAAACACTGCTAAAAACCTGATATAACACTTGTTTCACATGGAAATCTCTCTGTCTTGTTGGTTGCTCTAAAGAACATAAGCAAATACCATTATTTTCTTGACCTTTAATTTTGCTCGTTCAAGTTTTGAAATTTTTGGGATGGCTGTGACCGATTTCCTGAATAAGGACAAATAGGAAGTTTTACCTCACTAACCATACAGTGCATACATATCCCACCGGCCACCATATTTCGACTTATTCCTCAAGTCAAACAACCTATACGAGGACACTCTCTGAAAGAGCTTTCTACATTCACTGCGATCGTGTAACTTTGCTCGACAAACGATCGACATCTCTTATGGGAGAATAACATTGACACGTCATAGTCGATCGACAACAAAGACGAGTCAATGATAATCTCTCATAAGAGTTGTCGATCGTTTGTCGAGCAAAATTATACGATCGCAGTGCAGAACCGTCTGAGGACTGATAAAAAAAAAATGGCGCACCACATGAAAACGAAAATCTTCAGAATCGTGTGGACGTGCCCATTGTGTATCAGAAGGATCATAGAAGGATTGTTAAGAGATACTGACCAAAATAAAATCCTACGTCTAAGTAACAAATAGTGTGCGGGAATTTGAAATGCCCCTCCAAACTATCCCACATAGCCAAAAGGCTAGTCTGTGGGGAAATCAATAATATTAATAAACGTTAATAGAATCTAAACATCTAACTCTAACTAGCTCCTGTATAATGAAAGGTCCCCCTTTCTATGTAATTCGCCCTCGAGCTCTTTTGGTTCCAGACACTGTTGCTGTTGACACTGTAAAGTAACAGAAGAGCTTGTGTGTTGATGTATGTAGGGGTAGGTAATGATGCCTCCAGAACAGTCGTAAGCAAAATTACTTAGTCTTTAGGTATTTAGATTTTCCAACAATGTCAAAAAATATTATTTAATATCTGAAAATGGTTTTTCTCCAGGTACGGATGTGGTTAGATATTGGATAAATTATGTCGCAAATAACAGAAATAGCATTTTATTCTTTTATTTATAGTCATTCATAGCGCATTCTTAATGTGAATAAAAATTATCTATTTAGGTTTTATCAGGTAATATACATTTACATTGATTGACGTTAGAGAAGCAACTGTTCTTTCATGACAAAGTCAATCTTCAGTTCACTGAAATGTCTTGGACAAATTGGCGTTGTCAATTTACTTATTATAGAGACGGTTTCTTCAAGTCTATTACACCAAGAGAGATCAAAGATAACCAGCTGGTCGAGTCCTTGTTCATTGAAGCAGTTCCTAGAACAATACAAATCATAGATAAGGTTGAAGAAATGTTATAATTGTATATTATAATTGTAATGATATAATTTTCAAGTAACGCTATTAAGAGGCCTGCGAAAGGTTATCGAACGCAGGTGGTTTCTCAAAGTGTCTTTTGACTTTTGTCTTCAAACAAATATAATTTTAAAATATTAATATTCCACACATTGGAATAAAATACAACCTCTTGTACCTACGTCCTCAAAACTTCAATACGAGTATTTAACGATAATGATCGTTTTTAACTCGGTACAGTGGTCGTAATGTACTCCAGCGTGTGGCATTGAGATTGAATGGTGAGTTACTCATTGATTTAAAAAAATATATTATTGTGAAGGCAAAACTCGAAAAAACACTTTAATGAACCGCACCCGTTCGGTTACTTCCCCAAGCCTCTTCAATTACGAAACAAGACATTTTCCGACTAGATCTGTACCTATTGTTCACGAGAGAAAATTAAATAATTAAATATTTATTTTGCATTGGTACAAAAATGCGACATTCAACCTTGTATGTGTAAGAACTCATAAATTGATCTTCCAATAATTCATTTAAATTAGGATGTTTAATTTCTTGACGTCTACGTTGCAAAACAAGTCGTCACAAGTCCACCTAAAAATTAAAAACATCTGTGCAGGAATACCGAATTTAAAACACAATCGTGGTCAGATAATTACACTACCCCAAATTGAGTACCTAGGTACTCACTTACTAGGTAATTGAATAACTAGGTACCCAACTGGGACAAAAGTTTGCGAATACAGTATGAATCATAGTTTGAAATGCACGCAATGCTTCTGGAAAGATTCATCTCCTCAGTTTTCTCCGCGGTTTCACTACGGCAACGCGGCAGTGTGGTTAGGAGAATGGGAGGCGCTCGGGGACATTTTGTGAACACGTCTAGTCAAAACGGCTGAACGATCGTCAGAAGACGATAGTGAGTCTCTGGGTAGTACTACGGTCTTTTATCTAGTGATGTTCCAGCATTTTATTAAAACAAAGGTATATTGCCAAATGAAATGCTAAATGAAATATACATTTTGTTACGGGAATGATCGAAGATTACGTTTCTCCTGAAGAACGAAAATGTATGTACAAAAGAAAACAATAATAAAATAATTGTGTCCGTAGTGTCGGACTTGGCTTTTAAAATCTCCCCAAAAGGAGCTTGGAAGTCATCAGATAAACCGGAAGTTGATTTGAAGCACGAGGGCTTGGTAATGGTAACTACATGTTGTATATGATTGATAAGTGTGAAGTCATTATGATTGTAAAACCGGTCTTACAATCTACTATCTTGAAGTAATCGTTGTATATTTACCTCGTCGGAGTCCTCATTGAAGGTGCCTCGAGTGCCATTGGCCGGTAAATGTCCCCCACATTGGGACCCTGGGTTTGAGGGCGGATATTGACTTGAGCTGACGGTCAATGTCGCCGGCTCCAGCTGATCAACATTAACCAGGAATCAACACCAATCCACTTTTACAACATAGTCGATCAAAACTAGAACTGAATTCCACCACTATATCTTGTGTCTCGTGCGTAAGGATTTAATATTCAGGGGTTAACTAATTATTTTTAATGACCAATAAATCAATTAAATAAATATATCGCTGGCTTCGTATATAAAAGATTGCACATGCAGTTTGATTTCGAGATATCAATTGACAAGTATTGATTGTTTTCACACGTCAATAAATATCTGGAAATAAACTAACTGCATGTGCAAGTTTTTAGAATCCAAAATTACCTATATACTTTTTGATATTGTCTATTTATTATATCAAAAATTATTGAATATGTTGTTATAATTACTTTTTAAGGTTACTAAATGAGGGGAAGTAGACTTACCTCATCGTCACTAGAAGAGATCCCTAACGATATACCAAGTTGATCGACAATTTCTGTTAAGTCTGTTTCCCCCTCCGCTTGGCTTAATCTTGAATACTGGTATGTTGGTATGCTGAAAATAATATTAAAATTAAAATCTTATATTTAATGATTGGGCCATTGATTTATAAAAATGGGTTCTCTTAAAATTAAAAATGCCGGTTCTGAAAAACAGTTTGAAGGCAAAGAGAAGAAAAGAATAGCTGATAGCAATTTAATTAATAAAAAAACATTTAAAAAGGGTTAGCTGAATAAAGCTGACTTAAGGTTAGCTGAATTATTTTTAAACACAATTTAAAGCACTTTCATCGTTATGGTTTTAATAATTACAAAAGGTGAAATTCATCGAACCGAAACTTATTTGCTAAACAAAAGGAAAATTGTAAAAAATTTTAACAGGGCTATAATAGATAAAAGCGAGACATTTAGGGGAGAAATTCTTATTAATAATCTATGAATTGGCAGGTAGGTACCTGATGAACGAGGGTGTGTGGGGGAGAAATAGCATATTGAACAAATTCATGTAAACAGAATCATAAATCAAGAAACAAGTACCTGAGAGTGATACGCTTGTATTTTCGACAGAAAAACACTGTCAAGAAGATGACAAATCCAACCATGATGACAAGAATAAGCGAGACAACTGCATTCGCTGCATCTTGATGACTTCCATGAAATTGCCCTCGCAACAATATCGTCTTATTTCCATGATGTGGCTGCGTCAACACGCTACTTGGCAGCGATGAATTTCTATTCACAATTGTCTTTATCGTCGAATGGATGCTAGGTGTTGTCGAATTGTCTGGTCTTTTCGTTGTCATTTTGAAAGTTATCGCTTGTGACACACGTTGGTGAAACTTGTGTATTCAACGTACGCCATGACACTTGCGTGTGTCATTAGACTGCCATCTGGCGGACTGAAATGAAAATCACAGGCGAAAATCAATACAATACCTTTCCTCGCCCTCTTACAGAACTTGAAGCCTAGTTGTTCTCGGAAACAGAATTTTTCAACAAAATATGATTATAACATTATTAATCCATAACTTATAATCTATATGGTAATTTCCTTACAAATATATGTTAGACATTTTGTCCAGAAGAGCAACGCACCTACATTTAAATATTAAAACGCAAGTGTTCAATTAGAAAGTATTTTTCCTTGTAGGGATGGAAAACATTAGTTATTGTACATTCATTGTTCAATTGCACAAATATGACACAAATATGAAATAGAATAATAATTAATGAATTATGTGCCAAGTCAGTCATAAATAATTGTGCTATTGCCAAAACTACACAAATAGTTTATTTCTTTTTAATAGAAACATAGAAAAGGAAACAATAGATTAAAAATAACAAAATGTTGGTAGTTTTGAATTAAACTAAACTAAATTAAATTAAAGTGATACATGATTGTGTCCATTCAATTAATTGTTAATTTGTTTTGCTCATTTTGCCGAGGTTTAAGTGAAATGTGTGGAATGCAATTAAAACTAATTTGCTACAAGCTATAAAATGAACTGAACGTTGAAATGAGCGCTTTTGCGTATTTAGGGAAAGAGGTTGTTGTGCCGTCATGATAACGCGACTGTAGTTTAGATATCATAATCAATAAAGAAAATTCCAATAAAGTCAGAAATAAACCAAGTTCGTTTTAGTTGTTATCAACTTTCAGAAATTCCTCAGGTGCAAAACACTACTAGTTTATTTAGTCGAGAAATGACAGGGTCAAAGAAATGTAAATTTTTTTTAAAATCAAATGTGACATTACCTACCGATAAAATCTACCACATTGTAATCGATCACAGCGTAGTTTCAGCCGCTAGTTTGGGTTCTCAGTTTGGTGATTTTCATCTGTGTCTCGGGTTGTTGGAAATGGAGTGTAGCTGGCAGCATGTGACGGGGAGGCGAGTATCGACGCAAAGGAATGGACCAACCCCAACCAAGCGCTGAGCACTTGTTATCGATCATCCAGCATTGAGCTGCTAGCTGCTAGAGGGTAGTGGTTGCCCGACCTGTGCCCGGCCTAGAGTCCACCAACTGCCGTGTACAACCTCCACCATCGTGAACCACCGACATGGAGATACGAAGGATCTGTCCATAGTGTAAAAAAGAAACCATCAAAACAGCCATCATGTTCAGCTTTGCAAGTAAAATGCTGAACACTCTGATAGGGACAGAGGAAGAGCAGAAACAGCAACAGATGCAAGGCGGCACTCAACTGCCTTCCTACACTGCATCTCCTCTGCCTCAACAGCGACCGATGATGGGTGGAGGCGTTGGACCTCGAGGAGTCGCTTATCCGGCGGCTGGTGGAATGCCTCCTCCTAGAGGTATGTTACCAACGATGGCACCACGCGGGATGGGTACCATGGGTGGTATGCCAACAAGACTTAACGGACCACCGAGAATGATGGGGCCAAGAATGGGTCCTGGACAACTTCAGGGACCACCTCCTGGAATGCAGATGAGAGGGATGACGCCTGGAGTGATGATGCCACATCCTGGTACCATGATCCGACCTCCAGCTGTACCTTTGGCGCGAGAACCTGACCCTGTACCTGGTAAGAATTGAATTCTCTTTCGCATGCTTCATTGACTTCCTCGAATAGTAGCGCTATTCGAACCTATATCGCTGGGACGTATTTCCTCGTTATTATCTGGACTCGTGGCACGTTATCAGTACGATAGCTTGTGCACGTTGTTTGGCTTACACTTGCACTGAATCGATGCTAATGTACTACGTCAAGTATAGTGACTACGTAACTCATGCACACAACCGCGTTCCGTCAGACAATCATTCACAGATTCCGTCACAAATTCAGTTCACTCAAACAGCAAATAAGAAACACCACGGCGTCTGATTGTATTTTCGGCAGAGTATAAAATCTAAATATATAATCACTTAATATTTAATTTCTCTAAATTGGTGAACAAACATTTCCAGTTTCGCGCACGAATTTTATTTTTATTGTTCTTGTGTGGTTCTTACATTTTCATTTAATATCAATGTATTTAAACATTAATTTGTATTATTTGAAGGCAAAATAAAATGTAAAACAAATTTAACATTTCAAATTTGCGTTCAATAATTGTCTCGTCTCAGTATGACAATACCTAAGGCACTGAGATTCAAAGTGGTCCCTTAGTCCTAAGACTAAGTCTCTTAGTTGGTCGTAGTCCTAAGCGTCAAAGTACACGTGTAATTCTTGTCGATGTAGAAGACCGGCGTTCGATTCCCGCTCAAGGTACCGATAGCTTCAAAAGTGCTATCACCGTCACTTCCACCAGCTTTACGATAACTTTTACACTGGCATAGAATAAAATATTTATAGAAGACATGAATACAGGATATATTGTATGCGTTTCAAATGTACTTCACTTTGATTCAAGGATTTAGATCCATTTTTACATATTTTATTAAGTTGCATTGACTTATTTTCATTTTTATTCTGAATGATTCAGTGATTTTCAGTAATGAATTACGCCATCTTAGAGTAAATATTCTTATTCTTAATATTTAATTCCGTATTTCTTAATATTATTTCGATGTTTTACTCAATTGTTTTTTAAAGCTATTGACGCAAAACTTCAGTCCAGAACTGCAATAATCACGCTGACCCTGAATTTAAATAAGTTAACAAACCAAAATTTACTATTTTCTGGATTTTTCAAAGGAATGATTTTCGGTAAAAATGGTTGCGTATGTCACTTTGCTGGGCAATTAGTCGGCGACTTAGACATGTATTGATTCTCATATGAAGGAGTCTCGCTATCTCTCTCTTTCCCTCCGTCCATCTCTCTCTTTTCTCTCCCACACACCGTTTATTCCGGCGGCACAGTACATCATTGATTTGACTACACGGCTGGTTTTCAAGATAGATTTCGTGGTGTACGTAGATATTGATCTAAAAAAATCAATTTGTACTCATGTTTACTCATAATAATTTAATACCGTCAAATGGGGTGACTTGAATCAATTTTGTGGAAATTTTGAAGCCATGTGAAAAGCTACCAATCAAATGTAATGATTTTTTCCACATATTATGTTGACATGAACATTAGATATCATTTACTTCAACTAATCAACTAATTTTATATCGATTTATACAACTGGAAAAATATAATGTACTGACCCAAGTCACCCACTAGAGGTGACTTGGGTCAAAACTTTTAAATTGGTACATCCACAAAGTACATTTAAAAATATTAAAACTTGAGGATAATATAGATTACACTTATAATCTATAAGTATATATATCTATATATACCTATATCTATATATATAGGATACACTTTGTACGAGCTCAAGAGACAAAATTTAATTAAATTGTTTAGTAAAAATACTGACCTTTTTCCGCAAGTCCTTCACGCAAGGTATAAGAAAGTGTTAAAATTTACAATATCTACAATACATTTATAGGCAATAATTTTTAATTGTATTGTAATTTTATTTTTTTCTCTGTAATTGGACTCTAGGTATGGTGACCCAAGTCACTCCTTGAAATTTTCTGCAACAAAGAATTCAACATTTCCGCCTTATTTTTTTGCACCAATTTGAAAAACACTGCTTAGATAGAAGCAAATAACCCTACATTTAGCAAAACTTTTTACTGCATATCTCTATCATCTTCGGTTAAAAATTCTCAATAGAAAGTTCACAAAAATATTTCCTAATGCAAAATGGAGTGTCTTTTTCAACAATTTTTAAAATATATTTGGCTTCTTATCAGGATTATGCTCTTAACAAGATAAATTCCTCCACACCTTTACCAGCTTGGCACAATGCTGAAAACTTGAAGACTACCTCATCAGAAGCAATGCTTGACCCAGCCAAGTCACCCAGGTGATTCAAGTCACCCCGTATGACGGTACATTCTTAGTTCTAATTGTCAGAGCAGAGTCCGTTAGATCGAACTTTCATTGTCTATACATTTATTTATAGACACACTCCCCTCTCCTCCCTGTAACTCTATTTTATAACTTTCCATAAAGCAAAAGGGGTAAATTATGTTCTAAAATAAAACAAAGTTATATCTAGAGCAGAGCAAATCTAAAAATATCTCTATTTACGACCAGTTAGCGAAAGAGATACGTAACGATTAGTAGTACCAAATAACTGAAACAGGTAATTACAGTAATAAAATATTGTTTTATATTCTAAGTTCACGCATGGACATTGTGACGTTGGTCAATGTTAAAACAAGTGAAATGCTATCTAGTTTTCGTCAAAGCTAATGCACGAATTCCGAACTGTTAGAACCTAACCTTTATCAGTTAGCGATCTAAAAGATTGATTGAATGGCTATCGATTGTCTTGGTAATGAGAATCCCTCTGAGTATTCTCAGACACTATTTGTAGTGAATGCACTGATGAGCTGTACGCATCCCTCGTAGAATGGTTGTGACATCGTGTCACTTGAAACATTGTGGAATGATAACTTGACATGTAGACGTTATTATTACCGAGGTTGAAGAGACATTTTCGAGATTTTGCTTCACACTATATGACATCTTGTAGTTACTAGACTTTCAAGGAGTTCAAAGTTCAACGTTCTCACAAGCATTTTGTACATAATTACCTTCGTTATTTTGAAATCAAAATCATCAAAATAATTGTGTTTTAAAATATCTCAGGGCTAGAATTGAATGCAATCAGACTGCCAACGGTTTTTCCAAGTTTAATCTACGAACAGTTTCCTTTCGATTCATGCCTAGAGATTGTTTTTGTGAGTTATAGCTTATGGGGAATGGAAGTGATAGGTTTTAATCTTTTGAATCTGGAAATGAAGAGTACAGAATAATGGGCTCTTGGGACAATCTTGTAAGCGGGATAAGAAAGACAATGCTTCAACTAAGAGAATAGGTATTTAAGAGCAAACAATGAATACGTAAGAAAGACGAGCTGGCAGATAAAAGAAATCAGTGAGATGAATAGAAGTATTCCCATTGGTATTAAACGGCAGGAGAAAACGAGAATTTGCTAAGTTATATTAAATTTAGAATTTCTAAAATCGATAATCAATTTCAACACCACCAACACCACCCGTGTTACCTCTAAATATGTATCGTTTGCCAATGCATTGGTAAACTAATTTCTTAACCAATACTAAAATGTGATAAGAATATTACATAACGCATGAATCATGGTCATAGTCAGAGTCATAGTAGCTTAGTTGCAAAGCGTAGATTTTAAAAGTGCAGAATATATATATATATTTTTAAGATGTGTGAATAGTCTAAAACTATTATTACAAATTTTGGAACTACCTCCTAGTGATACAATATGTATATGGTACCAAATGAATCACGAACATATAGAGGCAAAGACAGAGATTTGGGAAAATAGCATGTGCATGGGCTAGTCTGGTTTTAGGAGCCATCCTAGTAATAAAGCACGAAGCCTAAGCTTGCAAATTGAGTATACAATAATGTATCAATACTATGTATCAAATAATGTATTAATTGACCAATTGGTCAAAATTACATTGATGACGGATATCAAGAATAAATAAATTTCAGATTTTTAAAAATATATAGGTTCAGTAATAAAATCAATTCATCTGTATTACATTTGATGTTGCCCACATTATTAACCAGAATCTCATTTTTCCGGACGACACATTTTACAAGACTACAAATGGTGGCATCGGTAGGTAGTGAAATTTCTAAATTGGTTAGAGATACAAAAGGAGTTTTGAGCTGACAAATGCGGAAAATTCACTTGAACTCATTGATTACATTAATATACTCTTACTTAAAACACTTTTCAGGCTATCACAAACACACACATTACAAACGAAGGATTTAAAATTACCCAGTAGAATGTTCAAAACCAATTTGTTTCCTATGATGACCTTACTCCATCCAGAGCACTCGTAATCATTAGAGTTCATCGTGTCCAAAAATTAATCTATACTAGGAAAACGCTCAGTGTAACGCGTTGATGAGCGAGCACGGGTACGTGCAAATTCTCGAACCGGAAATGCGTACACAACGCACAGAAAACATATACATCCATATGGAATTGATTATGATATCAACTTAAAAGTGTATGCTTTTCATCGAAACTTTAAAATAGCATCTAAGCACCTGGTTCATAAAGCAAATCAGAATCAATTTTCAATTGGCACTGGAAAACATTCATTTCGATACTTCATTACTGACAGATATTAAAAATGTAAATAACTTCATACGTTCTTAACTGATTGGGATGAAATTTTGTAAAATAAGAGACAATATTGGTCTTAATGATCATGCAAAATATGAGTTTGATCAGAATTATCGAAGACCGTTTTCATTTTTCAGCCTATCAGGAGATATTTATTTAAATTTTAACCAATGAATCTGAGTAACGCGTTGATGAGCGAGCACGGATACGCGCAACACCTCGAACCGAAATTCTGTCTATCGAAAATGTCATTAAAAGCCAATAATTCTAAAATTTCGCCACAGATTTGTATAGAAATCTCAAAACATTCCTAAAATATTGGTCCAAATAACCATGCAAAGCTTTAAGTTGATCAATTGAACCTTTATGATTGAACTGTTCCGTGTTAATTTTCAAAAATCACAGGATCTCCTTCAAAAAATATACCTGAGACCACTCATATGATATAAGTGTGTCTACACAATATCAGATCGACTGTTGAACGGTCATTATCAGTTTCATTTGCGTTTGAAAGTTTCTGCTCTAACTACCTTGCCTTGAACTGAAGAGTCGAAGTCGCCGTGAATTTGACAGCCAACACGCTAATAGTCCGTAAAATGTCAATAACGTTTGGATTTAAACACAGATTAGTATGAAAATTGTCAAAAATGCAGATAATGTTGGACCCAACCATCATGCGAAGTTATAAGTTGATCGTTCAATCGGTTATAGTTTAAATTTCTAAAAACACAGGAAAGATGGTTTTAAATTTTAACCAATGGGAGGATTTGGCTGAAACTTTGTTTGATTGGGTACAATGTTGGGGGTAATGACTTGTCAAAATTTCAATTTGATCAAAACAACCAATCGAAAGTTAATTTTTTTTAAATTTGAACCAATCAATGGATTTCAAAAAAATTAGGGTCTGCAACAATCAGAAATGTTACGTACATGTGTGCAAAATTTCAGCTCGATCGAAGAAAAACTCTGACCTGTATATCGTCAGTAACAGAAAAAAAAAAAAAAAAAAAAAAAAAAAACAGAGGTCCGTGCCAAAAGAGCCAAATGGAGACGCTCGCTTCGCTCGCTCAATCATCAGAATGTTTTTCTTAGCAAACGTTCTTAACGCTCAGCAAATTAACATTTTAATTTAAAAGTTACTATGTTTCATTATTATTAAATTTTATATTATCTCGCGGTTAAGGTAATTTCTTGTCTCTTCAAACTATAAAATGGTTTTCTATAATTTCTGACAATGTGTTCCCCCTGAGTATGTAAATACGTATAATTCAGAAGCCGGTATATTATGTATATTTTCATCGGAAGTGTGGGGAGATGAAATGATTTCAAATCTATACGTCTTCTTCTTACTAATAATAATATCGTGTTTATTAAATATTAACGGTTTGTAAGATACATAATGCTTAACAAAGTAAAATAATCACACGAAGCTGAAAATGTGAATGTTCTCACAGTTGATATTCTGATACTATTTTTTTTTTTTTTTTTTTTTTTTTACGTTTGAATCCGGAAGATGTAAAATCCTGCAACTGGTACACTTGGAATAAAACCTTCGGGTCAGGTTCATTTGAGTCGTTTTCATTTTTCATTTTTCATTGTTTTAATTACATACAAACTAAAATAAGTAAGTAAATAATATTTTGATATGAAATGATGTGGGATGTGAAAAATACCCTACCAATATCGCACTTGCCTGGCGAGAGCTCTACCAACTGAGCTAGCTGGCGGATGCATTTCATGGCTCGGATACGGACTTACCAACTGTCTAATATCCGTAGGTTTATCCAGGTAGCTCAGTTGGTAAAGCCCTCGCACGGCAAGCCCCGAGTTAGAGCCCCAGTTCGATCGGATATTTTTCACACCTCACATCACTTCATAAAATCCTGACTTCGCTTGTAGTTTGCCCTAAAACACAGTACCTCAAAATAGGTGTTCTTAATTTTCCGATCTGGTATATTTTTCTCCTACAATTCACAAACGATTTAAGAAAAAATAATTTAAACGGTTAATCAGTTTCTTTTCATTATTTCGTTTTAGATTAACTAAGAACTACAGAATAGTGCTAGATAACTTAAAATAAATCTTTCAGTCTTCAGAAGATCGAACTCGGAGAGTAACTATAACATCGCGATTTAGCAACATTATTCAATCAGTCTATAGCCAAAACTGGAAAGTTCCCAGGCGCGTAGGAAGGGGGGGGGGGGAGTGGGGGTCAATGACCCCCCCCCCCCACTTTTCATCTTGACACCCCCAGATATCACCTCCAGATATACAAAATTTTGATAAAAAGATTTTAAAATGCACAGATTTACTCCATTATGAGGTTGAATTCTCAAAATTTTCCCAAGTTTTGCAAAACTAATTGAACAGAAGTATTATCTAATGAGACAATGACTCATTTGTCCAACTTGATCATCCTCATGAATAAAATTTAATATTACACTTTAAACTATGATACCTACCAAAACCATTACAGATTTGTCTTATTGCTGTTTCTTATTGCAAACTTTTTCAAAGGAATTCCAAAATCGATTCATAATCGATTCTATTTTACTAGAAATTAAAAAAAAATCCCTGAGGGGTCATTAGAGGATTTTATCGAATAACGAAATTTACAGATTAGGTACCTACTGCATTTTGTCTAAAGTTTCCCCAAGAATATAGCATATCACAAATTTAAAATGTATTTGAAAAGGATGCCAAAATAGCTTCAAAATTGTTTCTTTTGTATCAAAAACTCAAAAAATTCCCTGCGGGGCCGATGGGGATTTTATAAGAGCAGATAGTTACAGATTATATTAAATTTTTCTAAAGTTTCCACAGAATATTGCATAGGTACTTTGAAAATTGTAAACTCATTGTGTAAATTTCATTGAAAAGAATGCCAAAATAGCTTCAAATTCGATTATTTTGTATCTAAAATTCAAAAAATTCTCTGCGGGCAAACTGGGGGGCAAGCCTCCCGGACCCCCTTGTAACGGCGTACTACCTTTTCCTCATATTCATCGATCCCCGATAATTTTGACCCCCCCACTCAAAATAAAGTTCCTACGCGCCTGAAAGTTCCCATTGTAAAAAACAGTAATCTTACACTTTCCATACTTCGTCATTTCCCAATCATGTTCATTAATCATTCATGAATGCGTTTACTGAAAGCCATTATAAAAGTAGAGCTTGAACAAAAAATCTAGCTGAAAGATCGTTTTACAGATTTTGTTTTACGTGGCGATAAGGTTTAAAATACTAAAAAGCACACTTTCCCGTCATCAACGTTACGTGTTAACCGCCGTTTTCGTGCTTATCATTTTTAATAGCCAGTATTTATAATAATCTTTATATATATAATACAAATCAATTTCCCGAAAATCGTTTGACTCCGAAATGTGAAAACGGTAATGGGATAATTATGCTCATGAGTCAACTCTAAATGAACATCATATTAGGATCGAAATACCTTGCACATTTAATTTTGTAAACCAAGAAATCATTATCTTACGTTCAAAAAGTGTTGATTCAGATAGAATTAGTTGCTTTCGAGATACATTCTTACTGCCGGTAAGAAATGTTAGTAAAATGAATAGCCAGGGAAATTTTTCTCTTGAATTGCACATTTTTTACAAAACGTTCCAGCCTTTTATGCTGCCTCTGAGCAATATAAACGCAGTGGAAGAGTAGATGAATACAAAGTTATACAGAGCCCTATGAAACCAATTTTTTTTACATTTTAACGGCTCGTATATATAATCATGGTTTTGGGTTTTTTGCGGTTTCGGCTAGACAATTTAGAAAGTCTTAGTTTGATGAGTATGTCAAGTAATATAATAAATAATTTCCGAAAAATGTGAGATGATGCATCGTTGAGAGCTACTTGGGTATATATCTGTTGCATGTATGGTTTATCATATTTTTTAATAGCATTATAACTGAAAACATATTTAAAATTTACGATCGAAAAAACGTGTCAGGTCGAGCGTAAAATCCACTGAAAAAAATACTTTCTTGTACAATGAATTACTTTTATGATTGCATGTGATATGAGTGTACATACGCGATCCATAAATTTTAAATGCCTCATACTTGTGACATTTTATTTCATGTCGAGGCTGTCAAACCTTTACCTGTGTCAAAACATAAACGTTCGATATTCTTTTATGAATGAAACGCGTCATTTCGGAAGCTGTATTGTCTTGATTCTACCGTCAAGATTTCCTGGCGAACGCTTCTAAAAGTAGTACTCGACTCGAATTTAGAAAACGCTTGGGCTATATCGAATGCGTGCTTCTTGTCTTCAGTTTTGCCCCCTTTCTCTTGCACACGCATAGTCCTCATAGCATGACCTCTCTCTCTCTCCTCTCTTAGCCCCAGCCGGTAGATCGATAATAGGGTAGTTCTGCCTTGGCCTGGCCTTACCCAGCGTATATCATGGCGCCAGAGAACACAATTTCGACACACAGTGCGATTGATACTTGTGTTTAATGATCGAATCTAATGAAAACGAACAGACACGTTCACGCCGGCGGTAATTGGGGACAATTGGAGACGATAACGAGTAGAATCTAGCGCGTGTAACCTACTCTCTCTAGTCATGTGAACAAGGTTTCATGTAACTTTGGAAAACGAAGTAGTACTTAACATAACGAGTACTGACTTGATTGAAACAAACTTTATGACATCTATCTATAGATACTGATAGTATTTACAGCATGTAGAAAGGGTTAAATACTACAGTAAAATCTTGTAATACTTACAAGATAGTTCTGAGGAAATTTAATTTCGAATTAGAATATCCAACCGCTGTCACCATTTGAATTATTGACGAACTATTTCATCAATTTTTCAAATGAACATTATTTGACATTAATATCATCAGCATCAGAGTATTACGCCCAAGTAATGTCTAAACTCTAACTTTTAGTTCTCTAAGAAACTTAGGTAAATTTTATATTAGGACTATTTTAGGTATACCATTAATGCCACCATTTGTAATTTTAACATTTAAAGACATCAGGAGTTATTACTTATTGTTCTGGTTCTTGCATGTAGAATGTTTTAGTTAATGTTAATAATAAAAACCAAGATAAGCTTCGATACTCTGGTCATTCAAATTGTCCATATTCCTAATTATTTTTCATGAACGAGGTATATACATATAAAATTCTTGTTTTCAGACTAAAACAATATCAAACGCAATTAAAATCTTAATTGAACAATCCAACAGTGTAATACGGTCTTCAGGCATCTTAAGCGATTCTATTTTCCCGTTCATTGATTGCATTTCGAATAGCGATGAATGCAAATAGAGAACCAAACTAATTGCCAGTTGCCGTGACTGAGATGCGAAGGCGATATTTCGTAATATTACAAGAGAACGATATACAAGAGAGACCCAAGCCTTCTGCTATTCTGCTTCCTACTCTCATGCAAGTCCTATCCCAGGGAATCCCAGGTGGGGATACGAATTACGTGCAGGACAAATTGAGGTTTGCGTTCAGATGAAGGTGATATAAATGGACTATGGAATGGCTTAGTTTGCTCTCTCTCATTAGCGTATAACTTCCCTTCTAACCAAGAGGGGTTTGAATTAAGTAGAGATTCATATAGGGCATTTTTAAGAGGGTTAATTTCTAAATCTTTGCTATCCGGTATGTGTAATCTAAAATATTTTGGATATTATACCTATCTCAGAGGTAGAAGGGTGGAAGTCAATTTCAATTATTGAAGTGAGCTCATAAAACTGTAATTCTGCTTTAATCCAATCATATTTGTAATTGTGACATGAGTCATTGTGTGAGTGAAAACATCAATATAACTGTATTTGTTGACATAATCAAATGACAATTGATTAGCTTGATTACATTTTTCCAAAATTGTGCAACGAAATATCGAGAAAATGGACTTCCGCCCTTCTTCTTCTGTTGTACAGATATTATCAAACGTACTTAACATTTTAAGATAACGCAAAAACAGCATTGCATTATCAGTACTATGTGCTTTATAAAGATAAGAGCACGATAGTCTTGATATAATCAGTATTTGTCAACAATTAACAACCTCTATCTAGCTTCAATGAATTGTTGTCAAATTGAGAGGTTCAGAAAAAATGAATAAAAAATAACGGGTTATTTTTATGCACAATAAAGTATGGGAATTGCCGTCCTAAAGTGGCCATAGAAAAGCGTACCATAACTGAGGGAGTGGCAGGCATAATATGAGAGTGCCAAAACTACGTTTGATGGATTAGATGATTCAGTGAAGGCTTCTTCATTCATAGGATTTTTTATTTCGTTTCACGATATAGGTTTTGATGGTTACCATGATTCCTTGCCACCCCCTCAATTACTTTATTGTATGGTGTAGAATGAATCATTTAAAACAAGGGAATCAAAATGAATCATAGGGTTGTATGGTTAACTTCAGTGGAATTGAATTAAATGAAGTGCTATACGTTGTGAGAAAATAAATTTCTCAAAATTAGCTCATAATAAAATGTTTTCATTTATAAATGAATTTTGTGTGTGTTTTTCTGTTGCAGCTGAGATACCTGAAGTGGACTTGAGCCATCTGAGCGATGAAGAGAGAGCAATGATACAGAGTGTGATGGCCAAAGCCCAGCAACTCGATCCGCCCAGAAAGTAAGTTTCAAATCAGATAAACAATGTCCTTAACGTGGCTCAACCGATCGAACATTCCAAAATATTTATTTTTTGAAATTACCATCATGAATTACTTTTTCCAACATTTGAACTCTATTTAAGTATAAACAAATCATAAAATGTCATCTAACTTGCAACTCCTGTCTTACAGCGAGGTTTAAAATTATTGCCTTCCGAGAATGATCAAAACTTTAACACAGGAGGTATAGGAAAATCATTGCGTTTTTGGCTTATAACTTCTAAAATAGCACACGTTGGTATTGTTTTCAATTTTTTCCCTAATAGGATATCCATATATCTACCAAATAAAAAGTTTTTTGGTCAAAGTTGGGACTACATAAAAATTAGATCTTCATTATTAGCCTAAATTTGACACGATTTTACTTGTCTGCCATAAGATAACATGGGGAAGAAAACTCAATTTATCTCAAAAACTAGACAGGAGAAGTGTTTAATTTTTTCAAGGATTGTGTATGGCATGATTATCAATAAGTAGACAAAAAATTATGAAAATCTGAGACCATGCCCGATTGGTTGAGCCACCTTAAGAGTAGGTTGTACTCTGAAGTAAAATATAGAGATTTTTTTTTCAAATTTCGTACATAATTCATTGAAGTATTTAAAATTATTTAGAATGTGATTAATAATTTGCGTAATTTAAATGGTTCCACAGTTATGAGTTATTTCTTAAAAATGTCTCCGCAATTTACTCTGGGTACAGTCCGTCTAAAATGTGAAGCAAAGCGTTAAAATTATGGCAGAAGAGAATTTTAAATTCTAGGTACCTACTCCACGGTGTGAGGTTAATGCTGTCATTTATATTATAATACGTGCACTTAGCACTTTACACGAACGTTAATATAACTAGGGAGTGTGGATGATAAAAACTAGTTTTTAAATTAGTGTAAACTGTCATATTTTGGAGAATCCTAGTTTGAACATCCTATACTTATTCCACATTACCTCTAGAATGTCTCTTTTACGTCACAAATTTGATTAATATTCGCCAGACTCGTATATATTGCTGTAGATTTCCTTGAAATTACTTCAATCTACTTTCTTGGGGCACAAACCGCAATTCTATCATTGGCGCCCCAGTTTAGTGACGTAAACTTTATACCTTCAAGTACTAAATCTACTTGGCTCATACTTGCTACGAAAGTATGTACCCAATACTCATTTTAAAAGCCCACACAAATCCTCGGTTTCCGTGGTTGCGATCATAATAAATTAAACGTAAAATTACTATCGCACTTGGAAAGTATATCCGGTGACCATTCTGAAGGATAAATGTACCATTAAATGTAATACGTTTGTATTTTAAATATAGGGATGTGGTAAGTTTAACCTATTGCAGAACAGTGCGACATTTAGCAAAACTAACATAAAATCCGTGAGATTTTGAGTTATATGAGTAACTTTATTCTCTTAAATTATTAGTGTTATATGGGATTACAGAACATACCAAAGTTCTTAACGCTTTTCACTATTGAACACAGCTTTCATCATGCTTAAAATTTTATTTACTTTACTCTATTCTAACTCATAGTTATGACTTGCAATAACAAATTGTTTAATAATCTAAACCCGTTGGAAAGGTGTAAAGGAATGTGTGAGTAGTAGTGGGGAGGGTAGAGGGCGCGAATTCTATTTTCAGCTTTTTTCAGAGTTTTCCCGGAGAGGTCGCAGAAATCAAGTCACAATAAATAATTAAAGTCTGCAGAAGGGGTTGAATCCGGACCCCCTCGAATTTAAGTTTAATGTTCGAGCCAGTAGGGTAATTACCAACGTTGGGTAGAACGTTATCTTGTCATCCACAGGCATCCATCCATCCTCCCAGCATTCACGCTGAAAACATTATGAATTCATTTGCTACTAGTGAGAGAATAGTCATTCACATGTGATATTGCGAGATCTATGATATGTTTTGCGTCAACTAAAACCTGATGTGTCCTACGCAGTTTCAATTTACATTTTCATTTTACTTGTAGGCACGTAAACTCATGAGTGCAAATCGCACGGATTTGGAAAGAAATGCATATAAGGTGGAACGTCTTGTTAAAATATATACCTACAGCTGAATTTCAGTTATCGATTACAAAATGACGTCAAAGAATGATGTATACAAAATGTGTTTGAAAATGGATTTAGAATCAACCCTTTGAGAACGTACGAAGTGAGCGACGGATCATTTGTGCAGATTATTCGTATTTATCGGTTATCTTTAGTTTAGATAGTTATCGGGAAACAGTACAGTAACACGGAATTTGCATAATAAGGAAAATTGTGTCAATCCATTGCTATGTCTGGCTTTGTGGAAATCCCAGATGTAATTACAACTTTAAATTGTTATTTTTGTTTTACAAATGTTAAACATACAGTATTGTTCTTGATTTGTTTTTAATATTGTAATATTACAAAATGGTAGCAGCGGTAGGCTCAATATAAAAGTTTCGCATATAATTTGATTTTTGAGCTAAATGTCTTTTTAATGATGTCATATATAAGAAAGTTATAAAATGATAATTTTCCAGCACCGCAAAACCAAAGATTATCTTAGTAAAATAAATCTCTGAATATACAAGCAATAACAACAATAATTGGTAGCATTCACATACAGACAGTAATATTTTATAGGTATACAAATATATAAAAATATTTACTTATATATAAAGTACTGGTAGAAAAATTATGTTAAAATTCAATTTGTATTACATCTAATAAACACTATTTAATCATTAGATTCGATATAAAACAATACATTTTTCGAATATTAAAAATACAAATATATATAGGTAGATGTAAAAAGCATTGTGATGTCTTAAAAAGGTCAAGGCTGTATACCCCCACATTTTGTTATTTTAGCGAATGCTCGAACGTGCTGTAACTTTGAAATGTGCTCTTCTAAATCTTGAGTAAATAGTACCATACGCAGAAATCCTCCACACATAAATATTCTACAATATAATTTTAAACTATTATTTGATTAGAGTCAAAACATTCCAGAACAGGTTCCAGCTAACCTTTCAGTCCACTTGTAAGTTCTAAGATTTTAATATAGTATGTGACTTATTGAATTTAATAAAGCACTCGGATTAGGAAGGATGTTCCTAAGATGATTGATAAATGTGCCCATATCCCCAACGTATCCTACCGTTTTCCCAACTTATCCCCTTACGTATCCCCTAGGTATCCCCAACGTATCCCCAAAGTATCCTCTACGAATCCCCAACTTATTACCCAAGTATTGTACTCCTGTACAGATTAATAGTCACCTTTAGAACATTTGGATTTAAATTAATAGTACATACATCTTAACAGAACCTGCATAAACAGGAATTTATTTTTAATAATAATCTAGAATTAATTGAGTCTGACTCAATGAACAATCTCGACTGACTTAAGTCTTTCATTATTTCTCATTTCTGTCTATCTTTATTGTTTCAGAGAAATAGATGTTCGAGGCTATCACCCCGATAATGCCGGCATGAGAAGAGGAAATGAATTCGGTTCCAAACTCTGTCCAATTTGTCACACTAGAGATGTAAGTAAACACGCACATAGCTAAATCCTTATGAAAATATGACGTCACGAATTGAAGGGCGCAGTGCAAATGCCAGTTAGTAATTTGAGGCAGTTCTTGAGTTAACACAAATTAACAGTTTTAAAGTTAATTATCCGATAGTACAATGGCTGGAGTGTTCTATATTATACATACACAGTTCTAGTCAATCAACATCAAACGCGGCCAGTATTTGGATGGGAGACCATTTATTACTGATTTGCTAAGTTGCTGTCTTTGTCCTAGAGAAACTGGGGTGGTTGGGTGGGGGTTAGTGGGTCATCAGTTCTACCTGTTATCAGTGTGATATTTATTACAAATTATTATTTCATATGCAAATTTTTACTGTATGAAAAAAACGTGAAATGACATAAAGAAGTACCAATCCTGTAAACCTGTTTTTTTATGAATACGGAACACCAACTACTACAGTTTTCATAGTCATTAATTTCTCTTATAAATAGAAATATAGAATGTTATAAACCACAATGTGCTTGAAATGGGTCCAAATGCTAATATCCACGATTGAAACTCGAGTTTTGTCTCAAACAAAAATATTTTTAGATTTGCTCTCACGTGACGGTGCGTGAATGTTCTCATGCCCCAGAGTAGAAATGATAGCGAGACTCGAGAGTATTTGCTTTACCCCTTTAAGTGTCTAAACTAATGTGTTTGTTTGAATCGTAGCTAACAACTGGAATCAGCCAAGAGTGCGCTGAATGCCGTAGTCTTACCTGTCATGGCTGTGGTGCTTTGGTGCCTTCTCCAGATAACAAAGTAAGAAGCTTTTCTAGCAAAATGGCGTGCTCATTACGTTTTCTTGTCTGACACACTTGCTCATATCTATTGTGTTTGGGGCACAGCGAGCTGAGTGGATGTGCAACATGTGTATGAAAAGAACGAAAATTGGTCCGATGGGAGGATGGCAACAGCAACAACAGCAGCAGCAACAATTACAACAACAGCATCAACAACAGCAACAACAGCTGCATCAACAACAGACGGGAAGTCCACAGCAACAAGTAAGTACAGTTATAGTTCGTTCAGGAATACTTAAAAAAAAAATCTTTTCACATGTGGGTTATTAATAATTGACTCTTTCTTCATAAATACTTTGATGCGATCGTTCTGAATTTTTGCTCTAGGACCCAACTGATGCCAGTGCAAAAAAGACACGAGAGTCGACGGAAGATGGAAAGGGTGAAAGGGTATGAGCTATTTTATAGGTGTGCGGTGTACGCTTTCGGCTTGGTGTTGGCTGCAAGGGAAGTGCTTACAGCTTTGCGCGCTGTTACTGTTGCCGTGCCAACAACTGCATCTGCATCTGCCATGTGTCCCTAGATGGTTCCATCCAGTTAGTAGGCAGTCGGCTAATTGACGTGTTTTTCTTTCTAGGCTTGGGAAGCACAGATGAGAGGCAAAGATATGAGGAGAGAAGCAGAACTTCGGCTTGAACGTGATAGTGAGTATCCTGGTGTCCGATCTTCGAGCCCTGGTAGCGCCACCCCTTCACCTTCCACCCCTTCGCCAACATCTCCCTCCTTGCCGTACCCAAGGACTCGTGCCTTCGAAGACGTCACGGAGGAGTGGGAAGAGAAAGATAGGGAAACGGCTAGGAATAGGGATACAGAGCTGGAATTAGATAGGGAAAGACAAAAGGAAGAGGAAAAGGACCTCGCTAAGATTAGGGAGAGGGAATGGGAAAGTGAGAGAGAGCGAGATCGAGAGCGTGATAGAGAACGTGAGAGGGAGAGGGAGAGGGAAGAGAGGGAAAGAGAGAGGGATATAGAAAGGGATAGAGAGAGAGAGAGGGAAGTGGAGCGGGATCGGGAGAGACAAAGAGAGTGGGAACAAGAAAGGGAACTTGATAGGAAACGTAACGCTCAACGAGAAAGCGAAAGAGAAAGAGAGAGAGAAAGGGAAAGAGAGATAGAAAAGGAGATTAAAAGGGATACTGTCAAGGAACTGGATTTAAAAAGGGAGCTACATGATGAAAATAAGTGGGACTGGGACAGGGAGAGAAAAATAAATAGAGATGATGACAAAGATAGCGAAAAAAGGAGGGCAATGGAACTAGAAAGAGAGCTAGAAAGGGAACAAGACAGGGACCAGAGACGGGCTCGAGATAACGAGAGGTTAAACGAGATTGAGAGAGAGCAGGAGAAGGAAAGAGGAAGGGAGATTGCACGCTCGGGTTCTGAGGACGAGGACAGTGAGAATGACGACGTCAAAGACTCTGATGAAAGCGAAGAAGAGCAAGAGCCAGTGACAATACCAATGAGTGGTGGTGTGGAAGCTGTGACTGGACCAAGCGGTCTGACTAACGTGTTGGCTCCACTCTATGAGCATAATCCTGGTGAGGTTTACACCATTATTGAAGAAGAGGAAGAAGCTGCAAGCCCAACGAGTGGTGATGGAGTCACCAGTCTTCGCCAGCATCGCCTGGCGGGAGGTGAGTGCTGCCTTGCTGGCCGCGTAGTTGGTAGACCTTGGTGGGAGCCATCCATGGCTGGGAGGCCTGAGCTTGGCACCCTTGCTAGGGCCCCCTCGCCTGGGAGCCTGGGAGCCTGGGAGCCAGTGTCAGCCTGTGATGGCCCCCTGTGCCGCTTGCAGGCTGGTAACGGCACTCATACTAGTCCCTCTAGGGGATACGAGTTGCTAGCAAGTTAAAGGTCCCCCCGTCCACCCCTACCCTTACCTACTTTGTGATCTCGACAGAGTTTTTCCACCTCGCTAGTCGCTGGCATGAAGCAACTAGGCATAGAGCTAACGTTCCAGTCGTAGAGCTGTCGACTGTAGTTGAAAATAATGCAGCAGCTTTTTTTCAAACAACGGGGACATAGATTTGGACGGACATTATTCTTAGAAGCAGGATTGGACTCACCAAAGCAGTTAGCTAACAGAGATGAGCCACTACCAGGTAAAGTCCTACAAAGTATCGTTTGTCCATCTAGAAGAAGCAGCTTGATTGCCACCCTGACTTACTTGGATGTTGGCGATGATGTTGACAGAACCAACACGACGTGTCTTGTTGTTGTAAGGGACATCTTAGTCCGACATCACACGTATGTGCCAAGACCAATTAGAATCCATGCTGCATCTGTGTGACCACGTGTTGGTCAATTCTCACGCGACTTAATGTCGACTATAATGTTGACTAGCCGTTCGTCATTCTTTAAAAATCTTTGTTTATGTCACGATGGTATCGCTGACATACGTGTGATGTCGTCTCTTTGGTCTCAATCCTTCCTCTGTATATTGTACCAGGCTCTGCTCTATGAACCTTCTCTTGATGTCGTACTCGTACTCTTTCTTGTAGCTCTGTTAGCGCTTTCCACTCTTCTGTATCTTGTTTGTCACCTAGCACACGTGTTCAATACTTCTTCTCAGCTGTGTACTGTTCCGGTATGAATCCTCGACCTCGCAACTCGCTAACTGTTACCTCGGTGCACCACCTCCGGCAATTTGGCCAACTACATTTCTCACGACATTCTCAATATACACTCTTTTACTCGATTGCACTGTGTTGTCAAAATTGCCATATGTATGCAAATATGAACTTGCTTGCAGTGTTGTACAAAGAAAGATTGTGACTAATATGAATATTTGCATTTATATGGTAAAGGTAAGGCAGTCCAGCATCACAGCCAATACTCAATATTTACCTATGCCGCTTTGGACTAAATCTAGGCAAGAATAAAATTCTATTCTTGAACACAAAATAATATAATATACTATATATATAATATATATGCATGATGAAACATGAATATGATAAAACGGTGGAAAAACTCTGGTCTTTTGTAAACTTTCCTTCGGATGATCGGTTCTTCCACTTTCTACAAATGGCATTCGATGTAGTGTTACTGTGTGTCGCAAGTCGCTACCCACTTAATGTCAAATCATAGATGAAGCGGTGAACTCATTACTGTGTATACCTACATACACTGTCATGCATTACAGGGTGAAACAGAAAATGGAAGGATCAAGTATGCTTAGTGTCCCCCTGTCTTTCTGCATTGTATACTGAGACAGGGATCGGCAATCTCTCACTCGATATCACATTGTTTGATTTTTACACGTTAATGTACAATGTTTTTTTTTTAAATAGCATATTTTTTGTTACACTTTCACATGCAGTTCACATGCACATGTATGTATGTGGTGAATTACTAGTGAATTGTGATGATTGCCGATCCCTGACTGAAACAAGTAGTTGGCTCGGTCGAATACCCCACTGGATCCACACCACGAGCACAGAACAAGCGACGTCGAATCAGGGTAAGTATACTTCTGACTGCACCGCGCACTCACGATCTCATGACGTACTTTTGACAAGACTGACTGATGGAAACCTTCTTCACTGTAAACTCTTCCGACCTTTGAAATGGTCTACCCCTGATTCCCATGAAGAATGTCCTGCTTATTATTTTCTATCAACTCTTCTACTGTTGGATTTGATTAGTGCATAATGATCCTTGAATATTTTCAATGTGCTTATTGTACATGGTTACTTATCAGGGTTAATTACGTGGGTTGAAGCCAAGCGTTCTTTGCACTTTAACTTGATTGGAGTTGGAAACTTAAGGCATGATAACGTATGTAATAAAGGGGATATATAAAAAAGCTGTTTAAAACAACACTAAAAATATGCTATTGAACTTTGATGAAGTTTATTAGTTATCTCATTTATTCTACTTGAAAATAGTTGAAAACCGTGTATTGATTCACCCTCTATCAAATGTATACCTACCTATGCCAATTATTCATATAGTTCTGGCCCACTATCAGTCCTATTTTAGAGATTGATGAAATATGTTCGAATAATATTATAGCTAACAGAATCTAGCCTAATTGTTCACAGATAGAATTAGTCTCTGATACACAATCATACGTAGTTCGATCTCTTCACTTTTATCGAATATTTTCTCTCGTTTACGGGAAATGGAAACACAGCTTTGGAAATTGCAAACAGTACTTTTCAAATAAATACAGTTTTTTTTAAAATATAGTATTTTTTATATAATATTGCGGAAGAAACATAATGTTAACTGTCCTTTTGTTCCGTTTCCAATATTAATAAGAAACTTGATAAGATTCAAGGATCATTATCCTCATTCATGCTCCTGCCAAATCAACCGTTCGTGACCCGATAACATTTGAATCTAATCAACTACACTAACCAACCCTACCCTTGATGATGACATTGGGGTGGAATGGGGTGGAGGCTTCGCTGGCTGTGAATGGAATTGATGGTCATCTCCTGCTTGTCAAAATATGTGTTCTGAATAATTTTAAACTCAATTATTTTATGTTAACTTATTGATTTTAATTTATCATTCAATATTACAAGCCTACTATAAAGATTTAAAAGTCTGAAATGTTAACTTTCAATGTTGGTTACAGAGATATAACCAAATCTCGTTGAACTGATTGCAAAGTATCTTCTTTTGTCATATCTACGTATTAATTTGATATGAACAAAATTTAAAACAAATAGCATGACTTAATTGCAACCCTACCTTTCCTAAGTGGACATGTTTGGACATGTTTTCTATCCTATGGTTGACATGGCGTTCTTCCAGGGGCAATGGGCTCCTTGATGGATACTGATCTGCCATTAGGCAGCCGCATGATGCATCAGCAAGGATCTCCAAGAGCTCAGCTAAGAGCTCAGAAATCTTTGGACGGACGACCGATCAAAGACATGCATGGATTCATGGGGAAGACAAGAGGTGACGTGATATTCAAATCATTTATGTAGAGTTTATTTTCAAAACGGCTGCACATTTCCAGATATAAACAAAGAAAATCAATCATTTTTACAAAAAGAACTCTGCGAATGAGATACTTATCATTGACTAAGATTTTTGGACCACTTTGTTCATTATCTTTAGTTCAAAAAATAATTATCATAAATCTGATACACTTCTCTATTTTTTGGGGTAATGCCGATTTGAAAATAAGCTCCAAAATTAACCCACTTTAGACCGTATCCTTTAGAGTAACGCATTTCTGGCAGTAGGTATGCCAAATGAAACTTCTCAAGTACGAAGGAATCCCAAAGATTCTGAAGAAATAATTGTACTCTTGTATCACAGTATGTTATATTATATTACATTCTAACAATTCTTATATTAAAAAGGATTGTATGTATCTTGTAAAATATTATCATATTTTCGTAAGAGGATGTAACATTCTTTATTACAAAAAAATGCACTGATTGTTATTTTTGGAACAGGGTAAAACTCTTGATAAATAAATAACAAATTCTACATGATGAATGGCATCCTTCTAACTAGTATTCGAATATAATGCCTCCGACGTATTATTCCTGTAACTACATGTTAAAGTGGGTGTTAATGTTTGTTGGCCAAAAGACTCGAAATCAAATACATTAAATTACATTACATTAAAAACATTACATTAGCTATTTTACCGCAGTCTTCTTTTATCATTGGATAATTTTGTAGGAAGCTCTAGATTCGTTTACCATGTTGTTCATACATGTTAGTTGATGCTATATTTTAATGGGTAGGTACTTGTTAATCTTTATGATCTACTTACATTTCCTGTTAGATTTTAATTGGAAAAGTTAATAGAATTGTAAAAGAGCAAACTTTTCGTGGAAATTAAAATGTCTAACTGGAAAATCCTAAGTAGGATCATACAAGTATAACAAGTTTCATTTTGTTTCATCAAGTTAATACACGTTTATAATCTAAAATCTAAAAAATTAGTTTTACTATTTATAGTAAAACTCACTAAATCGATCGATAATTTTAGATTGAATTATACCGGTTTAAGTCTTTTGCCAAGCCTATTACCAAGGTATCCTTAATTTATATAACATCATAAAGGCTTACTTATATAATATAAGACTTTAAATAATTTTTCAGGGATGGAAGGAGTGGGAGGAGTAACTCGAGCATTGGAAGGCAGGTTAGGGCAACGAGATGGCATGTTCGGTGAGAATCGGTGAGTGTTCAGTGTCATTGTAAGATTTTATTATTATTATCGAAATGTTTAGTATAAACAAAGTTGTGTTGTAGGCAAGGAGGCATCTTACATAATGAGTTGATGGGAGCGAGGAATGGTATCGCAGGGATGGAGCTGGAACGTTCTGGGATGCAGGTAAATATCAAAACCTTTAGAAACGTAATTAGCTACCAAAACTTTGTACCAGATTGACTTGACACCTTGTTTTACATTACAATTTGTCCTGTTAATATAATGTGATGCACTATAATATAGTTTTCTTGAGGGATAATTCAGAGTTTCATGACAAGAATCTCCCAAGATAAAGCATAAAATGTGAAAATGTTCTCCCACTTTAACCCAACGACATGTTATAATTAATTTTTGTCCCAGAGTATCGTAGAACACCCACGAATACTCAAACACACACATCTGTTCTGATACGTGCCACAATCTCGAGTCTGATTCGAGTGTCCATGGGAACAGTGTTTGTATTAATCTATCTTCATCTTTGTACAGCATATGGAGAACAATTCAGAATTCGGTGGTGCAAATTTCCTACACAATGAGCTTCAACATCCCCACCAGATGCACCAACAGTCACAACTCCAGCAACAGCAGCACCAACAGCAGCAGCAGCAGCATCAACAGCAGCAGCAACAACAACAGCAGCAGCAGCAACAACAACAGCAGCAGCAGCAGCAGCAGCAACAGCAACAACAACTCCATTTGCAGCAGCAACAACAACAGCAATTGCAACTTCAACAGCAACAAATGCAGACTATTCAACAAGAGCAGAAACTTGCGTTGCAACAACAGCAACAGTCCCAACAATTGAATCAGCTGCAGCTGGGCCAAACAACACAGCAACTTGGCCAGCAACAGCTGACTCCCTTGCAACAGGCACAACAACTAAATATGCACCAAAACCAACAGACACAAAACCTAGCGTCACAAAGTCAACAACAAATCGGTCAGCAACAAGTTGGACTACAGCAAATTGGACAACAGCAGACTGGACAACAGCAATTGGGTCAGCAGCTACTGGGTCAGCAACAAACAGGGCACATGGGTCAACAACAGTTGGGTCAACAACAGTTAGGTCAACAGCAATTGGGACAACAACCTTTCAATCAACAACAGTTAGGCCAACAACAATTAAACCAACAACAATTAAACCAGCAACAGTTGAACCAGCAGCAATTAAGCCAGCAACAATTAAACCAACAGCAATTGAATCAACAACAATTAAACCAACAACATCTCGGACAACAAACAATTGGACAACAATTTGGACAGCCACAACAACAAACACCACCAAATGTCCAAACCCAAGCCCAACAAATGTTGCAACAACAAAACTTAATCCAACAACAACAACTTCAACAACAGCAGCAACAATTACAACAACAGCAACAGCAACAGTTGGAGAAACAACAACAGCTAATTCAGCAGCAAGAACAACAAGACCATTTGCAGCAACAACTTCAACTGCTTCAACAACAGCAGAGCAACGCACTTCATCAGAAAGCAAAGTCAAAGCTCATGGACTTTCAGGTGAGCAATTGCTTCACATTTCATTTCCCCTCACAGTCTCTCGCTCTCTCTCACTCTCTCTTCTCTCTCTCTCTTTGCACACTTGCTATTCACAACCTCGAATGTGTGTTTGTATGTATTCTTTTTTCTATCTGAGCAACTGTACTTGTTGATAGAAATCGTTGTCATAGACATGTAAACAAATCCTTTACCGAACAAAATAGGATTCCTTAGTTTCAATCTGTTTACACCTTGCTTATCGCTTTTCTTCTCTCCTTGAATGTTGTTAAGTGCCGTTAAGAAAAGTACCCAAGTAGCTAAACTAGTAAAGCTTAGTTATGATAGGCCGACGGTTTGGGTTAGCGATGGTTTTGACAAGTAGGTATCTAGCGTTACCGAGTACCCATAATTTCTCTCGGTGGCTCCCGCAGCCGGCGCCCATTAAGAAGTCGCGATCGAACCGCCTCGAGGCCGCCGCTTGGTCCCCGGTGTCGGATCTATCGCCAATACTGGATGTGTCGCCGTCACTTGAACGGGCTGAACAGGAGTTGATGCAACGTTTCCAGGTAACCCTTCCCTTCCTACGCTCGTCCACTCGCTGCTTCCCTTAAACAATGACTTTAGACTAGATTAGGCATATTGTAAATAACCTAGTTGATGCGAATCGGAGGTGTGAGTGGATCATTTTTATTTTTGGTATTATGTTTTATTAATTATTGAAGATGATGTTACTTTGGGGCACTGTGCATGATAAAATATATACTCACCATAAACTATCACAGCACAGCTCTCGTTTGATTGCGTCTTTTACATTATTCTTGTACACTCTCAATCTACTACTTTCTACTATGAAACCTACTGCACACGAGCACGTATTTGTTATATCTCACCGCTCTGCAAAGTCCCGTCTCCTGCTGGGCTCCGTAAACGCAATATGACCTCGCCAAGTAGAAAGTGATCGAATTCTGAAAAATACAAACCGGTCACGTAGCAGACTTGCTTCCTGTTCCAGGATCCGAATCTTGATCCATCTCGAGGCATGCATGGTCAACTGCATCAACAGCAACAGCACATGCAACAGCAGCATAATATGCAGCAACAGTCAGCTACCGCAGCGAAGCCGTCAACGGGCACAATCAGTGGGATGTTAGCCGACTTCAGTCGAGCGTTAGGTAAGACTTTATCGCCATGAAAGAAAATCAATCAGTATGTATAGAAGTAGAGGTCTTCAAACGAGGTCGTTAAATGGGTTATATGTAACATAAAGTTTCCCTTAATAGTAGAATAAAATATGTATATCCGTAATCTTCTACTTTATATTGAGTTTCCTCATTAACGTCGTTGATTTGGACTTCATCAGCTTTCAAAGTTTCGTCTAAAACACTTAACAAAAGATAGAGAATAGTTAACCACCAGTTTTAAAGTTACCGATGATTGTAATTGTTAATGTCTCTGAAAAGGGTTGGGCGGAACCTCTCCTCGGCCGTCGCCGTCAGAAGAAAAACCACATCCTGAACAACAACTCCTTCATCATCAACAACAACCCGGTGCATATCACCAAGATATGCACCAGCAAGCGCACCAGTTACAGCACCAACTTCAACTACAACAGCAACAACTTCATTCCCAACACATCCAACAACAAAGTCATCAGATGCAGAATCAGTTACTCCTTCAAGAGCAACAGCAACAACAGCTCTATCAACAGCAAGGCAATCAAGGTGGTGTCATGCTGCAAGAGCAGTTGCCACTGTTTGCTCAACACTTGACGCCTCAACAACAGCAAATGTATCAACAACATATGCAGTTGCAACATCAGGCGCAACATCTGAAGAAGATACGACGATCTTTGCCTCATTCTAGCGTCAGCGCGGCGGAACAGCAGGCTCAACTTCAACAGCAACAGCAACAGTTGCAACAGTTGAGACAGCAAGTGGTAAGTGATAATCGATAGTAATTATTGACATTAGTTTGGTTCAAGTTCTATTCATAATTAACGAGCGATATTTCGGAAAGCGTGTTCAATAAAGTGAAAATAAATTTAAAAAACAGACCAACCACCCATAACTATTAATAATAGTTTTCAAAGCTAAAATCGTTAATGTCATTGGAATTAATGGCCTGAAATTAATGGTAGAAAATATAAAACTCTATGATATCATATGATATATGATAGTGTTCCTTAGGATGGTCATAATAAAACTGTTTTTAATGACGCGATAAAACTAAACTAAATTTTGTGACTTTCATCACAATAAAAACCACTTTAGCTAATCTGTGCTAGAGAACCTGTATAGTCTGTGCTATGCTGTCGCACTGATTTGCCGATTCTGTTTTTTTCCAGTAGGTAATATTTATTTTTACAATCAACAGTTCGTCGATTAATTATGCTAAAGTTTATTTATTATAATGGATTTTATTAACATTGCTTTCATATTTAATCAGATATAAAAATAAGCCGCTTCGTTCGGATGGAAATATTTTTAAATTACGAGTGGGAATCAGAGTTAGTTTCCGGGTTTCATGTGAAGAATAGAAGTGGTGGATTTGCTTCATTTTTTAGCTGAAAATGCTAGAATTATATTTATGAGTATATTATTTAGAGTATTTTGTTAGGTTGTAATCTTATTGTTTGTTACATTGAAGTCAATATACGGACTAAAAGGATGAGTTGGTTGTTTTCTTAGATTTTTTTTTTTTTTTAAGTCTATATTCTCAACAGAGCCAGGCTCCACTAGTGAGAATGTAATATAGAGAAGGAAGGAAAGGAAACCCGGTACCGGCATGTAGCCTACTCCTGACGAAAGATACCAAGGGGACCAACGGCTTAACGTCCCTTCCGAAGGACGGTGTAACATTCACAGCCCGAGCCTCCACAACCCGCGCCGTCGAGAGATTGATAACAGGTGGAGGGAGGTCGTCACACTAACCTCCAAACACCCCAGTCTCTCTGACCGAGTCTCTCTTGATTTTTATGCCCTTTTTGATAAAGAAATGTCAGGTTTACACGTCCCGTCTGACGCCATTATCAAATACATCAGGAATCAGAATCGGGGCAAAATCTGTAATGGTTGATAGCAATGAAACAAATTTCGGTTTACGCTTTAAAACCCGCACCCCAACCCATGGGGTTCAATTTATAAACCGAAAAGCTCATATCTGAATCTGAACAATATGCCGTTCTAATGTATCAAAATCTAATGTATCTAATGTTTCAGTTGCAGAGAAAAGATCCAATCAGTGGTCAAACAATGCTGAACAGTCAATCTTTGGCGACTCATCTCGCTAACAGTCAAGTAGCAAGTCACTTGCTTGGCGGACACGGAATGTCCACTAGTCTTGTGAGCAGCCAGCCTGTGATGAGCAGTGGAGGTCACCATCAGCATCAACAGATGCAAGGAGGTCAGTACGTCATCTCTACATCATTCAAACACCAGTCACACTCAGCATTTCATTCGGGAGAAGAGATTCATTTGCCAGAGTTCGACCGGAAAATAGAATTACACTCATGGGATTTTCTAACAGGTACACTTTGTTGCCCGTGTACAATTCCCATAAGAGGATGTTCTCAAATAACTTTATCTGAAATAAATGTACCGTGATATAGAAGATTACAAAGACTAAACATACAAGGATTGAATGCATTTGTCTATCTACCAATGTTCAATCTTGAAAATGTTATTGCTTTTTATTAGATACTTTGTGAAAGCATCTTATTAAATCAACGAGCAAGAAAGAAAATGTGACGACTCTTAAGAGAAATTACTGTTATAACGGGGATTGTTTGGATAATTTTATAAATTAAGAGAACTCAGCTCTAAAGGTTTAAATACATACTTATTAAATAATAAAATTACATTTGGTGGCACGGTGAGACAGAAAATTAATCTTATATTCCTCATTAGCTAAATACAAAGTTGTATGCTACAAGTCAATCATAAATTCTACGAAAGTAGGTTTAAATATAACTGAATTTATTTATAACCAATGTTGATTCTTATACTCGACATTATTTGACTTATATTGACCAATAAAAATGGTAGTTATCAACCCGTGTTTTAAGATGTTTGAAATAAAACGATTTGATCTAAACTTATAGACTCAACTGAGAACTTGCAATACAAACTCGAAAGATGCGAGCTGCTTGTAATTGAACTACAGTTATTTTACAAATGGTGGCAGATGTGGGATGGTTAAAATTTATAATACGTTTAAATATGTAAATAATCATACAAAGTTACCACCAACTCTCAACTCTGCAGGTAGAAGTTTTTGACGATATCGCATAATCGACAAATTAAAAGCAAAAATTAACAATCTTTTTCTCTTTTTAATTATACGATTTCATTTGGACATTTTAAATTCTTCATTTTAATTATGAACCAAAGTTACTTAAATTTTAGCTAGGTAATATGTCTTGAGATTGATTATCATTATTGATAATACAAAAATCAACTCTTTTAGAATTCTATTGACACATAAAAATATTGCTTAAAGAACCAGATTTTTAAAGTTAGATCAAATTTTGACTCTAACTGGAGGAACATTTGAAAATATCCTAATAGATTTACTGTTATGCAACTTAGTACTTGTAACCAAAAATGATATTACCAAAGTTATGCAAACAGATATTTGCAATGGCACACCTAATCGTTCTACAAGACAGAACTAGGAATTAAATTATATGACAATTCATAAAACTACATCAAATGCTTGAAATACAATACAATCCAAATATATAAAAAGCGTTAGAGTGAAGGAAGAATTTTGATTTCAATCTCACTGATAATGGAAACTGTAAAAAGTTAAAAATCACTATTTAACCTAACTTGAGACAAAGTTCTATCCCTGGTTGTGTGCGTGAATTATCAATGTGTTTGTAAATGTTCATTGTAGGGACTCCCTTGGGCACGCCTCAGAGCACACCCGTGGGCACGCCGCGCGGTTCTCGCGACACTGGAGGCGACTCATCCGACACGCTCAGTGAAACAGACTCGCAGAAGTCGCTGAGAATGAGACGGAAGCTTCCACTAATACCATCGGATCAGGAAGCAGCTCCTCTACCATCCAGCAAGAAGCGAGAGCGCAGTAAATCACAATCAGACAGATTCAGGTTTGTTACGTTCACTTTTTAGTTTTTACGACTTGAGTGGAATTGTATTGCTATTTTATAACCACCATTTCATGTTTTAATCGTTTAAATTGTTATGAATGATGTGAATGAATGAATTTATTTCCAAAAAATTACAAATGGTGGCAGATGTGGGATACAAATGTAAAGTTAAATATATTAGTAAAAATTAAATTGGTATTCTCAATTAATAACTATTATCAAGTATAAATTAAATTACTAGAGTTGAAAGTAATAAAAAGTTACTTATAATTTGACACCATTGCTATTGACTTTTTTGACAGGGTTATAGTCATGTTTATTATTCTTTTAGATTTGCAATTGTCTTTTAATGCAAAACTGATGCTTTTGGCTTCAAATAGATAAAGTATTTTGCTCTGCCTTTTAATACTCTAAATTGTATTTGAGTTTCTATGAAGTTAGTTTTTATTTTCGCTTGGAATTTTCATGCAACTAAGTGAGTCGAGTATAATAAGCCAAAATATATTAATACCATCAGTGTTTTCATTAGCTGTTTGTTTCTGATCTAATGTCAGATTATAACGGTATCATATTCTCCTGAAAAAATGTGAATACTAACCAATGCACTTAAACATCAAAATGATATTCAAAGCATTAGGGATTTTGAATTTTTAAATGGATCATCAATAATCTAATAAATTATTGTTATAATTTGTCCTTGATAATTTTATTTTGAGGGGCCGAACAAGCTGCCCAAAACAACTTAACCAAAAAAATAATATTGCATTGAAGTATACCGAATGCAATAAAATTATTTAAATTTAATTGGAACGTAATGAATACTGTTAGAAAAAAATTTAATGCAAACTATTGGCAACACATGTTCACATCTTGTTTTTTAATTAAGTTCTAAACATAAGTGAAATTGTTTCTATTTTCTAGGTCATATTCGCCTCTCCGTCAGACTTCCCTGGACAGCATGCTTCCTCGTTCAGGCAACCTGATGCTGGCCCGACCAAGTGCCAGTGAAACTAATCTGAGGAAGATTGCCCTAGGCGTCGATCCAGTGCCTAGACCTGGCTCTGCTCTCGGTCTGCTGCAAGGTAATGGACCAAGACAACACTCGACAATAGGGGAAGGGGGGGGGGGGATTACTATTTACATTACATTATACACAGTAATGCTGGCTTTCCATGCTCCGTCATCTTCCGTCAACGTCCGTCACCGTCCGACGAAAACGACCACGTGACCCGTCTCGACCAATCCCTCGCCGTCCGAGATTTTTGGGGATGGCTCTGATTGGTCGAGACGGGTCACGTGGTCGTTTTCGTCGGACGGTGACGGACGTTGACGGAAGATGACGGAGCATGGAAAGCCAGCTTAAAGCTCGTGAAATTGCTGTGAATGCGTCATTAAACACGTAGCAAAGTGTCTTTGGAGAAAATAAGTTCAAGAAATGTAAATAATTGTTTTTTAAAAATTGAATTATCGTAACTGCTATATCGTACCTTGCTTATCTATGTATTAGGAAGCTAGAATGTAAGTGTAAAAGAATAGTAAAAAAACTAAGAAGTTTTGCTTTTCACACCTCTGTACCGTTTGGAGAGTTTCTGTGTTGTGGGCGTCGATGGCTAATTGGTGAAATGTTTGCATTCAGCTTCCAGTGTGGTGAGTAGTTCCGGAATGCGGCCGACTAGTGAACACACCTCATCAATGTATTCAGACCTTGCATCCTGCCTTCCTCCCGATCTTCGTCATCTACTTGGATCGTCAGGTATTGCCGACTCGTCCCCATACGGCAAGCAGCTACCTAATTACATGCGCAGTTTGAAAGATCAATTACGAGACGAAATGAAGTCTGCTGTAAGCGATCGGCGTCGCTTATTAACTCTTTCTGAAAAGGAAAGAGAGGCCAGACTTCGACGTGAGAGGGAGAAGTTTGAGGCACTTCGAGATCCCCTCAAACGGTATGTATAAACTCAAGATTACTTCTGCCACGATAGAGTTATTTCTTACAAGAAATAGTGATACATTGTAATGGCTGCATCCACTTATTTGACAGTTTTGAAATGCAAAGAAAACTGGCCTCGCCGGTAATGGGAAGGTCACGAAAGTTAAGAGGGCATCGGAGGCAACTCTCTGATCCGAAAATTCACCCTCCATTTTCTCCCATTAACGAAGATGGAGATTTAGAAAATGACTACGATCGGGTAAGCAAACGACTGTGTCCACTCAAAACTTTTACTATTTTGATCATGTGTATGATAATAGTCCAAGTGTAAACGGAATTATTGTTGACATATTCCTCTTTTAGAGTTATTTGGGCTATCTCCATCCGTCGCTGAAGCCACCGTACAAAGCGTATGAATACGAATCGATCGATGACATGGGACGTCGGTCTGAATGGGATCCTTCCCAGTCATACCTTGCCTCATCCTACGCTTCAGCAGGAGGAGCCCTCAGGGAGACAGCCATTAACAGTGTCTTGGACGAGGATAGCTATCTTTCAAGCTCCAGGTAAACATTTGTTCAAGCCCCGACACACCCTTCACTTTGGTGGCCGAGTTGGCGTAGCTGAGGGAATCGGTTTGTGTCGACCAGGTATGGTCTACGTCGTTCAAGCGACGGGCAGGGTGGGTTGGAGACGAGACGGCGTCATGAGGTTCGAAAGCATCGCAAACCTCGCTCTTGGCATCCGTCACCTTATGGAAGCGATGACGACGACGATCAGTTAACCCGCGAGGAGAAGAAGGCAAAGATAAAAGCGGAGATTGCCCGACGTCGCCAGCAGATCGAGGAGAATGCCCGACTTCACGAAGAGCTTCTACGCCTGGCCCGTCTTCGCGAGAGTGCAGAGCTCGGCTTCACACCGCATTCGGGGAACGACTACGGCACTTCCAGTGTACTCAAGTCCATAGACGAGATCTTACTTTCGGGCCGAGGGGGAGGTGGAGGTGGTGGCCTTCACTATGATTACCGTTCTCACTCCCCGAGAAGGTCGGAAGAAGAACAATCTATGGATCGTATAGCCTCCACATTTCGCACTGACGATTACACGTCTGGCGTTTACGAACGCTTGTCAGACTTTTCGCCGCTGACCGACTTCACTCCGCACGCCATGCCGCTACTTCCGGACATGCCGACACGTTCTCGCAAGCTGCTCGAGGACTTGGGTAGTTCGCCCATCACAGAGTCCGTGCTAGCTCTTCCGCAGAAAGGCAAGTATGGCTCTAGACTCTACGCCAAATAGTCGGTGGCTCGCTCGTTGGTGCAGCGATCCATTTCTCGGTTAGGTGTTGTGAGTTTCTGTTCGTCTTCTGAGCCTGGATAATTCCTGACTCCTCTCCCCACCCTCGTTGTCTGTTGTGGCCCTGGGCAGAAGTATCCAAGAGAGAAGACTGCTGCCGGCGTAGCGTCCTCGAGCAGTGACCAACGCACCCTAACTTATAAACAAACACTAATATTACTGTTATCGATATCACAGACTATTAGAAATCTATTTCAACCATAATCTCCTGTTAAGTTTCAATCTTGATCTTATCTTTGTCGCTGAAATTTCAATCGTCACTCATATTGTGATAAGCCTTGCGTGGGCTTGGTGTCCCTTGCTGCTTAGTAACGTACCCGGCCGACACAGATTGTGCCTTAGAGGTGAATCGGCTGAGCGATGGGTTTACTGTTACTGCGCCAAGCCGCGACATGGACGCGGTCCGCTTCCTATACTATTGCTATCCGCCCCCTATAGCCCTGCACTTCCCTCATGCATGCTTCACCGCTTATCACTCTCTACTGTACTGTCAGTTTGGTGCAAATGCATGTATCATACTATTCGTTATTAAATTTGTTGAAGAGAGAGCTGGAGAGTTTTATTCCTCCCTTATCCTGTTCCCAGCTGTGATTACCTCGACAAGCCCAGATCCTTGATGAGCCAAAGCTCTTGATGTTTAGTCGAATCGAAGAACTCTGTCAACTGCAAGAGAAGTGTGTTGATCGCCAGACAGCAGCTACTGTGTTCTGTTGGCCAAGATCGGGTCCATTGCTGTATTCTGTGTTTTAGGATAATAAGTTCGTTCGTTCGTATGCTTATGCCATCTGCTTCACAATGACATTGTTTCATACAGAGTAGCCATCAATAAGATCAATTTCGCAATCAATGTTTGATTCATTGTTTGTTTGTTGGTATGTCTGTTTGTTTGTTTGTAAGTTCGTAATATGTTTCTTCTCCTTCTGGGGTTGTCAAAGTGAACACTCTTCTAAATCTGTGCAGTAGTTTAAGGTTAAAAAGCTTCGTTCTTACTAACTCAGTGTATATTCAAAGATTTTGTCAATGTAACTAGATTTTGGAAGTTTCTCTTTAATTTCTATACATATAAATAATCCACACAAATAATGACGACAATTTTTAATTTACTAACTGATTTCTTGAGTCCGTGTAAAGTTCTGAAGGGCATCAGGCTTCAGTGCGGTATGCAACATGCTTCTACTGCATGCTTAGTCTTGCCACTAGTTCTCCGAGAGACCGATCAACACCTCGAACCTTCTGACAGTTACTCATCCTTCACGATTGTTTTAGAACCAATCGGCAACAAACCTGATCATGTTGGCTGTTTTGTTTTGGCATGATTTGTTCAATGTCTCTTCCACTGCCTATTCGATTCTCTGTAGATCCCATCGGTTGTTGAACACAATGAGGGTGGTTTGCAAGGACGGTGCGGAAATAATGTCCTACTGTCGTCCTTGCAATCGGCCCTCAAGTGGATGCACAGTAAATCATGACACGAACGCGGTTCTTCCTGACACTATTAGCTACTGTCGATGTATTGTGCATTTCCTTCTCTAGTCCTATTGAACCACTCGTCACGTAGTTTGTGTGCAGTGGGGCATGTTTGCAATGACCGGTGTGGAAACTCAGACACAGTGGAAGTACATTAGTGCTTCACACAGCGATTCAAATCAGCACAGTTCATGTTGACAGAATAGTAATTTTTTACTCTAATTATATTAAAAAAAAAAAAAAGTAAATAAGAAAATCGAACTAAACTGCAAAACAGATATTAGGATTACTGCATAGGTGATTCTAGTAAAATACGAAGAGATGTGACATATTCATGAACAAGTCCGTAGCGAAGAGAGCCAAAAGACTTCCAGAACATGTTGCTGCTATGAGGAAGTCCTCAAATCAGAATCCAAAATTGGCTTAGAGTGTTATTCGGAGTGAGAATCGGTACCAATGCTGCAGTCATACCAGCCACGGTGACATGTTCTGGTAAGTATTGCTTCTGAAAGCAGCTAGTACAATTTTTCCAACAAATTAACGTAGATTTCGTTAAATAAGCATTTCAATCATGCATGCAGTAAAAAGACTTGTTTTATAATACCGTTTGGATGCCTTTGTTGGTGAAATGTGCACTCTACACAATACATATACAGACAAATCTCATCCCCCACTTCACAAATAACTGGATAAAGTTAGATCAGAATTTGAACATAGCCCCGACCAAGCATGAGTGCCACCCAACCCTTCTTAATTCAGTTACTCACAATTTCTTAATTCTCACGCTTCTATTCGTTTCGTATTGTACACGACTGCTGTGATAATCAATCTATACAGCGATAGCTTGATGACGCCATGCTAGGAACTGCAGTCTCAGATGTCACTGAGTCAAGCCCAGTAATCACTTCTCCTTACGAGGTATTCAAACGGCTTTCAAAAACGAATGCTCACTCATGCTTCAAAAAGAGTTAGTATAACTAATTACATTAATATTCTCTTGACTCTAGTTAATCAGTAAACGTTTGATCTGCATGGAAAGTTTGATTTTCTCTTCGTATGTATATTATTAATAGTTTTAAGTACGGATAGAAATAGACAACTTGTGCTAGTTAAAAACCAACACCGCTGATAACAAAAGTAGCAAGTTATAGTATTGGGTATTTGGAATGATAAAATCAAATAATCGTAAGCTATTTTTTATAATTTATTTCTCATTAAACTGTGCACAGATAACGATAAAACTGTAAGTAGATCTGGCGATTTTCCAACCACTTTTCATCTTCAAACTTGCATGTTTGTATATGTTTTCTAATTCCTTATGAATTGCTTCTTTCATTATTTCTCTATCTCTTGAATGTCTTGATGTGGATTGCATGACTAGGGTAGTCGAGCACAGTGAAACATCGTGAGCACAATTCCAGTCACACAGATCGCTTACGTCTCTCTTGAACAGCCCTTGATAGAAACCTGAGTACAAAACACAGAAAGACGTGTCTTACATTCCTTTTCCGTGCTGACGATTTTTCATAACCTTTCAATCTAGGATGTCGATAATTGTCGTCAAATTAGATCGTTCATTATCAAGATGGAATTCTCTTCAATTCAAAAATAATTTCAAATAAATAAAATCTCCCTTGAGTGATCTCTGAGAATGTAATAAAACGAATACTATGTGCAGTTTTGAAAAACGTGACTTGAATTTCCACCAGGGCGACAAAAATACGCGGAGAAATCTATGAACAAACCAATCCCAACCTATTCGGAAGATTATGGTACTATAGGAGGGAGCTCTCGCAAACCGCACAAGCCTATACAGATGGGAGAAGGTGGTGTGCAGCCAAAGAAAGCGCAAGTAAGAACGTAAGCCAAATTTGCAATCATCAAACCGATGTCGTGTGTAAAATCAGAACAATCAACGACTTGGCATGCATGATGCAGATATCAATGGTGGCGCATGAATGTACCAACTCCTTTTTCTACAATATGTTTACTTCTCATATTTGTTTTGATAAAATTATATCAATATGGATTTTGTGTCTAGTGTTTTTTTTATTTCCAATAGTTTGGTGTTTTCTTCCATTTAATTGCTTTTTTGTTACAAGATAGACTTTTATCGGCATTCTATCCCAATACAAAGTTTGTTTAGTAAAATGATAAATATTTACCGAATGAGTAGATATTGTCTCCATTGTTCGTAACAGCTCTGAGCATTTTCGGTTGTATTTGGCAACAGCGCCAAAATAATGTTGTGATTGGTATTGCCTCTGAGACATGTTTAGTGAGAATGGTTGGATGGTTCAAAACCAGAGTAGTGTAAGTAAATATACGTACTTTTTGTGCCTATATACATTTTAAATTACAAATTGTAACATTGCATTAATTACAAGTCATTATAATAAATTCCTCTTATGTTCATCCGAAAGTATTTTGTCAAGAAGTGATTTATGCACTGGATGAGAATACTGATATTTATGATTACACCACTCTGATTCGAGCAACCAGTTGAACACCATCTCAGTAGTGTTGTGCTCAGTGTGTGCGTGTATTCAGTTGATTCTGAAAATAGTTTTGGTGCTGTAGTATCTACTCCTGCCGTGCTCAATCTTCAATTTTATCAATATGGTGACATTGAAAATAAGCATTGCGAGCACGTACTCATACAACATGTTAATTCTCCCAATTTCAATACTATAAAAAACAATATTTTGATTGAATTTAATTCCAAAATATGAACAATGTTGACAATTACTTTTGTTTGGTGAGTGTCGTAATCCTGAACGAATTGAAGTGCCTACATAAAAATTGTGAACACACAGACATACTTGCAATGCAATAAAGTAGTATTTTTACTGCACATCTGTTGTATTCAAAGATATCCACTAAAAGCACTGATAATCATTTCATAATTTAATGTTTGATTGCAAATAATATAGTTGATTTTTTGTAGCCATCCAATCTACAGTACACAACGTCGGAATACGACTTTCCTGTAAAGAGATTTCTTTTAACTCAAGATCCTAAGGACAGATCGGTTGGAGGTACGTTCTAGTCAATCATACAGATGACGCTGATAGTTTCCCACATAGATATTAGGTGCACACAGATATGACACTATATTATAAGATCTCACCAAGTAGTTGAACTAGTAGTGGAATGAATATTACAAAGAAATAGGGGGTTAAAAATAAAACCTCGTAATTATAAAATCGATGTTTTCTATCAATGCAACTCCCACACACACAATACGGCTTGTTTCTTTCTTTTTAATTTGATAAAATCAATGCCTTTAAGTACCACCTTACACGAATTACATTTCGTGACCTAATGATACAAGTACAGGTTAGTCCGAAATGTGTTATTTCTTAATTCTTGACAGTATTCCCACACTTTCAGATTTAGTATTGCTAAATCTCAATAGCTTATTTTTGTAAAGTAAGAATTTAGGACTAATATTTGTTGAGGAAAATGAATAATTCCACCCAATTAAGATGTGAATCTCGATTAACTAAAAATATTATAGTAATTATAATAGTAAATTATAATAATGTACCTAAAAATACTCAATAACAATCCTAAATATTATTAAAATAATTCTAAATATAATTTTTGAATAAATATTATAACAATTATTAGGTATAAAATTCTATGATACGTTACATATTTTTTAAATTCAAGTTGATCGCGAGCCATCGAATTGTTTATTGTTTCAAAACATAAGTGTAATGAAATTGATTCAGTTATCATTCAAGGATGTGTGGGAGTTGCATTGATAGAAAAATATCGTTGATTTCAAACTTTGCACAACTCTAGATTAGTCTAATGACATGCTTCTCTCTTCTATCTTGTGACATATGAATACCAACCGAAACATTTAGTCAAAATCAATCTCGTTTGGAAAATCTTGTTGGAATAGCAATAATAATTCAAATCATCTATAAGTCTGACGCTAATTCAAGTTGATACAACTTTATTTTTCAATGCATAATTAATTAATGTTGCACGGTCTCCAGGCAATGGTCTTGGCATGCGAGTGATTGGAGGAAAGGAAATGCCGGATACTGACGGCCAGCTTGGGGCATTTGTCAAGAAGATTTATGAGAGAGGCGTCGTAGACTTGTTGGGTGAAATCAAGGAAGGTGAGAGCCGAAGTAACTCAGTGATTTACTCACTTCATATTTTCACTAACATGTCAGGTTCTGTGATCGCCATTGTGGGGGACAATTTATCAAAGTCAGCTATTAAACCTAATATTAGTTTATATATATTTGACAAGTTAAGCCAGGTTTTACTGGTGTAAATTTTGTTGGTGCTAAACCTCCTAAATCATATTCTTCGGACGGTAAAAAAAAAACTGTGCCAAAATATCCCTAAACTCCAATTCCGAAATTATGTTTCCAATATTTCACATCGAACATCACTGCTCGATGTGTTGAGCCTTTGACTACTGTTTCTTTTTCTTTGTTTACAGGAGATCAAGTTATGGAATGGAACGGAACCAGTCTAAGTAATAAAACATTTGAAGATGTACAAAAAATTATAACTCAATCAGAGGGTGAAATTGATGTAGTTGTAAAAAGGTAAGTTATACAAGAAAAATGTCCCCCATTATTCTGCATGACTGGTAATCCTGAACTGCTACATGTTTCAGTAATCAAACGCTACCTCCTCTGGAACCGACGATACAGGAAGTCGTGGACGCAGCACGACACACTCCTGCCGAACTGAATCACAACTACAGTAATTCTTCCTCCACAGACAATTTGCGTGAGTATTGTACTCGAGAACTATTGCCACGACATAGACCACGCATGTAGAGAAGACTTCTCGACTCTGTGTCTTTTTACAGTTGGCAACTACAGTGATAAGGAGACAATAAGTTCGTTGCCGACTACGGCAGATGGGAGCATTCCACAGTTGATTAAGGTACCTCAGTGATGTAACAATATGACATGGACACATTCTGTCCCATAATAAACCACTAGGAAAACGCTCGGTTTAAGGCGTTGATAAGAGCCTTCATAGTGCATGCGATTAATGTTCGTGTGAAAGATGCAACTCTATTAGACCTTGGAAATAGCTAGGAACATCTGATCGAAAATAGTTCGAAACAAGGGTAAAATGTCAGTATAATGTCAACTCTTGAAGTTGTCAAAAACTCCTAAAATGTTGGTTCTTATCACTATGCAAAATTTGAACTTGATCCGTCATAAGGATCCATTTTAAATTGTCAACCAATCACAATATCTTGTTAAAAAACTATACCTGTCACCGCTCATCTATGACAGTAGTGTAGTGTGTGCAAAATTTCAGATCAATTGGTTGAACGGTGTGACCTGGGCATTGCCTACAAAACCACATATACACAAAAAAAGAGAAAACGTGGATAAGAGTCCCACAGTAACGCTCGCTACGTTTGCTCAATATTCTTTGTATATTTAAAAAAGGAATTCCACTTCAGGGCCCGGATTCACAAAGCTTTTCCTCCGGAGGTTTTAAAATAAACTCCTTTCTTTCACTGCTTATTTAGAATATACACCAAAGTGGGGTAATTTATCAGTTCCCCCGGGAAAAAGCTTTGTGAATCTGGGACCAGAAGAGTTTTGTTTTGAAATTTGATACTCCTCTCTAGAAATTCTCACAAGCAGGCGCGTAGGAAGGGGGGGGGGGGAAATCCCCCCCCTCTGATTCAATTCCCCTCCCTATGTTCTATTACATTTGTGTCAAGAAAAAAAATTGCTTAAAAAGTGTTAAAATCGCGTAGAAATGCACCAAATTGATGTCTGAAATTCAGAAAAAAATCCTGGGCTGTGCGCCCCGGACCCGCGTTTTTTGGGTGGGCCCTCCCCCCAGACCCCCCATTGGCTTAGTAGGCACTAGTATTTCCAGCTCAAGTTCTTTTATAATATTATTTCCCCCCCCCTTGCAAATTTAGTTCCTACGCGCCTGCTCACAAGTTTTCCATTGTACTCTGGTTGGTATTGAAAGTATACATTATATAACAACATTTTCCAGGGTGAAATACAGCTTCAGATATGCTACGACAAGAAGGCACACATCTTATACGTGATTGTGAAGCGAGCGTCAGGTCTGGCGTGCACCAATGATGATCCACCTGATCCGTTTGTCAAGGTGTACCTACTGCCCGGTCGATGGTTAGTGTCTCAAAGTAAACTGGGATTCACTCAGAGGCGTAGGTCTCAAGTATTTCATCAATGTCTTGTGATTTCAGTGTGCAGAACCAAAGAAGAACTCGGTATTATTCGCACAACACTGAGCCGGAATGGAATCAGACTATGGTGTACGAGAACATCTCGCCAGAGGAGCTTTCCGCGTGTTATCTGGAGGTGACGGTCTGGAATTATGAGATCTACAAATCGAATCAATTCCTTGGAGGAGTTCTGCTAGAATTGGCTGGTATGTATGGAATCTTCTTCTTGTTCAGTGTCTGTGTTTTATATCAAAATGTGTATAACTATCTTTCTGGTGTCATCAGCAGTATGCAAACAGATAGAAATATTAAAAAAATACTCAAAGAATGAAATAATAACAGGATAATTACCATATTGCTAACTGCAATATTTGTTACTGCCAATTGGTAAGGGGGTGTAACAACATTTACCATATTATTACTAGGGCTTTATATTATTTTTCAATTTGTTGACCACACCTGATTGAAATTGAATTATTCAAAATATCTTCATTCTCTTCGTTTTTATCATTTTCCAACTCTTTCTTCCCTTTCCAACATTTCATTCCACTGGTGCTGCTCTCCCCTCTCTTTCTCTTGTATAACAACATCCACTTGCTCTACCCTCTCTTGAATATCCTCTTCAATTGTGTCATCCTCTTCACTGCAGATCTTCCAACTCGTCTTGTGCCCTTTCCAATACGTTCCCCATAGTCAATTTCGGTAACCTTCACATTCTATTCACTTTCCTAAACTACTTCTTCAATCGTTCTCTATTGTCCAAATATCCAGAAATCGATTAATCTAAACGTTTAGCTCAAAAATGAAAAATGTATTTTTGACTTTGCAGATCCGGAGGTTGTGGACGAAGAGCCTCGCTGGTACACTCTGAAAGACACCGTTACCCTTCAACGTGAATACAACAATCTTAATGCAGGTAAGCTCTATGAAACAGTTGCTCATTATGTGTGTTTTATTTCATCACTTCCCTTCGAACAAATACACATTAGATCATCATTTGGAATCATTACAATGATTGCATTTGATATTTTATTAGTAGTCACTAGTTAAACACGTTGCAAGTGATGAACTTCAATCGATTTGATTTGACTGAAAATAGTATTTTTCAGATGATTTTTGTTATCTTTGGTTGAAGCTCAGAATGGTGTTTGTGACTTTGACCCTCGAAAGAGACTTGTTTGGACGCTTTTGCAGTTGTAGATAATTGCCATCGTCAGGAAAAGGTTGGTCATGATAGAGTAGTTAGATTTAGTCATCATAAGTCATGGCGTTCTTTTATGTTGTCTTGGATAGAAGCTCATCTCACAAACAGTCTTACCAGAAGATGACATTCGCGTCCGCCAAAACGTCGTGCTAAACAGTTCGTTCAGGGTTATCGTCAGAAACACCATCAACTGGAAAGATCAACACGTGTTGTTCTATAACCACTATGAATCTTTCCTATGTCTAAAAGCTCATTTTATGAACAGCTCAGCATATCTACACAATCCTACATTTTTTTTTTAATTTGTGGAGAAAATGATTGAAGTGTGTAATCTCAAAGAAAGATCTCTCAGTGATGCCATATTTTCTGACAGTTGTTCATCAAATCCAAACAAAAATGTTTCGTGTTTAAAAACACATCAAATAGCAAACCTAGTTAGCACTTTCATAGCAGTGTTCACACTTCTGTTATGTTTATAGTCAATATAAGTATACTCTGCCTTTATTTAATTCGTTTAAAGCTACATTATTGATATTATTAAATAGAGTCCGTTAATGTGAAAATATATTCTCCTAATGAATATCCATGATTCATAGATTAGATGTGGCATTCAGAGAGAGGAAAAGCAGAGAAAATTAAGTTCAACAATGAAGCATCAATGAAAGATGATTTGTCTCTCAAGCAGTGTTGTGACCTATCTAATAAAATAATCTAGATAATCATCTAGATAATTTTTTTATCTATTATCTTTTCTTATCTAGATAATTAAATATTGTTATCTATTGGCAAATATTATCTAGATAAAAAAAATATAAAATTCAAAATGCATGTGTGTACATGAACATGCACGAACCTCAAATGTCAGATGATGAAAAAGGAAAATCATCTCCGTTTAGTCGCATTAGTTGGATTTTTTAATTTTGACGGCCCATTTTTTTTTAAATCGAGTTCGGAATTTAGGATTCGAAAATAATTAGGCAATTAGTTTGGTAAAAAATTACCTATTTTCTATTACAATTATCTAGATAATAATTTTTTATCTTTATCAATTATCTAGATGATTTCTTGGAAATTTATCTATTATCTTATCTAGATAAGTTTTTAGCAGGTTATCTTTATCTTTATCTAGATAAAAAATAAAATTATCTAATCACAACACTGCTCTTAAGTTACATATTTGCTCACTCTCTAAAATACCAAAATACTGAATATACTCTTATCTAAATGCTTCATAACATTAATTACCATTAGAGAGTATGTACCGGGTGGCGCATAAAAAACGCGCAATGGGCGAGACATCGCTGTGACGAAACTGCTACATACATCGGGCTGAAAATTTCACATAATATAAACAACATACTAAGGTTTAATGTGTGAAAGTTTCAAAAACATTACTTTTGTGAGAAAAAAGTTACAGCTGCTAGAATTTGGTTGCCGAAAAATCGATTATACGAAGCTCAAATAGCCCGCGTTAAGAAAACGTCCATTGGCCGGGACGCTGTTTCTTCAAAACTGATTACGATATCAATCTGAAAATTTTAAATTTTAAACAAAATATATTGCTTTAAATTCAGTAAAAATCTCAATACATTAGGATCAATGGAACGAAAGTTATGGATTCTTCATGTTGAGCCTAAAAGCAGAGTATCATTTCTAAGTCTTATTACTCACGATAATTTCAAAAAGTGTAATTATCTCACTCTTATTCTGCTTTTAATCTCAACTTCAAAGTACCACAACTTTCGTTCAATTTATTCAAATTTATTGAAAGTTTTACACCATTGATGGCAATAAATTTTGCATACAATTTTTTATTTTGATCTTGTTATCAAGCATAGTTTTGAAGAAACAGCGTCCCAACCAATGCACGTTTTCTGGACTCGCCCTGTTTGCGCTCCGTATAATCGATTTTTCGACAACCAAACTCGAACTGCTGTAACTTTTTTCCCACGAAAGTGATGTTTTTGAAACTTTCACACATTAAACCTTGGTATGTTGTTTATATTATGTCAAATTTTCAGCCCGATGTATGTAGTAGTCTCGTCACAGCTATGTCTCGGCCATTGTGCGTTTTTTATGCGCCACCCGGTAAATGAAAGGTACAGGGGAAGAACGCTTCAAGTCCATTTGATATAATTCGAAGATAAATGCGTCTGAAAAGTTAAAATTCCATGTTTATGAATTGTCAGCTTCAGTCTAAATGTTTATTTTAAGGAATTGTATCAATATTTCCATCAAACCAAGAAAATATATAGAAAGCTCATAGAAACCACTGAAAATCTCAGTTTCATTTTATATTCCAAAAATGGACTTGTATTGTTCTTACCCTGTATCCTTCGTGTCACTGACGGGACTGCACTCTTTGCACTGAACTTATTGTAGAAAATGCCTGTAGATAATATTGTTTTGTCTCAATATAATGTAGCTGTTCTGAAGGTCTAGGAATTTTACGAAATTTAAGTCATCAAAATAAATACCCGAATGTATACAAATTTATTGGTTAATTGTAACTGGAAAATTACTAACTTTTACCATAGAAATCCTCAACTGACGCTATACCCACTTGACCACGTATATCCCAATTATAAAATGTCAATCAATTGAGAGCATTTTGCCTTCGTTTCGTTCAGCTAATGTAATAGTGGGCGTCACATGCCATCGCGTGCCAACCTTCCCGTCAGCTCCAATCTCTGGCAACCCTCTTAGAACACAAGGCTGTCATGGGAATATATGCTCCGTATTGTAACATCTTGCCAGTGGCAATGCTTGCTGGCTTTATCGCCAGTTTGTCATCCGTAAGTGATCATTGTTTCAACTAAGAAACCAAGTCATCCGAAATCATCGACATGAAATAAGTGGTCTCATGGTAAAAAGGTATTATCTGTTTTGAACTATGAATTCATTAACTATAACAAGGGGCACCTTTTGTTTGAATATCATAATATGTGACAGACTGTTACAAAGTAAGTTACAGAATAATACTTTACCTTATGAAATAAACTTCTTTGAAATACACGTATAATCACATTCCATCTGAGGTTTTCAGATAAAACTTTGTTCCAAAAAATCAAGATTTTTTTTTGAACAAATAGCAGATTACTCCTATTTCCATGAGACTACCAAAATAGTTAATTATTCCGTAGAAAACGATGCCTTTTTAATTAAAACATCTCAAATATTGCATGATTCTAGTTAATTAAATTAAATATTTTGATAGTTTAATAATCGACCAATGTTATAGCTTTACAGGCGTAATACTTTGCTGCCATTACATAGACATTTAAGCTCACCTCACAAAACTTCATTTTTCTAAATTATAGCTATCAGACTATCTGTTGGGGTATTGCAAATCTTCCCCTAACGACCCGTTTTAGTACTTCAGATAAAACATTATCTACTAATAAATCTCAGATACACTGTAAAAAAGTGATACATTTATTACTAACTAATGTATGGCAGCCGCACTTGTGGTAAAAGTAGCAATACATTAAATAGTACATTGAAAGATTTATTACATTTCATACCTATATTTGAAATAAATCTATCAATGTACAATTGTATTGTTACTTTTACCACAAGTGCGGCTGCCATATACACTAGTACATACATTTATCGTTTTTTTACAACGTACCATCCCGCCTTTGAGAGCCAAAAGCAAGAATATTTACACGCTAATGGAATGCACATTCAATCTTAGGTGATAGAGTCGATAGAACCGAAGATTCGCAAACTTCTTGAGATTCCAGTTTAATTGTAAACATTTACACAGGTCTCATGGCACTTATTAAATAGAATATTTTTATTTGATCTCTTTTAAGCCCGATTTACACGGTCACATTTATTGAACAACTTCTGTGTCACAGTCTTTGGCACAGTCTTTGTCACATTTCTTGAAGGAAATTTTAACATTATAAGTTCTATGACAGAAAGTTGCTTCGTGTAAATGCAAAATTGTATGAAAAATAGGAATGTGACACAGAAGTTGTTCAAGAAATTGTACCGTGTAAATCGGGCTTTATGTATGTATCGCAATGTCAATATGATATTTCAAATGCAACTTCCTTTTGCAACTTTTTTCAGTAGGTACTTCTTTTGAATGTCTGATTATTTACTAAGGCCCGGTTGTACAATGTCCCGATAAGTAAGATAAAGTTCAATTTAGCCTAAAGTGGACTTTAGCGATCTAGATGGCTGTGTTTCATTGGCTATTGCCAAGGTTTCAGCCGATAGATCCTATACTGCTAACTTTGTCGGGACATTGTATAACCGGGCCTAAGCCCGGGTAAAAACAATTTAGATCACATAAGAGCGGTTTTGTGCTATGCGTTTTGTGTTCTGCGTTTTTTTAAACCAATCACAAGTCCAGAAACCGCTCGCTGCAGAGTTGTGATTGGTTAATAGAAAGAAACGCAAACGCAAACGCTTTACACGCTTATATGAATGCCGCTTTAGACTATTGAATTAAAACGTTGCTATTTTGAGTATAAATGTGTGCTTCCATTACATTAAACGCAACATTAAATCAAGTTTCTCGTCTGGACCAAACATGTAAAGAATGATGGAACGGATGTGTGAAGTCTCTTACTTGCCGTGCGAGAGCTCTACCAGCTCTACCAGGTTTTCACTTCACAAATCCCTTCCTAACATCCTGACTCTTTTGGAAGTTTTCCATAATACACAGTTTCCCATCTTAATGAACAAAAACAGAACGCAAAAAACGCGTCGTCAAAATTTCACTCAATTGACTTTAGTCGCGGTGTTTACATGCAACATGTTTGTAGTTTGTTTCACCAATGAAATATGTTGCTTGGCGTTGCTATCGTACTATTCCATGTAAATAACAATGTTTTCGTCCACGTAAAAAACGATTAAGAGTTGAGAAGTCTTGATTGAGCCTGCGTTTAAATGTAATAGGTACCGCTGTACCAAATACTTGTTCTGCATTTTGTTCATAAGCCGGTCACTTATAAATCTTACTTTCTCGGTCTGAGGACACATAATAGTTGTACAGTGAGACTCAGAAGAAATCGGTCGGAGTACCCCTGTGCACACTGCCTGGCACAGGGGCACTACGACCGCTTTCTTCTGAATCTCACTGAACATTGTCTTGTGAAATGATTATATTAGTATTATCTTTTAAGAGCATTCATGCAAATTAACTGAAGTACTACGGAGGCAGAGCTTAAAACATTGCATCAAAATCAAGTTTATGATTATAAGGCATATCTTCGTTGCTTTAATTCTTTCGGACGATCTGGTTTCTTAGTTGTTGATTGTTGTGAACCATGTTGTGATTTGTGATTGTTTGTGATTTTCTATGGGCTATGACTGCATTCCTTGTTGTGTCGGTGTATTATTAAACCTTGATTTCAATCAAACCAAGCAGCTAGAAGATCAAATGATTTTACACAGGTTTTTAAAATCAAATCTTTTCAACGGATCGCCTTTGTTGGATTTTTATGTTAATATTATGTCTCTAAATAGGTTGGAATTTCTTTTCAGAAATGCGTCGCCTTCGAAACCATTACCAGATATAGCGTCTGGTGATCGATTTGGACTCTATCAAGAATCGAACTAAGTCTCTTCTTGATCGACAAAAATCAAGCATTACCATTTCGGATCAGTTTTTCTTCAACTTTAGGGAGGGTATAATTTGTAGCTCGCACAGATGGCGTGTTAAAATATTACTTTATTTCATCCAAGTAATAGCTCGTTCTTTGCTCTTCATGTTCATTCTTGTACCACGAACATTAGAACCAAACAAGCACTAATTTTTTACTTTTATGTAGGTATTATTAACGATAATGGGTAAATTTTCCTCCTTATAGTATTTTTTTACCTATGTATACTTTATTTGGTGTTAATATGAAACTTAATCAAACCACTTTATTAAACTGATTCGCATTCTTTCTCCCAATTATCAACTGATACCTATCTGAAATAGAAGAAATGAGCTGTAAATTCTAAACGCACCAATAACCAATTCTTCTCTCAAGACTGTACTCTATATTTAATATATTTAATTACAACCATTAATTAATGGGAAAACATATGTACATACGACAGAAATCACATGAATTCGAAACGCTACAAAGAAACTTTGATGGTATGGCTATTTGAAGGACACAAATGATATTATCTTATAGATATGGATGGACATGGTTACAGATGCTACGTGGATTCTGTGATAACGTGTGAAATCCAGTGAGAACTGTGATACGATCTAGGGCCCCGTAATTACATTCTACTTTTTGTAATTATTCTATTAATTACTTTCGTTGTATTAAGTTACGGTAAATAAATAATAGTGGTATCACGTAAGAGGGTTCAGGGACCACACTGGTTTAAAACAAATGTTTCTTAGTGAACAACCACTTATGATTTATTCTTACATTTCACCATAATATTTTGCTATTCAAATGTTGTAGATAGGCACTTTATTAGAATAACAATAATGCACTTTAAACAAAAAAAATATATTAGTTTTGGATTTATTGTTTAAATAATTTTAAGCGTGATTCCATCCAAACACAGGGTCCTAGAACACATTACCCAAATATTGGTTCAGCGATCAGTACAAGATTTCACAGGGTTTTAATCAACTCCTTAACCCAAACACACACGCAAGAGAATATTTTTTGTAAAGATAAAAATATGCAAACTCGTGTTCAACAAGATCCGGACATATTTTTTCTCCAGCACAACTTTCGCGCACACTGAACGACATTGCCTCCACTCGATCTCTCAATTTTCCGATGCTTGATATTATAATAGTTCATTGTCATTCCAACCTATTGGATACGTAACTTATCGTATCTCAACACCAGGTAACTGTAAATACTTCATCGCCGTTTGTTAATTGTTCTGGTAAACCAATACAGGGATAATCATCTAATAAGTCAAAATGTTCTTCACTAGAATCATTACAAAATAAACGTAACTGTAAGTAAAGGTGTTGATAATTAGTTTTTTAAGATCTAGGAAAAATTCTTCTTCGAAAATTGTTGACTAGTTTAAAATTCATCCCATCAAAGAATTATTACGATTGTTGTTTATTTTATAATGATCATTGTATTCTAATATAACAATTTGTTATATAAAATAACTTTAACAGTGTTATTGATGTAATAACATCGTTTGTAAAGAGTGTTCATTCAATGTACCTATTTAACTCGACATTTCAGCACAAATTATCCATGAAATTCGTGGCTATTACTGACATTCTAATAATTAAATGCGAATATGATTTTAGGATTAACTATAAGTAATATTAAAAAATACTATAAGCCTAATTATGAAATATTGTAATATAATACTGTGTAAAGTATATGAATGTCCATTATTATATTAAAAATCCAAATACCACATTTGCCTCATTTTTGAATGTCATATTTGACATTGGATGACATATTGGATAGGCTACTCATGTACCATCAAAGTGTTTCAATAAAACTTGCTAAATTGCGCCTGAAATAGTTTATTGCCATTCCATATCTTCCTTGAAATAGATTTACTAATAGTAAAGTTCCTAAGTTAGCTCATAGGAACATAATAAAAAAAAACTTGATAAAAACAATAATAATTCATAATCCAGTTTAAATATAATTATAGCTGTTCAAGCTTTTTTAACTACTAAAATAGTATTTTTACAATAATAACTCAAATAATATACTACTTTGTTGAAGTTTTTAGGGCTGCATATTAGTTATATAAGCTACAGATAAGTTACAAGTATACCCATTAACATTAATTCCACGTCAATCTTTAATTTTAATGATTAAATTTTGTTATTTGAAGAACAATGTTAAAAACGAATTATTTTGAGTGGTACATTATGTCATAATATGACTAGGATTGTGACTAGAATTGTGATTGAAAGATAGTGATCGAATGTAAGAAATAGAAATGAAAACTTCAAGCAATCGGGCTGTGTCTTCTAACTGGTAGGCAACTGTAAGTATTTTAGAACAACTTTGGGGCATATTTTTTAAGAACTTGAACTTTCACATTTGATAAATTAAGAACACCTATTGGTATCAATTAGGTACGATGATGTTCACAACTAAAAAAATAACATTTAATTGTTGTACTTTATCCATAGCACTGGGTTTAAATATATTTTCTTTTTAGTTCTTGCGTACAAAAAATTAGATACATTTTAAAGGGAAACTTTTTGTAGAAATATTAGTAGTCACAATACACTCTTATAAAAACAAGTATAGATTGCAAAAATTTTCTTAGAAGCTTCTAGACTATACATTATTTCTTGTCAAATTTTAAAAACGAAATATCATTCATAAAATCAAGTATAGCAAATTGCAATCACAAACTATAAGTACAGACTTTAATACCGTTTCTCTCACTTTTAGGAAAGGTTTACATCTAAGAACCATACCATATAAACATGTTAAATTTTTTATCAAAAACTAACTATTCATTCATTCATGTAAGAAGAAACAAATCTTAGAAACAAATAAAAATTCTGGCTATCTTCATTCATAGTGAAATTGTATACTGCTTTTACGTTTAGGTTTTAAATACTTAGGTTATTGTATTTCGCAAAAAAATTTAGAAAGAACCGAAAAAATACAGATATTTAGGTACAGATCTGAAACTCGTAGACTTCTTATTGATTAACTAATTAATATACGCCATCATGTGAGGAATTAACTTTCTGTGTGCCTATCCATAGAGCACCAATGTCATCCTGTTCACCCACATTTCGACATTGACTTCACTAACGAAGGAGTATCAAACGTGACTTAATGTTTTTGTATCGATTGGTTGTACAGATGGAAAATTTGAATACAACTCCTATTAATCGGAACCATCCACTTCATGTTTAATTCTCTACATAATGAACTCTGGTTGGCCCTATAAATTTATCGTTGTTTTGTTCGCGATGTAGAGCCGTTTATGTGTAGCTTGTATGTACGGGGGTGGGAGAGGGATTTTAAACCAGTTTAGTAGTTTTAAATGCTCGTGTGTATTAATAATGATTTAAGAAATTATTTCGCATATAGGAAATTATTATTAAATTACAAAATTAAATTAATGGTTGAGTATAATAATTGCATTTTTAATAGGTAGTGCTTAGAAACTCGGAAAGAAGAGCGTACAAAGTCAAATTAATGGGGCTATAATAATGATTTTTTTAATGTTAGTGGTTATAACCAAGTCAATAAAGTGAGTCACATAACGACAAGGATGTCAAATGACTGGAAAACAATTACTATGAATTACCTACAACAATAATAAATTCGATATTATTTATGTATATTTGTATATCTGTCAATATATGGATTTCAAAGAGTCTAGTCAAATGTGACGTAACCTCTACTAAATCGACGTCATATACCGACTGAGCAAACGACGCCACATCACATCATTTCTGACGTCTTCGTTTAGATGTCGCCTAAAGCGTCGTCGTGCTAGCGTCGCGACGATAGCTCCTATAGATCCATTGGCAAGGTGAACAGTCGGCTGACAATAGCCAACCAGTCAGGCTTACTGCCAGCATTAGTACACATTGAGCCGAGGGAGCGGACGATGCACGCTTTTTTTACTAGCCCAACATTACCGGCCACACATCACCTAGAACAATACAAAAACAAGTGATGGCAGAACGTAAGATAATTGCAAGCAATAGTGATAAATCACTATGGGAAGTTGGTGGTAGTGTATTAGCTAGTACGAACGGAGGTAATTATAGACATTTAGAAGAACAAGCGGATAGGTTGGGAACGGGGACAGTTGCATTGCCAAATAAAAAGTCAACAAATCCTGAATTGATAATTTCAAAACCAGTGACATCTCGACAATCGAAAACGGTATCATTCCACAGTGCTACTAGTCTACCTACGGAGAGGAAGATATCAAGTGGTAAGAGAATTTAATAAGCTTATTAGCTTAATTGGATTTTAGTTTGCATGTTTCGTAGCTATATGTAAGAATACCAACGACAACATTTTCGTATGACCTTCATTTGATGCGACCTGCTTTACCTGTCGTCTAGATAATAATAATCGCTTTCAATGACTACTTGGTTATCTGCACTTGCTAATTTTGTCATAATAACAACACGTGTCTCTTACTAATATGTTGCCTGCTTGGCCACCTAGAACTTGAATGAGTCGTTAAGGTTGTGTAGTGTTCTGTCAATTAGCTCAATTTGTCAATGAAATTCCAGTAAATAGCATGGCACACTGTGGACGATACGATTTCACACTGTCAAGACATTGACAACCATGCTGTGACGAACTAGGCCATTCGATGTATTTTCTTCATCGAACATTCAACACTTTGGCAACCGATTCGATGTTTTTCAGTCTCTGCCACGATCTACAGGTTATACCGTTTAACCGATCCAAATATATTTTATTCAAATCACTGTGAATTGCATGATTTTAAATTTATATTTGAATTTATTTTTATTTTATTACAAACGAACGTTCTTATAAAAGAAAATTTCTAATTGAAAATTATTTCCCGTATTGAAACTGTTTGAGAGTTGTATTGTACGATGTCCACATAATGAATCAGAGTTTTTTTGTTGTCAATTTAGTATCAAGTATGACAGATTAAATCTGTGTATTGATTGGACCCAAATCGCTATGGTAAGCAAGGGAGAGAGAGAGAGGTAGCTTAGTGACCTAACCGCTAGACTGGATTCGAGATACAAGAGTTCCATCATGGTCGATTATCATAACTGAGATCCCCTGGATTTCCTCAGTCGCAGGGGCAAATGTTGGGATGGATACAATTACTCATAATAATATTAAAACACTGATTTCGAGACCTCAAAGGAGTTTTATAGCCTCCGCCACTTATCTAATTGCCATAGGTATAGTAAAATACTTATTAATATGCACCTCATATTGCATTAAAATTGCACCCAAATGAAAATACACAATGAACATACATTTTTCTTAAACGTTCTCCTACTGATAATTTATAGCTATAATAGGATTAAGTTGTATTTCTGATGGATCTATCTCTTTTAAATAAATAAAATCACTACTTTCAATACTTTCTATAAACACTTGTCATTGTTTATTGGTATCAATTGAAATGGCGTGCGGTGATCACGTTGTAAATGAATACAATGGGGGTCGGAAGGAGGGAGGCTCCCCATGCTACACGCGGGTTCGGGTCTGGGAAAACACGCGGGTTCGGGTCTGGGAAAAGTTGAAGTTAACAAATGATTTAGTATATATGTACGCGATTGAAATGTTCATTTTCATCCATTTCATAATCTAGAACTGAAATGCAATTTTTATGTTGATAATCAGTAAAAGTTGTTATGTTATGTATGAGATTAATGTAATTATTTCTATAATTATGAAATCAAAAATTTATTATTATAAATGTTTCGTTGTCAAATATATATACTAGAACTTTTGTTTTGTACGTGTGTGTGCAAATAATATGTAAATACGATTTCTATTTTAGTATAGCATATGAACACTGGGTTCATCACGAACTATTATTTCTTCATATTGATGTTAACATTTATTACATTATATCTATTTCTTTCCCAATTGATACTGACAAAAAGAACATAAAAAGAAAATAAACGAGATACTATTTGCTCTTATTGTCATTTTAGAACATCGTGATATTATTATTGGGACATTGTTCTTAACCAAGTAGTCGAGACACAAGATCCAACTCCAATATTGCCAAGAACCTTCCGACATCATAAAACGACAGATATTTTACTACCCTCAGTTTTATGATCAAATACGTATTCAAATTCGAAGAAGAGACACCAATAAGGAAGCTCACCACTTTGAGAAAATACTTAAAGGTATGTTTGGATATCGATTTGAATGTTCAAAATAAATAACTGTCGAATAATAAGAAAATAATCAGAT
>OW203763.1:29365460-29403647 GCA_934045905.1 Leuctra nigra | reverse complement strand
ATCCCTGTTCCATCATATAGCCTCGAAATCATGCTCCAATATTAAACGTTCTTGAATATCTTTAGTTAAATTTTTTCAGATTATCTTAATTGACATTTTGGTCCTAAAGTACCTGTATTAAAACAGTATTCCATAATTGAATTTACTTTATATAAATCCAGAAGGGATACAAAGGGCGACTTTCAACAAAAACATGAGTCATTACTGATTTCTCATTAACCATGTTATCATATTGTAATTAGTCATGCTAAAGTTTAAATAAGAGTTATTTTTCTCCGTTTTCAGGAATTTGACCAGACCAAGAATGACGGTAGAAGAGGAACAATAGACAGATCTGAATTCATTGATATGTTTAAGGAAATAGCAACAAGACCAGAAGTTTACTTTCTACTAATAAGGTGAGCTATTTTAATTAAATCCCATGATAAGGATTATTACAGACAAGATACTAATCAAAACGTGTTGAATAATAAGAAGTGGGAACGAACAATGAGTAAATTGAAATGCGCGTACTGCTACTTATTCGAGATCATGTTACTATCAATTGAAATATTTACAAACAAGAACGTATTTGCTCAGTTGACGAAGATTATTCTTGTATGATATAGAGGATGTCATACGCGTCATTTTAATTAATTCGTTCATTCATAAATACATTTATGAACTCTGTATCTTAAAAAGAACATAGTATGTAAACTTTGCAAGGTTCAGGCAGTAACGCTCTGGACTGAACTCCGGAGATCCAGGGTTCGATTCCAGGGCTCCAACTCAAGTTTTCGTGGTTTCCTCAGTCGATCGACAAATGATATGATGGTCACGACTGCCTTCTTCCACCGTCCATCTTATCTTCTTTACCATCTCCCTATCATTGTCATAATAATTCATTCGTCGCTGTTAGCCCAGAAAACCACTAAAATACGAGTACATTGTAACTTACAATATTGATTTGTTTTCAGGATTAATGGGATCCGTTCACTTCAGAGCGCCATTTGACTAATTGAATGATTAACTATTGTTTTTTCTCGTTAAGATTCGCTAACAAGGACTACCTCAGTGCTGAAGATCTGCAATTGTTTCTGGAAGGTGAACAAGGGGTAAGCGAGTAATAAGCTCATTATATACACCATGTATTACAATGTGCGTATAGATGTCGAGATTTGGAACTGAGTGAATTGGGAAAGAAATACAGAGTCCCAATACCTTATTTTCTTGCCACATTTCGAGCTCTCAAAGAATTCTTCTATAATATACTCAAAGTTCAAAAATAACATTTCTTAAGAATGATAATTTCTGAAAGTTTTGCATAGTTTGCTGAGATAACGTACCTAATGATGTTGTAAAGTAATTTGTCGTAGCAGTCAAACATTTGAAAATCTTGATATATTGAAATTATAAATCATTGTAGGCTGTATACAATATTGTTTTACATTTTCTGAGATGACTAAGTCAGAAATGAATTTATGTCCATCTACTTGTTCAATGTTTCTGATTGTGAGAAAGATTAGACCGAAAAAGAAAGAAGAACACAAAGATTATTTATCGATTTTCTTCTAGATGCCGGATCTTACACCCGAGAAATGCCTGGCAATAATCAACCAATTTGAGCCGACTTCTGAAGCAAGAGAAAAAGGACAGCTCTTAATTGATGGTAGGTCCTAGAAATACTTTCCTCCGCGATCTCATACCCTACCTTAGCAACGATGCCGAGTTCGATATCGAGTCACGGTTATAAACCGAACTTTTATTCGAACATTACTCATAATATTTTATCTTCACTTCTTTAGAGTTTCCGCAATGTAACTCCGAGACAAAGAGTCTAGTTCTTGTTGCCTGTTTTATCTCATTTCTCTGATTAAGGTTTTAGTTTTACTCGTAAAAAGTGTCAATTAACACTACGGAATTGTTATAGTCTTCTTTACATGATGAAAAATAGATAAGAGAAATGTCATAACAGAGGATCATTGCGAAGATGAACCCATATTTCATGCGAATGTATTGTTGTTATTGTTCTTTATGTTTCTCGAATGGCTTACAAGCGCACTACGTATTAAATACTACGTAATAAATGTCGAAATCAATCAATCTTTTAATAATTAAATTGCTATTACACCTTCTTGTATGATTCTACACTCCAAAGTAAATCTAAACAAGTGAATTGCATGTGGAAAATTGTCACAATTAGACAAGCATAAACCTCAATGTTCTCGGTTTACCTGCAATTGGGCAAAGCAGTAAAAACTCTATAACCTATTTATATATAAGCGTGGCCTTGTCCTATGGTAAACCATGAGATGGCACATCACATTAGTCGGAGGCTTTGATTAAATATTTGCGAGAGAATAAATACAGTTTCAGAATCAGGTTGATGTTAATTCTCAGATGTGAAAAAATCTCTTTAGTTCATGATAATGTTTTTCATAACTATCTTGCGGTTGAACAAAAAACGGAAGCATAAGTTAATTCGAAGCGAAACCACAGATTGTCTCGTAGACAATAGAGCGAATATTTGTGTATACAGGCGAGACAATATTTTAAATTGGTATAAAATAACGCTCACCAAAGTGCATATTGACTTATTCAAACGCCTTCAACTCACTCTGAGAATAATATTGCATATGTTGTTCTCAAACATTAATTTATGCATGATTAGATGCTACCATATCATTAAGTGGCTCCTGTACATAATTAAATAATTGTTAAATTGTTCATAGACGGAGATCATTGTACTTTACTTTTAACGGGACTATTGGCAGGCGTTTTAAATTACAAATTGCAATAAGCTAACCTGGTCCTACAGCCATAGTTTAAAATTCGAATTTTCCCATCCTCAGTTTAATATCTATGTGCAGAATTAAATCTTGCTGGCTGCCACGAGAAATTTCAAAGTTGCAAGCTCATTTCTCAAAACATATTTGTATTGGCCTTCGTCACAATGTTGCTCAGTGCAAGCGCTCGGCCTTTTTTTGAGAGAGAAAATTGTTTCATAAGTGGGTGTTACTTTGATAGGATGTTCACATGATCAGTCTGATTGTATATTAGTAGAAAACTATGAAATTTGCGATACGATTGGAGACCAAACACGTGAACCAATTGATCTCCAATTTTAATCATGATTATATAAACATACAAACTTATGGTTATCACTTGACACATTATTAAAATTAAATTTCATACGGTACCAAACTAAACAATAAAATATACAATTTTTCACCAAAAATCAACAAATTATTACTAATTAACAAAGCAAAAAATTAAAAATGTACTTAGTACAACCCTAAGTTTGTCTTTTATTTAATCATGATTCAAATTTCACATCATTTCGTCAACCCATTTTGTCTCCAGTCTTATCCAAAAAGAAGTGCCTGTAGTAACAAGCGGCAAAATCGCTCGCGCTTCTTCCATTTGGTAAAAATGTTTGAGATTTCTGTTTTGTTTGGTTTTAGGTTTCACTCAGTACCTGCTATCCGATGATTGTGACATCTTCGATCCAGTCCATCGCGACGTCTGCCAAGACATGAGACATCCTCTAACACATTACTTTATCTCTTCATCTCACAACACGTACCTCTTAGAGGACCAGCTCAAGGGCCCGTCCAGCGTCGAGGGATTCATCCGGGCCCTGGGTAATGGCTGTCGCTGTGTCAAAGGTTCGTTACGATCATTTCGCTGGCTAGATCCGCAGAAACATGTCAATTCCTGAAGGAATCTTCTCGATGTTATTTAGCTACAACTAGTCACTGAATGAAACGCGTTAGAAATATATTATTTCACTAAATATTTTTCGATGTAAAACAAATACGGATAAATTCGAACCGGGGACCTATGAAAAATATATGGAGAGGAAACTAGCAACTTGCTATACAGAGGGATGTTATATTTTTAGTGCGACTCTTGAAAAGATTCGCAGCAAATCGCGTGAATCGCGTTCACACACAGTACACAGTATTTTACACAGTATTTTACACAGTATTTTATGTAAAATACAATCGTAGTGAACCAGTGAAGTAGTAGGATGTCACCCGAATTGGCAAGCTGGTTTTAAAGATAAATAATAATATAAAATTGTTTTCTTATAATCGTAGGCCGAGCCGACGAATTAATGTTAATAAATTGTGAGGTTCTAATATCTTGACCTCATATTACTTCTAAGAGACAAATTTCCCAATAGCTCAAAAGACGACACGTTTCATTGCCACTCGCCCACTCATATACTCTTTTTGATACCATTACAGTTGGCAAAACAAAACATACTTCTAACCTTAACTTAACCCCTTTTCCCAGCTCAATTTCATGTGGATTGGATTGTCATTCAGAATTACTTGTCCCGTGCTGAGAAGTCGAAATGGAGCGATCTAAATCGTTCATCTTAAGAACATGTGATGCTGACACTGATCTTTTCTTGCAGTTGATGTCTGGGATGGACCAGTCGAGCCTTTAGTCTACCATGGCAATACACTCACTTCTAGGATACCTTTTCGAGATTGCATTGAAGTGATCAAAGAATTCGCTTTCGTTTATTCCCAGTACGTAATATAAGAGATAACACTTTTCAGTATTTTATGTAAATCATGTTATTTATTCATTTTGAAAGAACTTTGATGATTTCTGAGATAGTAAGTAGTTATTTGAATAAAGGCTACATTATAATACAATAATATATGATACATACATTTTTGCTTAGAGGAACCTCATTATACTACTACCATAATATATGTCTTAACTTCGCATTTGATTTCATTAATTATTAAAATGAATTTCAGAAGTTAATGTTTGCTTTACGTCTTACGAAAATTATTTTTAGAAACTCAAAGTTTTAAAACGAACGTCTTGGGAATTGCAATTTCCCGAGTATATTTAACCAACTGTTGGTCCAACTTGTAAGTTGTAACATTATTATTCTGTATGTGCAGATATCCTTTGATACTTCACATAGAAAACCACTGCAGTGTCGAACAGCAGCGCGTGTTGGTGGAGATCCTCAAGTCAACTCTCCAGCAGATGCTGTATCTGCATCGAGAAGATTGCCCGAGAGACGCGAGTCAAATGAGTCCGCAAGAACTGCAGGGGAAAATCCTCGTCATGGTGGGTCTTACGGTCTTGCGCGGTTATGCAGGACGGGTCTGTCATACGACTTACTGTCATACGACTTACGTCTCACGACTTAGAGTCTTGCGACTTACGGTCATACGACTCACTGTCATATGATTTACGATCATACGACTTACGTCTCACAACTTAGAGTCTTACGACTTACGGTCATACAACTTACGGTCTCACAACTTACAGTCTGACGACTTACGGTCATACGACTTACGCTCTTAAGACTGACGGTCATACGACTTACTGTCATACGACTTACGGTCTTAAGACTGACGGTCATACGACTTACGTTCTCACAACTTACAGTCTTACGACTTACGGTCATATGACTTACGGTCTTAAGACTGACGGTCATACGACTTAAGTTCTCACAACTTACAGTCTTACTACGGTCATGCGACTTACTGTCATACGCCTTACTATCATACGAGTTACGGTCTTAAGACTGACGGTCATACGACTTACGTTCTTAAAATGTACGGTCTTACGACTTACGTTCAGCTTACAGTCTTACGACTTAAGGTCATATCACATATGGTCTTACGATAGTTACGGTCATACGACTTAGGGTCTTAAGAGTTATGGTCTTAAGACTTACGGTCTTTCGACTTAAGCTTGTCCTGCCTGCAATCGCCAAGAGAATAAACTAATTCGGTGAGCAAACCGAGTGGCTCCTCTCGACTTAGCATTTACATAGTGTATTTATTACTTATTGCATTTTTACTGCTGTAAGCCCCACAGGACATACCATCTGATAAAATCATATAAACATGAAATCCTGTGGTTGGTTGAATATAAAACTGCTCGCGCCATGTAACTAATCAAACTTCGGACAATAATTATTTATGTTCCATACATTTACATTGATATTATTTTACAGTGATAATTCAAGTATTTTTTTTCATATTTAAGCAAAATTGACAATTATTTGTAAAATTCAATAGGCACGAATATATGCACTTTTTGTGGCTTTTCCCCTTGTCTGCACTCTAGTCACCAAATCGAAAGAATGCACCGCCAAGATCGTTTACGTGTGACTGTAAATATTTGCAGATATTTTATTGGTTATTGTACACTTATTTGAATGATTAACTGAAATGTGTCTCTAATGAACATTTTCCAGGGCAAGAAGCTGCCTCTCGATTGGAAGAAGGATGTGGGAGATGTTACCGACGAAGATGAAGGCGGGGAGACCAGTAAGAGAAAAGAAAAACTGAAGAGGACACCTCTTTGTAAAGAACTTTCCGACATAGTATGCCTCATTAGATCTCGCTTTATCGATTTTCTTACTTCCAAACAAATACGTAAGTTGAACACGAAAGACTAGGTTGTCATATTACATAATTATGCATTGATTATGTCTCCCACGAGCTAATTCATATATTTTTCATCAAAGAGTTAACACGGTAGTTCTTATGTTGAAAGGACAAAATAAATAATAAATAAAATAAATAATGATAGTCCGAGTAAACATAACATAAAAAACACTCCGTGTAAAAATACCAGCCAAGTCTCTTCAACTTAAAAAAAATAATGAAATCTAAAAATTCTGCACTGAAAAGTAGTGATATCAAAAAATTAGCCAAGTCAAAACTTTATTTGAAAATCAAAAAATACTTGGCGCATCGTGTACTTAAATAGCTTGGAAGTATAAGCCAATTATAAATTATACATGAAATATACATATACATAGTATACCTATAATGCCCTAAAAAAACGATGCGCCAAGTATTTTTTGATTTTCAAATAAAGTTTTGACTTGGCTAATTTTTTGATATCACTACTTTTCAGTGCAGAATTTTTAGATTTCATTATTTTTTTTAAGTTGAAGAGACTTGGCTGGTATTTTTACACGGAGTGTTTTTTATGGGGATATCACTACTTTTTTTAGTTTATTCTTACAACTTACGTGTGACACATATCACATGAACAATTACTAAATCCTTTAAAAAAAATTACCCTTTACAATTTGGTTATTCTCATGAAAAAAACAAAGGTTTCATTCCAATCGGTCAACCTAGTTCCGAGATATGGCAACACGTCGGTTTTCAAAATGGCCGCTGAACTTTCTGCACTGCCACATAGAATTTATAACTATAAATGATGTGTATCATTTTTAGCTTTCTGAATATGTATTTATTGTATAGGAGGGGATTATAATGATTTATAAATTTGAATGACGTCATTTCCGGCCTCATAAATAGGAACATTCTAGTTTGACTGTTCCTATTCCATAGAGATGTCCTTCCGAATCGTTTGGCACTAGTTTCATACCGATCTGTCAACCAGTTTTCGAGATATTACGTCGTTTCTTCCGATTTCAAAATGGCTGCTGAAATCACTGACCTCTTGAATTATAATTTAAACATGATTTCATTTTATTATAAGCAGTCTCAAATAGTATATTTATTGCATCAAAATGTAAATTTGTGCGATTTTTAAAATGTGAGACGTCATTTCCGGTTTCAGTATGGGAAACTGCAAATATTATTGATGATAATACATAAAGTTGACCGTCTAAATTGTTTAGCGTTGGTTTCGTTTAAATCTATTAAGACGTTATTAAGATATGATGTCATTTCTGGTTTCAAAATGGCGGCTTCCGGTTGGTTTTATATCAAGTCAAATAATATCACAAAAGAACATACGTTACATAAATATCAAAATAATTGGATCAAATTTGTTGCCGAAATGCCAATCGATGAATTAAATTTCATGACGTCATTTCCGGTTTCGTTAACATAAATTTTAGTCTGTTGCTATTGATTATCCATATAGATGACCGTCCGAATCGTTTGGCGCTATTTTCGTTCCAATCGGTCTAGCCGTTGTTGAGATATGACGTCACTTCCGGTTTCAAAATGGCGGCACAAAAAATTCATGGGGTGAAGGTTAAATCAGACGCCAAAAGTGCACACGTGGTAAAAATGTGAGATCAATCGGTTCAGCCGTTTAGGCTGTGGCCTGTTTACCGGATTTTAGCTCCAGCCTACTACTACTACTGAGATTATTACTGATTATTATTATGAAAACCGCCCTAAAACACTGTTTTCACGGCCCTCTAGCGTGCAAAGGGCGTAACCTATTGTTCCCAAATTTGGTATATGTTGTAGGGTGGGCCATAGCTCGAAATTAAGATATATCGCAACAATGTGAGATTTCCCAATTTTAAGATCCAGTAGGCCGAAAATGCCACTTTGATGCTTACAGTAAAAGTGGGTTTGCTCCAGCCTTTATTTGAGAGTGTGCGCGCCGTACGACTTGGCTGGCGTGGAGCGACCGCTCCACTAGATTTTTCTGAAATTAGTACACAATTTTAAGTGTACTTTAGGCTTAAAATCTGTACCCCAGAGGTAGAAGGCCGATGTTTATTTTCACGATTTTACGGTGCACACTTTTGGAATCATGTAATCAAGCTCCATCAATTGTAATTTGACTGATGTCAACAATTTATATTGAAGATTTTTCTCACAAAATGACTGACTGTCAATATTACAATCATGATTGAGTGAAAGCAAATTACTGTATTTAGAGCTATCCTCAAGAATAATTGAAGGGACATCGGCTCTTCTACCTCTGAGATATATAATTATTATGAATGAAGAATATTTCGAAAAATACAAGATTTCTAAAATTTTGAGATTTCTCAAACTATATGATTAAGATTTTTAAACCTTTGAGAGTGCTTGGTAGTGAGTTTGTCCTTGAAGTCTTTCAAATCCGATTTTTATCAATATCTGTTACAAATTTCAACCGTTTATTTTCCTTTGTTCGTTCGACAAAATAATGTTTAGTGCCATACTCACTAAACATCTGTATAGAAAATATAAAACTTATAAATCATTCCAATCTATGAAATAAATTCCATTGAACAGTTTTGAAGACTCGTGAGCAGCCTTATTTCATAAATAATAAATTAGCAAAATATATTGATAAAAATCAATTAAAAACCTGTCCAAGGATAAGTCCACTCCCCTGCAGTGTTAAAAAACTTTTAGACATCTTTAAGATTTAAAAGCTTTGAGTTCATGTATATCAAAATAACGTTATCGGCTAAATTATTCTGAATTTACCTTTGCAACGCCCAAAAGCACAGTCAAATGCAGAATGCATCTTGCTGTAGCAATCGATGCTATACTTTTACCGTCATTCCAATATTATTAAACATCAAAACTCTTTCTGCTCCAAATCCTCGTTTGTTATACGCCAACAGCGATAATTCTCGAACCATACTACAAATATGGGGTTGTGTTATTTAATGGGAGTCATAACTGACGCTATTGATTTTGTCCCCCGAAACGAGTTTAATCTCTTCGTGTTGTTTTAGAAACACCAAGGGAAATGTGTTCGCTTAGTGAAGCTGCAGCAGGGAAGCTGGCTCACAACAGCTCAGAAGATTTCGTCAATCATAATAAAGTTTATTTAACAAGAATATATCCAAATGGAAGCCGAGTAGATTCAAGCAACTTCAATCCACAGGACTTCTGGAACTGTGGCTGCCAACTTGGTAAGAGAACAATATTTTATGGTGTTATAAATATTGTATTTAATATAGGTATGATTTTCTTTTTGCAAGTTACACAGAGCTTACTACTATTTCTACTATTTTACTACATCTAGTAAAATACAAAATGTATAATTTGGGTAAAAAATATATATTTATACATATATTTTTTTAATTGTACGAATAGTTTTACCATTTCTTACCTCTATGGTTTTACTGACTCCGTTTTACAACAATATGTATATTATTAAATTCGGCTGCACTCGGACGAAGCATTGGAGATAATATTTCCTAAATATCGTCACTTTTGTACATTCAATTTATGAAAAATGTGAAAAATAATTGGCCTAACTAAGTTTTTACTTTCTAGTCGACCAATTAGCAATATAAACACCATCTTATAAATACAATATTTGTGCCCAAACTCAAGGAATTTTTTTTGTTGATTTTTTCAGATTTTCCACGATTTTGGGCACAAATATTGTCTTTAAAATATGGTGTCTATATTGCTAAGATCGACTAAAAAATGATCAGTGCTAATTATTTTTCACATGTTTCCTAATTTGATTGGTTCAAAAGTTATAGCGATATTTAGGAAATACTTTCTCCAGTGTTTACTTATTAGTACAGCCGACTCTTAAAAGTAGAAAATAAGAAATGCTTCCGTTGTGATTATAATGATAGGAGAGCTCTTACTTGAACATCAAATCTGATAGGATTTTGCATTTTTCCTTTAAGAATATCGGTACAATTTTTATTTGACCAATTGTACATACTAAATCACTGGATAGGCTGGGTATTGATTTTTACTTATCGTCAATCTAACTTTTCAGTGACGTTGAATTTCCAAACGCCTGGGCAAATGATGGACCTCTACGATGGCAGATTTCGTCAAAATGGTGGCTGTGGATTTATTTTAAAACCGTCTGTAATGCGCGAACAAATATCATTCTTTAGTGCAAATGCCAGAGATCTTGTACCAGGTGTTTCACCACAAATATTACATTTAAAGGTAAAGTACATTATAAGAAAACTACTTTTCTTGGTAGATAACATGCATCATCTAGTAAATAAGTATCATATCCAGTAAATTTAGAACTGCCCATTCAGTACCATATTGTGGGTTCTAAATGCTGTCATTCTGAATTCAGTTCCCAATATACAAATGGATTAATCCCATAGGTTCACGGTAACTACGATTTTTGATACACTCTTTGAAATATAATTTCAACATAGGTGAATGTAAATTGTGAATCGATTCTTTTTAAATTCACTCACAATTTCTACAAATATCCATGATGAATACAAATTGGGGTAAAATTACACTATTTGGAATCCGCAAGATCGTTAGAGTTCGAATTCTGTCCGGCATAGAGTTATATTTTCTTAGAAAACTCAGAATTCTGCCCAATCAGTACCATATTGTGGTTTATAATTGCTGTAATTTTCTGCAAATTGGGTTTAATGAAAATATGTTTGATAAATCAACCTGATCCGTGGAATCTGAGTTTAAGCAGCGGGGGGTGCTTCTTAGTAATATTAACGAATGATTGTGGTTGTTTGTAGATCATAAGTGGGCAGCATTTGCCACGACCACGGGGATCCACGGTGAAAGGTGACGTCATTGATCCGTACATCGTCGTGCAACTGTACGGCATTCCAGCCGATTGCACGGGTAAGTCGTACGTAAATACAGGCATCGCATGACTCGAAACAGTAGATGGAAAAAACAGAGAAACGATATTGAATTGGTCGAGTCCACGTCGAGTCTGTAAATAAACATTCATGACAAAATTTGGGAAGGGTTTGATACCAATATGCGTACTGTCTCACAAACATCAATGTCAAAATAACGTTCTGACAAATCATGTATCTCTTAAAAAAAGTTTTATTTTGTCTGGACAAATCTGTAAAAAGGAGAGTTGTGTTTTCTCTATATCCGAGAAGAAGTTAGCTCACTCGTAGTCTCGTAGAGAGGATTTGCGTGTTGCGGATAAACGTTTTTGCGTAGCAACCAATCAAAACGTATTTATTCCTCAACCCAAAGAAAAAAACTGTCGGCTGGTTTTCTTATTGGTTTAAAAAGAAAACGCTTTTCCACAAAACACAAGCCTCCTCATATTGTAAACTTACCTGTAATATTCCTGGTAATGCAGTTCTTACAATTAGTTCGTAACACCAACCTAAATTTTATTGTAAGGTGTATATAATGACATTTCCAGTTCAAACCTGCCAACCAAAAAATGTATACTTGTTTCACAAATCTTCTAACCATCATTTAGAAGCATAGAATTGCAGGGGCGGATCTAGCCTCTTGTCATGGAGGGGGCGATTTTGGAAAATATGAAGGGGGTCTAGTGGTATCCCCAGCCACAGGCGTCCGCTGAATTTTTGCCAGGGGGTGAGGAAAATGCAAGGAAAACAATTGTCTCACGGGCTAAGGGGGGTGTGGGGGGCGGGCCCCCCATCCTGCCCCGCAGGGCGTTTTTTTGTTTTTGGACACTTTGAAATCAAATTTTGAGACGTAATGAGGTGTATTTTGTTGAACAATTCATTATTTTTTAAGCTTGGACACTTTGGGGTAGTGCCCCCACCTTGCCCCGCAGGGTATTTTTTGGTTTGTTGACACTTCGAAATTAATTTTCTGAGTTTTTTGTTTAGAAAATGAAACTATACGTAAATAACACCACCAAATTTTTATGCTATCCTGACATCCTTGACCCCCAGTCACCCCTGTGGAAGCCCATGCTCTCATCCACCAAATGCCTATCGCCAAAGGCGATATTTTAAGGCACTTTTAGAGCAAAGATTAAACCTTGCCAATAAATAAGCCATGATTACGATATTTTTGTAAATTTGACGAAATGAAAAATCAACCTGCTGATCTTAATAGCAGGGGGAGGAGGATCATGGGGGGGGGGGGGGGGGCGATCGCCCCTTCCGCCCCTCCCTGGATCCGCCCCTGTAGAATTGGAGCATACATTATATTATATTATATTATATTATATATAATATATATATTGGAGCATAATTGGAGCATAGAATTGGAGCATAGAAGCTCCAATTTTAGAGTAAAAAATTCCCTCTCTCCTGCAAAAGATCCTTGACACCCCCAACTACTTAATTCCATTATAGTTCGATGCACAATCCCACAACAACATTATCTTGAAATTCATCTACAATTTTAAACTCCTTACAGAACGAAGGACACGGACGGTTTCCAACGAAGGTGATTCTCCGATCTTTGAGGAGAGTTTCGAGTTCCAAGTGATGCTTCCCGAACTCGTCATCCTGCGTTTTGTCGTGTTGGACGATGATTACATAGGTGACGATTTCATCGGCCAGTACACCATTCCATTCGACTGTCTCCTTACAGGTCAGTACACCATTCCATTCGACTGTCTCCTTACAGGTCAGTACACCATTCCATTCGACTGTCTCCTTACAGGTCAGTACACCATTCCATTCGACTGTCTCCTTACAGGCCAGTACACCATTCCATTCGACTGTCTCCTTACAGGCCAGTACACCATTCCATTCGACTGTCTCCTTACAGGTCAGTACACCATTCCATTCGACTGTCTCCTTACAGGTCAGTACACCATTCCATTCGACTGTCTCCTTACAGGTCAGTACACCATTCCATTCGACTGTCTCCTTACAGGTCAGTACTAGAAGTAACAATATATCTGTACAGTATTGGAAATGTGTCTCGATCATCCCTACGCTTATACCATCCCGCCATACAACATGATACAACGGAGCGCTGGTATACCACTTTACGATCTCCGTTGTATGGCGGGATGGTATAAGCGTAGGGATGATCGAGACACATTTCCAATACTGTACCTCGGAGGCAGAAGTAAAAGGGCGAGAGTCCATTTTATCAATTTTATCGATTTCACACGTTTGGAATGATGCAGTCAAGTGCCGTTTTGACTGATTTCAACAAATACAGTTATATTTAAGTATTTTCTTACACTATGACTCGTGTCGGTCGCCATTACAAATATGATTTGATGAACCCAGAAATACCGCTTTATATGAACTCAGCTCATTAATCATTGAAATGGACTTCCGTCCTTCTATCTCTAATGTACACATATTGATCGTTGAAGTCGTCGTTCATGGAAAATTTTGTTATAATTGAAACCAAAAATTACACTCTCAAAAGTCAGACAATTTAAATTCCTGGATTTATTTTAAATTAACAAGAAATGGACAACAAGAAAGCAACCACTACAGATTAATTTAGAAATGTACAATGCCAAATCTAATACAACATTTGATTACTTGTTTGACTTCTGATAGGCACAAATATTGTTATCGTAGCACCGAAACCATAGCCGTTCTTATCTTGTGAACAGAAGAAAATATTGCATGCCTTTTACGTGGTCAGTTTTTGGTTGATTTGTAAAACGTGGTAGAAAACACTCATAATTGAGCTGCATGCAAAAACAAGATTTCTAAAAGCTTGTGACAGATAGGAACGGAAATGGACTGAAATTGAAATGTATGGTTCCACTCAAGATAGGTAGAATATATTAAGAATGAAAAGTAGAGTATAAAGTTATGTATACTTACTTTTAGGAAAGCCTTCAATTTTTACGTTTTTTTACGGTTCGTCGTTGTGACGTTGGCGTTCAAATACGATAACAGTTATCACTAGCGTTGTAACGCCTGATTTGTCAGCGTCGAGGTCCGAAAGCCATACAGCTATAGCGTCGAACTATGAACGAGTCTTTACATTACATAACAATGGTTTATTTTGTTCGAATTCCTTACAAATAATTTAATGTTGGAAATTACAATAGGTACCTTAGACAAAGACATATGTATCCACTCTGTAGCTATAACTACCTGACAAAATGTCAATGAACCTAAGTATCATATTGTGTATTATGTTAGACATTACCGTGGTGTTCATCATTTCAGGATATCGCCACATACGTCTGCTGTCCAACACTGGCGAGCCTTTGGACAACGCAACTCTCTTCGTTCATGTTGCCATTACAAACAAGAAAGGTGGAGGGGTAAGAAGTCTAGAATATTTCTTGAAAATATGTCTTGGCGATCGTCAGAACTAATTCCGCTAAGACATAACTATTGCTGAATGATAGCTAAACCATTGGCAAACGCTTCTTTGTTTGGGATTCGTAACTAACGCTGTTGTCGATACATACAGACATAGGGCGTCGTCGCGTCTCATAGTAATGGACCAAGATCAACTTTTCCTCAGCGACGGCTGAGACTGTTATATTTTACCAAATTGCAGGAAATCACACACAGTTCAACACTATGCTTCTTTTGTTTTCGTATGAAGAAACGACGAAGGTATTCGTAAACAAAATTAATAGGCAGAAGAAGAAGTGCCTTCAACAGATCGACGAAAGCATTCAATGCAGCCGTTAGAGCAATAACGAATCCCAACATAAGCGGATGTCAATGCTGAACTACAGACTCATGAACTTGATGATGCTACGTGAATAATACATTTACAGAGTACAAAACCCTTTGCTTTCCACACTTTTCTTTAACTTATGCAACTTCAACTCAACTTTCAAAAATATAAGTACAAAAAAATATACCTACTTTTATTTCATGCTGGAGAACTTTGGCATCTAAGTTTCATCAATTTTAAAAGTTATCTCATAATACAATAACTTGATACATAAAGATTGATGTAATTATGATTTCAGAAGCCTCAGAAGAAGAGATCAAAATCGGACAAACACCACACGGACATCAGGCTGGTTGGGCTGAAAGAAATTGACGATGTTCTCAGGGTAAGTCAGTCCTCAAGCTATGAATAACTACCAAGCATGTGCTTTAAAATACCTGAAGTGCGAATGTATAGGTATAGTATAACTGTCATTTTGAAATATAACCCTTCATCTTTTGCCTTTAGCCAATAGTGGAGCAATGAGAAATTAAGCGAAAGTTTAGGTCCACATCTCAAAATGGAAGTTACGCAATCGCGCTTCAGATCTTAAAGCCCTCGGATACTTACACTTTGCGTAGGAACATATAATGATGTGTATTTGGTTGTTTTCGTATCAAATTAGAAATTCATATTTTTCCACGAATTTAATTTTTGTCTAACGAGAATGAGAAGAGATTTAAAAAAATATTCTCTCATATTGTGACTAAAGATAAGTTGGCAAGGAATAGTAAATTGAATATATTTACACCAGTGAATGCCAAGAAAATAGCAAGTCAAATGTGAGGGCTCACCAGCCTTAGCAAGTTTATCAAAATTTCAAAATTTAAGGTGCTAATTGTAACACTTGGTAACATTGTAACTACCATCCTACCGCTTCCACCATTGTAACACTTGGGATGGTAGTTGGCTAGGAGAGCGGTCGATGGTTAAAACCCATGGTTACAAATTGATTAGTTTAGATAGAAATACTACCTGTTACAAAAACCTACATGATGAGAGAAGTGAACTAACTCGAAGCCTGGGTTGAACTCGACTGACTATTGCATGCTCCCGATGGTCGCATCAATAGGTATATAGATGACACAGCTAATCACACGGTCTGATCGTGAGATCGCCTGAGCTAGCTTGCGCGTAAAGCTTTGCAGTATAGATATTAGAGAAACCTGACATCCTAATAGTGTCGAATTACCGCTTGGTCAGTTCAGACTTCTAGTGGGAAAATGTACATAAAAACGTACTTGTTACATAATTAATCAATCAAAATAATCATAGCAATCGCTTGCCTTATGTTTGAAAATGTTATGTTTGGCATGGAGGCGTTTCCTAAATTTCAACTACATTTTAATTTAATTTAACTTACATTAATGCTAACTTAATAATTACGAATTAATAAAACATACCTATAATAATACTTTTATTCACAATCTTGCGTTGTGACTTACACAACAAGACTTTGGTGTCACTTACATACATAAAAACAATTACATTATGCTCAAACAGAAACACACCAAACAAATATACACAAGTTTATTTTTTTGGACATAATTACTTGTCATAAAGAATTAAGAATATATAAATTATCATGTGAATGGAAGTTATTCTGTGAAAAACCGAGGCGGAGTTTCATTCCTGTATGGCCAGGCAATAGATCATTCAGATAGATCACCTGCATTCTCTAAACAATCTTTTAGGTCTGCGAAATATGTATCGACATCTGCATTTGAAGTTTCAACATCCCCATCTTGGGGATCATCCCCGCCATTTGGCTTTTCGGGTTTCTCTCCCTCTGATTCTTTATTTTCTGCAATCGAATCCAGCGGTTCCTCCCGAAGCATCGGCATTTCCACCACGTCATGATGACCTGGTCCTGCGTTGCCGTCAGCAGCTGCGGCGGCGTCTTCATTTCCCCCGTCATTGTTATTGACATCGACAACCTGGTCATCAACCAAGTCGTCGTAGACTACCAGGACATACTCGCCGTTCGGCATAGCGATGAGGGGAATGAAGAGGATTTCCATCGGAACGCCTTGCAAGTTCATCGGGAGGGAAAGAAATCTTCCCATCCTAATGCCGTTCGGGAAGATGCTGCTTACATTTATGATATCGAATTGGGCGACGTGAGTTACGGGGAGATCAATATACTGGATATGAGGCTCAAGGTTATGCCCATCTTCAAGATTGAGTACCAAAACGGGACCGTTGTTACCGTTGACTGCATCCAGCGCCGCTATCAGCCCGTAGAATTCCTGGGAGACTAAAACGTACGGGATTCGTCGAAATTCTTGCAAGTTCGGCAAGGGCATGTGCGGGATAACATGCGGCTCCTCAGCGGCGGCCTCATTGGATCTTGAATCATTAAAATCATCAGCCACCATGGTGGATGAAAATCTTCAACACTCTAATAATTTTGTTAAAACACTTATTAAATTATTATTTTTCCAAACTTTCTGTATAACTTGATCTTTATCGCTGAGAAGTTATCACCAACAATGAACTGTTGATAAAACAATTTTTAATAATCACCAGTGCCTTCTTGATGATTTTTATGAATCATGGTCACTTGGTAGTAATAATAAAATAAATACATTATTTGGAAGGCCGTGACTAAAAAAAATAAACCATGCGATTGTCAACTGTTACAGATGAACATTGAAAACAAACTTGAAACTGCATTTAGTAATTATTATGATTTAAGCATAACTAATTCCAACATCGACATTTTGATACCATAGCGATGATATGAGAATGATGTTTATTTTGTCGGATAAACACGAAATTTAATTTCGCCTCAGTAAAATGTGTCCGTACTTTTCACTGGGGAACCTATTATTTTGGCATGACATGGCATGTTCACTGCCTATACTGTCAGTACTTTTCCCACAAAATTGGCGAAATAAATCAAAATAACATTTTTTTGGGTAATCATTAACTTACCAATTTGGTGCAAAACATATGGCACTCAGATAAGTTTTCATAGTCTCAGCATGTTGTACAAAATGCACGAATAAGCATTTTTCTCTTAAAACTTTCACGAAAGGAAAACTGAAAGTTTCCTGTAATGGTAAACTTGCGTGCCGACATTATTGTTCGGATTTTAAGAAGTGCTGAATTTAAGCAATGTTGACATTATAAAAATGTTATGTACCTATAAAATATGTGGACACTACTATATCAAGGTTAATAGTAATATGGTCAGTTTGGAAGTGTCTCAGAAGCTCATGATGACTTACAGGTGGTTTACACTAAACTACACCAGTCATCACAATAGGGAAAAGGAATATGCGTAAGTTTGTAATGCGGTTAATAAATAATTTTCAAAACAACAACAACAATGGTAAAAGAGGCTATTTTCACACTCCAAAGTTTAAATTTTCTTTCATAAATGTCATTTTGGCGGGAAAACGGTGTTCCTCTCTAGTGATGTCATATTTTACTGCAATCATGACAACATTATTGGTTGATAAAAATTGCATCATTGCGGGCAGGTAGTATACCGTTTTCCCGCCAAATTGTCAAAAAAAAAATCATATTATGAATGAAAATGTACACAATTGAGTGTGAAAATACTGTGTTTTACCAACAAATATGTTTATTTGAAATATCGTGTTTAATTAATTAATTTATATTCTCTATTGCCCAAGAGAGTGTGGATTGTTCTACACCAACTCACACATTTTGTCGTTCAAACAGTTCAGCAAACGATCAGCCTACCATGGCACGCAGAAAGGGTGGGGGGACCCCCCCCTTTGATTTAATTTCACTCGTAATGCTTTTATACATTTATATATTAATATAAAATATGCTAAAAAAGTGTTAAAAGAAATCGCGTATAAAAGTACCATCATGAACTTCATAACTGGGGGGCCCTACCCCCAGACCCTCCATTGTCTTCGTAACCAAATAAATAGTATCTCCAGCTAAAATTCTTTTGGAAAATTACCCCCCCCCCCCTTGGACATTCAGTTCCTACGCACCTGACTGTCACTAATGAATGATGCTTGACAGGATGGAGTGCCTCGCTGTCTGGAAGAGGCTCAGAAGGCTCGTGAGGACACTGACCATGCGATGGACGAGCTGCGAGTCGAGTGTGGACTCAACGAGACTTCCAACATGAAACAGTGTCTTCGAGTTCTGCTGCAGCGGCTCTCGGCTTGTCCCCAGGTTCACAGCATCGCCATCATTGATCAGCAGGGGGTGAGTGGAAAATAGTTGGAGATCTATTTCAATTTGGTTTCGCGTTTTCTATGTTGAATAGGTATAATTCTCATTGTTTTCTCAATTTATAATAAATACAATATTCACAAAATTTCAATTGAATCACTTATTTTTATAGCTGCGAGTTAAAAAAAAATTATATTAAAGCTATCTTCATTAGCTTTTCCCAATTTTTCTTCTTCTGCCAAAGGAATAGTTAGTGCAAGATTGTCAATATTTGGCGCAACCAATCGGGGGGGGGGGGGGGGGGGGGGGTCTCAGATCTCTACATAATTTTTTGTCTACTTATTGATTCCATACACAATTTCTCAAAAAATAAAACACTTCCCGTGTCTGTTTCTGAGATAAATTGAGACTTCTGGCCCCCCATATTATCTTATAGCAGCCAAGTAAAATCGTGTCACAATTAGGCAAATAATGAAGATATCATTTTTATGTATCCCTTTGAACAAAAAACTTATTTTCTGGTAGAGATAAACATTCAATTAGCAATTTTTTAAAGCAATACCAACGTGTGTTATTTGAAAAGTTTTAATAAGCCAAAAGCGAAATGATTTTCCTATACCTCCTGTGTTAAAGTTTTGTTCATTCTCGGAAGACAAATTGAAACCTCATTATAAAACAGTAGTTGCAAGTTAAGTTGGAAAAAGCAATGAATGATAATAATTTCAAAAACAATACATTTGTGGGTTTTTGATCGGTTGAAATGTTTCTTTTTTACTAATCTTAAAATAGCATACTTTAATCAGTTTTTTCTGCCGGATCATAGACATTTGCCATATATCCCTCTTCAAAATTTGATACATTTCTTTATCGTTTACTAGCCACATGTTTTGGTTCCGATAGGTACCTGTGCTGAAAGTGGATGCGACCAACCTTCCCCCGCACCTGCACCGTGCGATCATGACATTCGAGCGAGCCATCTTGGATCTGCAGTACATGCTCGACAACGGTGATCGCCTTCACACGCAGATCAGCACGAAGCTGGTCACTCTTCTCGAACAGTTCGAAGACTTGCCGATCTTGGCGAACAACGCTGGCATCAAAGGCAAGAAGTTCAACAGGATTCAGGAGAACTATACGTGGAACGTGAGGATTTTGAGAGGTCAAGTTGATCTACTGGATTCGGCGATGAAGTCTTGTCGACAGTCCATAGCTCAGGTAAAGGACCGGTGGTTTGCATTAAAAAGTAACTTTGTTTAATATCTGTACCTCAGAGGTAGAGGTCTGAAGCCCATTACAATGATTCTCGAGGTGAGCTCATAAACCAGTCAATAGTGTGCAGTGCAAAATCGAGACAATGGACTTCCGCCCTTCAACCTTTGAGGTAAAAATATATTAATTACTCAAAATACAGATTTAGTAGCTCCCCTCCTTCGTCTCATATTCAGTGGTCGAACTAGAAGTCAGTCCATGGGATGGGGAAATGGTGTTGTATTTTTATAAAACATTTGCACACCAGGTCAATGGGGGGGGGGGGGGGGGGCCAGCACCATGCAGGTAGGGGGCACACAGCCCGGATTTTTTTTAAATTCAGAAATTAATTTGGTGCGGTGTTTACAGTGACTTAAATTGACAAATGTTTTGGAAATGATATTATTTTGAAGTAGGTACATATAGTGCTATTTAACATCTTTCATGGGGGGATGGTGAAGCAGACAAATTAGCCATGGGGGGAGGATCTCCCTGCATCCCCCCAATTCACATTCCACAGCTCACATTCCACCCGCTGTCCGTATGGGCATTTAATTGGTGAGACGATAAAATCAATTATAAAAAGTAAAGACAACTTTTAGTTTTCAAGCATGATTTTATGACACAATTTAAGAACAAAGTGGACCACTTTAAAATTCTAATTTTCTTATGGATTTTAAGATCTTGAAGATGTAAGAAAAAATAATTATTTAGTGAAAACTAATCCTCTCTTTGTCGTTAAAGGTCGTCAGTTCCGCTGCAACGGTGTGCAACTACACAATCCGCGAGCGGTCACCGAGTGTGATCAGAAACCAACGCAAACTGAATCTCTACTGTAAGCGGCCAAGTGTTGACACGTTACCCGGTATCTCTCGGAGTCCAACGTCGCCAGTGCCTCCGAGTCCAGCCAGCGAGATCAAACCGAAGAGCATTCTCAAGAAGTCAAATTCAAACATCGAACAGACAAGTGTAGGCTGCAATAAACTTTCACCGCCGAGTAATACGCGTTCAAATTCATGGGTGTCGGATAGCATTTCACTTAGGAAACATTGAATCATGAGGGGGACTGGATACGTCAAACGTCTGAAGTCATGAAAATAAATATTTTGTGAAATAGGGTATAGAAATGAGAGAAAACCAAATAACTCTTTACTGCCAATGTTTTAAACGACATTCAATAATGTAGGTTTTAGAATAGTCATACAACGTTTAGACTATACTGATTTACTATTGGGTAATAACTAATAAGGCCCGCCCAGAAATTAGGCCCACTTTTAACATCCCCTTGAATTAGAGGATTTTTGAAATTTTTGCAGTCAAGCTTGTAAGAGAGCAGAGCACTACCTATGCCTTTGCATGTTTAATGTTTAGTGCGTTATTCAATATTCGAAGATTAAGCTGACCTTTTTAGCTGAATACGAATATCTTCTCCGTAAACGTTATATTCATTTGGCGGGTGATAGGCGCGTCATGTTTGTATGAAAACCACAATAGATATCTTGCGAATAGTAAGTATTGAAATAGGTACCCACTATTTTCCTATGTACTTTTAGCATTGAAAAAAATATGAATGACAATATCAATCTTGATTTATACCATTTTTAATGTTTTGTTGTTCATAAATACAAAAACGAATGTGGTCAGCTCAGAGCCCTGAATGATGTTAGGATATTTATGCATCTTGATTAAAAAAATAATTATTTATTAACATATTTTCTCTTAGAAAGAAGTCACCAGAAAAACATTAAAAAGGAAAAGCAAATATTTATATTTCATGACAATGAGAATGTCAATGACAAAAGTGTGAAATTAACATTGATAGTATCCATTTAGGTACGTAATATTCCTAGCCTTTGAGCAAACAAAGGCCCAGAGAAGGTATTATATCATATATTTAAAGGACTTCAACTTCAATATATAAATATTGTTGCCATTTGTTTACCAAAGGAATTGTCTTGGAAAATATGTTATTTGTGTCATCCCCAATATTGAAGTTTTCTCTCCAAAAAACAATGTAGGTAATGGTGGGCCTTATTACCCTATTGTACCTTAGTTATTGTAAAAAGGAATATATTAATTGAAGATATTTATTGTAGTCCATCCTCATAGTACATCTAGCTATCGTTTGCCGTTAGAACAGTAACTCCTTAAAATACCAAAAAACAGAGATGGTCGTGGTTTAGAAAGTGGCGTGGTGTCCAATCCCCTTTTATCACATGGTAAGTATTTACAGAACATGGAATATGGGAACATAAAATAGAAACTAATTGTCAAAAGAAATCAAATTATATGTGCATGTTTATGAAATTAGAAATATATTTAAAAAATAATAGATTATAATATATTGTTTGAAATGCTCATTACATGACAGCTTTTTTGAACATGACAATATTGGATTCAAAATTAAAGAAGTTATAGTTTAGTAATGTTAGTTGTTAATTGTGACATGCAGAGGTGAATTTATTTAAAAAGGATGTTTCCCTTATATTAGCTATTCCCGTAAAATAAGTAGGTAATAATTTATAAATAATGCCATCTATGCAATAAAATACTGTTTGATGAACCAATATGTTAGCTAATGTTTTGTGTTTTTACCGAGAATGTTTTAATTAAAATCCACCCAAAACGATGTATTCCAAATATGTAACCATTTAATTACTCTTTCCTAATAGACGTAACATTATGTTTATTGTGATTAGTGTATAAAATCAATGCCTATTAGTTGCATTATGAATGTTAACTTGATGTTAACTTGTTAACCTAACGTGAGCCTAGGTATAAATATGTATAAAATAAATCAACCAAATGTTTGTAAGGCCAAGTGATTTGTTTTGAATCGTTGTGATGTCAGCCTAAGTTTTAAGAGCAAAGAGTCTATTGAATGTTATTTATTCAAAGTACACTGAATTCTATTAAACGCAGGAACGCTTATTTAGATCCGTGTCTTTATGTTTAAATCTCTGAGTTATTATATTATTGTTGCGGCATTGCCGTGAAATATATACACATTTTATGTATCATTGTTTAATTATTGTTCTTTCACCTGTTATTAGTACTTTCTAGTCGCACCCTTTCCACTCCTTTGCAGTACCTACCTACTTAATAATTATCATATTTTTCTTAATTCATTTACTGCAAAAGAGTAAGCACATTTCACATCAATATGAATTCAAAGTTTTTTTGTGACACTGTCTGTATTGGGGAAAGACGTTAAAATTTAAAAAAAACAGTTGGCCGATTTTTTAAGAACTTACTTGAAGTGAATAAGTAATTATATTTTATGTAGATAATGTGAATGTTCAAAAATTCTTTATATCCAAGAACTTTTGTCACAAAATCATTACTAGGTATACTTTGTTAGTAAGGACAAGGAATTTTCGACATTGAATCAGATTCAGTAAGATACCGCCACACAGTCTTCAACAAAAGATCGTATGAGTGTATTTAGTCGAATGTCACTACTAACTTGTCAAACGCCAGAAACCTGAATTTTTAATTCCTAGAAACTCCATCTGCTATAGATTGGTGTATGGTTCTGTATATACGGTCAACAAGAAAAAAATCTGGAGAAAGAAAGAAACAAACAAAATAATATACTATACAAGTTTTAAAAATGTGTTTATTTTTAAAAAAATATTGATATAGTGTATATAAAATTTCATAATGTCAAAAAATGCTGGTAACCTGTGGTTCATCTTTCAAATGTCTGAAAAGAAAATGAAAATAATATTAAAACCAAATGACACAAAATTGTCCAAGGCATTATTTTGTCTATTATTTTGTATTTCTGGTATTCAGTCCTAATCAAGCAAATTCAATGACACATTTGTTTATTTTGCCTAACAATTGAGGGGTGACGTGCATAAAACGGCTAATGGCAGTTCGCTGACGTGTGACAATGTTGTATATTGCATTACAGTTCATTTTAAATATTTCCGGTTAAATGTCAGAGCAGTTCAGTTGGAGCGTTCAGGTACTTCCCGTTCGAATCAGATGGGATATTGAACATGCGAAACTTAAACCTTCGATATCTCGGACCTTTCCTTCAGTTTGCTGGTTTTTGCAGGTCGACCCTCAATTATAGACTGACATAAACATACTGCGTCAAGAATGGCTACGGATAAATTTGAGTGGTATACAATAATTAAAACTTTCAGTTTAAGTACTTCATGTTATTATTGGTCCCAAAGATTGGTTTCACAATTGAGAAAATGAATGGAATAAATCAACGAATCATTGGTTATTAACTAATAAACACTGAAAGCGACTGCAAGATAACAATGCAAGCACAAACCACCAACCATACTTGATAAATGTGCACTCTTTTTAACAGCTACCTATGAAGCGTGCTACTACAACAGAGAGTGCCTGGTCTTAAACCATTGGACTCTTGCAAATGCAGGCACAACTCACTAGACGGATGACGAATTCACCATCATTAGCTCCAGATTTCTTTTAATGAAAGGCACAGACAAATCGATTCTAATATTTAGTGTCGAAATAGTACACAAAGCGTTTCAAGTCTGCGACATTTTGTGTACAACGATAATATGGGTAGACATTAACAATATTAATTGTACCTCGATTAATATTTAATAGTAAAGAACATACTACGTAATCATAATTTATTTCCAGGCACAATGTATACTGATGTGAAACAGTTAGCTAAATCCTAAGTAATTTAATAGTATTGGATATTCTTAGACAATATCTGTTCTAGAGACACATGCACAACAGCAAAACAGTAAGTAAGTACTACATATATCTTGTAAGAATTGACTAGATGTGAATATTACAGGCAATATCTGGTTAATAATAATAACTAATTATATATCACATAGAAACTTACCACAATATATTACACTGATTCGTCCATTGCATAGCACACAATAAATTAAGATCACACATTTAAGTACCTAACACTTTGACATTAATGCCAATACCAGAAACCAAATTATTCGTATTCTTATTCTTATAAACAAGCTATCAAAGATAGTCTTACAATTTAAAAGTAAATAGCAAGCAATATTTAGATTTCTGGGACAATCCAGCCACTCGATTGTGTAACTTTCATTTTGAAATGTATTTACATGTTCCTCTCTCACTTACAGCCAATAGCGAAACAAATCGAATGCAACGTCTGTTTCTGCTATTGGTTTGAAGTGGAAGATGTACAGTTATGGAAATATATTTGGTAAACCCTCCTTCCCCATTCCATGCATTTGCCTTAGTTCAGACCTCTCCTCCTTGGCCCATAACACTAGAAAAGCTATTTGAATGTTGTGGGGGATGAATGGAAGGTTTACCGAATATATCTCCATGACTGTATGTAAATATCTCATTTTGAGAGTTATGGTTACACAACCGCACTGCATATCGTCACTATTGTGAAGAGTGTTTGGCCGAAGATCAACTAATAAAGTAAGAGTAGCAATAGCGGGTTATTCTAATGAGATTTATTTAGAGTAATGGACAGACTATGCAATGGGAAATCTTACTGTTCAGGGATATCAATGTGGATTGCACGACCAAAAAGCAGGCGACTCCATGACCCAACCCAAGCACAGCAAAGTAACCAACAATTCATGAGGTTTTAACTTTCCACTCATCTATAACGTAAGAAATAAATCGTTTTAAGAGAGAGAATTGACGATGTCGATATAACTACACGATTCTAGTCATAATACTTTGCAGTGCATTTAAAATATGTGATTACAATTGTAAGCCAAACATTTATATCATGTATATCAAAATGCAAATGTAATAAGCAAAACAGAGCAACTTGAATAATGTATGTTTAATACTGCGTATGTCTAACCAACAACTTAATATTGTAAATTGTAACACAAGCTAAAAATTAGTGTCACGTGACTGCTAATAGTTAATAATTGTTATTTATGTCAATCAATGTGTGCTCATTTGTATTTAAATCTGTAAGACCATGTGCCATTTTTGTTAAATTTGCAATATTTATTAGCAAAAGTATTAATATTCTCGTTGCTTTAGGAAAGCGTGTGCCATATCCAACTTCCCAGATGAAAATACTTCCACAAGTACTAAGTACTCACGACAAACTTCAATTATTTTCTGTGATTTGAAATGTGGCTAAAACTTGGGTTCATGTTGATTGTCTCAATGTGCATGTGGAGATGTATAATGCAAGCAGTTAAAATACAGGAATGTTATGATTACGTCACCCAAACATTTACCAGTGCCATGTAGAAGCATATGACTGGACAAGTGCATACTATCTACAGTGTTTTCCAAAAACTCACATTTTCAAACTGGCAGATTAATCATATCAAAATAACATTCATTTAATTTAATTCTTCTGATAAATGCTGCAGAGACAATTGTCAATTTGTCTCTAGATGTCATATTTCCATTGAGCCAAATTCTTTTGTGGGATAAAATATACCAAAAATACTCAATCAAGTAGGGACCAGCATTATAATAGTACTATTGAATAAACACCATTGTTAGGTATAGATTTTATGAATAAATAGGTAAGATCAACAACGAATATTTGACAAACATGACAACATTATTCGGAGTTGGTTGGAGATTCTAGTACCAGGCTTGATACATTTTTACTTTATATAAAAAATTAGCTGTGGGTTGAAGGGTGGGGGAGGGGGGGGGGGGGGGGCTGGGCCAATACAAAGATTAATACAAAATGTTACAAAAGTTTGCTAGCATAGTAGCTAGCAGCTTCAACAGAAAAGCCAAAATAAATTACGAAAAGTGTCACATTATTTTTGCCAAATATAACAAATCCAGCGAATTCGCAATTTTTTTTTTTTTTATAAAATCCATTGCCTCAACTGTCACTAAGTGAGAGGCTGAGAAAAAAAAAACTTATCTGAGTGCAGCAGACTTTAGCTAAGGGTTTGACTGCAGACTGGCTACCGAAATTAAAACATTGAGAATATCGCCAGTAGTTTGGTCCCTGTCGTTTGATTCTAGCTGTCACTCTCTCCACTGTCCCCTTCATCCTGCACGTCTCTGTTGAGACCGCGAATGTGTACGTACTGGACTTGGTTCGACGCGTTCTCGCGGCGTGAGCACAGTCCGCTTGCGAACAACGACTCCATTTCCTCGAGGGTGCGGCCTCGGGTCTCGGGCAGGATGAAGATGAATGTGACTAAACCGACGGCAGCGAAGCCAGCGTACAAGTAGAATGTGCCTGTCGGATGGTACAAACATACATGAGACATTTAAATAAAACACTCATACACTATTTATTATATAGTTTTGCTCTTCGTTACACTATACTAGATGCTATACGTTACACGGTCCTTTGCCGTCTTATTTCAATAAATATCAATGGATGGCATAATGAGTAAGACACACCTACAGACTAAATAGGGAGTTCATTAATTTAAATTTTGAAGCTAAATGTGAATATAATTAATTACACATAATTCTATTTCTAAACCGATGTCAACCCACTTTGTTTATGTTCTTCAGCATGTATCTTTTCTGGCGCTCACAATATTGGGTTTTTCATAACCAATGTATCGCTTATGTCAGTCATAATAAAATTGTTTCAAGTTATGGACATGATGACAACATAATTTTGATTTTCACCAAATATTTAATTATACCATTTTTACTTTCCTGTATTAATATACAAAAAAAAGTGCACCTATTGATATATTTTGTATATATATATATATATATATACAAAGCCGATGCAGATAACAAAAAGGAAGAGTACAACATTCTCCGCGACGGTCTTCTCATGAATGGTTTCAAGAACAGTACAATTCAGAAAGCTTGGCAAAGACGAACTACTGCTGAAAAAGAAGGACCTCAAGTTCAAGTCGAAACGGAAGAGAACAGGTATCCAAGAGCCTTCCTGCCATACGTCAGTGGCATTACTGACCGTATTTCCAAAATGTTGGCAAAAGAAAATATAAGAACAATTTTCGATACCGATAGAAAACTAGGAGATGTACTTGGAAACGTCAAAGACAAAGTATTCCTTGAGGGCTGGGGTGTTTACGAAGTACCATGTGAGGGATGTGATAAGTGCTATATCGGCCAGACAAACAGAAATGTATCACAACGCATACAAGAACATCGGCTAGACGTTTTTCAGGACAAAAACACCTCAGCCTTAGCACAACATGTAAGGGAGTCAGGACATAACATCGATTACGAGGGAACTAAGATTATAGCAAGATCGGAGAAACTTTTGCCTCGTCTCATCAGAGAGGCAATAGAAATAGAAAAAAGACCAACATTTTGTCTCAACAAACAATTAGAGAGCCAAAAACTCTCCGATACTTGGAAGTCTCTAGGTTCCATGATTCGTATTATCCCCAATCAAAGATTAGACCAATCAAATGTGTCCAATGCAACATCCATTGTCGAAACACTGTCAAAACCACCAGTTGACAAAGTTGCCACTCTGCAGCGAGAACCAGAGTCTCCGAAGGTACGAGTTACAAGATCCATGACAAGTTCCATCAAATCCAAGAAGCAGTGATTTTATACCTGTTGCTTATTAATTGTTAAATATTTTGTCTTTCAAAACTTTGTTATTTTCAAATGTCAATTTACCTGAAGAAGGTGTGTAAAAACACATCGAAACGTTGTATGTAAACAATAAATCGTGGCAGAACCGAAAAATATGTCTGTTTCATATATATATATATATATTCTGATTTTACATATAAAAGTCTTCAAAGCAGAGCTATAAGCCAAACAATGTTAAACTTAAAAAGCTCTTGAGCTTGACTCAAAATTTATATTTGTGATGAGAATAATTTTTATCACACCCTGATTTGCCAAGGTAAATTACAAAGAGAAATACAATACTCAACAAGACAAAATGGAACAACTATTCATAGAGTGTAAACTCCATTCCACATAGGAATACTCTACCTTGAAATCGACAGTCAAGCCATTTATTAGATTGATCCAGCAATCTATTTTATTAACATTATAAATATCATTACAGATATTTTAGTCATTAAAATCGCATTCACAATTGAGCTAAATGACAAGGCTTGACATTGGATTTCAAGGTCGAATACTCTTAGACGGAATGGAATTCAGTTGAGTTCCTACCTTCACTAGTGAGCAGTTCCGTGAGTGTAAGGAATGTCATGGAGATGATCAGATTGAACATCCAGTTGGTGGATGTGGCAACACTGTTGCAGAAGCTGCGTGCCCACGTGGGGTAGATCTCCGAGTTGATCGTCCACGGCATTGGTCCCATACCTGCACATGACACACCCCACTTTAGTTCCATTGCAATCACACGGGGAACTTATAGTTGAGACAAAAGGTGTAAATAAATTGTCTCATGCAGATAATATACATGCGGAGACAAGAATGTCAAAGATTAACATCCACATGAACATGAGTTTAACTTTTTAAAGTTTGTTCTTGATTATAAGTTTGAATTTGTGTCAATAAAAAATGAATTTACTGTGTGAATTTAATGAATAAAATAAAGAGTTGTTACCCTTTCGGTCCACACATACAATGTGTGACCTTAACTCATGCCAGGCAAGAGTCGAGAGAGAAAAACCTATTCATAAAATTAATATTGAAGTTCATAATTTTAAAACATACCATCAGGTAGAGGATGTCAGGTGGAAGATGGAAGAAAATGGAGGTGCTGATGGACATGGAAAGAAGAGAATGTCATGATTTAGGTAGGCAGGATGGATGGTACATAGTTTTCAATTTACATATTTCTCAGTGTTCCATTAAGAAATTTCACAACGGAGCTTGACAATGAGGAAGTGACATCTTTGGCATGTAATTTAGAGATGGGTCAGGATTAATGTCAGGCAGAAAGGATTGTTTTGCAATGGTTTTGAGATGAATTGATGCCAAAACACACAGGTAGGTACCTACCTAGAAGTTTCAGTCTTTTAAACCTCATGTTTTCCCTATTCCATATTCCACGAAACATTGGAAACAGAGGAGAATGTCAGATCATTTAACTTGACCAGGACCTTGTTATAATGTCAGGAGCTCTTAAGCCATTGACAATAGATGAAATACGATCGTTCACTGTGCACAGTATTTGCCGAAATAAGTATAGTGAAAAACTATGTACCATACGAGTATGATAGCAGATAGAAAATAGCCAGGGTAGCAGTAAACAATGCACCATTATTTTTATTATAAAATAAAATATTTTTCTTGATATTTAATACATTATTGAGCAAATTCATTACAGCTAGCTTGGCCATTTTCCACATCCCAGTTGCCGTCCGTCTCAGTTTTGGCAATCTTGTTCCTGTAGATTGCCACAACTGCTTGTGAAGGTGTTCATTTTAATCATTGAAAATCATCGCTACCCCAAAGGTGACAAGAGACAAATGCTATAAGGTACTTACCAGGAGCAAAAAAGAGTAGATAAACACCAAGAGCGGTGACGGCGAGCCATGAATACGCAGTCGGACACCATCCCACTGCCCATGTGATCCCAGTCGAGGGATTGACGTTAGTGCTATTGCTGCATAGTCCACCCAACGGCAGCAATCCCGAGTCCAGGGAATTCTGAGCCCAGCATGAGCCGTTGGACAAGATGGACCCCTCATCCACGTAACAGAAGCCACATGAAGAGGTTGCGATACAGTTGAGACAGTCTCTGCAACAATACAGTCTGCTTTCAGATCCAAGCATTTCATTTCATACATGGAGTGCCTTTCCAATATACTAGCTTCACAGTCCGTAAACCATCTGTTCAACATCATTTTTATTCCCTTAGCCTATATGCATGTATCTTTCATATGTGTCAGTCTTCTATAAAATAAGATGCATTTGGTTTTAGATAGATAAAAATAATATCTGTGGCTTAAAAACATAAGACATGCAAAGGTTGAGATGAAAAGATGTGAATACTTTGTGCGTGCACACATCCTGAACCTTTTTGCAGGAACTGATATTTAATATGCAACCATGTTTTCTATTATTTGTATCTTTTTTAATACTTCAACCAAAAGATAAAAGTATAAGAAAATACATATGCAATGCAACTTTTAGTGTCTAGTTAATTTGACCTTAAAATAATTCATTGTAATCATTGTACTAAGCCAGCCATTGTGCATTTTCCTTTTGCAACCCAATTCAGATTCCTAGATGAAATGGATTGCTTAATCTTTGTACAGTCAGGGAAACAAGATGGTTCATACTCTGGCTCTCGCTGACCCATATCATAAACATGTTTTTATATGGAGCAGAGAGAGATAGAGTGTAACCATATAATTTCCTTGACTATACACGCCCCTGATGAGGGTAGGAGGGAATCGAAACAATGTAGAAGAATGAAAATAAATCACACTCTATCATGTCAAAAATAAAACAATGATTTAACAACCACTGTCTGGTAAGCAAAAAAAAAGTAATAACGTACCTACAGTACTTTCAGCAATACCGTAAGTAAAGGTATCGAGGATACTACTGAAAATTTTAAACAGTATTTTAAAGACAGGATACCGTATCATGTGTTTAAAAAGACTTAAAAAGACACATGTCTTGTAACTTGAGAAATACTCTAGTTCTGTCTTGAGTGAAAGTAATCTGCGAACTCCGACATACGTTGCTTGACCACACTCTCCAATGTCTCCTGGAATTGTTGCCTTCAGCGGATCTAGACCCATCAAATGGAATGACACTCCCAGAATAATCAGCGACACGAACACACCTGCAAGAACACAAATCATGTACAAACATCAGAGGAGGTTGAGGAGAACATACGTTATACTTATATATCACTTTACATATTACTAGCCTACTCACTAGAACAAAAAGAAATTTCAACACCATTACAACTAGTGAAAGAGGATTTTTACGGTCTCAGTATATGAATATTTTGAATACTCAAGAATGCATTAAAAGTAAGGCCCTAATGTATTGTTAGCGAGCCTAAAAAACTAAAATTCAACTTCATGGCCTATTATATATAGAGATGTGAGCCGAGAATATTCTCCGAGAATATTTGAGAATATTCTCACCAGAGGTTTGAAAATTATTATTATATATACAATATATATATAAAAAGTTCATCCCAAATTCAATGATGAATTTGGTTAATTTTCGATAAAACTGTTTTCTAAGCGATTTCAAATTCATAAAATGTCAATAAGACTGTAATTACTTGACTGATTGGGCTAAAATGACTTGCAAAATGTTACATAATGGTGGTCTTGATTACCATGCAAAATGTGAACTTTTATCGAAACATTTTGATTTTCGACCAATCAGAAGATATTATTTAAACTTAAACCAATTGGAAGATTTGGCTGAAACTTTAATAGATTTTAGTCACTGTAGGACACAATGACTTAGTAAATTTTGAAATTGATCGGATTAACCAACTGGAAGATACATTTTGTAAAATTTGAACCAATCAATGGATTTCAAGTAATTAGGGTCTGCAGCGCCCAGAGATGGTCTGAGCATGAGTGCAAAATTTCAGCTCGATCGGAGAAACAATGTAACCTGTATAAAAGTACGGAATGAAAAACAAATTGGAGGTCCCTGCGCCAACATCTTCATGTTTGAAACCTGATTCCCGACTTGTTCTCCATAACAATATATACATGCAAGATCCATAAAAGTATATAATTTTTGGAATTGAGCTAAAAGTTCGAGTTTTTATAAGCTTATGCATTTTTAAGAATATGCTCGAGAAAATGCTCGTGCTCGAGAATATTCTCGAGAATATTCCCGAGAATATTCTCAAAAAGAATATGCTCAAGCATTTTACATCACTAATTATATAGCATGCTCTAGAACCAAACAAGATCCCTGTCAATTGTTGGTGCATGCAACTACTGATCCAGGTGATTCTACTGACCAGCGCTCCTGAACCAAACAAGATCCCTGTCAATTGTCGGTGCATGCAACTACTGATCCAGGTGATTCTACTGACCAGCGCTCCTGAACCAAACAAGATCCCTGTCAATTGTCGGTGCATGCAACTACTGATCCAGGTGATTCTACTGACCAGCGCTCCTGAACCAAACAAGATCCCTGTCAATTGTTGGTGCATGCAACTACTGATCCAGGTGATTCTACTGACCAGCGCTCCTGAACCAAACAAGATCCCTGTCAATTGTCGGTGCATGCAACTACTGATCCAGGTGATTCTACTGACCAGCGCTCCTGAACCAAACAAGATCCCTGTCAATTGTCGGTGCATGCAACTACTGATCCAGGTGATTCTACTGACCAGCGCTCCTGAACCAAACAAGATCCCTGTCAATTGTCGGTGCATGCAACTACTGATCCAGGTGATTCTACTGACCAGCGCTCCTGAACCAAACAAGATCCCTGTCAATTGTTGGTGCATGCAACTACTGATCCAGGTGATTCTACTGACCAGCGCTCCTGAACCAAACAAGATCCCTGTCAATTGTCGGTGCATGCAACTACTGATCCAGGTGATTCTACTGACCAGCGCTCCTGAACCAAACAAGATCCCTGTCAATTGTCGGTGCATGCAACTACTGATCCAGGTGGTTCTACTGACCAGCGCTCCTGAACCAAACAAGATCCCTGTCAATTGTCGGTGCATGCAACTACTGATCCAGGTGATTCTACTGACCAGCGCTCCTGAACCAAACAAGATCCCTGTCAATTGTTGGTGCATGCAACTACTGATCCAGGTGATTCTACTGACCAGCGCTCCTGAACCAAACAAGATCCCTGTCAATTGTCGGTGCATGCAACTACTGATCCAGGTGATTCTACTGACCAGCGCTCCTGAACCAAACAAGATCCCTGTCAATTGTCGGTGCATGCAACTACTGATCCAGGTGATTCTACTGACCACCGAGCGATCCCAGAGTGAGAGGCCGCCTTCCCACGCGCTCCACCAAGAAGAGACCGATGAAGGTGCAGAAGAAGTTGACTCCCGCTGTCATGCAAGCTAGCCATATGGCGATGGTGGCGTCCCTTATGCCAGCCATCTGGATAATACTTGCACTGTAGTACCTGCCAAGAGAAAGGACATTCACGGTAATGTGATGGTACTGACGACCAAAGTCAGTACATTTTAACATAAGGTTGTTATACATTTATTGTCAGAAAACTAGTCTCAAAATCACAAATTAATGTTTCTTCATATCAGCACAAGAAAGGACATATTAGAACGATAAAGAATTCTTGTTAGTTCTGTACAATATTTGCTTCCCACGTTTCAGCCAGCTTATACCACCCTGTATGAATGAATTGTTGTCTTGTCAATGATAGCCTGATGTTTGCTGGTGTAAGTCGGCTGAAACGTTTAAATTAAATATGTACAGAACTAACCGCGATGTTTAATCATTTCTAATACTATGCATTCTAAAAGCTTTCATGAAAATGAAAGTATATTAGTAAAACCAGTGGTTAATTTGGTGGCGGACGAGGGTGGACGCGTCCCCTCACTCTTTTTTCAGGGTGGACGCCGTCCGCCCACTTATTTTTCATAGAAGTAAAAATTGGCTTAAAATTGTGTTCAAATCGCGTAAAAAGGCACCAAATTTGGTTCTGAAATTCAAAAATTTCCTTTGGCTATGCACCCCCGACCCGCAATGTATTGGGGGGCCCTCCCCCCAAACCCCAATTGTTTTCGTAAGCAAATATATTTCCCCTGCCATCGCCGAGCATCCGCCCGCTTATTATTTACAAATTAACCACTGAGTAAAACCAATATAGTTGGTACTATATAAAACCAAACATTATTATGTATCAGTTTACAGTATCACTATGGGGTGATAGAGCCAGTAAAAATATTTAATTTTTTCACTAGAGTTGCAGATATTTCATCCCATTTTCTTAACATTAAATTTAAAGTGCCTCAAGTCTTCTTCCACTACTTCAAAATATCAAAGGCTCAAAAATCAGCGAGGTTATCAGGCCCACTCCCCGAGATATACAGATATTATAGTATTGCAATACAAAGCACATAACAAAGGTGCTGTTATAATACTAACATAATACAGAGTCTGTTAATACTCACATGACAGTGTTGATGCCAGCAATCTGCTGGAACAACTGCAGCAGACAACCAAGAATAAGCGCTCTCCTTGTCGTCTTCGTGGTAAGTACTCTTCTCCAGACGGAGCTCACTTCCATCTCCCTCTCTCGGAGACACGCGCTCTTGATGGACTCCAGCTCCTGCTCGATGGGGTAATTGGGGCCTCGTATGGAGCGCAGTACTTTCCGAGCCTCCTCGTGGCGGTCACGAGACACCAGCCATCGAGGGCTCTCGGGCATTCCGAGGAATCCAATGAACTGGATTACTGCTGGCACGGCAGCAAGTCCGAGCATGTACCTAAAAATATTTGCAAACCATTATAGTCGGTAGCAAGTTTGGGTAAATTGTGGAGCTGTCTTCAGAATCCAGTATATATAACGTTTACTCTTCAAAATAAGAAGCTTCATATCCATTCACCTACTATAGTTAAGTTAATTAAACTGATATACATTTATCACATTGGTATTATTCTCACTTTGCAGACATTTAAAATAAGCTCCACAATTTTATGTCATTAGTCACTATTACCTACCTAATTTACATTTAAGTTTATGCGCATAATTCGATGTAGATGCAAATAAGAGCTTTGAGAGGAATTCTCTCAGCATCATAAAATGTATACATCTCTGACAAGTTCGCCATCATAAGATTACAAACTCATTTTCTGCTCTTGTACATACAAACAAATCTAATGAAAAACAATGTACAATATGTTTATTGTTTAATTTAACATTGTGCCTCTCTACCCAAACATAATTAAAATTCTGGTAGTTCGTACACTCGGCCAAACAAAACTTGAACGTTAACCAAATTTGAATGACTGCTGGTCATGTCCCATAACCAATCAAAGCTTGTTATATCATTGAAATGTGAGGTCACCTACTAGAGTGAGACAATGAGATCGCTTAGACTGACTTCTGATGGTGCGATCTTACATTTATCAGCCTATCAGATTCATTAAACTTTCAAGTTTTGTTTGGCCAAGTGTACATAAGGTGTAACATTTTATTGATGTAACAAAAGTGATACTTTCGTCCAGCTGGACATATGCAAATTAACTCAGAATTTTGTATCAAGTTTTAGATAGAAAATCACTTTCAATGGCAACCCTACTTTACAAGTATACATGCTGTGTATGGATGCATTTTGCATTAAGGTTCATTAGCTATTTGACATGAGCAATTTGGCGTTGGGAACCACAGTTTGATACAAACAGTGTAACATGGGATCAAGTTATATGGATGTATCAAAATAGAAGTTTAAGTGAGAAAATGTAGCTGAGAAACATATAGTATTGATACCGTGCTATTGTATCAATTTTATCAGCAGCTGCTAGACATAAACAATGTTCATCTTTATGCACACCAATGCCACAATGTCAAACTAAATGAAGCTGTAAGGTAGGGGTCGGCAACCTGCGGCTTTTTGGTGGTTCTTGAATGGCTCTTTATAATCTAAATAAAGATCTGGAATCTAAAAATTTGAAAATTTAAAAAAAAACGCCCTGCGGGACAACATTTGGAAGGATCATTCAGTTTGTTCATTTAAAAATACTAGAATCACTTTTAAATTAAACATGTTGAAATTCCAAAAAACGCCCTGAGGGGCAACAATTGGGGGGCTTCGTCAATATATAAAAAAAAGTAATTTAATTTATTTTATTTTATTGCCTCTACTGCGGCTCCAATTATTATAAATTATAATTTATTAATTTTTGGGAAATTTGCTCCTTCACCAAAAAAGGTTGCCGACCCCTGGTGTAAGGTGATGTGCGAGTGGTGAGAAGTGACGTGAACTGACCGCCAGCCATGCGGCGTGATGCTGAGCGCCCCGCAGACGGCGGACGCTATGAACTGCCCTCCGGTGATGAACAACGTGTTGAGTGTGACAATCATGCCTCGGTCTTCGGACAACGCGCTCTCCGCCAAGTACACGGGAACGCTCATGCTTGCGAGACCTTGCCGGAATCAAAACAAAACCACATGCCGTGTCAAACGAAAAACATCATTGATCAGAGCATTGCTTACTTTCGCACAGACATTTCACAGACATTTCACAGAAACATTTAATATTTATATTTTTTAAATACCCTTTGTTTTTCATAAACTAGTATATCTTTAGTTATGGATTCAATCAACTCCAGTATGGAAAATACTTAGCTAATGTTCAACAAATGATTGGACATTCCCTAGAATGTGATGATGCCAAGCTTTAATTTTCATCTTTGGATTACACAACTCTGTGTGTGCATGAGATTTTCAGAATTTTAAATAAGCTTTATCATTTAAATATTTCCCCTTTTAACGTATATGCAACTGCAAAGATTATACCATTTATATTAATATAATTGAATTAAAAAAATTATCAGAATATGCCCAAATAGCAAATTTACAATGTAGGTATCAAAGGAAACCAATTGTAATAATGAATGGGAGCAAAGCGAGGAAGCCAATTAATAAAATCTAGTGGAACAATCAGCATTGCAATTCAGCAATTGGAGCAATTCCAGTGATGACAGAAACCATAGTAAAATATAATCAAGGTAATCGGAAAGATCCCACACCAATGAGCCAATGGACTCCAATCCATCTAGGACCTCCTTTGAGAGTACTGTACCAGAGAGACATGACCAAATACATCTCTCAGCTCTCCTATTAGCTAAGTGTTATGAACAGAAGTAGACTAATTAATGTTCTCCATTCCATTCCTTTTAGTTAATTACACAAACAACTTAAT
>OW203763.1:29331306-29365260 GCA_934045905.1 Leuctra nigra | reverse complement strand
GAGAGAGAGAGAGAGAGAGAGAGAGAGAGAGAGAGAGAGAGAGAGAGAGAGAGAGAGAGAGAGAGAGAGAGAGAAACTTAGGCGCCATGTATGATTAGATCAAAGCGGATTTGCCTGCTAAAATCTATTTGCTAAATCAAACATCCCACAAGCTAATACTCTGTACCACAGTAAATGTGCTATTTTCTGAGTGCTTGTCGATAAATTGCAATGAGTTTGAAATTTCCTAGATTTATACTACTGACATGAAAAAAGGGTAAATGATGTGTAAATTAATTATGGATCTATACTTTATACAATAAATATGTTTCTGGACATATGCGAGTAAATGTTAGATTAAAGAGTCGAGTAAATATGTTATAGATAATGCAGCTATTATACAAAAACGCGTTTACATATTTTTTTATGAAAACGTATTTAGTTCATCGTGCGCGGAGGGATAAGGAATGTACACTTGGCCAAATAAAAAGTGATTGGTAAATCTGAATACCTGCTGGTAATGTTCCATAACAATAAATGCTTGTTATTATCATTGAAATGAGACCTACGATACTAGAGTGAGACAAGGAGATCGCTTGGACTGACTTCTGATGGTGCGATCGAACATTTTTCAGTCAATCAGATTTATTGAGCGATCATTTCTAGTTGTGCCATACCTACATTTTATCATACTAGACTCAACTTGTAGCATTTGCAATGAACTAAGTATGAAAAAGTCTACATTTACAACGTATGCGACCAGTACATCACACTGCAATATCATATATTAAGATATTTATTTCGAATCTCAACATCTAAAAAGTTTTTAAAATAATAAGAACATCCTTGAAAATTGGTATCGTCATGTCATCACAATCATCATAGGTATTTTTCCAAAATAATAAGTAGTATGGAGATACTTTTTATTTCAAAAAGTAGCCGTCTTATACCTCAAACCTGTAAACCAAATCTTTTACATTCAATAAATATACTTTTTCAAATATTTCTACTTGCTCATAATTCATGTCAGGATGGACGATTTTCTTGTAAAAGTGTTTCGCTATTAATAAGCGGTTGAAGGTCTTGAATGTTTCAAATGATTAAATATTTATATGATGCACCGTCATGAATCATGGTTGTGGACGTCTTTCAAATATAATCAGAGCTCTCGCTCACACGCTACAATTCACTGAACAATTAAGTTTGTGCAAACTGACGTCACATCGGTCGAAGTGCATCTCCAATATAATGCAGCAACTCTCATGGTTATTATTGTCGTCCATGTGCACCCGATACAGACAACATAAGCATGCATGAAAAGTTCTGCCCTCGTCTAGAGTTATTAGAAGAAGAAACCGCATTCAGATTGAGACATCACAAGTAAGGTTCACATCTCGAAAACGGCAGATTCAATTAAATCGCAGTGAATTGTAATTTAATGAAGAGTATGTAGTACTTAGCGAAATATGTGCGGGCAAGCCCCTGTTTTTTTTTTTAATAACGGCTTGTCCGATTGTTTTCAAAAATTTACAGGTAGTTCGGTAACGAATTTTCTTTTCGTTATTTTGTGCCAATTGTGCCAAAATACCAAAAATTCTAGCAAAAAACATATTTTTATCTATACTAGCACTTTAGGTACAAAATTTGATTACGATCAGTCCAACCATCTTCAAAAATTCTGTAGCCGCCATTTAATTTGTTTTGTGGTTTTCAATATGTGAATGCATATTATTTACTGAGCAGCAGTATAACATGCAACAACTTACGAATAAACGTAACAAATGCCAGGTAGGACCATAACTGGTTCCTTTCAACATTTGTAGGAAATTCTATAGAAAAGAATCACAAAAGTCGGTGAGTATTCTTGTCTCTTAATATTACCTGGCTAATTGAAATCAAAATAACAATGTCATGCTCACAGAGAGGCTTTAATTAAACACAAAAAAGATAAGTAGAGGACGTATCAGATTGAGTTGTCCTCATGACCTCTTCGAGTCGAGATTTGAATGGCTCTTTCCTAGAATCAAGTTGTAATCATAATGCTACCTCAGAGTTACCGAGCTTACAGCCAAACCTACTACCACCGGCACATTTTATTGTAGGCTATTCGAGTTTTATGGACGCAGCGTGTATTTAGTCTATTTCCGATGAATACGACTAGCAGCACACTAACTGAACACTGAACATTCACTCAATCACGTGATCCAGTTACAATTAAAATAATTCGTTTTTTTCGAAAGAAAATTGTTTATTTTCAAATATAACGCGAAGAGTAACACGCATTTTGAATATAGAAATCGTGGACTTTGAGCTGATTTTTCACATGTTTCTATCCTACACGCATAAATGATGTAAAGATTTATTGTGGCTCGCTTCGTGAGTCATTTCACGAAGTATTCACGCATTTGCTAAAAGGTACCTACCTAAGAAGGCAGCCATTGTTATAAAACAATCTTACTTCTGTTATGTTCAAGTTCACGGGAAGTTATAAATAAAAGGTGATTCACGTATCGAAGAACGCCCTTTGGTAAAAGCCAATTTTTAGTACTCGTTATATATATATATTTCCTTGAAACAAATCTGATGGAGTAGAATATTGAAAAATACCAAAAATACCCTATTTTAAAGTATTGTACATTATTAAAACATTTAATTCTTAAATAGTACCTATCTATATCTAACTCAAGCAGTGTTCATCCATAAAATATTTTATGTTCTGTAATAACATGAGTATTTATGGATTTGTTCATCACCATAAGATGACGACAGCTAAAACATTCTATTTATCAAATTCTTAACGAGAAACAACCCCTAAAACTACTTGTTCCAATAAACTGTTTTCCCCCAAGGAACTCCCCTTCTACTGACTAGCACGCTGCGCCCCTAGTGATCTGTTGCTGAACTCAACTGTCAGAGTAGAATGTAAATCTCCGTTTCCTCATTGCTCACTTGTCAGATGTCGCCGAGACACAACCTCGCCTTTTTATTGTTATTAAAACTCGTGAATCTTATGCGGTCGACCGACTTTGAATCAATTCTCATGCAGAGATGAAGGAGTTTGCTGTATTTATCAAATTACATTTTGGTGGATGAAGAAATTTATTTTGAATTATGTGTATGAAAAAATCTTTTGTTGATGGCCAAGACGATTAGAGGGAAGTGATAGATGATTTTCTCTTAATCTATATACACTTTTTCGATAATCAATATTGATCAAAATATATTTTTGAAAATAAACGTTATCTTTGATTCTATAATTCAGCCAAATTGACTATTGTTTCAATATTGAACCACAAAATAGCGGTTTAGAACGGTTGATTTATAAATACTTCCATTATGTTTGCTTTATTTTGTATTCCGATTGTTGGATTTTTTTGTCATAGGATTGGTAAAATATCAGCTATTGGAGACGGCAATTGATATGCTGTAGGTAATTTTCATTTGTAATTTTCAATAAAAGTGACAATTAAAAGTATATATTACTCTTTATAAACAGAATATCGTTATTGACATATTATTGTCAATACAATATTATGTATTGTGGTTATCATGAACAGAGTAAAAGAATAACACTGGCTTAGGTCAAAGGTGACACTGTTTTCGACGCTGAAATTGCATTTATACTAATAAATATAGATTTCCGTTTTATCAATGTAACTGTGTTGATTATATTCTTATTAATATGTAGAGTGATTGCAAGATATGCAGTGAGAGAATGGAACAAGCTGGTTCAGTTAATTGGTACAACTCTTGTACTTTCACTCCGAGGGTCCCCAATTCTTCGTTGTTGAAGTTTCTTCCTGGTTTCCCTCAGTCGAGTGGCAAACTCTGGAAGTTTTCCCTACTTACAGGCAACGACTGCCTCCTTCCCATCATTATCCTTATCTAAACTTTTAATCATCATCGTCATCATATAAATGCATAAGTCGTGACTATTAAAACGCTAAGTGTAACGCGTTGATGAGCGAGCACAGATACGTGCAACATCCCCAGCCAAACACGATACACAATACGATACACCGTGAGACATCCCCTAAAATAAAAATGCAGTGAATGATTGAAAAGAAAGTTCTACAAGTTGCAATGAATCTTTGTTACATCATCAGTAGAGTGAGAGTCACGCGGAAGCAAACCTATCAAAACATAATATTGTGTGTCTGCCTTGTTGACATATTGTGTTGTGTGTTGTAAGGTTTACAAATAATTTGATTAAAATCAGCTATGAATGGATTTGAATAGGCAAACAATTAATGTATGTAATTGTGCAGTGGGTTGTAACTATTATGATCTTTAATTCAAACTGTTTTACGCAAGTGATTTCTAAAAAGTACTTATAATGGAAGCGTTCAAAAATAAAATGTATGGTTTTCGTGGTGTTATTATACTGAAATGACTATAACATTCAATCTAGTAATATATTGTATCATATTCCGTTTGAAAATTCATTAATAATGGCTAATTAGATGGTTTAGGAGCATTATTGACTATTTGTTATTTAAACTAAATACAATTTAATGAGAAATTTCGCATACGTGTATGATTCCGATATAATAAGTTATTATATCTGTATATCAGTTGGATATATTATATACCCAACATAATTGGGTGACGGAGTTTGAAAATTGATTTTGTAAAAATAGCTTTCAGAAATTAAGTTCAATTTTCTTAATAAACAAAAAATCACGGTTCTCAAATTGAAAACCTTGTCAACGACGATGCATTCATCAAAGAAAAACGATTGTCCAAATTAATTCCTTTCCCTATGCTATAACAACATATTAATTATAATATACTCTATTTCACTGTTTTCATTATTGCTGTTAACGATTGAAACGTCATAATAAACAATTTCCAGTGTACAATAACAATTATTGTAATATTGTATGAATCACTATTAAATTAAATCGTTAAAAACTATGGACTATATTACATATTATTTGTTCAAAAGGTAGAATCATTTAGTTTTCACATCAAAACGACTCACTGTGACAACGAAACAATTCCAATGCGCGGCATCTGTTGGAGTCCTAGAATGGAATCTATTTGAGACGCAATGGAATCACCGCCCGTGATTGACTCCTCTCCTAATGCCTTGTCGCTGTCAAGTATACAAGTGCGTTACCATCGCCATCTTAAGTGCGAGACCCTCAAAACGCTGCATCAGTCATATTGACGAACCATGCAATAGTTTAACCTGCCCAGGAGTGTATAGGGAAGTTGTCAGTGGAGTTCAGAGTTTAACGAAGTGTATGGAAACCTCGCAGTTAGGTCCTATATAGGCCATGGCATGGGACATTAGGCGTGGTTTTAGGGTGGGGAGGGACTTGAGAGCCGATGCAAGGGGGAATGGAAAGGGACGAAAGCGTGAAATTGATAAAGCTATAGATCCATGTCTCTAATCCTTAACCAGTTCGCTCACTACCTTACGTTATTTTATTGTATCTTTGTGCTTAGCTCTATATTATATACTACACACCAACGTATCAAATCTAATGGACAAACTGACATGCGGTATAAATAAAAGATGGTTAAACAGCTGCCATAGTGGGCTTTACTTCTGTCGATCTATAGTTTATACAGAAGTGTAAACACAAATCATTCCCGAAGACAAAGACGGTATAGCTTCTTTTACCAACGGTTTGTTGAGTTTTGTTTCATTGTGGGGTGTGAGGTTGTTTGTTTGTTTGTTTGTTTGTTTGTTTGTTTGTTACACAGCCAGCTTAGCAACACAATCTCTACATAACCCGCATGCTAACTAAATCTGAATCAATCGGAGAAAAATGTACTTGATTACAGATTTAAAAAAACTTTAACTTGGAAGCTTTTATCTTTAATGAAGGGTTTACAACGTCATTAACTCCTTCCTTTTCAATGTATTATATAGCGAAGATTGAAATAACTGGAATTTGTTCCTCAATTGAGTCTTATCAATTGAGTCTTGATACTTAAAAGATATTATTTCGTTTCCAGCATCAATGAGAATGTACAGCAAGATATCCAGATTAAATTTACCGGCTCTACCTTGTCTAATATTTGCTTTCGATACACAATACATGAAAGATTCAATGTACTTGTTGGTCCTCAAAACATGAACATTATATATATTTTGAAAAACCCGACGATAATTATATTGTGTTGCTCTTACTATATGATTCGTCATTGTATAATTCACAAATTTAGTTTAAAAGTTTAGATTCTATAATAACAGGACATAGAATAAACAAGTATATAGAACATTACGAAGTTTTGCTGACGTACAATACTTGATTTTACTTTTCGCTTCTCAGAAAAAACATAATTCTGCCCTGGTTTCCTGCTGAACAAAACTCTGTCATATTCTTGAAAATGTGTGTGTAATAATAGATTTTATTATGTTTCTTTAATCTGATATACTTTTACTTCGAAAAAAAGATTATACTCTTTCCAAATAGAATCTTTTATCAAAATAATATTTTCCGTCCTGTTCTGTATCATGCACTGTTTCTTCTAAATCACGTTTTGGCACCATGACGCAACAGTTCTGTGTTAATGATAAGTGTGTCTGCATGGTTGCATTTCTCATGAACGATTGGGGAGCTTCCTCGTCATGCTAGAGGCCACGTCGCCGGATCAGTAGAGTGGTGGGCACGCGGGAGCAAACAACGGAGATTAAAAACTCAGCTCGCTAGGGAAGGTCAACAACGAATCTGAAATGTTAGAAACTCAATAATGAATTGGAAATTTATTTTAGTATGTTTATACTAAAATGAAAGGTAGAGGTGTAGATTAGCGAAAAAAATATTCTTAGCTAAGGTGGTGCAAGCGCTCGGCCGTTTTAGAAAATTCAGAGAGAGAAATATTGTTTCGTAAGTGGGTGTAACTTTGATAGGATGTTCACATGATCAGTCTTACTGTATATTAGTAGCACTTTTTCATTTTTGCTTCTTGTATTGTTAATTAGGCACCGATTATTCAACAAAACCGCTCAAAACCATGAAATTTCCGATACGATTGGAGACCAAACCCGTGAACCAATTGATCTCAAATGTTATTCATGATTAGATAAAAGACAACTTAGGGTTATCACTTGACACATTTTTAAATAAAATTTCATTCGCCACCCATTGAGACAAGAAAATACACAATTTTTCACAAAAAATCAACTAATTGTTACTAATCAACGAAGCAAATAATAAAAAATGTACCAAGGGATAACCCTAAGTTTGTCTTTCATCTAATTATGGTTAAAATTTCAAATCATTTCGTCAACCCATTTTGTCTCCAATCGTATCCAAAAACATGCTTGCAAAACGCGGCAAAATTGCTCACGCTTGCAGCACCTTAATTTTAATCTGAAGAGTTATTTACTTTTAAACAAATATTTAGAAGCAGTTTTAATCGTAGTTTGTTTTTGAAGGCCTGTGTTACTAAAACTTCTTGTCATTAATCGTATTTTGTTGTGAATTCTAATGACTAAACAACATTAGATATAATTCATGAACCATTACATATAATCAGGATCAGACTATGCAAAATTGATACAACTTATAAATCTATACAAATGTTTTTCTTTTTTACTTAATTATAAAACAAAATATATTATGGAAGCTATAGGCATGTGAAAAGAAATTAGTAAATAATTTGAAAATAAGAATTCTGAGTTCAGCTTTACATGCAATCTTTGTCTACAGGTTTCCATATTTCGGAAATTATTTGATAATTATTTCAGGATTAGTACGTGGGACAAATAAATAGAAAAAATTATAACTAAAAGGGCAGACATTTTATTAAAGTGACCTCAACATTATTAAAGCATATGCTACATTTTGAATAGCTGACACTAGACTATAATTTATAATAAAAATAAAGCAAATTTTGTAACGTTTGATGGAAACGCTCTTTTAGTGCGTTCCACATATTTCCTACGTAACTGAAGCAAACTGACGGAAATGAGATGTTGTTAACTTGTGAAGCCATTTTGAATAGTTGTGATTCCAGGAGCCATTAGTAGACAATTTGTTGGGACGATTGACTTGGGTCTAAAAACTGAATGTTTATTAAATATACATTAGTGTTTGCCGGTCGCAGAAAAGCAGCATCGATCACTAAACCTGGCACCTCCACGACCTACACAGAAGTCTCGTGACCGCTGATCTTTTCACTTCCTATTTCACTTGATCCCAGGAGATTTAGAATTTAGATTTAATTGCTGGCGTGAAATAAGAAATCTATGAATTCGGTTTTATTGAGGAATTTAAAACGATATTGGTTTGACTACAACGAAAAATTATGAAAATTTTAATGTTGATTTTATTGTTTATAGAGTTGATCAGGAAAAAAAACAAAATTTACTTAAATTTACTCATGTGTTAGTACTTTAAATAACTTAGTATTTAATTATTACGTGTAATGTGAAAGTAGATGTGATCATACATAACTAATATTTATTTTTTATAAGCCCAAAATGTCATTCCACATTTTAAACCCCGTTTGGAACGTAAGTCCTGAGATAGTTCGTCAGAAATCACCGATGAAGTTAATTTGCGTTTGAATCAGCTCGGCCATGATTGTGAAACGCATGCGCAGACATATTATTCTCATAATTATTGTTCAGTATCACTCGACTGGAAATACATGCAATGCAATATCAATTAAACTCCTCAAAGTTTCAACTACCTTTTCACTCTGGTATCTCATATGTAGTATTGTATGGAGTGCGCAACACTGTGCATTCTCTATAAACTCGAAGCATAATAGTCATATCTACCGGCAATACACAAAGAGATATGCGAACCAACGACCGTTAGACAATTTACAGTAATATTCAACTGATATAATTAAGCGAGAGAAGAGAGACCTGCAATTTACTTACTTCTCAACCCTTTTGCTTCTGGTTGATTTTGTTTAACAAAGACAGTATACCAGCATTGGTCAGAAAATGTACTTTGTGTACCTACTACTTTTGTATATGAAATTTTCTACAAATTAAGCTTAATCGAATGCTAAAATATGCACACAATCAAGAGGCGGGCAGCGAAATAAAACGCTGACCCGCACTAGAGACGAACCCAGGTCGTCCGGATCAGCATCCCTGTGGTTTACCATGAAGTTACTCTCACGTCTTAATCAGGAGAAAAGTTCAAACCCCAGTCGGGCAGAGAGTTTTTATTTAGAAATACTGTTCCTATAACTACCTTCCCGGGTGAATGAGTCACTAAAATTAGAGGCATTATTTTTTAATGCATACCTTACGGTGTAATTTGGCTCAGAAGCTCTGGATTGCACTCCCGAGGTAACGGGCTCATTGCTCAAAATTTCCTGACTGAACGTTTTTCGTGGTTTCCCTCAGGAATGTGCTAGGAAGGTTCCCAGCTAATATATCAGGGTCACCGCCATTCCATCAACCATCATTACCTATTTTCTATAATCATTTCCCTACTATCATCATAATCATTCATCCATCGTCATTAAGGAGGCTGGGTAGTGAGCTTGACCTTGAAGAGTTTTTTAATCGATTTTTATCAATATCTTTTACCAATGTAATTGTTAACAAAGTAAGGCTTTGTACGAGTATTCAGAACAGTTCAATGAAAATAAGTCCATAGCTTGTAATGGTTTATTAGATTTACTTTGTCCTACAGATGTTTAGTGTCCGAAAATTAGTAAAATTATGGTACTTAACATCTGTTGGACAAAATAAAGCTAATAGCATATTCCAAACTATGAAATTATTTTCATTGAACTGTTCTAAATACTCGTACAAAGCCCTATTTTATTAACAATTACATTGGTAAAAGATATTAATAAAAATCGATTAAAAAGCCTCTTCAAGGCCACGCTCACTACTCAGCCCTCAGCACTCAGCTAGACGCAGGACAGTACAACGTTCAACGTCAATAAGATAAATAAATAACACATTCATTTCTTCTAAAAAAACATCAATCGTGTTTTTCATCTGTCATGTTAGTGTTATCATCCCCAAATAAAATGTATTAACTGCTCATTTACCACAGCGTATCGCACAGTGTCTTCTTAGTATATGCCTATAGGTAGACGTATCATATTGCTTTTGTAATTCCAAGTTGACTGTCCACTGAATGACGTATTAATTGTTCATATCTGCCAGAAGCAATACTCGGCAATTATGGGCTAATTGGCAATACGGAATTAGTGGTGGATCCAGCGTGATAGAGATTAGTTTGCGAGGGGGTTGTGGGGGAGGGGGGGGGGGAGAGTGAAGGGGAGAGGGAGGTAGGAAGTGGAAAAGGGAACCGAGTGAGAAAAGATGTTTACAGCGATAGTGAGTTTGTGAAAAGCGATGGACTGGCCTAGCAGTGAAAAGAAGAGAAAAGTGTTCGACTAGAATCATTGTATAGCACCACACTGTTTGATCTCCACTCCAAACTCTCACATTAACTTTGATTGGAGCCATCGTGATTACTTGCCGAAAAAAAAGTTCGCTTAGACTCATATAATTTGGATTTCTATCAAATGAAAGAGTTTTGGGATTCAGGTGGACCCTATGCTGATAATGATAACCATCCTCCATTGATAAAATTCAAATAACAAACCTTTGCAAAAAAACGGATCGGAAAAGCTGTGATTTTAGTACAGCAACTCTTAAAAAGTTTTCATATACTGTTCGCAAGTATTCGCAGGTATTCTGAGCTTAAATAACGAATAACTTATGGGCCAGATTACCATTAGTTTAATCTTCAGTTTAGTTACGCTCCACTTCGGGAAATGTGGTGTATCACCATCACACTTTGCGGCATAGCTTAAAAAAACTGCAGTCAATGTAGCCTGAGGTAAACTGAATTTAAACTGAGGAAATAGCTTCGGAATTAAATTACAGTATATAATGAAAACACATCGAGTTTTCTGAAGTGGAGCTTAATCTAACTGTAGCTTAAACTTATTATAATACCGGCCCTTAGCAATTCTTTGATTGGTCCAGAGACCTTTATACCAATTCGTATTCCTACCCTGAACTATATGATTCTGATGATCTCAGTGCAAGATTGGATTTCATGCTGAGATTGGATCCCGGGCGCTTCTGTTCGGGCCTTTTCATATTTACAGCCCAAATTGTTTAACCATGCCCTTGATTCGTCGCATCACGGGCCTGATAAGCTATGAAAATATCAGATATCTTAACGCTTTCGTCGGTTGTGCTAAAATGAAATGAAATTAAATTAATTTTGCTACAATGAAAGACATTCAACATTTGCATAACATTTCGGCTTGTTCGGTTATACGAACATAAACGGTTCCAACAAGAAAGTCTTTAAACATATTATAGCGAGAGACATAAAAGTCTAATGACAACGTTCTCTTTCTTGTTTAATCACAGAGCTTGAAAACACCTGTCTAAAATGACGGTCGTATTTGGTTTCATGGAGTAAACTTTTGGGTGTTCCGGTCTTGTCATAGCAGTTATTTCGTGCAATGTAATTTTCGTATTCACTGATTAGTGATTTCACACGTTCGCGAATAATTTTACATCCCTCGAGGGCTGTTACAAAATGTTCGTTCGTACTAGATTCATTCGTATATCACTTTTTTTTACCCCCCACCAATATGAGATGTGTTAAAAGGATGGATATTTTCAACAGTTATGTACACGAATAATTTGATAAGTGTTTCTGAAATGTTTACAAGAAATAAAATACAAGATTAGATCATGATCAACTTGTTGTTGTCATGATGCCAGTTTCAATTTTATAGACAAGAGGTGTTGAAATACCTTTCTAACTATTTATACGCAAAACATTGATGCAGTGGATTTAAGGTGAAATCAACAGAGTCTACTAAATCTACTTCTCTCATCGAATTGCTCTTGAAGTTTTAAATCTTTGGCGCCTCCCAAGACAGGATGTCTTAAGTTCATGATCATGTTCATGAAGTCAGGATGGCTTACGTTCATGATCATGTTCATGAAGTCAGGATGTCTTACGTTCATGTTCATGAAGACAGTTCATATGTTCATGCCCATGTTCATGAAGACATGATGTCATATGCTCATGATCATGTTCATGAAGACAGGATGTGTTACGCTCATGATCATGTTCATGAAGACATGATGTCATATGTTCATGATCATGTTCATGAAGACAGGATGTTATATGTTCATGATCATGTTCATGAAGACATGATGTCATATGTTCATGATCATGTTCATGAAGACATGATGTCATATGTTCATGATCATGTTCATGAAGACATGACGTCATATGTTCATGATCATGTTCATGAAGACATGATGTCATATGCTCATGATCATGTTCATGAAGACAGGATGTGTTACGCTCATGATCATGTTCATGAAGACATGATGTCATATGTTCATGATCATGTTCATGAAGACATGACGTCATATGTTCATGATCATGTTCATGAAGACAGGATGTCATATGTTCATGATCATGTTCATGAAGACATGATGTCATATGTTCATGATCATGTTCATGAAGACAGGATGTCATATGTTCATGATCATGTTCATGAAGACAGGATGTCATATGTTCATGATCATGTTCATGAAGACAGGATGTCATATGTTCATGATCATGTTCATGAAGACAGGATGTCATATGTTCATGATCATGTTCATGAAGACAGGATTTCATATGTTCATGATTATGTTCATGAAGACATGATGTTATATGTTCATGATCATGTTCATGAAGACAGGATGTCATATGTTCATGATCATGTTCATGAAGACATGATGTCATATGTGCATGATCATGTTCATGAAGACAGGATGTGTTACGCTCATGATCATGTTCATGAAAACATGATGTCATATGTTCATGATCATGTTCATGAAGACAGGATGTCATATGTTCATGATCATGTTCATGAAGACATGATGTCATATGTTCATGATCATGTTCATGAAGACATGATGTCATATGTTCATGATCATGTTCATGAAGACATGATGTCATATGTTCATGATCATGTTCATGAAGACATGACGTCATATGTTCATGATCATGTTCATGAAGACATGATGTCATATGCTCATGATCATGTTCATGAAGACAGGATGTGTTACGCTCATGATCATGTTCATGAAGACATGATGTCATATGTTCATGAAGACATGACGTCATATGTTCATGATCATGTTCATGAAGACAGGATGTCATATGTTCATGATCATGTTCATGAAGACATGATGTCATATGTTCATGATCATGTTCATGAAGACAGGATGTCATATGTTCATGATCATGTTCATGAAGACAGGATGTCATATGTTCATGATCATGTTCATGAAGACAGGATGTCATATGTTCATGATCATGTTCATGAAGACAGGATGTCATATGTTCATGATCATGTTCATGAAGACAGGATGTCATATGTTCATGATTATGTTCATGAAGACATGATGTTATATGTTCATGATCATGTTCATGAAGACAGGATGTCATATGTTCATGATCATGTTCATGAAGACATGATGTCATATGTGCATGATCATGTTCATGAAGACAGGATGTCAAAATCATGTTCATGTTCATGAAGACATGATGTCACATGTTCATGAAGACAGGATGTCATATGTTCATGATCATGTTCATGAAGACAGGATGTCATATCATCATATGTTCATGATCATGTTCATGAAGACAGGATGTCATATGTTCATGATCATGTTCATGAAGACATGATGTGTTCATGAAGACAGGATGTCATATCATCATATGTTCATGATCATGTTCATGAAGACAGGATGTCATATCATCATATGTTCATGATCATGTTCATGAAGACAGGATGTCATATGTTCATGATCATGTTCATGAAGACATGATGTCATATGTTCATGATCATGTTCATGAAGACAGGATGTCATATGTTCATGATCATGTTCATGAAGACAGGATGTCATATGTTCATGATCATGTTCATGAAGACAGGATGTCATATGTTCATGATCATGTTCATGAAGACAGGATGTCATATGTTCATGATCATGTTCATGAAGACAGGATGTCATATGTTCATGATTATGTTCATGAAGACATGATGTTATATGTTCATGATCATGTTCATGAAGACAGGATGTCATATGTTCATGATCATGTTCATGAAGACATGATGTCATATGTGCATGATCATGTTCATGAAGACAGGATGTCAAAATCATGTTCATGTTCATGAAGACATGATGTCACATGTTCATGAAGACAGGATGTCATATGTTCATGATCATGTTCATGAAGACAGGATGTCATATCATCATATGTTCATGATCATGTTCATGAAGACAGGATGTCATATGTTCATGATCATGTTCATGAAGACATGATGTGTTCATGAAGACAGGATGTCATATCATCATATGTTCATGATCATGTTCATGAAGACAGGATGTCATATCATCATATGTTCATGATCATGTTCATGAAGACAGGATGTCATATGTTCATGATCATGTTCATGAAGACATGATGTCATATGTTCATGATCATGTTCATGAAGACAGGATGTCATATGTTCATGATCATGTTCATGAAGACAGGATGTCATATGTTCATGATCATGTTCATGAAGACAGGATGTCATATGTTCATGATCATGTTCATGAAGACAGGATGTCATATGTTCATGATCATGTTCATGAAGACAGGATGTCATATGTTCATGATTATGTTCATGAAGACATGATGTTATATGTTCATGATCATGTTCATGAAGACAGGATGTCATATGTTCATGATCATGTTCATGAAGACATGATGTCATATGTGCATGATCATGTTCATGAAGACAGGATGTCAAAATCATGTTCATGTTCATGAAGACATGATGTCACATGTTCATGAAGACAGGATGTCATATGTTCATGATCATGTTCATGAAGACAGGATGTCATATCATCATATGTTCATGATCATGTTCATGAAGACAGGATGTCATATGTTCATGATCATGTTCATGAAGACATGATGTCATATGTTCATGATCATGTTCATGAAGACAGGATGTCATAATCATGTTCATATAGACCTTCAACAGAGAAGTGAAGCCAATTGTTCCGAGACAAAACATTTTGCCAGCTGTTCTCAAGTTAACCATTGGCATGGCATGTTCTGTGTGAATTGCCTATTACCTAGATTATAACCTATTAAGGTAGGATGATAATAGTTTATCTTTGTAAAAAGCATAAGCAAGCAAAGTTATAATCTCATTTGACTTGATAACACTTTCTGTTTTATCTCATTGCTCTGCAGGTATAACACTTACATATTGGTAACACATTGTATACAAATTAACAAAGTTATTTTAATTGGTTTTAGAATACTCGAGTTTTTGTAACAAGCCAATCTAATTTATATTTTATTTTAGATATTAACACTACATTAAGAAATTTAATCGAATGAATCAAAATATTACTATATACACCTGCTATTCAGACCAAGTATAAAAAGAAAACATATTATACACATAACAGTCAATTGGCTCAAGTGGTGACGCACTGGAATCTCATTTGGACGGCATGGGTTTTGATTTCCACCGACGATCAACCATGCTGAGGTGGTTTCAGTGGTTTTCTCAGGAGTGGCAAATACTGGGAAGGTTACTTACTATAATTGATTACGACTGCCTCCTTCTCAACATCCTCTATCATTTCTGGCCGCTATGGATCTAGCTGACGAGTCGTCATAAATACCAATACGAACTTTAAACGTTTCATGGTTAGCTTATCAACACCTGAAGAAGCTTTTTTTATGGTGTTCATTAAAAGAGGCATAAGCCGTCACCTGGACTCCCCTTCTTGAGGGAGAGGGCTTTAGGGTGAAATGTAATTGGCGGCTACTTTTTTGTTTTAGACATGGAAAGAGAACTTACGTTTTAAATTATGCAAATTATTATCCCCTAGGCGCCAAATGTGTCTTATGTTATTATACCTGTTGATTATAAATGATAATGAAAATAAAGAAAATACCTGTGTGGTAAATAATAAAATACTGAAATCAATCAATCGCTTATGACGGTATCAGTCAATAAACAATCTTAATTTTGAAAAGTGTTGGCACATATGGAAACAGTAAATGCGTTTCTACGATACAAATTAAATCTTTTCTATTTGCCCAATATTTTTCTTAAGAATATTTTACAAAAATGTGAAAGATTAAAAAAGGCATTCATAAGATGTTCTGGGTAACTTTCCATGCACCTTAGAGATATGACTTGCTGAAAAATACTCAATAAAACGCTTTTAGAAAAGTAACATCACAATTCATCGTAAAACGAGCAGATTAACATTGTGGGGGATATATTACAAATATACTTATTTCAAATGCTCGTATCTCACGAGGCTATTCAGATTTATCCACATATCCACAAGTAATATAAGAAGAAATCCCTAAGCTTTATTCCAGTTTCTTCGAATCAAATGCTTTGGAAAACATCATGCTATAAGGTCCATTCAATATCCCACATTCGATTGAGTTAACCCCCCCCGAAATCCGTTTATGCAAATCTCAACACACAATACCTGCAAAATGAGACAAATAATGGAGACAACACAAGAAATATTATCTTGCTCCCTGATTGATTGTTTCACAGCGAAATGTTCTGGGTAGTTCGGCAACGTGGCAACGTGGTAAGGCAGAGTGAGTTCAGAAAACGCGATTAGCTTGAGCAGTTGCCGCGGAAATGGCACGAACCGAGCGGTGCGAAGAGCAGAGCCTTGATTCTAGCAACTCTTTTTATTTCACTACCGGCTTTGAGAGAAGATGAGCAAGGGGGGAAAAAGATTGGGAAATTGGAAATCAAATTGGGGAGGGGGGGGGGGGGGACGAAGAATATTTCACCAGTAGAGAAACGTTACATAAAAATCTACTCATTGGGTAAATACAAATAGATTGGAAATCCAATACGAAGAGGATTATTCTCTATAAGCGTTGAGCTGAGGGGACGCTTTGGATTCTCTAATTACATTCTGCAGTTAATGATTATCATAGACGGAAAATGATTAGCCATTAACGAAGTTATATGAACCAGCAGACCTGAGCACTGATAATAATTGCCCACTCTGATTATTGACTGATAAACGATACTCAAGAGTAAATTTCACATGAACAATGTATCCCATTTATTCATCGGATCTGAAGGTTACTATTTAGATTTTTTAGTAATCTCCAACACCATTCAAATTTAAAATTGTAATATTTTTTTAAAATAAGTTATCACAGCCGGTAGTGCGATTGTGAAATGATATAAGTGTTATACACATGACCAAAAATATTCCAAAATACCATACTAATTATACTCTTCATAAGGATACCGATAGGTTGTCAGAATGAGTAGGGTCTAGTCTGGTGACACAATATTTTTTGTCATTATCTTAGTAATATAACTTATTGAATGCAGCTTAAAAACACATTTAGTAGATTTCCAAAAGTTGGATTGAGATGTTATTTTTGCGGGGGATTGGTCATATCTTTTGTAACGTGTTTATATGGCTTTTGTGATGCCACGATTTATGATAAAATACTTCTAAAGCATTCAATTAGTTGATTACCTTATCTCTGAAAGTTACCTGGTCCATTCCAACCCCTAATTTGGAGATAAATCATGTCGGGCCATGTATATGGCGGGGCTGACTTGAAAGAAACATAATTTTAAATTTTTATACCGATAGTTTGTCGTAGAGCATTGCTGAGGCAAGTAAAAAACAAGACCAGTTTTAATGTAATAATATATTCTTCTTATAGTAAATGTTTTATACCTTGGCATGGCACACATTGGTGCACATTTTATTAACTTAATTAATACACTAATTTAGAAATTAAAGCAGAACCAAATTATTGTAATCGACACAGAAATTAAATTAAAATGCGGGTTTTTGTCTCATAATGCCCCACCAACTCCTATACAAAATTATCCTGCAAATCTGTGTTTAATTCCAAAAGTAAGAAATTTAAAAACCTATGTGCCTGTGTAACGTATACATAACAAAAGGCAAGCGGTATTCGAACGAAATTTTTATTATTTGCTGCTGGTCAGGTTTCTCAACAATCAATCCCTGTTATTATCAATGGAATCAGAGCTCACCTACTTGAATTTGATTTTATAGTTAGAATTAGAGAGCCTAGTTAGAATAATCTACTTCGTAGAGTGCCTACAAGTCTTTTTTCAGCTAATCCGTTTCTTTCAAATATCGTTTTTTCTTTTTGATGTATTCTTTTTATCTCATTTTATCTCATTAATGTGAGAACCAATATTGGAATATTCTGCTAAATTTTAAACAGTTGATTAGTACTGTATTTCCAAGGTAACAACGAATGACATTACTTGATTGACCGTTTACTCTTAACTTCTGGTTTTAGCAGAATATTGAAAAACTGGCCCTTAGGGCCCATATTACCATTAGTTTAAGCTTTAGTTAGTGCTCCACTTAGGAAATATGGTGTATTACCATTATCTACTGCGGCTATAGCTTATATTATCTATAGCTTAAATAATCTGCAGTCAATGTAGCTTGAGGTTAATTTAAACTGAGGAAATAAGCTCCGAAATTAAGCTGCAGTATATAATGGTAATACCGGCCCTTAGTGATTTAAATAATGCATTGAATTAGTTAGATTTTATACGCCACACAATCGCAGTACTGACTATTTAGTAAAGCAATTGGACCTCGTAGTTGTGGATCAGTAGATCAGTACCTATTGCAGTTGTCATAACTACATTTTATTCCATTTACGAGCGTCGATTCACACATATTTGTCAACATGTCTCCAATCAGATTGAGTTTATAGTCTAGCTTATAGGCCAGGGAGCTTAGAGGTTAAGTTCTCCAAATTCTAAAACCTATTAGAGTGAAGTTTTATCCGGTTCGTAGACAAAAAATTTATTGATGTATTAACTGAAAGAGTCTGGGAGCGTTGGTCAAAATATTGGCTTATTTCTTTGGTTCCAGCTTCACAAGAGTTTGAATATTGACCCTGTTTTTTTTTTTTTTTACGACGTTTCGTCAGACTCGGTATAATGTCATCTTCCGGTGAAAAACTAGGATGTTCTTCGTGACACATGGCCCTTTTAAGGGACATTATTACTAAGACCTCATCGAAAAAATATATTCAATGCTCATTCACTACACAGCAGTTTTGCGTTTTGCTAAAAAAAAAAAAAAAAAAAAAAAAAAAAGTTTTTCAAGCAATACAAACTGTTATTTTTATGGACTCAAAGAGAAAACATTTTCCGCAAAATAAAAATCCTCCCAGTTTTGCATGAGGCTTTATATTTTCAGATTTGAACATTTTAGTTGTTCAATATTATACATGTATATAGTTGCATTGTTTAAATAATCAAGCGAGCGTAGCGAGCGTTTCCACTTGAAACTTATGGCTCGAATCTCTGTTTTTTTTTGTTTTTTTTTTGTTTGTTTTTGTGTGTATTTGTGCATTTGGCGTCTCCTGCCAAACGAAGTAATGGATCAGGCCAATTTATACACACAACTTAAATTACTATTCTGGTTATGGTCAAAATGATTTTCAGCAAGTTCGCTTCATTGGTTGCATCGGAAACTTGATGGGTAGTTATAGTTAGCTTGGCAATGGGGATGAAGGAAACTCTGTGTATATAACTGCAATAGTTTGACCGATCATCACCAAATTTTGCAAGGTCATGTGTACCAGCATTATAAGTGATTTTTTACAAATCTGTAATGAGCTTCAAGAGTAATAGACATTTTACTGACATTTGTATACTTAATTTAAAACGGCCTATAGCCACACCACCATTTGACCTATCAAATGGTCTTCGATTAATCTGATCAATCAAACTCATATTTTGCATGGTCGTTCAGACCAACATTGTCTCTTATTTTACAAATTTTCAGCCCTACCAGTCAAGAACATAGATGCACTTATTGACAGTTTTAATAACTGTCAGATATGAAGTATCGAAATGATTGTTTTCCAGTGCCAATTGAATTGAATTTGATTCGCTATATGTACCAGGGTGCTTAGATGCTATTTTCAAGTTTCGATGAAAAGCATACTTATGTTGATTGAGTGTTCAATATTTCAGTTCAATATAGATATGTTTTCTGTGCGTTGTGTACGCATTTCCGGTTCGAGAATTTGCACGTATCCGTGCTCGCTCATCAACGCGGTACACTGAGCGTTTTCCTAGTTAATATAAATATACGGTCCTAATAAACAGCAACGTGACCCTAGGAATGTGTGTGTTTAACGTTTGGTAATGAATAAGTACAATAAAAGTTTCAAATATAATTGAGTTTGATTGTATAATGACATAGGCATTATGGTTTGCTATTAAAGATAAACGAAAACAATATTTTTATCGGTAATTTTAAATTACTGGAGTTAATCAGTAATGCTGCCAATGGTATTGAGGCTATTGTTATAGCCAACATTTTTACTTTTCTTAAAAGTTCAATGTCCATAGTTTTTAGGGAATTTAAAACAGAGTTAAAAATTTGGGCCAAGGTTATCTCCTACCTCAGTCCCAAGGATGTATAGTTTATACATATTATTATTTGTTCATTTTCTCTGATTACGGATCAACATAACATTTAGATTCACCTTCATGATTTTGATCTAATGATAATTAAGCGCAATCGTGTTACGTGCATTGACCGCTAGGTTTGATTTGAAATGGAATCCAACCATCTGTGCCGTAATTAAGTGTTGGTTTGATTAACTTCCGATTAAGAGTTAATCATCAATTAGCGAAAAGTAAACCATGGAACTAGCCAATCATAGCGATCAATTTAACCATCGAATAATGTAATCAGAACTGAATCGTAATTTTAACCCAGTACGTTTGAGAATATAAAGAATGATCGGTTATTTCAACTAATTAAATCAATAATTGTAGTGCGGCTAACCTAGCCAGTAACGGGTCAAGTTTCATTGCAGTGTAATTAACAAAACTATTTCAGGCGCACAGATTGACGTTAACAACTATCTTGTGAAGGTTTCATATTTAGTACGCATATGTTTATGAATTATGACCGCCTGAAATAACAAACAGAAAACATTAATTCGTCTGACGCGATTTTTCTGATTTAAACATCTAGCAAATTCCTCCAAATGAATCGAATCCTAATACATCACCAATGGACTGCTACCTTGACGCGGTGGTGGGGATTAAGGGGCCAACTCACATTACGAGTTGGTCCCAACTAAGTGCAATTCAGGGTCGACCTGGTCCCATGCCCTCCCCAAATTCGTGGGCCCCTGAAGCCGGCCTCCCCCCTCGAAATGGTGATCGGGTCCCTGAAATCGGGTCCCACCGACCGCAAGCCCCCCCCACCCCCCTATAATTGGGTTCCACGGCCCGAAGCCCTCCCTCCCCCCGGTCCGTCATCATTAAAGCCTGGCCTTTCCACCAGTGCTGGACTCCTCCGGGCCGGGCCCCTATGGTCGACCCCTCCTCATGGCCTCCCTTGATTATCAACAAAGTTAAAATTACAAATTTAATGTGCGCAAAATGACCTCGCTGTTGACGCGCCGTTAAGCAATATTATACTACTACTATACTGAATCTAAACGCCATCCTCATTATAGGTTAGAAAATCAACAACACAAAAGTCGTTTTCTTAACTTTCTTCGGCAATCGATTATTTTCAAAGTTGTTAAGGTTCCAGGTTATTACATTCGAGGGCTTTGAGATCGAAGGAAATGGTGAGAGCTATGTGAATGAGTATAGTTTAGACGCGAAATATTCTTTAAGTGTTTGCAGAATGTTTTGGTATTGTGGCCTTCTATCGAATTAATCACATGTTCCATTCGTAATCTCTTTAGAAAAAGAAGTCAGTTTCCAATTCATGGTTTTCTTCTTTTGGATAACTTTTTTTCGGATTGTTATTAATCAAACTATTGAATAGAACCTGGTATTAGAAAGCTTCACGTTGACCGTTGCAAAAACGAACATATCTTCGACTTATCAGCATGTAAAGCAGAATTTCGAACAAAAAACGATTTTTATGTTTGTCGAATTTTGCAGTCCCTATCGAAAATGTAGAATTCATGTTTGTCAAATCATTGTAGATCAGAGATACAAATTACCTATTTTATGCTGATCTATTTTGATCAAATCTGGTATATCATTAGTGGATGTAGAAAAAGACATTAATTATGTAAAATAACGTAAATCAAAAACGAAAATTAGTGAAAACTGTACAATTCGAATATTGAACAATTTATTGACAAGACTTGATATTTATATCTTAATATTCGGTTTTTCGCTGTCCTCGCAGTGTCATGTGTATACGAAATATCATACAGCTAGGTAGGTATATCGATTTATCATTTCAATTGGATTAATATTCATATAGACTGGACAAAGATTTCACATTTAAATACAAATTATTTGATAATATGTATAAATTAACAAGTAATTTGCATCACCGGCGCCGGGTTTACTGGGACGCCGCTTAGCTTTCCTGCAGTCATTTTATATCAGAAAGGGTCGTATACTGTGAATTACGTTTTAATTACACGGTGACGGGAAAAGGTGGAGAATTTTAGGACAGAGAGATTTTATTTGTATAAAGACTTCAATCCAAAGAAAATATGAAGAATTTCGTTTGTGTGATAAGCTTCAAGAGGTAGAACCAGTTAAAATTATGTTTTACCCTCAATCTAAAGTTTGAATCGATTTTAGATTAAATTAAATATATAAAACAGAGAGACTTTGCATTTACGCAACTTTTCTATGTAAACGGGGATCGTTCCAAAACAATGGCTTTCCGTTCAAGCCAAATCAATTTACGACCCCGTTAACAAATTTCTGTTCAAAATCTTTGAGTTGGGTCTCCTAGAATCTTACCCGTTCAAGATGAATCAAATTGAAACCCATAGAAGGGGCTTACAAGAGTTCCCTCAAAGTAATAGCAATTCCACTCGGACCGTGGTTGCTTCATTAATATCATGAAGCGGTTGATACTAAATTGTATTAAATTAATGGTAGGATCTGTCATTATTTCTTGTATGTATTAATAATTTAGTCTTGTCGATGAATTACTAGGAGTCTTGACATAGATACTAACGTGTTCACAAGCTCGAATATTCTTCTCAATAAATAAGTATGCCGTCTGTACCCATGAAAATAATATTATTTATATTTCTTTTAACGCATGTTCGCGGTAAAGCTGTTATTTCGAGTCAAACTCTATGATTTCTGGGCGAGTTTCTTTAATGGTTTGTTTGGTTTAGTCTTTACCACAAGTTACTGGCGGTTGTTTGGATTTCTTCTTTTTATGACGGTAAATATAGGCAAACTTGCTGAGTTTGACCGCCAGTTGTATTTATTTTTTTGTCTTTTGTTGGAGATGACATATTGTGCCAAAATTAAATCTATTTACTTAACTATTTTATATTGAGGTTTAAAAATGTAATATGATCACTGTACAAAAATACCAGAAAATAAATCAATTGATTTTATTAAATATTATACAAAAACCACTTGTTTGACTGTAAAGTGTGAATATGATTCATTTTTAAAGTCCAGCTGAAAATAATGTACACAATTAATTTTTAATAAAAATGTCTAATTCTTTTACCTCGAGCCGACATACCCGATGGGGGTTAAGTCGTAGCGTGGAGCCAGCGTAAAGCTTTGATGACGGATCTGTCCGAACCTGATGAACCAATGTGTGCGAACCGCGACGCCGAACTGAACGCCGTCGCGATCTCTCAGAACGACGCCTCTGGTTCGTGACTCTGCGCCGACGCGTCTGCTCAACGACGCCGTGTTCAAGCAAGGCACCGAGTTGGTGACGTTGTCGAAGGTACCAAATAAGTAGATTGGGTACTTAGGCATACCGGATTGAAACTATTCGGGTCTTAAACCACTGGGCCATTGTCACTGACATACCAATACTAACAGCAGAAATGTACGTTTTCACAAGCGTTAATGTCTCACTTTTCCATTATTCTTCCTTTATGTTGGCATATTATTCAATCTGTTTAAGATCATGGCCATTCCACATACGCCAACATGAAAAGTATAATTATTGTCATATCGTGTCAGGTTTCCCTGCAATCTGCATCTTCGTTCGCCTGATATCTTTATTTTCATCAAGGCATATTTCATTATCTTGTGGCGGCATTCTTTAACCTTTAACCTAAGATACCTATAGACGAAGGAGTTGGGTTACGAAAAACTTTGTTTTGTCAAAACTGATATTGCTCGTTTTTTTAAAACTTTTCTGCTTAAGTAGATCTTGGTTATTTATATTTTCAGGATGGTCTTGAATAAAGATCGTTATGCAAGCCATTTCATTGGAATAGTGTATTAGATATCCGTACATCTAGGTCATTTTGCGTCTTCGGATTAAATTAGAGAATGATTGGAAGAAAATGAAAGAAGGCAAGAGACAGTGTTGCGAGAAAAGCGATCGAGATCGTGACATTATCTCTTATCTGAGGAAAACAGTGATGACGATCGACCGCTGAAATCTAATCGTGCCTCCGGAATGAGAGTTAATTGCGTTTCTCCCGTATTATGCAAGAATAATGAATAATTTTTTGACTTAAATTTCAGATGGTACTGCTACTCGCATTATTAATTGACACCCACTGTTTGGTGGTCAAAACTAAAGATTAATGAATGTTCTTCATTTTCAGCTAAACGAGAATCTATACATCGTGTCACAAAATATAGGACCTTGCACACAAATTTGAATATATTGAGGTACCTACTCTCAAGTAAACTCATCGGCAGACAGTTTAGAATTAAGAAGAAAGAGTTCCAGATCTTAAAATGTTTAGATTAGAAAATAAGTAGCCTACTGAATCTAAACAACTAAAGCTAATGTACCTACTTTGTTGCTCAAACCAATGAAGACGGGACTATTGAATCCAAGACAATGGCCCATTAAAAATGGCACGCAATTTGGGCCGAAAGTGACCCCCTTTCCCCCACGTTACAGTTCATTCAAGTTATAGACCTCCTCTGATGACTTCCAAAACGTCTAATCTAATTTTAATTTATTTGGTGTTAAAGTTATTAAATGCGGAAGCTAATTAATTTCACTAGTTTTTTTATTTATTTTTGGTATAGGTAGTGCTGTGACTTATCTAGATAATATTTTGATATCTTTTATCTTATCTAGATAAATTTTTGAGTGATTATCTATAATCTTATCTACATAAACAAATTGTATATCTTTTATCTAAGATTTTAATTATCTAGATAACGAAAATCGTAAAAAGCACTGATTTCTTCCGTGTTCTGAAAAGACTCGACGAGATTAACTTTCATATATGTTTTGATTCTACCCGCATTTATATTCACCGATCGCTTAAAAAATGCGCGAATATAATTATAATTCCCATTGAACAATTGGTTTCCTTTCAAAAACGGAATTATATTTTTTCAGTCCTCAACATTTCATTTTTTTTTATCTTTATCTAACTAAATTATCTAGATAATTTTTGGAGCTATCTTTATCTTGATCTAGATAATTTTTTTAAATATTTATCTACTATCTTATCTAGATAAACTTTTTGGTCATTATCTTTATATCTAGACAACGTAAATAGGTTATCTGTCACAACACTAGCACACACATACCTCACATGAAACTGAAGCTAATTTTAGTCTTACCACATGTAAATTTAAACAAAAATAATACGGGTAATACATAGTGAAGTGTAGTGGATGCTACCAGAACCAATTACATATACCTAAAGTTACTAGAACTAGTAGCTTAACTAGTAGTTTACTAGTAGTACTAGTAGTATAAAGCTTCTAGTACAAATGTCATTATATGTCATTACCTACAACACGATCTCCTCCCCCCCCCCATCCCCTCCTTTCTAATTCCCCTAAAGGTGCGATATCCTTGCATATTTAAATGAGCATGGATCATTATGTGTATTCCGATTAATGATTTTATAATTATATTAAACAGTCTACTTTCTCATTAATCTCTACTTTTTAAAAACCGACCATGTGTAAGCTGATGGTTTACACAAATGTAATTCATTCTTAAAACCAAACCACAGTTTATCAAAAAAATAACCATAGTCGAGTCGTCTTCTTCTCAGTGGAACATCCACGCTTCTAGAAGATGTTTACACATTCATTTCAGTCTTACTTTTGGACGGTGCGAATAGACATGTGATGGTTTGCACATAGACCGATGCACAGCACAGATTTCTGTGACTGCGAGAGATAGTATGTGTTTGATGCGTTCCTTTTTCAAGAGACTTAAAAATATGAAAAAGGTAAATAAATAAGATTTTGTGGCAGACCCCGACAACTAGTAGAGGGGTGGGGCAGGAGGTCGGAATAAGGGGAAACGTAGGAGATTTTATATTTAAATGTAGTATCGTAAAGAGTATTTCCCCACATATTTCTGTATCACAGAGGTAAAAGGCCCGATGTCAATTTCAATGATTCTTGAGGTGAGCGTAAAAACCAGTTCCTAATTCTGCCTGAAAATGACATGAGTCATTTTTTGTAAGATAATACTTAAATATATAACTACATTTGTTGACTTCAGTCAAGTTGCAATTGATACCTAGAGCATGATTACATGATTCCAAAGGTGTGCAACACAAAATCGAGGAAATGCACATAGGGCCTTTTACCTCTGAGGTATAGATGTATTATATGTTACGTGGATTTACATAAATACTGATTGATATTTAACTGTCTCTAAATACAAATTTTACAATAGTCATTAAAACTACACACAAATAGTTGCAAGGAAAGTTAATGTAATCGTCAAATAAGCTCCGAATAAGACCTAACCATCGAATGAAAGAGCTAAGATTTGAGTTATTCGAAATAATAGGTATCTATTTATGTGGCGGATTTGGTAAATCAGGACCAGAGATGTATACCCTATTTGATGAGCTCCAAAATCATGTAAGGAGACAGTAAATATTTATTTAAGGGTCATAAAATCGTTCCTTTACTATAATTACGCATATCTACTTTAAGGTGTCTAAGATTTTCCACACTTGGAACTTAGTTTCAATTCATGTTCAGCTAGTATTTGTGCTCTCAATCGGAATTCATGTCCGCAATTCTGAGTATTAAAGAGCCTGTTTCGATCCCTTCCTCTTCGCAAGCTTTGAGTGGCCTGCTCGAGATATTGTGCTATTATACGCTATACCAGCCACAAAGGGAGCAATTTTAGATTTGAATAGAGACCTCAGAATGATGGTATCGTCTCTCGCTGGGTAACATACAGCTCACTTTACATTAACATCACAACTGAACATACATATGTTTTAAGTCGTTTCTATCCAAGATCTTCGTGGTATGATCCAGATATTTTACGAAGAAAAAAAAATATTTTTCCTAGGAGTTGTGAAGATTTTCGTCGTGATTTTCTTGAAAGTGTGACGGAAGTTTGGAATTAAAAGTTTGGAGATGTAGGTCGTGCTATATATATATTATAAGAGTCTCATTAACTTTTCACTGTAGATTTGAAAAGAAAGTAATTTTCGTGTTGGAGATAAGTCAATGTTGACCAAAGCTTACAGATATTAAAGTTGGAATCATTTTGACTAAAAAGTGCTTGAGTGAGAAGCGGAAAATGCTAAGAATAGCAGCCACAGAAAATTAAAGTTCACACCGAGGGAATACCAAGAAAATTCAGGTTAATTTGTAGCGCATTAAACTTTGCTGTGTCGACATTTTCATATAAAATCTATCTCAATAGTACCAATTTGTTTTGAGCATTTCCCTTGAAGTTGACATGATATTAATTTATTTGACTTGCTTCACACTTTGGGTGACAAGTAATTGTGAGCCGTGAATGTCTAAGGTATTATTTATTGACAGAAATACATTCCAGAATCATCTCACGCCAAGGTCATTCTTATTATCTGCAAGACGTCAATCAACCGTGCCAAGTATATTTTAGTTTGATTTAGTCAAAACAGATGAGATATGGGAAAAGCAAGTGCTCTATAACTCAATATTTAATTTCGATTGTAATATATTTAGAAGTAATTACAAGATCTGAAGCTATTTTTAAATTTTCTTCTTATAACTTCTTATAACTTTTTTATGTCATGTGTCGTATGGTAAGCGAATTTATTGGCAGAGTTAATATTAATTTATGAATTTAATACATCAATTCAATAGGTTACTTAATTTAATTTCTTAGAGTTAGAAAATAATTAATAGTGATGCAAATTATACTCCACCTTGATAAAAAGTTAGTAGGACCTAATCTACAAAAAAAAGTACGAATACCTAAACTTGATCAGATATTAATATTTGAAAGAGGCAGATATATAATACATTATTATTAAGTAGTCGAGATTTGAGGCTCAGGTGGTGTCGTGCTGGATTCTCTTTCCAACCACGAGTTCGATGCCTGCTCCGACAATCCTGGGACTAATGATTTTCGAGGTTTCCTCAGTTGCGATGCAATCATAGTGAAGGTTCCTTACTGATAAGCCAGGACTGTCCTTCTCGACCCTTTCTTCATCATCATCATCTACCAAGTTAACATATGGGCTCATTTGACTCGGGAGAATCGGGAATTTTTAGTTTCAGTTGAAATTTACGTAAGAACTATTGAAAATATATAGTTTTAGTTAAGATTTTTATTTTTAAAATGGCATACGATTTACTACTTCTATAACTTTCCTTAAACCATGTATTCATTTTTTTAAAAATATATTAAGGGAAAAAAACATAGGCCATATATAGAATTAAAATTGACTCATTTTTTAAGTCTGCTAAGATATTATTATTTAATTGCGGATTTACCTGTCGGAGGCGAGATGGCTAGTGTAGGTCTACACATGTTAACCTATACTTGGCAGTGACCAGAAGTCCTAATTAATATATTTTGACCTCGCTGATGGACTGGAAGAAAACAAATGATAAATTCCATGGCCTGCTTCAACGAAGACAAAATCCGTCAACCAAGCTATGACTTCGACAAAGTATGGCTGTTCACTTTAAGATCTCCATTGCAAGAAAAGTGACAACAAGTTATTTAGTTAATTTATAATTTTTATCCATGGTGTCTAAAGGTGACTTTATTAACTTACTTTTTAATATCTTTGATGCATTTTTAGAACCTAAACACAATGTGATACCTGGGTTAGTCAATTTATAATTTGTTATCTTCCATTTAATTTTTCAAACAAACATCAGCCTGAAGAAGTCATGTGAAACAGGACGAAATATTGTACTATCTAATATAATAAAGAAGTTTACGTAGAAAGTTAAAAAGAAATTGTCTTATTTAATAATTTGTCGTGAACTAAGATCTGAATAATTACAATCCCTAAACATATTGCCCTACCATACAAATTTAATAATTTAAATATCGGACGACCTTTTTTTATATAAGGACTTGAAGGTAGGTAATCAAAATACAACAATTATTTTCTTCTGCACGTTTGAGTACCACCTAGGAAAGATATTTTATTTTTTAATATAATAATTTGTACAAAAAAATGATAGTTACAATAATAATTGTAGTTTGACTGTCTCCGAATAAATGTGAATCGGCGATTAAGGACCAGAAGTACAACTCCAAATAAAATGTATCTATCAGTACAAAGAATGAGGACTCGTCAATGGATGAATCTCTCTTTTTCAGAGAGTATTCATATGGAGAGTTTTCTTTCTGATCAAATTACTTACAGACATTTGAATTCGAATGTTGATATTCGAGATTCGTAAAATACCCTTTATAGGGCAGAATGTCGCCGTTCAAAAAATTCAAAAGAACACTTTTCCATAACTTTAATTCGAGTTGAGGAGGAGAGGAAACATTTTGAAAATCCAACATTCAAAACCAAATTTGAGAAAAAGGGTTGTACAGCTATTGCACCACTGATCGTCCCTGCATACTGTGTTTATTACAAATTCTCTGGTACAAGTGTCCCAAAGTAGGGTTATGTAGAACTCTGCTGTCAAAAAGAATACAAAAATCTGCCTGACACAGTTCAACTTGATAACATCTTTGCTGCTTATAAATAGGTCTAAGGTTATTTTTATATTGATTTTGAATATGTTACTGACAATATAAAACGGTGGTGATGTATACATTATACATCTCAAAGGATTCATTTCAGTCATTGAATCATGATCTTTCAATCAAGGTGACGATTTTTCTCAAACTAAAATTTAGAAAATGGATTATACCGGTGGCGCAAAAAAACTGTTCAAAACTACATCAAAACTATAGAAGATAAATGGCTGAAACTTTCACATGTTATAGAACAAATATGAAAATTTAATATGTGCAATTTTCAGAAATATTCGAACAATGCGAAAACATGCATTTGAATTAAGACGTTGAAAAATCGTTTATACCGGCGTTTAAATAGCGCGTATTTGAGTTTGAACAAGAACCAGAAGCTCGGAAAAAAGATGTACCTGTTTTGGACATAAGTAAGTTTGTGTTGATCATAATTTGACATAAAAATGACTCAATTTAGTAAAGCATGTATGTATCTTATAGATACGTGGTTTCAAAAGGAGATACAGAGGGGAATGATATTGTTGCTGAATTTCCAACGAAAGTTTACATAAACTCACACATATACCTACTCACTTATAAATCCGATACAAATTCGCATACATTTATTAAACATAAATTTATGTTTATTAAGAAATTCATAAATAAACATAAATTTACCTAATTCCTACAAAGTAACTCCAAATCAATTCATCAATCACGTTAATTTCGTCTGGTTTAATCTGTTTTTTGAACTGTAACTTCAATCATTTATATTTTTTTCCTAATGAATGAATATGTTTGAAACTTTTACATATTACATCTTGGTATGTTTTCTAATATGTGGCCAAATTTCAGTATCCTATCTATAATAGTTTCGACATAGTGACCTCTCGTTCAGGGTGATTTCTTGCGCCAAAAAATTTAGTAATCCACAGGCTCCACAACACAATTTCTTGTTAAAACAAATGTAATAATCTTATAACCAGTCAACTTACAATTCTATTTCAATACATGACTGCTAGATTTCTTGTAACACATGCCAAAACAGTGCATGAAATGTTCTTCAATAATTTTGCTGGCTTGAAAATATTGCTGTTTTTTTAATTGGGGTTTAACGTCGCACTGTTCTGCAGCGAGGCTAATGGCGACGATTGAATGATTATGATGATGATTGGGAGATGATGGTGAAGAATAGGTAAGGATGGTAGGTGGGAAGGAGGCGGTCGTGGCCTATTAGTAGGGTACCTTCCCAGCATGTGCCTCTCGACTGAAGGAATCCCACGAAAAAACCTCAGTCAGGAAGGACGGCCGCGGGAATCAAACCCGGGCCTCCGAATACAAGTTCAGAGCGTTACCACTTAGCTATAACTGTTCCGTAATATTACTGGTAGTACATGCGTTGTACCGCGGTATCATAAACCACGATAGATGGCACAATAGTCATGTGGAGGTCAGTATGTAAAAGACCCGCATGATTCAAATGTACAATAAGAATGTACTTACTGGTATCAAAGATTATTTTTTGGGGGTGGCACAACAATTGTACCAATTAATATTATTAAAGGGTTATTATTATTATTATTATTAAGCCTATATTCTCAACGGAGCCGAGGCTCCACTAGTGAGAATGTAATAGAGAAGGGAGGAGAGGAAACACGGTACCGGCATGTAGCCAACTCCTGACGAAAGATACCAAGGGGACCAACGGCTTAACGTCCCTTCCGAAGGACGGTGTGACATTCACAGCACGGGCCTCCACAACCCGCGCCGTCGAGAGACTGATAACAGGTGGAGGGAGGTCGTCACACTAACCCCCAAACACCCCAGTCTCTCTGGCCCAACGGCAGCAACCTGGCAAGGCAGAGTTGAATGGTCACCCATCCAATCGCTGACCGCGCTCAATGTTGCTTAACCTCGGTGATCGAACGGTGATCTATCTTATTAAAGGGTTAATAAAACAGATAAATAACTCTGAAAGATAACTCGGAGCTGGCATTGTATTTGCAAGTGAATCATTTGTATTTCTAGTAATGCGTCGAAGAGAAATCACTTGATGGTGCGTGAACAATCGTTCATTTCCTCCAGCGTCTATCATGTGTCGCAGGCGCGTGAACGCAGCTCTGAATATAGATGAGGCGACAAGAAGACGAAATCGCAATCAAAACCAACTCTATTCAGGAGGAAATTAATGGGAAATTGGATGTAAATGCCAATTGAAGCTATAATTCATTACTAATTTTGTTTCGTAATTGTTTCCTCTTAGTATTTTAGTATTTATATTTTTTCTCTACACTTGGATTTAATTAACGCAAAGATGTGATGCGTTCTATGATGTTGAGGATTATGATGTTGATGATTAGATAAGATTGTCAAGATTGTCACACATGTATGTTGCCTGGTAAAAGTTTCAACTTATTGACACTTTTACTTATATGTAGTACTTCAGTATTGTTAACAATAGCAAGGCAGTGGTGACGGTTTGTTCCGATGAAAGTGCTGGTGGCCCTGATAAGGGCCGTTCGCGACGTTTCGGAGGCTTTACTACTTCCATCTTCTGGCGGTGAAGATGACTTGCTATCACCCGATGGTTCCGAAAACGTCCACGACATCATTGTTAACAGTGTTTCAATAAGTAACAATATATCCTTCAGATTCCACAACTTTTACCCATGACATCACTTTAATAACCGATTACAATTATATAGTAGAATGTGCCTTACTCTCTCTGAAATCGTTCATTTCTTTATATTCCACCACGTTTCAATGTTTAAACTGGACAAATCTCGAATCTTGTCTTGTTTAGAAACTAAAAAGAACTCCGAAAACAAGAACTCTCTCCGCCTCTAATGAACACCAAAATAGACATTTGTTTTAAACTCGTTTTAACTGATTTGTGTAGTTTCGTTTCGTTTTGAGCTCATTTTGTTTACTGCAAATCAAACTAAAGTTTAAGGAGGGTGGGTGATGTAGGGGTTAAGTTTGAGTTGGATTTGCCCGCAAGCGGATGTACTCTAAACAAAATCTCGACAAAAATTAGCAGTAAACGAGCTCAAAACAAGTGTCCATTTTGGTGATGGTTAAAGGCGGTCTTAACGAAAATTCATTTTGCAGGAAAATGGAAGGCCCACGAAAAAAATACAAAGCTGGTAAAAAAAATCTGTATATTTTGGTGACAATCATAGTTATAATAGGAGGAGGGGGGGGGGGGAAGACCATAACCCCCCCCCCCCCCCCCCCTTGGGTTCAATTTGTAGGATAACTGAAAGCTCAAGATGATAAGCCAACGACACAAATTATATCAAATGAGATCACAACGTATTTTGTGTAAGAGGGAGGGGAGGGATTGGGTCAAGCTTATTGAATTATTGAAATGCAAAAGGAAGCAAACGAGTTAGCCAACATGTTCTTTCAGTTTGAAAATTTAGGAGTTTCTTCACTTTTCTGTTCACGAATTACATTTCTTGGTAGATATGTTAGTGGGTGTTTAAGATACCAGTGGTTTTGAATTATATTAGTATTTTACAAAATAGACTTTTGATGCAAAACGAAACACATCCAAAAAGATTTGTTAGCAAATTGCAACATATTCACGACAGCCAATCAGATTGTACCACTGCTGGAGCTGTTTACATGTTGGTTTAGCATAGAAGTCAAGGCACATTCCAACAAACTCGTAACATTTGGCATGTAACGCTGAAGAACATTAATTAAACGACAATTATTTTAAAAACTTTTCTTTATATGGAAAAAAGTCCATAATAGGGAAGTGTGATGAGATTTTATTCCAGCAGATTCGTGAAATTCAAATCAACAAAAATACCATTTACACCTGAAAAATTTTAAATTTTCATTAATGAAATTCAAAATGAAATTCATTTGATAATTTGGTGGGAAAAATGACATGTGTCGTATTTTAAAAAAGTGACATCATTTATATGTATCCAACAATGGTGTTACCATGGTGATTACATTGTTGCCATGGCAATATAGCAAGAAATGATGTCATTGAAAATTTGACTGTTTTAAAATTATAAGAATTCTGTCAT
>OW203763.1:29163677-29331106 GCA_934045905.1 Leuctra nigra | reverse complement strand
GAGGGAGAAGGCTGGGGTGCCTCCGCTATCCCCTATCATATCTTCATAATCTCAGAGGTAGGAGGGCGGAAGTCCATTTCAATGATTCTTGAGGTGAGCGAGGTGAGCTTATAAACAAAACAAGTATTTCTGCCGTCATCCAATAATTTGTAAGGTGACTTGAGTCATTGTGTGTAAGGGGCTGTTCATAAAGTACGTCACGCATCTGGGGGGGGGGGGTCTGTTGTACTGTGGCAATCCTTGACGGGGGGGGGGGGGGGGGGGGGGGGACAAGCTTCATGTCACACTTTGTTGTATCTATTCTGGGTTAATTTGTAAGTTTCACCAAAAGAAATATCACACTTTATTATTCTCAGCTGAGATTTGAATTTTCCCTATCTTTAGGATTTATTTGACCATTCTTCAGGAATTTCTCCTCAAGAAAATCCTCAATGAGAAATTTCTCATTCTATCAATGTAATATTTTGAAACTAAATATTGTAGTTGTAGTAGTAGTTGATGTAGTTTGCAGTAAATCCATAACTAGTGGAAATATGCATTTTGTGTTTTTTTGTATGGGGAAGGGGGTCTGAAGGTGTGACATACGTTTTAGGGTGGGGGGGATTGTCTAAAGTGTGACAATTTGTGACAAGGGGGGAGGGGGGTAAAATGTTGCCTATTTTGCGTGACATACTTCATGAACAGCCCCTAAGAGAACACATCAATATAACAACATTTGTTGATATCAGCCAAATGACAATTGATAGAGCTTGAATTCACCATTCCCCAAAATCCAAAATTGTGCAATGCAATATCGAGAAAATGGACTTCCGGCCTTCGACTTCAAATGAACAGAATTGTGAATTTGCGGCGCCGAACGCTATTGGTCCACTGCCTGCAGTTCTTGCACTAGTCAAAAGAGTTACGTAGTTAATATGAAATATATATTTAATTGTTATTTGTAAGCCGATTACATTGCAAATTTATATATATTTCAATACTTACAATTAATTAATTATAATATTATTTACTATTTAACCTAAAATACAATATTTTAGATCATTTAATGATTTAAGTGCCAATGTTTTTGACTTGTTTTTCCATTTGTGAATGAATGGCGGCACGAGTTTCAAAATAGTAAAGAGAGTGGAAAGAAAGGTGGGTAGGTACCTAGAGGTACAATATCATTAGGTATATTGTATATGTGTACACATTTAGTATTACTAATATGTACAGTTGCCGTTTACAATATCTTATGATTAGTACGCATCTATGTCTTTAAAGATACGATGCTGCAAAATTGACATCAAAGCTCTCTGTGTAGAAATTGTTTGGTTATGTTTGCCAATGGTTATTGGTTTATACTTGGTTTATATGCCTAAAACGTCATAATTTTTTGTGTTTAAGATTAAATCCAAAATGAGTGTCGACTTGGGAGTCGCAAAAAAATTCTGCCCTTTAAAGGTTTGTAACCTAATGTTTGCTTTATACCTAAATGTAACTGAATGTTATACCTAGTGAGAGTAGTAATGCGACATTCTTAAGGTCAGCAAAACCATACAGCAAATGTAGGTAGGTAGAACATGGCGTCGAATGGACACGAATAGGAAAAGTAGATTGCCCCTACATCGCTGCATGTTTTCGCTGAATTTAAGAATGCCACTCAACCTAGTAGACCAAGGTAATAGATAGGTAGGTACGTATTTAGTAGGGTAGTTCACTCATGGTAGGTATAGGTAGGTAGTAGGTACCTAGGTAGTAGGGCTATGGTCGGTGGCAAAGATGAACACGCCAGAGCGAATGGAAATCACAGCCTTGTATACCTAAGATGAATAGTGTATCCACTGAACGTATTTAACATTGGGCCGAATGTAGATGATTTTGGGCGGCGAGTTTGATTGTCTTTCGATCGCAGCGCTAGTCTGCGCTGCGGTCAAAGATTCAACTAGGAAATTTTATTCTAATTTCTCATTCAAAATGCCATTTTAAGAACATATTTAGAATTATTATTATATTATTATTTAAATAAAACAACTCTGGTTTAATAAATGAAATAACAAAGGGTAAATAAGATAATAAAAACTTAACACTATGTAGTTCTTCCATATGCCGCCAGGATCGCGTCGTTCTAAAGAGAATTCAAGGTCATATTTTATTCTCAAAAAATGTTACACGTTTTTGCGTTCAGTGGATACACTATTCATCTTAGGTATACAAGGCTGTGATTTCCATTCGCTCTGAACACGCTATGGCATGGGCCGGCATATACCTGGCCATGTATTGTTGGTATTGTTACCAACAATACCAACAATACCAACAATACCAACAATACCTGGTATTGTTACCTTCTCCAGAAAGCGAGAAGTTAGAATAGCTCATTACGAGATAAGCAACCATACCCTTACATGCAGCGAGGGAGGGTTATAAATATCTGGGAGTATGGCTGGATAGAAAATTAGAGTGGAGAGAGCAAGTCGGTCGAGTCTCTGCGAAAGGAATCAAATGCACAAATTTCGTCATGAGGAACCTGCACGGAACATCATCTGAAACCAAGAACCAAGCCTACAAGACACTCATCAGGCCCTTGCTGGAATATGGAGGAGCGGTCTGGGATCCCCATAAGGAGGGTGAGAAGAGGGCGCTAGAAAAAACACAGAGAATAGCAGCCAGGAGAGTGACCGGTAGGACAAGGAAATGGAGGACAGAAAGGAACTTGAAAGGTGAGATCTGCAAGGTGTGGGAGAGCCCCAGCGATATGATGGAGGAGCTTGGATGGGACTCGCTGGAGCTCAGAAGAACTGAATCTCGCCTGTGTAACCTGTACCGAGCAAGAGAGGGAGTACAGGGATGGCAGGAAATCAACAGCCAGGTCATCCCGCGACGGTACGAGGGCAGAGCTGGTACAGGTGGCCTCCTACACGAGCCGGGAACGAAGAAAGACTGCGGTAAATATTCCTTCATTCCCCGCACTGCTCGGGACTGGAACAAACTGGACTGCGGCCTGATTCCGAAAGGGCTGACCACCAAGGAATTCCGAGCGACCATACACAGAATGCTGGTCGGCCCTCCTGAAGAGACTGATGAATGAATGTAGAAAATCTGTGTATGAATCTGTGTATGAATGATGGTAAAATTATTGTAAAAAGTTAAATTTAAATTTAAATTTATTGCGTATAAGAAATGTTACTTGATGATATTGCTGATGATTGCTGTTGACATTATTATTATTATTATTATTATTATTATTATTATTATTATTTTTTTTTTTTATTGACCTGATTATGAACTTGCTGAAATGACTTTTAGGTATTATTATATTATTATAACTTATTAAGATGTATGTTCCTGTTCTTTGACTCTTGATTATGGAAAGTATTCATGAACTGAATTCTAGACTGTTGTATAGTGGCATATCCACATAGGTTTATTGTTGCTCTGTCCAATGTTTTACTGAAATATTAATACTTTTATTATTACTGTCATATTCTATTCTTGGATGTGGAATTGTTAGTCACTAAGAAATTTATCATTACCAAGAATTATTATTATGTCAACTGTAATATAATTAACAAAGTGCCATTATGTATTGCACATTAGTATGTAGTAGGATTCCTTACCACCGTGTACATAAACAATTGTAAGATGCCTAATAAAATATCTATCTAATATAATGTTAAACAGGGTTCTAAACAGGGTTCATCTTTCCCTGTCCCCGTCCATAGGAGTTCTGCCGATCACTAGGCCTTCAGTGACTTGTTTTCTCTTTTTGCATACAGATTGAAGCTGGACGAAGTGTAAAGATTGTCGTTGGCAATGAGTCTTGTGATTTGGACTCCGTCGCTTGTGCACTCGCCTATGCCAGCCTACTAACATTCGAAAATAATCGTAATCATTCTCACAGTGCGATTTTCCCAATACTAAACACTTACAGGAAAGATCTTAAAATCAAAACTGAAGTGGTATATTATTTAAATAAGTTTCGTGTATCTGAAGACAATCTATACTTCAGGTAAGATTTTGTGTTTAGATCTTGCTGAATCTATTTCAGCAGAGTACAAAGGTTTGTCATACCTAGTACACAATGGTTATAAAACATGAACAAGTAGCAATAATATGGCTGTAGTGTGAGTGTGACATATGTCTTGGATTGCCTTTTAGGGATGATTTTGACGAGTTCTTAAGTCTTGGAAAAAATAAACAATTGGAAGTTGTTCTGGTGGACCACAATTTCAACGCTACTTTTAGTGAATGGGTAGTTGAAGTGATCGATCACCATCCTTTGTCTTTCGAGTATCCATCGTCTGTGGAAATCACACTGGATTTAGTTGGTTCTTGCGCCTCACTCGTATTGCACAAAATTTCTACCAGCAAAGAAGGCTACTGCATTAATGCTAAGCTAGCTCACATGCTTTACGGTAATGATTTCATATTTTACTTTGAAATGAATTAAATGTGTTAAGTAAACAATTAAACATATACATGACATGGCAGTGGTGACGGTTCACCACTGCCATGTCATTACAAGATGGTTCCGAAAACGTCCACGACAACAAACATATACATATTACTATTATTATTATTATTAGGTATTATTGTTTTATCAATGCTATTTCAAAAAACTTGATGTAAAATATACTCACTGCCTGCAACTGTGGGATAGACAGCAATCCTAATTTATTTTCATTTAAATTAAAAACTATAGAGGAAATATAATCAATTATGAATACACAATTGTTTAAAAAGTCCGTAATTTTGATGTAGACACAATGTTGTCAATACCTGGTCTCATCATGATTTAGTTTTCAAATATCAAATGAAAATATGTTTTTCCAAGATGAAAGAAAGCAGTTTCCATCTTAATAATGTTTTTTAATATCATTAGTATTTAGATTCAATCCAAATATTTGTCCAATCTTTTCAGGTGCAATCTTAATCGATACCAACAACTTATCGGAAGTAACGCAGCGTTGGAAACAGCTTGACTTGGATATGCTTCTTGCTATTGAGCCACTGGTTTTGAATGATGACATTAAATCCCCGACGGATTATTTCAATCATGTGCATTCTATTAAGAGCAACATAGATTGGATGTCGCCTACCGATTTACTTGTAAAAGACTTGAAGATAACCAAAGGTCTACCTGTTTGCAGCTTACCTATTCTTGTACAGGTAATAAAATACAAAATAATCATAATAAATTTACAACAATTACATACTACGTAACACTTGTTTTGTTCGGTTATTAGTAACTAACTTATGATTTTGAGTAAAATTATCCTGTTTTGTATCTATCATTCCATCATTATGGGTGGGACAAATTGCTTACTTTTCTTGACGTAAATGGCAGTACCTAAATTACATCTAGAACTCTCATAATTTTATATTCATATCGTATCCAAGTACACAATATAACTAGGTTGTATGCACCTAATTTCATCATTCTAATAAGAAGTGGCCGAGCCAGAAAATAACTTCACCTGTTACAGGTGGGACAAAAAAGTGTCACACGTAAAGGCTAATAATAATTTTCTGGCACGGCATATAGACACATTGTATAAGGATGTACATACACGGTACCGGGTGGCGCAAAAATAAATAACCCTAGTTGATAGGTCACTATATCAAAACTATTTTAGATAGGATTCTGAAATTTGTACACATTATAAAACATATCAAAATTTAGTAGGTATGTGAAAGTTTCAAACATATTCATTCATTAGAAAAAAGGTTACAAATTATTGAAGTTACAGTTGAAAAAAACAGATTAAACCAGATAAAATTAACCTAGGTATTTGATTAATCAATTTGGAGTTACATCTGGAATTAGGTGAATTTATGTTTATTTATGAATTTCTAAATAAACATACATATTTATGTTTACTAAATTTATGTGAATTTGTCTTGGATTTCTTAAGTGAGTAGGTATTGTGTGAATTTATGTAACTTTCGCATAACGACATTAAGCGGAGGTAACATTTCCAATTCATCATTGGAAATTCAACCACAATAATTTTCCACTCCATATCTCTTCTTGAAACCACGTCTATATGAGATACAGACATGCTTTACTAAATAGATTCATTTTTATGTCAAATTATAATCAATGCAATTTAATTACCTATGTACAAAACAGGTGATTTTTTAAAAACAAACTTCTGGTTCTTGTCTTAACTCAAACTCGCACTATTTAAACACTGGTAAACGATTTTTCAACATCTTCTTAATTCAAATGCATGTAACTTTTTCACATCACTCAAATATATCTGAAAATTGCACATATTAAATTTTCATATTTGTTATTTTTATGTGAAAGTTTCAGCCTTTTATCTTTTATATTTTGATGTAGGTAGTGACCTCTCAAACAGTAGTATTTTTTTGCACCACTGGGGATATTAATGTTATAAGTGAAATGATGTAGAGGATCAGCAACATCTACAAGCAACATCTACCAGAGCAAGAACCGCACCAGATCCAACATAATAAATGTTATGAGTGGTGTAAATGTATTGTAGAGTATTGGAAATGTGTCTCGATCATCCCTACGCTTATACCATCCCGCCATACAACGGAGCGCTCTGCGCTGGTATACCACTTTACGATCTCCGTTGCATGGCAGGATGGTATAAGCTTAGGGATGATCGAGACACATTTCCAATACTGTACAGTCGGGGCGCCGAGTGTTTGAACTCTCAACAGAATGCGCTGTTAGGCAGTTTTTCTGCTAGGCCGAGAAAGACTTCATTGCGCGCTCACCTTGCAATGACGCCTTTCTCCGCCTAACAGAGTAAGTGACGGTGGCTCCATCTGGTGAGAGTTCAAACACTCGGTGCCCCGACTGTACCTACCTAATGGCCTTTTTGAAGAATAATAAAGCGATTTGTCAGACCTGTAATGCAATGAAATGGCTGTTTTATATGTTCATTAGCCCCTTCTAAATATTGATTGAGAAATTTATGGCATAATAAAATAACCTAAAATGCTTATTCAGGAACACAATTTGCCAAACTTAAAAAATTCGTTTATGTATTTGGACTCAAACAATCTTGTCGGAGCAGGTTGAACGTACGAGTTTGCAAGCCTATAGCAAAATCATCTGTCTTCAAGACTAATGTTGGAAACCAGAGATGCAATGTGTCAACTCTTGTGCCTATTATATCAGAATATGATCAATGGTTGATGATTTATTTCCCCTCAGTCATTAGTGATCACAGATTTCTTCCGTTATGATATTCTCGTATTTTTTAGATGTACGCTACTCGTGATTCTGTAGAGAAGGCTCTGATATCTTACTGCATGCAGACAAACACTGAAGAAATTGTTCTGATGGGCCTTCATATTCAGGATGGTTCTGTTTCTAAGGATATAGGATTTTTTTCTGTCTCGGACACGACCAAAATGGATAAGGTACGTAGTTCAGATACCATACATACCTACCAACACCATCAAATTATATTGATTTGACCTTTTAAATGTTCGCTTATAGAAATTTGATGAAATAATGTGGTACCAGTGCATTGACTGTTAACCATCATATGATTACACAATGTTGGGCAAACTGATATCGTTGACATAAAATACGTCATAAAGTGTAGATATTAATATAATATTTTTCTATTTTGCTTAGATAAAACTGTTTGGTTCCTGCTGTTGTAGTGTGAACTGGTACTCAATTTTTAACTTGTTTTACAGTTGGCCATTGAACTACAGAAGTTGACTGAACCGAAGTTAATGCTTACAAGAATTAATGAGCAATGTTGCTCTATCAAAGGATTAGCTATCTACAATGTTAACAATCTTCTCATCACTCGAAAGCATGTTCTGCCGGCCATTACAAATATTTTAAATAATTTTTAACACGAAAGCAGTGACATTTAGGTATGTAGTTTTCTTCTAATCTCTTTACACTATAGTAATGCAGTGCTGATCAATAATTATTTTGATTTCGAAGAGGAGAAAGATGAGGAGAAAATGCAAGGTGTGTTCAGCCGGTTTCCACAAGTTCTCAAAAAAATTTGGGGGTGAGGGGGATAAACAAAATATTTGTTAAAATGAAATGCATATTAATTCATTTAATACTGGGCTATTTTGTTTTAATAATAATTTGTGATGCTGATATAACTAGGTGGTTTTTGAGTTGGTACACACGGAATATTTTTGAATAACGTATAATATAGTGAAAAAAAACTTTCATGTTGGATATTTTAATTATATATATTTATATTCAATTTAATTGCAGTGTAGGTAATGTTAGAAAAAATAAGAAAATAATTATTTTTAGAAACACAGTTAAATGTGTGTCTTTGAGATTCTCGGAAGCCATCATACACAATGATATACCTTCAAAAATATCGAATTGTATTTTGTACTATTATTTTATGATTTCATTGTAATCTTATCCAAATATTACATCTCAAAAACACAAATGAATTTATTTTTGTCATTTCTTTATAATTTTGGGTTTGCTAAATCCCACCGTCGTCCATCCCTGAAAACAGATAATAGACACCTTTTTCAACTAATAGAACATCTCCAGTATGATTGCGTTATTCCTGAAAAGGGCCGGTTGTGATGTTTCAGACGGTTTGCTCTGTCCATCTTCAGGCTGGGCATGGTAGGATTGGGTCAGGTGGCTTAATTCTTGAGATCTCAAGAAATCTCTTCAGCTTTGTTTTCTTATTCGAATTGAGTTACAGAAATATTGTAAGTCATGATAACTATAATTTTAAAACAAGTAATATTACAGGAAGGACATATACATTTTATCCCAAGTCAAAAATTTTAGTACATAGTCTTGGAATATACTCATGATAATATTGAGATAACTCCCAAATATGTTCTGAACATCTGAATTCTGACATCACGCCTCAGCCAGCCAATCACAGAGCATCTCGGCGCCTCCCAGTTTCATACAAAACCTCGCTTTCAAACCTCAATAACTCTGGAAATAAATTTATTTCACTGACATGTTATACATGGTTGGTTATCCTGTATAAATAACTAGTATTTAATTTAATTGATTAAAAGTAAATAAAAATGTGAGAAGAATTGCCTATTCTAAAAGCTAATTGGGTTACACATTAGTACTTTATGCTTACACCTTTATACTTACACCCATTAATTAAATGTTAAAGGAATTACACGGAGAAAGAGTAAGGCAAGTTAAAGAATAAATAATTAATAATTTTCTACCATCATAATTAAAAAATTAAATTTAACTTATTACTTATTAGCAATAGTCACTCATTTACATTACAAGAGCAAGCTCTAAACGTAATATTTTTAATTTCAAACACCTAATTTTTACATGCATTTCGTACCTACCATTTATGAACATTTTAATATCTAAATGTAATATTTTTGAAAGCATGTACTGTATAAACAAATGATAAACCTCAAACCTTCAAAATGTCTGTCGTTATTTGTTTGGACAATGTCAATCTAGAAGATTTGAGTTATCCAGTGCTTTACTGTGCCCTTCCCCGCAAGTTCAACAGACGGGGATATCCACAGCCCACGCTGAGCCTACGATTGCAGGTTCCCGATTTGTTTCCGTGTTGGGCACTATGGTAGTACTTTCCTCCCCAGCATCCAGCTGTCCTGCCTGATCTTTTCTTGGCTTTGGTATCGAAGACCGGAGCTCCAACTCCTTCATCGTTCCATTCAGCGGCCTGTTCGCTCTTTTTGGCTTCTTGGGTCGAGTTATCAAATTGACTTCTGTATTCAAAGGAGTTACATCTATGTCAGTTTGTGAGGTTTTCATGATTTCTGGTACACTTTCGAACACATCATTTGACAGTTACTAACAGTAGATATTCTCCAGGTAGATATTCTCTCATATTCTCCAGGAGATGGGAAAACTGCAGGGTGCACCTACCTGTTCTCTTGTGTTGTTGTATTTTTGTGTAGAGTTAAAAAAACTCTAGTAGTAGCCGTAGTAGTCAGCAGGCCTACAGCAGTCAGATATGCGATCAACGACTTCAGGGACTTCCTCACATTCTTTTGATTTGTAATTAGAAACAATGGGTAGACAAAGCTCTTCAGCAGATGTCGATTCGTCATCAGATGTCGATCTGTCATCAGATGTCGATTTGTCATCAGATGTCGATCTGTCATCAGATGTCGATCTGCCATCAGATTTCGATTCGTCATTAGAAGTCGATTCATTATCAGATGTTGAATCTTCATCAAATGTTGAATTTTCCGCTAATATCCATTCTTCAGCAGATTTTGATTCGTCAGCCCATTCTTCAAAAGATGTCGATTCATCAAAAGGTAAAGCTCGGTCTTCACCATTCCTTGACATGTCTGTCGCCTTCTTACACATTGCCCATTTTTCAGCCTTATTTACCGCTGCATCTTCTTTTTTCTTCTTCGCTGCTAAAGCTTCTTCAGCAGGTGTCAGTTCTTCAAAGGGTAAAGCTCGGTCTTCACCATTCCTTGACATGTCTGTCGCCTTCTTAAACATTGCCCATTTTTCAGCCATATTCACCGCTGCATCTTCTTTTTTCTTCTTCGCTGCTAAAGCTTCTTCAGCAGGTGTCAGTTCTTCAAAGGGTAAAGCTCGGTCTTCACCATTCCTTGACATGTCTGTCGCCTTCTTAAACATTGCCCATTTTTCAGCCTTATTTACCGCTGCATCTTCTTTTTTCTTCTTCGCTGCTAAAGCTTCTTCAGCAGGTGTCAGTTCTTCAAAGGGTAAAGCTCGGTCTTCACCATTCCTTGACATGTCTGTCGCCTTCTTAAACATTGCCCATTTTTCAGCCTTATTTACCGCTGCATCTTCTTTTTTCTTCTTCGCTGCTAAAGCTTCTTCAGCAGGTGTCAGTTCTTCAAAGGGTAAAGCTCGGTCATCGCCGTCATACATGTCTGTCACCTTCTTCTCAGCTGCCTCATCTTCTGCCATCTTCTTTGCCTCTTCTTCTTCTTCTTCTTCTTCTTGTGCTTTCTTCTCTGCTGCTTCCTTTTCTGTCTTTTCCTTTGCCGCTTCCTGCTCTGCCTTCTTCTTTGCCTCTTCTTCTTCCTCTTCTTCTGCTTTCTTCTCCGCTGCTTCCTTTTCTGTCTTTTCCTTTGCCGCTTCCTCTTCTGCTTTCTTCTTTGCCATTAATTTTTCTACTATCTTCTCCAATGCTTCCTTTACTGCTTCCTCCTCGGCCATCTTCTTTGACTCTTCTTGTGCTTTCTTCTCCGCAGCTTCTTCCTCTGCCTTCTTCTTTGCCTCTTCTTCTTGTGCTAACTTCTCCGCTGCTTCCTTTTCAGCCCTTTCCTTTGCTGCTTCCTCCTCTGCCTTCTTCTTTGCCTCGTCCTCTTGTGCTTTCTTCTCCACTGCTTCCTCTTCTGCCCTCTCCTTTGCTGCTTCCTCCTCTGCCTTCTTCATTGCCTCTTCTTCTTGTGCTTTCTTCTCGGCTGCTTCCTTTTCAGCCCTTTCCTTTGCTGCTTCCTCCTCTGCCTTCTTCTTTGCCTCGTCCTCTTGTGCTTTCTTCTCCACTGCTTCCTTTTCTGCCCTCTCCTTTGCCGCTTCCTCCTCTGCCTTCTTCATTGCCTCTTCTTCTTGTGCTTTCTTCTCCGCTGCTTCCTTTTCAGCCTTTTCCTTTTCCGCTTCCTCCTCTGCCTTCTTCTTTTCCTCTTCTTCTTGTGCTTTCTTCTCCGCTGCTTCCTTTTCTGCCTTTTCCTTTGCCGCTTCCTCCTCTGCCTTCTTCTTTGCCTCGTCTTCTTGTGCTTTCTTCTCTATTGCTTCCTTTTCTGCCTTCTCCTTTCCCGCTTCCTCCTCTGCCTTCTTCATTGCCTCATCTTCTTGAGCTTTCTTCTCCGCTGCTTCCTTTTCTGCTCTCTCCTTTGCTGCTTCCTCCTCTGCTTTCTTCATTGCCTCTTCTTCTTGTGCTTTCTTCTCGGCTGCTTCCTTTTCAGCCCTTTCCTTTGCTGCTTCCTCCTCTGCCTTCTTCTTTGCCTCGTCCTCTTGTGCTTTCTTCTCCACTGCTTCCTTTTCTGCCCTCTCCTTTGCCGCTTCCTCCTCTGCCTTCTTCATTGCCTCTTCTTCTTGTGCTTTCTTCTCCGCTGCTTCCTTTTCAGCCTTTTCCTTTGCCGCTTCCTCCTCTGCCTTCTTCTTTTCCTCATCTTCTTGAGCTTTCTTCTCCGCTGCTTCCTTTTCGGCCCTTTCCTTTGCTGCCTTCTCCTCTGCCTTCTTCTTTGCCTCGTCCTCTTGTGCTTTCTTCTCCACTGCTTCCTTTTCTGCCCTCTCCTTTGCCGCTTCCTCCTCTGCCTTCTTCATTGCCTCATCTTCTTGAGCTTTCTTCTCCGCTGCTTCCTTTTCTGCTCTCTCCTTTGCTGCTTCCTCCTCTGCCTTTTTCATTGCCTCTTCTTCTTGTGCTTTCTTCTCGGCTGCTTCCTTTTCAGCCCTTTCCTTTGCTGCTTCCTCCTCTGCCTTCTTCTTTGCCTCGTCCTCTTGTGCTTTCTTCTCCGCTGCTTCCTTTTCAGCCTTTTCCTTTGCCACTTCCTCCTCTGCCTTCTTCTTTGCCTCTTCATATTGTGCTTTCTTCTCCGCTGCTTCCTTTTCAGCCTTTTTCTTTGCCGCTTCCTCCTCTGCCTTCTTCTTTGCCTCTTCTTCTTGTGCTTTTTTCTCCGCTGCTTTCTTTTCAGCCTTCTCTTTTGCCGCTTCCTCCTCTGCCTTCTTCATTGCCTCTTCTTCTTGTGCTTTCTTCTCCGCTGCTTTCTTTTCAGCCTTTTCCTTTGCAACTTCCTCCTCTGCCTTCTTCATTGCCTCTTCTTCTTGTGCTTTCTTCTCCGCTGCTTCCTTTTCAGCCTTTTCCTTTGCCGCTTCCTCCTCTGCCTTCTTCATTGCCTCTTCTTCTTGTGCTTTCTTCTCCGCTGCTTCCTTTTCAGCCTTCTCTATTGCCGCTTCCTCCTCTGCCTTTGTCTTTGCCTCTTCTTCTTGTGCTTTCTTCTCCGCTGCTTCCTTTTCAGCCTTTTCCTTTGCCGCTTCCTCCTCTGCCTTCTTCTTTGCCTCTTCATCTTGTGCTTTCTTCTCTGCTGCTTTCTTTTCAGCCTTTTCCTTTGCCGCTTCCTCCTCTGCCTTCTTCATTGCCTCTTCTTCTTGTGCTTTCTTCTCTGCTGCTTCCTTTTCTGCCTTTTCCTTTGCCGCTTCCTCCTCTGCCTTCTTCTTTCTCGCTTCTGCTTCTTCTGCCTTCTCTTCTTGTGGCGTCGTAACTTCGGTTACGTTCTTCTCTGACTCACTTGTGTCAAGACTTCTAGCTGCATCATCTAGTAGAGGCTGCGTGCTGTCTACTACACATCCATTCACACCTCTTGATTCTTCGACGTCAGAGACAGCCGGTTTGTTTATGTCATATTCCACGATTTGGTCCGTCAGTTCTCTCATCAACCCGTCAACCTTCTCCTCAACCATCTGCTTCAATATGGACTTTCGCAACTCCACCTCCGAGCAGTCGTCGTCGGCCTTAATTTGGTTGGCGATCTGCTGGAGTTTGTCTGTGGCATGGGATATGATCTTTTGAATGTTTCGCATCTGGCCCGGGATAGATACCTCGTCGTCGTCGGCGGCGGCGGCTCGTGATAAACGCGCATCAAGCTGGAAACAACAGTCATTAAGTTAGGGAAGTTTTTTTCCGTTTTCCTATGTTTAGGATAATGTGAACTTCGCTTGAGATGAGTAGGGAAATGTGTTGTAGTCGAAACTATTCCACAGAGTTTATTGCGTTGCAATTTTTTATTATTATTTATTCGTTTGTTCATGAATACAATTATACAATTATCGATAAGGGGGCAGCAATGTAATTGGAGATATTTGCGAAACAAATGTTTACCACCAGGCTGAATAAATGTGTGTGTTGATTAAGGAGGGATGAGTGATATAATCACGGTTTTCTGGAAATTTCTACAAATTTGCAAAGAATTTCGAATTTCTAGAAGGCCGTTTTACCATGGCAACACACTTTTACATGTAAAACTGCACTTTTCAGATGGAAAAACGTAAAAATAAAGCAGTAAACCCCTCATAGCTCGGTAAAACGTCCACGAAGTATACATTTAAAAATGTAATAATAAAATATTGCATCTGATACACGCTATAGTAGGTTTTCAAAAAATTCTATAGGTGGGAAAGCAGCCAAATACGCTTTTAAAAATATCAGCATGACTTTTTCCGTATGGTCGCAATGTTAAAATGAGAAAGAAACTGTAACTTTGAAGCGATATATCTCGAAAATTAGTTCACGTTGACCACTTTTTCTCGCCATATTATGATGCAGAACATAAAAATCTATTTATTTGCGAAATTTGAACGATTTCTATACATAAGTAAAATTCGGAGATCCCTCCTTAATAGGTACTTGGAATTGTTCTATTACAATCTAAAATTACCAATTGAACTAAAAACTTTATTATAAAGGACCCCATTTTGGAAATTTCCCCTAAAAAGAAAAACTATGAACCAAGTCAAGGAATATTTTCATTATTTGAACCATCCAGATAAGTGTTTCCTTGCCTGATGACTGATAAATTGCAATGGTTTAGAACGGTCATAAATGCAAAAGCCGAAAGATAATTCTACTACGTAATACTATAAAAACTACTAGAAATACTTACATCTGATCTCTTAAATGTGGGTAGAGTATAGCTGCTCACCAAACTTGCTGGAATAAAAAATAAACATTTAAAAAAGCCCAACCGTGTGATATAAAAATATTGAATAATTTTCGGTAAAATATCTTCGTTATGAAGTCTCCTACTCAAGACTCAAGAGACGAACGCAAATGTTGCACTTTCGTATATTCCGAGATAATTGCGAAACCCCTGTTCTGTTTATTTCTTTATGAAAATAGCACATTTCACAATGGTACGATTTTTATAACCAAGGATATTTTTGTTCCAATGACAATTTTCTGAACAACAGAGCCTTGAATTGGTGCATACATTGCCACTTACATTTTTGAATTTTTGAGTTTGAATTTTTACAATAATTGTTGCTTTATTTCCTAAGCACGTAAAATGTAAATAAACAAGGAAACCTGGAAAGAACAGCGTGTGACGTGACCGCAATTGAATGTAATTTCTCCCAACAATGTGTTACCATGGATGAAGACTTTGTTGCCATGACAATGCACTACACTTAACACTGACGTCAATGGAGATTTATTCTGCTCCAAAATTAATAAATAAAATGTAAAATTTGAAGGTCTAGGTATCAATGTTTGTAAGTAAACAGAATTCCTTGATGACTATTCATCCCACATCAAAAATAATTCCATCTCTGTGTTGAGTCACATTTTAATTTTAACTCTCATATAGCATTATTCTGAAGTATTTATATGAGACTTCCCTATTAATCTACAAAATCTCATTTTTATAAAATATTGGGAAAAAAATCGTCAGGACTAACGTGACATCCGCTAATATTAACTTGCAGACGCAATTTCTTTTAAAAATGCACTGTGAAAGACGACGCAGAGTGGCTCCATCGCTCTGGCTGAGCTTGGTCACAGTGTACTTATTGATAATCATGCCATACATCATGCAATGTTTGCCATTGCCATGATCATGCCACACTTCTCGTGTCTTGTTTCTGAGATATGGGTTGCCTTCCCCATGTTATCTAATTAGCTTAGTAAAATCGTGTCACTTTGAAGAAATTGAAGCTATAATGAAGATCTAACTTTTTTTGTAGATCTACCTACGGCTAGATTTGAGCAAAAAAATCTGGTAGACATATACATACTTTAAAAATAATACCAACGTTTGCTAGTTTAAAAGTTAGAGACCAAATTCTTAATGTTTTGTTCATTCTCTGATGACATAGAATTTTACTCACTATTGGGCGTTAGTTGCAAACTACTGGACATTAGATGAATCATTTATCACTTAAAAATTTTTGAAATGAAGGAAAAATTATTTTGAAAGGTAACTATAAATAAATGTTTTGATGGCCACACCTAAGCAAAATCCACCTCTGTTGGTTTGCGACGTCCATACGCGTCAATATTTTTAGTATTTGAACTGGAACTGTAAGTAATGATCAACAGTAAGGGGGGAAGGAGTGGTGGTCAAAGCCCCCTCATCCACTTTTCATATCGACACAACCCAGACACCCCCCCCCCCCCCCCCCATACACAAAAATGTTGCAAAAAATATTTTAAAAAATGCACAGTTTTGCTCCCTCTATTGTATTGAAGTCTAATTTTTTTCAAATGTGCAAAACTGACTGAACAGCGTAGGTATAGGTATTTATTATTTCAATGAACTTATGACTCGTCTTTCGATCTCGTTTTGGTCATCCTCATTAATACAATTTTATAATTACTACAGAGTTAACAGTTAGACCAACAACTTACAGATTTTATTGCATTTGCCTAAATTTTGGGGATTTTTTTTGCACCACCCGGTATTGCTTTTGTCTAAAGTTTCCACAATATTCTTAAGAATATTGCATATCATCACAAGTCATTTAAATCTTCCATGTGGGAAAGGATGCCAAAATAGATTCAAATATTAATTTGTATTCAAAATTCAAAGAAGGCCCTGCGGGTAAAAGTTAAAACTATATGGGTCGAGTCTCCCATGACCTTATGACGGCGCACTACCTTTTTTCGAATCCATAGATCCCCCGAATCCCCCCCCCCCCCCACCAATAAAGTACCTACGTACGCGCCAGAGCAATTCAATTCTGGAACGTGTCGGTTTCAATTAAAAAATGGAGGATGTCTCCATAGGTGAACATTCCTAACATTCCTCTTAAATTAGGTAGAGAAGAAAGTGTAAACCTAAGAGAATAGAATACTTACCAAAGAAGAGAATGAAGAGCACAGACATCCTCGCCATTATCTTAACTAGGCGAAACTAATGCATGTTGGTACCTCAGAGAAAGGTGGTGGTTTAGGTACTTTATTGACACGATACAACACGAAACCTATGAATGTTTATACATTCTACAGGTGAGTTGCAGAAATTAGCTTCTGTTGATATAATATCACATTCTTTACATGTAAACAAGGAATGTTAATGATTGCAGTAAGAGACCCATAAAAAGCACTTCCTGAAATAAGTCTCTCAAAATAGAGGAAATCTATAAATTCAGAAAATTGCCAAAAGTCAAAAGTTATTTCAAAAATAAGTTGTATAATCAAAAAATATCACAGAAGTGTATTTGTTAGAAGTAAAATATCTCTACATTATTGCAGTTCAAGTAGAATTGATAATAAGTATACTGCACTGCGGGCAGTATCACCTATGATATCAGTTTTGTATCCATCCCCCGCCCCCTCCCCCTCCTTTGATGTGTGGTAAGATTAAGAAGATACTAAGTTAATCGAAAACACATTTTTTTTTGAAAGAAAGTAATAAAACGTCGTGTAGGTAACATCTCAAAATTACATCTCAAAATTTGGGGGGGGGGGGCTCAAATCCTCCCGGCAATATTGGCGCCGCCACTGCCCCCCCCCCCCCCCCCCCCCCCCCTTGATGTTGGGGGCCAAGCTGCCAGGAAAATTTCCCTCAAGGTCATTCGTTTTAGTGCATTTTAACGAATTACTACTTTTTTGCTGTAATAAAAGCCCTGTGATTTCTATATTCCTTCACTTTTCCAGAATTTCTTGCGATTTTACTTATTCAATATTAGATACTAGAAGGACCCGCTTACAAATTGTAAGATGTGTGATTCACATTATGATTAATTTATCAATTAAGTACTAATTAGGCATTTTTTGTACAAATATCCTGATTGGTTAAGGCAGGCCTTACTTTTTTTCCTGCCAACGAGCGGTATGAGACCATACTATGCTGACTAATATGTAGGCTACTAATATGTGGTCAGCATTTGTCGGGCACGAAAACACTCCGTCGCTCGTCCGTTCGCTCGTACGGAGCGTTTTCGTGCCCGACAAATTCTGACCACATGGGTAAGGAGCAAAGTTATGACAGTAAGCGATGAAAGTGTAGATAAAGGTTCAATACATGTCGCCTAAGTCTTGCTTTTTCGATATTCATAACCGTTTGCCAAATATGGCAATTTATAATTTGTATTTCCCTCTAAAACCGCTTCAAACCGACCGTTGGTGGGATAATTTTTTTTCCGGGGCTTAACGTCGCACTGTTCTGCAGCGAGGCTAATGGCGACGGATGAATGATTATGATGATGTTTGGGAGATGAGGTGAAGAGTAGGTAAGGATGGAAGGTGGGAAGGAGGCGGTCGTGGCCTATTAGTAGGGTAACTTCCCAGCATTTGCCTGTCGACTGAGGGAAAACCACGAAAAAACCCCAGTCAGGAAGGACGGCCGCGGGAATCGAACCCGGACCTCCGGAATACCCACTCACCTAACCTGTTCCGTGATAAAATATATGACCGACCTACCGATTTCATTGAAAAATATTGAGTTGAAATGTTGCATGGTAATTACTAAGACGAAGTACTTGGTAAAATTTCAATAGCTACACATTTTCAGCCAAATCGATCAAGAACTTAAATGACTCAATAATTTTTAAAGTTTATTTTGAACTTCATATGTAAAAATTAATATTATTGCCATGAAAGCAAACTTACAAGTACCTATTACCTACCTACATATACTTCTTTGTTCCATGTTTCAGTATCACAATAATATAATGCAACAAGGAGATGCTCGATTCTAAATAAAATAGTTAGGTAATAAAATAATGATTTGTAGGTAGACCTATCCCTCCAATTTATCTAATTACCGAAATGATCTTTTAGTTGCATTCGCAATTTCTTGCTTTGCATAACCTTATAATTAATTGAGAATGAATTATTTTAGGCAATTCCGTCGCCATTAGCCTCGCTGCAGAACAGTGCGACGTTAAGCCCCAGACAAAAAATGTCAAGAATCATATCATTTTATGTATTTATACATCATCAATGATTTGTAATCACCACAATTGATCTGACACTAGATATAATTTTAAATTTACTTAAACGCTTTTAGTAGGTAATGAAGTAAAACAGTACAATCTTCATCAAAACTATGTACCTACACATAACAACACGGCGTTTCCACACCCGTTAAAAAAACAAGTCCAAATTTTCAGCAATTATACGCAAAAACGTATTTATACAATCTAACAAATAAGTGCTAAAATCTATTACCACATATTAGGTAAAACTAACAAAAAAATATGAGTGTCTACCATTACCTACCTCCTTCTGTACATAACTTGTATCAAATATTGCCAAAATCGAAGAAATTTCGTCCAAGTTTGAGGGCAAAATTACGAGATATAGGGTTCCATATACAGCGTAATAGTAATGAACTTATTTCTAGACTGGTCTCTTGTGAACAAAACGCCGTAAAGATCGTCCTGTTATCGTGAATAGTATAGAAATGCCAGCACTTCTCCTGGAAGCTTAAAATCCGAATTTTTTCCGCCCGCGCCATCTTTATTAATACTTGTACTTTGAGAAGGGCGACTTGGTTTAAACGAACTGAAACTAGAGATTTGACATCACCTTATATGTATAGGAACAACTGTGCAAAATAATAATAATAAAAAATATATATGCGCAACGACTAAGGGTGAACCAGAATGGAATTACCCCTTTACAACCCCAAAAATAATATCTACTTACTTTATAATGCTTTACCCGTGGTTCTACGTACTAAGTCAAGGTCCCAAGAGTTTATTTTATTTTTCGTTCAATATCAAAGATTTTTACGGCCTCCTGCGCCAATTTGAAAGTTTCGAAAATTGTCTGTTTTGTTTTTCCGTGGGCTAAGGGGTTGTTCATAAAGTATGTCACGCAAAATAAGCCGCTTTTTTTTTACCCCCCTTGTCACATTAATTTGTCACACTATTATACCCCCCCCCCCCTAAAAAGTATGTCACAACTGCAGACCCCCCCCCCCCAAAAAAAAAAAAAATCACAAAATACATATTTTCACTATTGCGTCTTGATTTATTGCAAAGAAAAAATTCATTGAATGATTGAGAAAACACAAAAATTTATATTGATTTATTGCAAATTATTACATTTTAAGAATGAGGAAAAGAAACAAAAATTATAATTATATTACTACTACCTACCATCAGGTCTGTTCGTTCGCTCTGCACTAGCTACACTCGTGATGTAGAAACTTTCCACACTCGCCATCTAAAGTAAGGGAAAATTCAAATCTCAGTTAAGAATTAAGAAACAGTTAAGAAATGTGATATTTCTTTTTGCTGAAACATTACACATTATGACAAATTTCTAATTAGCTACAACAAACTGTGCCATCACGCTTGTCCGCCCCCCCCCCCCCCCCCTCCCCCCTGAGGAGTGACATACTTTATGAACAGCCCCTATGTACCTACACCTTGTCTACATTGCTTCTCATGTAATTTCTCTCAAAAGACTGTCAAACGTTAGTGAAATTGAGTTAATTCATAAATCAGGATGTATAGAATGTGATTTCGTATATTATTTAAACGAATTATTTTTATAACTTACTTATAAGTGGATAAAAGATTCGTGCCGACATTTTGACGTTTTGAAAAGAGAGACATACAGACATACGCGGACATACATAACAAGAAGTGTACATTATATAAGAGGATTAATACTTCAGAAGTTCAGATACCTACAATTCAAATTTCTAAAATTTAAAATTTTCTTTAGCAAATCAATAGAATATTGGTTTTCTGTATGGAATCATAGACATACTTAGGTCTATACTCATTTATGACACCTTAATTATGGGTAGGTACAGTGTTTTTCCAGATAACAAAAAAAAATATCTAGATAAAGATAAGATAACTCAGTTTTTTTGTTATCTATATAAGATAATAGATGATTTTTTAACACGTTATCTAGATAAGATAATAGATAACTCTCTGTTATCTAGATAATAGATAAGATAATTTTTAGGGAAAATGCTTGAACTAATTTTGCGAGACAATATTAAGTTCACTGATCAACATGTTTCATTGCAATAAGTAGGTATTTTAATTACTCAATTAAGTTGTAATCCTTAGATTCAAGACAAATTTACATTGAAAAAACATGTTGTTAAGGTTACATGCCACAGTTAAAAAAAAAACTGTGGCAATGAGGGCGTTTGATTAGAATAAATCGCGGGATTAGGTATATTTAATATTTAAAATACTTTTTTTAGACACTGTGTAATTAATTTGGCTGAAAAGCTGTAAAAAAATATTGTTATCTATTATCTGGGATTTAGATAATAGATAACAGATTTATTTATCTAGATAAGATATTAGATAAATGATTAAATATTTATCTAGATAACATAATATATAACAGAAAGTTATCTAGATGAGTTATCTAGATAACTTTATCTAGATAAGGAAAAACACTGGGTTGGTATTGACTTACGCACAGGTCAAACCTCGACTACACCTATGCGCCTGTTTCCTCTTTTTTTTAGTTGGGATACTTGCTTGTCGTTGCCTCTATGTACACGGAATGTATTTTTTTTTTATCAGATTTTCTAGATTTTAAATATAAAGGCGGCAGGCTATTGGTATTTGGTAACACTGCAAATACCATTTAGGTTGGTTAAACTGTTTACATTTTTTATGATATGTCGCGGGTCGCCATTTTGGTCGCCATTTTGTTTCCGGGCTGCCTTGTTGTTGCTGCCGTTGCTGCTGCCACTCGCTTGCAATACTGTGTGACTCGGACTGTGTGTTGGCTCATGGCTGTGTGTTACTCGGTGTTGTTACTGTTAGTGTTACTTGCTGTGGTTACTGTGCAAGTAGCAGCTTACACAAGATAGATTGTTTGGTGTCAAATATTGGTGTTCATCTGTATTTTAATGTCTAATTAGTCAAGATGTTACCACGGTAAATTTTGTCACCAAACTGCACCAAACTTCTGTGTTCATATTCCTTACTAAAGAGATGGCTAGCCAGTTTTCAAGAGAATGTCTCAAAATTGTTGTGGGAAAAATCTGTTTAGCTATGGGGTGGCATTCTATACATACAACCCCCTTAAATATTCTGGTGGATTTACTGGACAAGTACATTTTGGATCTCGGAAAGACTTCACAAAGTTACGCCGAACATTGTAAGTACTAGGTAACGTTGTCGTAAGAACCTCTTTTGGAATGATAGGTATCTACTTGCTAGTAGGCTTAGTTAGCTTGCCTTGGAGGGTGCCTTCTTATTGAGACAGTTTCCGCACTTTCGTTGTGTTATTATGAACATAAAACCTCGAAACAGTTCACTTCGATGATTTTGAAGCTTAATTTACTCTTCAACGCTCCGTATGTTGTAAGGACAATTGCCATCTCGAATCACATCTTGAGACAATGTTAAGCTTAGCTGTGTTGTGTAAACATGAGCTCCTGATTGGGCATTTGGTAGTGTATTTGGTTTCAAGTGTCTTTCCATTATTGATAATTAATGCATGCAATGAGAGTAGGTATTGTCTCGAGATTATGGAACTAGGTACCTAGACGGTAGACCTATCCTAGTAGGTGTTTTGTTTGTCTGCTAGCTCGAATTACATCGTTTTAGGTTAGTGTCAGGGAAATAATTTTCACATTCCTCTTCCTAGGAATTCATACATTTTTGAGAACATTTGAAATAAGTTGTGCACAATTTGAGGTTAAAGGTTCAAAAATATTTTTAGAGAACTTTTGAAATGTCAATTCCTTTTTCATTTGTTATTTATTATTTTCAAACATGTCTAATTATAGGTAATGTAGGTAGTTACTTAAAATGAAATTTGCATATGCATAAAGCTATCAATTTGATGTCTTGTCTTGATGTGTTATCAAGTGACTCAAGAGCAGCTCTCTTATTGGGTACCAAGTGATTGTTAATGATATAATAAATAAATGAAGGAACAGGAGAAATCAGGATAATATATCGTTTTACAGACCCTTAAAGCACTTTCTTTTTAGTTGTGGATGCAGAATGTAGTAGCTACTACCTACTCCTACAATATGTACCTACGTTATGAGCTTTGAATGTATGTAACATATCTTATATCATGGATATAGAACAATATAGTGTGGCCAATAAATCACTTTTTATGTAGGTGATGAACACTATTTAGGACGAAAACGCTCCTTGAACATTTTTGACAGCTGCTTGAAATGTTGAGGTTATGTTACACACATAAATTGCAGGGTGTGACTACGATCCCGACAGCCGGGACTTTCAGGTTAAAAAAATAGTCCCGACCGTAGGTTTTACTGGGCAGCCTAAGGAATAAAACTCTCTATGGGTAGACAAATTCGAACTGGGCAACTTAAAAAAAATAACTCTATGGTTAGGCAGAATTAAAACTTGTGAAAATTACAAATAAAAAAAAATGTGCTCCCGGCCGGATTCGAACCGACGACCTCTTGCACCGTGGTCCAGCACGCTATCCATAGCGCCATCTGGACGGTCATACTGAAAGCTGTTCTTAACCAGTATATAAATAAACAAGGCCAGTCGGGACTATTTTTTTAACCTGAAAATCCCGGCTGTCGGGATTTTAGTCACTACCTAAATTGCATCTGTTTTATAATAAGTATTAAGTAACTATAATTTAATGGAGAAAAACTTGAAAAACAAGCTGGATATTCTCTTTATTATCATTTAAATCACCCTACAGGTGTCTCTAAGCACTAATTATATACTACCAAATCAAATACATTTCTAGGGAGACCTGAGTTTTTACATTGACAGTTGACACCACGCCCACTTTTTAGTCTCTTTAGTTGACACACAAACAAGCTTGAACTACCACCCTAGAGGTTGATAGAGTGGCATCACTTCTTCCTCAACTTCCGTTGGGGAGAGTCACAAAATACAGCTCCATTAAATAGCAGAAGTACGTGTGCTAATAGTTATCACCACCACAATTAAATAGATAAAACATAACTAAGCTGGCCAATAAGACTAAATATGTCAAAGTGCCAATAAAAACGCCGAGTAAAAAAAAAAAAGTGAACTTTAAATATAATAAGCTGGCAGATATGACTCTAGTCATTGCCATTCAACCCCGACACGTGGTGATAACTGATATCCTCAGTAATTCTGAACTTTAAATATATATTAAGTATTTCACAATAACTGAAGATGGCTTATGCCAAAACATAACGTGTGTGAAAAATAAAACATTACAATAATAATTACATATAACAAAAATACATTATCGAAACCAAATTGAGCTGGCCGCTATGACTTAATGTCAAGGCCATTAAACCCCGAAGAGAAGAAGAAGAAGATAGAGTGGCATGAGTGTTTACATCCATTGGCATGCTCCTGACACCCTAGTGGTAGGGTGGCAGTAGAGGTGGCCTAAATTTTACTGGTAAAATACAAACCATTGTTTTATTTTCAAATTTTAGATCTCATCAAAAGGGCAAACACTAGATTCTGTTAAGATGGGGTTACTTGATCTTATTAGTTTGCCCCGCAGGGCATTTTTTGTGTATTCTAACCTCCAAATTTAAAGGGAATTCTATAATGACCACGATTGAGTATTTTTGTAATGAAGGCTAACGTTAGAGGATACAGTTTTTTTAGTTCAGGTAGGGGAACATGGCCAATAGTGGGCCACTGGACTTTTCTCAGATACGTTTATGTTTAAAATTTCGTGAATTTTTTCATAAGTTGCTAGTATAGCATTAACTAAGTGCAGGTAGGTTGGATGCTTGTGCTCTGCGGTTTTAAAAAAATGAGCACATTCTGTTTTCGGCGGTGCAAAGTAAATTCGATGTATGCTGTAATAACTAGTTTTTTTTTCATCATAATGTATAAAAAAAAATACTTGTTTTAATGATCATGAAATATTCATAGCAGTCTTTGCACAAATTAATAATAAGTTCATGCGTAATTATTGCATACATACATTATTGGAAAACTGCATTATGTGATAAAACACAATGTAGGGCACAGTGGGCCATGCTGTTATATGTACCATACCTACTTTTACTTTATTACTTTATAAATGTTATAAAATTTATTGTCATATGTAATTACATCAAAGCAAGTTTAAATGATGGGGTAATATGTAGGAACTTTGTATTTGGCAATGAAATATGATAATACCAGGTCAGGTTAATTATAATTTTTGCAGAGAAATATGGTTCGCAACAGAAAGAAAAATAACCTCGATAGGACTGAGTGAAGAGAGAGCTATGGGAGGTTGCATTGTATCATGTCAACCTCTAATACTCTGTTCCCACTCCATAATCTCAATCGTAATCGAAAAAAAGTGTGAACTCAACTCAATCAAACTCGATCATGGTCCAAATTTGATTTAATTGTAACAGCGCAATCGAAATCTGAATCATGATCGAATTTAAGGTCAAACCGAAGAGATTATGAATGTTAAAACAAAGATTTTACAAAATAATGCTATAATTTTCATGAAGGTAGGTAACAAACATTTTAGGGTTCAACTTTATTATACATTTTGATTTCGACTGTAATTGAACTGGATCTTAATCAAATCCTCAGTTTGAACAGGGTATTAGTCCATTATATTGCTTTATTTAAATCATAGGTAATGTGTTCCACCATACCAAATACTCTGGCCCACTGTACCCCATACCCTGGCCCACTGTGCCCCACCACTGGGGCACAGTGGTCCACTTTTTGAACAAATTTATATATTTAAAAAAAATACTAATAGGTTTTTTAAACTTTTCAAGATAGTAAAAATTAATTTGTGTTTCGTTAAGATTGAGGATACGTAAATATTTTTTAAAATAGTTTCCCTTCATTTTTCTAATTACAATAAAATAATTTGTAAAAATCGGCCCACTGTGCCCAATGTTCCCCTACCTGCCGAAAAGTGGTAGAAATTCATCTGATACCTACTTGAGATAGCCAATAATCGCATTTTTATTTCTCGAGTAGCCAACAAACGCCATTGCATAAATTTGCATCGCCAAGTAGGTACCTAGGCACCTGAGATAGTGAACTGAACCTTTAGCTTTAAACTGCCACATCTAGCATTTCTGAAAGGGATGTAGGTACAACAGAAAAATTTAAAGCTTGGAAAGAAACTTCAGATTTTTTTTTACCTAGGTACAATCATAAAACGGTATTTGAACGAAACAGATTGGCTGCTGGTCAAGTTCCTTGACAATCAATCCTTGTTATTATCAATGAAAACAGAGCTCACCTACTAGAGGTAGATGACGAGTAAGCATAGACTTCATCGGATGATGCCATCACATTTTTTTCAGACAATCCATTTCTTTCAAATACCGTTTTATGAATTGTCGAGTGTACCTTCTGTTATTCTTTTTATTTCAGTGAACTGAACCTTTTAACCTTTTAATTGAGTGCGGATGAGTTAACTGATTTTCGAGGCGTTCATATCTCACATTTTTTTACCGCTGTTCTAGTCAGTCAGTCGATCTTTATGAAATCAAATTCAAAACTAGTATCTTCTGCCATACCTTTTTTGACCTTTCTGTAGAACCATCTGGATGTTTCTAGGTTGGTTTATTTACGAATTGCTATGATTTTCTTAGTTGAACTCCTACTTTATCTGGAAATACTTGGCAGGGAGAGGTTGTCCGGAACCCAGGTTAAAAAGTTAATAAAGATTAAAAGTATTTAAGTTCACTTCCCCCAACCCTCAAAGGCTGATGTTTATCAGCAAACTATAACATGGCAATAACATGGAATAAAGATATGAGAACTCCTAACATTTGCCTGTTCTGTCTTTGAGGACACATAATTGTACTGATTGTACACATCTGAGTATATTGTACTGTTCAGAGCTCTGTCTGTTGCAATAGAACTGAAGACAGTTCAAGGTAGCACCTCATAGCTAGGTGCAATGCAGTGACCTTGATTCTGATTGGTCAGTTGCTGGTGCAAGTAAACCAAGCACCAAACAGTAATAGTGTGCATCATCTAGTAGAAGTAAAGTTATTCACACTTTAAACTTTAAGTTTTCTTAAAGGTGCAGAAACTAGGTACCTATCTCAGTTTAGGATGACCTGTAACCTAGGTTAGTACCTTATATACTACTACCTTGTATCAACCTACCCCGATACTGGCCTACAAATACCTACCTACCTAATTACTGCTCTAGCTTGTTGTATTGGGTACTAGAAACATGTATTTTTGCTTCATAGCTAGTGTAAAATGGATTGTAGCTGTAAGATAGGTACGTTTTCAGACATTTATATTTTACACAAAATTTCTATCATTTTGTTTTCCTTGGGTACTACCTACCTACCTACCTACCAAGTATTTTGAGTCTGACAAATTGGCTCACAGTTCTTGACATGTTCGTAACTACTGGACACTGGCTGTTAGAGAGCCTGGCTGTGCTTTGGTGTACCTATTGCCGTGGTCTTAAATTTTGTTCCAAGCGCAAAATGATTTGATACAATCAGCGAGTCACCGAAAGACAAATATAACTGGTTACTGTGGGTTTGTAGATACATATCATTGCAAATTACTGCATTGTACTTACTAGATGGACACCCAACAAATCATAAAATGGTATTTGAACGAAACAGATTGGCTGCTGGTCAGGTTCCTTGACAATCAATCCTTGTTATTATCAATGAAATCAGAGCTCAACTACTAGAGGTAGATGACGAGTTAACATAGACATCATCGGATGATGCCATCACCTTTTTTTCATACAATCAATTTCTTTCAAATACCGTTTTATGATTTGTCGAGTGTACCTACACTTTCCACTTTCGATTAACCTCGATTGTACACGTAGGTAATTGCTTGTCTTTGTGATGTAAATATCAAAAGCATTGCATTATGTAAGCCCAACGCATGTAATATTTAACATTTATTTTCACCTATAATATGTCGTGGAGAAAATTTACAATTTTTGTGTCTGCGCTGCAAGTGTAGGTCAAAATGTAGGTGTATGACCTATTTGAAAATGTATTGATTTTTTGAAATTTGGCCAAATTAGCCTGTACGATGTGAATGTGTGTATTATGTGATGTAGGCTGTATCCTTGATCCCTTCTAGTCCTGTATGATTTTTGTGTTTATTTTGTTCTATCTTTAATTTATATTTTACTATCCTTTCAGTTGGGCATACCGAACCAAACCTTGACGAAATAGGATTGGCTTTTCGTGATGCCGGAATAAGGGTCGAAGACCTAAGCGAGTACATTCAGAATGTGGAATCGGTACCGTTCCCGCACGCGGTATCTCGGTATCCAGTCAAGCGTGAATCTCACTTGAACTTTCTGAAACCCGGCAGCCGCGAAGTTTTAACGAGACAGGTTCATGTGCACGAACATTTGCCTCCAATGTATCCGGATATGGAAGGTGAGACTCCTCTCATGCGAGGCATTCTGAGCCACTCAATGTTTGAATTGACTCGCTTTAGTCCTAAATTGAAACCCTGTAACCAACAAGTTTTGGTTTAGCATGGTGCATTCTTTATTTTTATAATTTATCTATTTTCATGAATACCTATCATGCACTCAATTTATCTGCATACATATCCAAGATTTTGTTTTAAAAATCATATGAGATCTCTTGAACACAAACATTAGGTACCTACGTAAGTATTAATGTTTTACATTTTCAGAAGAAGATCTGCAACCTTCCACCACCTCCGTTGCAGACAATTCCACAACAACAAATACTGGGGGCGTTTCAGCACCGGCAAGTCCAAAAGGCGGTACATTTAAGCGCCCAGGAGAACCTCCGGAACCATATTCAGCAAAACGCGCGAGGTAAATTGAGTTCAATGAGTACATGATTTTTTTTATCAGAGAGTGAACAAGAAATTATCTACTCATCTTAAATGAAAAGTGTCTCGTATTTCAAGGGCTGAGAACAAGTTTGAACTTGCCTTACTTCGTGAATGTTCAGTGGGGTTGTAGGTATTTTAGTCTACAAATATGGATTCATTTATTGTTATGACTGTTATGAGATAATATTATGTTCAGTAAATATTGGAATATCGATACATACAGTCTGTTCAACATACGTCTGAACTCTCACCAGACGGAGCCACTGTCAGTTGTTCTGTTAGGCCGAGAAATACTTCATTGCGCAATGTACCTTGCAAAGCAGTCTTTCTTGGCCTAGCAGAAAAACTGACGATCAGCGCATTCTGTTGACAGTTCAAACACAGGAAAAACGAACTGTAATTGTCACTATACTTCACTTCAATTTGTTTCACTTTCTAACTTTGTATTATACTGCCTTAATATTTAAATACCTTTAATGAGGTAGGCACCTATTGTTAGTTGCCTGCTTTACAATCATTTAAACTGTCTTATTTGAGTTTTACATTTAATAGTAACCTTCAATTTGTTAACTATTTTTTTGTCTTGAAGGTTAATGCTTGAGGAGGAAGGTCGACCACTGCGAGAGATCAGTTCGGTGATGATGACAACCTCGGGCTTCTTATCCCCAGCCCGTGAAGGCAAGCTGCCCGAGGCACGGACTCCTAATCAACCCTCAGACTCTACTTCTCGGTCTTCCTCGCCCATCACTTCGCCTTCTTCATATCCGATGGTTCCTCCTGAGGTCAAAGGGGAAAAGAAAGTCAAGAAACTTATCCCAAAGAGACCACTAGATGGAATCAAGAAAATTGAAAGAGACGATCCTAAGAGAAAAGATAACAAGCCGAAGGACATAAGAGGGGTAGGTGAAGAGACGAAAAAACTAGTTAGTATGAAGGAATTTACGAAGTTGAAAGCTTTGAAGCAAGCTTCAAAGATGATGGCTCAGGCTGGTATTCCTCAGGGACCAAGTATTAGTGGCTTGGGAAAAATACCAAAGATTGGGAGTAAAGTTGGAGAAAACAAAATGGTGAAGCACATAAAGAATATTAAGCCACACTTTCCACACACGGAGAGAGCAAACTTTGTTGATGGTAAGCTGAGCTCTGAGCCTGACAAGCAGAAGCTCAACATCTTCAAGAAAATCTCCAAGGTGAAAGAGGAGAAGCCTGATCGTCTGGATGCCCTGGAGTTGAGCATGAAAGACTCCCGCGAGAGTTCGCCGGGCCTAATCATAGATGAACCAGAGCTTAAGAGCCGAGACATCAGAATGGCTCAGATTGACACTTGTATCGACTCGGTGATTCAACAGAGTGCGGCAGAATCTGTGCTATCAAACGCTGATGCTTCGTTTGAAGTGAATGTTGAGGATTCAGACTCGTATTCTTCTCCACCCGTCACACCTGACATTCCCAGCACTTCGGGCAAAACCATCCGTCGAGACAAGCCTCGTAGAGATAAGAAGAAGAGAATGAAGTCAGGCGATGAAGAACCCATCCCTGACAGACCTAGAACACCCGATGTCCCAGACATTCGACCGCAGGTGTTCTCATTCTTTACTCATCTACCAGCACCTGGTCTAATTCAGCCACCATTGCGACATCCCTACTATCCTCGCTTTCCACTCATGGGCAAAAATTTACCATCATACCCTCCCATGGCCAACCTGCCCCTACCACCAGTATTGTTCAATCCACGCGTGGAAGAACCACCACTACCACCGCCACCCCCTGTCAAGGAGAAGACGCCACCTCCTGTCACTCCTCCACCTCCAGTGAAAGAAAAGACACCACCGCCTACACCTTCACCCGCTTCAGTTACATCACCAGCCAAAGAGAGGTCACCGGAAAAGGTTAGAACACAAATATTTTAGGATCTGTTATCATTTTTTTTATAAACCTACATTTAACTTGATAAGGCCGGGTAGGACCAGCTTTGGATTAAGTTAATTATCAATGGTTAGTGGAAATTAGTGAATCTTATTGGCTGTGGAATTCGCGCTAACTTCATTCATTGGTAAACCATCGATAGTTAACTTAATCCAGAGTTGGTCCTACCCGGCCTAAGTTAATACTTGATGTAATTTTGTAATGCATTCTTTTTGTAGAAACAAAAGGAACATAAAAAGGAAAAGAGGGACAAAGACAAGACAAAGAAAAAGAAGGACAAAAAGGACAAATTGAAAGGTAAAGAGAGATCGGAGAAGAAGAAAATTAAGGAAGAGAAACGTGATAAATTAAAGTCAAAGGAAAAGAAAGAGAAGAAGGAGAAGCGAAAAGAGAAAGAGGTAAGCATAAGTGGGCTTAATGTTGTCTCAAGAAACCAAGTGTATGCATACTATATATATATCTCAAAACTCAAACTGATAAAACATTTTGTCTTGTGTGTACTCTTGTAGCGTGAAGAGAAGATGGAGGGCTCGGTTCCCAAGATTACATTTCGGCTAGGCCCCTCGACTGTGCGCCCCGTAACTCCGGACATTCTACCACCGCCACTTTGTAAAATGTAAGCTGCAACAATTCATACCTACCTTGAATTTTAATGCTTATATATGGACAATTTCTATGGGAAACAAGAGTGAGCCATTGGCATAGTATTTAAATTAACAATACGGTCAACTTAGTAAATTTACTAATTAAATTTTTTCCCCACTGTCGGGTCTTCACTAACAGTAACCACACATTAACTTGGGAGTATTGGTAGACTCTTCAAAATCAAGTTTCTAATCTCTGGTTGATCATCTAGAACAGTTGTATGAGAAGGTGCTTTTTGTTTTAGTCCAGGCAGTAAAGTGGAGACAGTTTCGGCCAGGTGAGAGAGAAGAAAGCACAAAAACTCAGTGCCTATGTTTTTCTGTTTAATTTCTGTTTGGTATCTATTTTTATTTCAGGTCTCCAATTTAGTTTGATTTCTTTGGTATTTGCATGGCTTGCTAACTAGAAGAAATCTGATCGGCATACGTGCAATGCAGATCCCTGTACTATCTGAATGGGTGTCAACTATCTTGACTCGAGTCATAGTTTTTTAGGCACATGCATCATCTTTTGTTACAAATGTAGGCCATTTTATTTCAGTCTGGGATGCCGATGATTTGTTGTGGTCTTGTAATTTTCTATTCATTATGACATGTGATTATGAATGACATTTCAGCATCTAAAGTATAGATACATATTTTTATTCTTTAGCAAGATGGATTTCCTTACTATTTTTTTAGGAATCCCTTCTTTGTTTTGTCCTAGTATGTACTATTTAAAATATTTTCTTAAATCATGGCGAGAAAGTTGTTTTGTAAAGAAAGAAGTAACACTAGAGGTTTTGCTGAGTTGCGAGTAACTTTCCATCAATAAATAATAAAAAGTGATCTTAGATCGTTTCTTATCTTGTCAATAATTTCTGCCAGCGAATTGATGTTCCGAGCCCTGATCGGTTAAGAGCGCTGCACGTCTGCCTCGAGTAGGATCATGGTTAGGAAATAAAAATGCAGCAAATCATATGTTGATATTTGGGATAGGTTATTCTTTTTAAATATAATATAAATAGGAATGGTTTGACAACTTTAGATAATAGGGAAGTCTCTTAGAATGTAGAATGAAATAAATACGTGGATTTTTAAAAATATACACGTTTCTGATCTTGATGATCAAAAAATTTATTCTGTGAGATAAATACTCTAGTAGCAAAGCTTTAATCGAATCTGAATAAAATGAGTCACTTATCGAGAGCGCAAGAACGACCCAAGGGACAAATGACGTCAAAAACGTGTACTGAATCACATAAACCCAATGTATAATCACGATGAGACCGGTTGCTGATAACATTGCTGTCTACGTCATAATCGTTCATGTTGTCCAACTCCGTTTTACCAGCCTGAAAGTTAGGCGATATTCAATGCGAGATTTGACAATGAAAATGACGGACTAGACAAGGAAAACATGTGTTGACATTTATCATTTTTCCTCTAGTTTTTAATTTAAATTTAAGAAAAAATTAGAAGACTTCCCTATTAATATGCCATAAGCATTAAGATTAGAAAATTGACTAAAGATTTGTAGTCATAAATGAATCTATAGCATTGTTGTCAGTTCTACTACCTACTTTATATTACTTAGTTTAAAAGAATAATAAATAAGTCTATCCCTAATCAATATCACCAATTTTTATTATCACTATCACCATTGTTCTTTATTGAATGAAGACTGACCACTTAGTCCGTAAATTTGGATGATTTTCCAAATCCTGGATGCCTGCTCAATTACTGCTTGGTTTTGCAGCACAATAAAGCCGATCGTGAAGACTCCGGAAGAGCTAAGCGAGAGTTCATCGCCGTGGAACCGGCGTGAACCTTCCCCAGAGCTGGCGCGCATGACCGCGCTCATCACGCGGCCTCCCAAGAAGCCAGCAAGTAAGCAGGAAGTGGAGCCTCCACCACTTCCACCACCTCCACCACCTCCACCTCTTTCACCATCGTCCAAGAAGAGACCCGACACCAAACCCAAGACCTCATCCCCACCTGGTGAAGAGTCAAAGGAACTACTTTCATACTATCATGTAAGTAATTTAGCATCAATCGTGAAGCTAGTTGTCGGAACAATCCAGTGCGAATATCGTTGAAGAGTGTGGAACAAGTGCTTTATTGTTCAGTTTACGTGCCATATTTTTAAACTAAATGAAATGTGTACTATCTATTCAAATAATAAAAAAATATAATTTTCACAGTAGTTAGGTGTTCAATGAATAACACATTTATAATAGTTCATAAATAATTCCACAATCTGAAGTAGTCGATGACTCTTTGTTTGTAGTTAGAAAGAAATGTATATTTCATTGCAAACCAAATGTTTCTGATTACCAGGATTTGTGGTGTTGTAAAGAGCAAACTAAGTGTGATGTTCTTGATCAATGTATTACTTAATTTTATATGAAAAGTTGACTCGCCAGCAAAACACGTTTCGAGTTTTGAATACAGCAATCTACTGTGTAATGTAGATCACCTTAAATGATGCTATGGTAGGTATGTTATTTTACCAAGTGTGGGCTGAACTAGCAAAGTACACAGTACCTACTGATGGTGGGTGAAATACTGGGGTTCACGCATACTTCTATCTAATCCAGTGATGCACATGACTGCGACCGGGTAGTCGAGTATTAGTTAATATGAAAGATAAACTGAATATTAAAATGCAAATTTAAGTAACTAACTAAATGTATAATTTCAATGGGAAAGTGTTTGAAGCTGACTAAAGTTTCATTGTGTTGTTGATAATTTCACAATTTTGAACATTCTTCAATTAACGGATTATTTTAGAGATTAACCTTCAAGCATTCAGTATTTAACTGTCAGTTTGTCTGTTAACCTGATAACCTTTCATACAGCTTTGTATTAATTAATAAAACTAAAAATTGTGTAGCCCATTTAAGTTTACTAAAACATCTACAAGTAGTATTTGAAAAGATCATTGCCCTTGCCGAAAAGAGTGTGCATCACTGATTTAGTCTGTGATTTGAATACATACCTAGATATCCTTACTGAGCCATGATTGCTTTAATAGTAACATAGGTATCCAGTTTTTATGAGGCCATTGAACAGTTCGCATGAAACGAGAAGATATGTAATGTAGGTACTAAGGTGTGTTTAGTTAGTACACAAAACACTCAATTTTGTTCTGTGTTTCATTTAGAACTTGTGAGGGGAGAAATTTAAATGGAACCGTCAAGATACAGAAGTCGGAATATTATGGATGCCTCGTAGTTCTTATCCCACGTCCTTCTACCTTTGTCATTTACCAACACCATACCTCGTGCAATGATTCTTGTTCTACTTTATGTATCTATATATACCTTTCATTTGACCTTCATTCACAAAAGTTAAGCAAATGTGAGGTCACTAAGCAGAAAGTTTGAAAGATTTGCTTATTGAATTCACATGCCACTTTTGTGATAATGGTATATTTGCCTGTCTCCACAAGTATTGCATACTATGTACATATTATTTTCGTTTATTTCCCAGCAATTTTGGTAATTGTTTACATCAATTAAATCAATGTATGTTGAGCTGTGTTGACTGAAGAGAGAGAGAGTAACACATCAAATCAAATCACTAGATCAAATTTGATGCAAGTGAGGGCCTTTAGCAAAAAGTATTACCGGGCCATGGTACACCAGCGTTCTTGTTAAATACATACAACAATTTGTGGCATTGATTCAACATTGCATTGAATCAAGTAGTTCTACTTGATTGCAGAATGCAATTAAATGTTGGTTTATATAGTTTGGTACATTGTGGAGACATGCAAATCGACTTGATGTTTATTGTCTGGACTTTCTTTATATTGCTAATGATAATGAATGTACATAACTCGAGAAATGTCGGCCCATTCATAATTAGTTTTATCATTGAATGATTGAATCAATATAAGCTTCTAACCACAAACTGATACTTTTATCAAAATATTGCAAGATATCTTTTATCAAGCTAAACTAATATATTTTGTAAATTCTACCATTCCCTAAAATGTAAATAATTTCTCAGTGTAGTGGTTTTGGAACGGAAAATTTCCCTGAGAAAACCTGGTGGATTGTTACAAAATGAGTGTGCAAGCATTTTTCAAAATTCTTTAGATGCATCCTGATATCATTTATTAGTTTTGAACCAAACCTTTGTTTTTTCCTATCATGTGCATATCTGTATTGGATATGTACTTCAAAACATGTTGAGTAAATAATTGTTGAAATATTTTGAAGGTTTGTCCAATTTGCAGTTATTAATGGAATAGAGCTGGTTTTGAATGGGCTGAAAAGTGTTTTTTTCTGCGTAGTGCTTTTGCTTATGAACATCTACCTTTCGCTTTTGCTGATAATTGCCTACTTCATAAGTTCTATTGCTGTGCCTGTGTACTAATAATAGCACTTACTTTACATAGTACAACATACCTACATGCTAGGTGCCTAGGGTAGGAACGGTAGTAACAGTAGTACATTGTAGTAGTGTGCTAGTAGAAATTTCCATTTACTAATCATAATACCTACTAGAGGTATACATTACACTGCACTACACAATACAATTCTTCGTAATAAATGCATTATAATATTCTGATCAATTCAAAAGTACAATGTATCCTTGTGAATAGACTGGTGTTGTTGAAGTTGAAGTTACATGTTGAATGTTACATAGTTTTAAAAACTGATGACAATTTGCATACCATATTGATGTTTTACCAACAGACTTTAACTGCAAAAATTATTATTCAAAGTAACAGAAAATTGTCCAATACTTCATCCACGTTATCTCTATAGCACAACAAAGCAGACCTCTGTTTACATACAATTCTAAATTACTATTGTATAAATGATGCTAATATAATATGCCATAGACAAGACAATCTTTCAGAGCAATCTTTAACAATATACCAGCGACGATCAGTTGTACTTGTAACCTTCCGACAGTACAACTTTCACATATTTCGTATTGCTTTTAAATACGTACACAATTATTGATTGCACTTGATTATATTGCATGTGGCTTCTGAGTAGACGTTGCTTCTTTTGGCTAAGGGTATCTCTTCATTTATCTGTCGGCATGATAACTTTATGTAGTGTATATGATGCTGGATGCTTGGTTTTTGATTGGGTGTGGAGAATAGACACATTTCATTTTATATCTACACGTTAGATCTCCGTTGATCGAGTAGGTAATTTCATCTTCATTCAAGGTCTAGTCAGTCATAACCTATATAAGATGATATTGTAGTCATTATTGAATTTAGCTAAGTAACATCATTCGATCGTTGATGTATTTCCGCGATTGTTTGGTTATCGTACAACATTCCATTATTGTAACCAATTCGTAACTAATGAAGTAGCGAGTTGCCTCAGTCGTGGCCATTGCGGATGTGACTTTGGAATTCCTTACTATTAGCTCTTCGATTTGAGTTGTAGATTTTACTTAATCGGTAGAAACTGTAGTAGGATTGTTAACTCGTTTTAAACAACACGCCACAGTCAATATTGTGACAAAAGCAAACCATTCAGCTTTGGTACAAACAGGGTTCATAATAATTAATAAAGAATATGTACAAGTCAAATTGTCACAGTACAGATTATATTAATTGAAAGAAAATATTTTCCTGGACAGAAACTACTCTGCGAATACATAGTTTAGGATTTTGCATGCTCTGCTTTGCAGTATTTTTCAGCTACAGCTTTTTACACATAATCAAATCTCAATTCCAATGTGTTCCAAGAATTTGGATATTCACTGTGCATTTTTTAAAAGTTGTTTTCACTGGATTTACAAACGCACTTGTGCACACACATGGAGAAAACTTGCTTCTTCCTGGTTGTACCAAATGGCGAATGTGTCCAGTCCTTGAGCATGCTCTGACACTACAGCGAATATTGCGTAGATCGTGTTAGCATTTTGCATGTGTCGGCGATGTCGTCGGCCTGAATCTAACCTGAGTGACATCCCCCAGAATCACACGTTGGGAAGGTCGCTGTTACGGATAGTTCATCTCATATTGAGCAATCCCCCCTAGAAAGCTGCCTCACAAAACTCACAGGGACACCACGATTGCACACGCCACCCAAGCTGGGTCCGAACCATCCGCGCGGATCGAGGACGGACGAGGTAAGTCCTCATCTCATTCACCGTCCTGGATCAAGGATTCCATTTGTTCGTTCATGTAATGCACTTTCATCCACATGGTCAATGAATGATTGGATGCAATGAATGGATATGCTTTGTTATTTTGTCTTGCAGGGCAGATTGCATGTAGCAGGACATGACCGCATTAAGTAGTATCTTGACCCATGTATGCACCTTGTCCAGTATTATGAAAAAACCTTAAATTCCATTGAAGATATTTAATATTTATTAATTAGCTTTAGCCTTTTACTGGACACAGTGTTACACAAAAATGTGTATCCTCTCCCCAACCCTACCTATATTCAATGTTGTTGGCAGAACCGTAATTTGAACCATGAATTTGTCGACTCGGTAGAGTTCTCATTAGAATAGCGGTGGGCTTTAATAGAATCATATTGAACCTCAGGTTCTTAGAATGTTATATTATTTGTTTGAGCTTTTTTCGATGATATTTATAATTATTAATATTATACACACTAGCTATACACTAGTTGCCTGGCTTTTCAAGGCATCTGGTGCTAAGCATATTGATTGGTTGTCAATGGGGCAACTCGGATTTGTCGAAATATTTCACAGACATGTTTCGTTGGCATCGCCCTGTGCATCTGATTGCTCCTACAACACATGCTATGTCACAATGTGTGGTATCGTTCTTGTAGATTCACTGATCGGTAGTTATACCTACATGTCAATGCACATTCCAACAAAACGAAATCGTTAAAGCACATTGTTTTGATTTAATCACCAATTTAGACAATTCTTGTTTTTAAGCAATTGTTATGCTGATTTCATTACCAAAGATTTTCTCTATCATTCACAATTAGTGATAGCACAATTTCACATTGGCATAACTGTGGTTGAACAGTGTTTAGTCAACCACTGGGATGTATTCATCCACTATTTATGATCACATGCATAATGCACCCACAACAACTATTGGAACAGGAGCTTCACTGTTCTCTTATTATAATTGTTTCAGAGTTAAAATCTTCAAGTCTGATTAATGAAGGACCAATTTAAATGTACTTCTCTGAGGACACCAAAAGCTGTTTATCTAACGTGTTTTTCATGTAGGATTTTTAATTTTTATTAATTATAAATGCAAATGGTGGTACTTTATAAATACATCATTGCTACACTACAGTTTGTTTCATGCTTGGAATCCCCATAGGTAGGGTCAGCGTCAATAGAAGCCGGCCAAATCCCCATGTTGGTATATGCTTGTATATGGGAAACCGGTATAGGAACTATTGGAAGTGGGTGTACTTCCACTTGTTGGTGTCAAGAGGTGACAACTGCCAAAAACAGCCGGAGATATACTACGTTGATTCTCTCTATACCTGTTTGCCATTGATTTCAACTCAGAATTTGCACAATGGAGCTTGACAATCAGCAAGTGTCTGTGTTGGCAGGTTGTACATTTAGAGATGAGCCTGGTATCAAGTCAGGGGATGTAGAAGGGCTATTTTTGCTTAGCTGTGCAATGGTGCCAAAGGGCTAAGAACAGATCAGAAAACACGGCTGAGAGCTTGTTTCTAAATGTCTTGTTCTTGCGCTGTTGACGATGGATGAATGGCAATTGTCACTGGCTAGGGCGTTTGCCCATGTAGGTATAGAGAGAATCGACGTACTATACCAACAAGGGGAAAAATACATTTTTTGTTTTTAGATTACCAAGATTTTCTGCTGGCATACATTGCACATGATGACTTACTGCCTGGCATCACTGTTATTGTAAATTATAAAATACAATACACATGGCTAGCGCCTACAATGTAACGCTAAATGTACATAGTTATTAGGAGCAATTACCTACATATATTTTATTTTCTCTTGTATCACTGATGTAAATATTTTCAGTGTGGTTGCATATTGAAGATGGTTGCAAGTTGCAACCATGCATGCCAAATTGATTGTATCTGCTAATTCTATGTTGTTTGTAAGAACTTATGCTTTCACTTTCACTTTGTTTCTGAAAGCTCTGTACATTCGACATACACATTACATCAGTTGAAGACTAGGCAGAAGTGTATTGTATAGCACTGTAAAGACAGATTCAGGAAGCTATAGGTATACCCAGCAGATTTAAAGTAGAAGTCCACCACTTGTTCTCTATGTAGATGATAGAAGAGCTAAAACTGAAAATTAACTTATTTTTAATACTCCAAGTACAAGGACTGTACCGAAATAATGCAATTTTCGACATAATTTTTATTAATTGAAATATGATCATTCAAATTGCACATGGTGAAGGAGTAACTCTTCCTCTGTACAGCTTTATGACTCTGTAGTGTCCCAGTCACAAGAGATGCGTTTGCACTATCGTTGAATCCAACTCTCCTATATTATTCGGGCAAAACATGTGGGGTCTGTGGTACCCACTACTTCTTCCAAGCCAAAACTTTGTTCCATATCCAAAGACTGTACTTAGTTAAACCGAAAGGTAGAAGTCGAAGAGTATACGATTCTCTTCTGGATGTTACATGAATGTGAACACATTGACCCACCCAATCTGCCAAACGCCTATGTTAATGCCAAACTGGCATACCTAATTTTCCCGAATATTATTGGAAGGTTGGGTTCAACAATAGCGCAAAACGCATCTCTTTTAATTCATACAATGTTGAGTCATACCGTTGTATAGAGGAAGAGTTACTCTATCACTTTGTGCAATTTGAACGAATATTTCAATGAATATCAAAGATATGCCCAAAATTGCATAACTTTTGGTACAGCCCTCGTACATGGGGATTCATTAAGAAACATATTGTGATTTCACATCCATAAAGTGTCAGTTTATTTATGAAGAATCATGGTTGTGAAATAATCTTTCTTGGGACAACTGGCAAATTTACAGAATTTATAGTAGGGATTATTTTTCAGAAATAAACAATACAAACATATTCTGAAACATCACTTCTTTATTATAAAACATCAACACATGAAGGGAGTTGCAAGAATGTGATAAGAAATAGTTTCAAGGTCGTACTGAGTATTTATCATTGATTTTGCAAATTGTTTTATAATAAATTTACTTTTAAAATGAAATGTATTCTGAAATCTCCACTGCAGATAATATGTACATGCTCTCTCTAACTTTAAGAACAATCTGAGTCTGGTTTTACAATCTTTCAATAGTATTTGATTGCTGTTGACCAGATGGAAGTTACCTTGCAGTTGCCTTAGTTGGCTGTTACCATGGTTGCATCTACCATAAACTAATGACGTATTTTCCTAGACGTACAATTCTTATGGCACAATTTCTGGACTTAGTATTCCGCCCGCTCCAACCCCGCCTTGCCCAGGGCGATAGCGATGGTGTGTACATACTCCAATGCTAGATAGTGACAGCGAAGGTGTCCAATCACCATGCAGTAGGCCGGCCTAACACGTCATCCCTGCATGGTTTTTGGCCACCTTCGCTGTCGCCACCTAGCGTTCGGAGTAAAACACTGAGTGCCACCGCCGCCCGAGACACGGCGGGGTGGGAATAGTCTAATTGTCAACTGCAGAAATTGTCCTTAGTAGTTAAACGTTAAGAAAAGTATCCATTAGTGTATGCATCTACTTTACCTGGCAACAGTTATTAGACACTGTATTGGAAGAAACCGCTTGAAGTTGAAATGTGGAAATGAAGTTGTAACGATTGTTAATGAGAGACTTGTTCCAGGATGGAACGGGTAACAAAGTGTGGATTTGCCCAGCATGTCGAGGACAAGACGATGGCAGTCCTATGATCGGATGCGATGACTGTGATGCATGGTACCATTGGTGAGTGTAACATCGTCAAAGATGCACTAGTTGAAATTGCAAAGGCGTGTGCTAATATAACCTAGGGCAGCACTGCCGTGAAAACGAGTATCCTTTCCGATGGCATGACCAAAATATGAAGTTGTCCATATTCCCAAAAATCACTGAGTGAAGTTGTTTCGTAAACTACTAATGCTTTTTGGTGCTGAATTTGGGCAATCTTAGCCATGCTTATCTTTTGAAAAACCATACATATATTTTGTACATTGAAACAAAATGATTCTTAAAGAGTCAATGTAATAGTATGTATATTTTGTAGGACATATGACGAGCTCTAGTCAGTTGACTTTATAGTGAATTAGGATGTTAGCAGTGTTTTATGGAGTCAATATTTTTCAGGGTATGCGTGGGGATCCAGGTTCCACCAGATGAAAACGAGGACTGGTATTGTCGAGTCTGCATTGTCAAAAAACAGGAACACATCTCTGAAAAGAGTAAAAAGAAACGCAAGAAGAGAATCCAGTCCCCTTAATAGACGTAGTTCGACGAATGTCCAACATCATAGCTATTTATAACTTTAGGAGGAACATGGCTTTAGGATATTATGTAGGTATTTGTGATTTACATTTGTATATATTGTTTGCACCATTAGCTAAATGAGAAAAAGTTTTTCACTTTAGTACAAAATTAATATTTTTGTAGAACACAACTTGCTTGTACATTGCAATTAGGGATGGGATTTGACTGGTCACATAATTTTTGGTCAATTGGCTGTCAAATTCTCCTCTTTTAAAAATAGTGGTATGCAACTAAATTCATATTTTTTGGAAAACAATACTATAAGGTTTCTTCATTTGGTCGGTATGAGTAATGTATCACACAAAATTTGCATTTGGCTTTCACTTTACCCTTAACTTTTACGTCGGTGAAGAATATAAACACAGGTAGCTTAGGTTTGCTTGCTTTCGGAGGTATTTACACTTACTGATGTCAACACACCCCATTACAATTATTCTGGGACTCCCCTGGACCCCTATTTTCGAGATTGTTTGAGTGCTCATATAATCGAGCGTGATGTCAAAATGAGGTCGTTACGAACGAGATGGCATTCAAACTGCCACGTCAGTTTTTTATTCCGCTTGGTTAGAAATTTGTCTCGCGATCTCGAAAATGGGTCCCCTGGCTCATATTCCAAAATGACCTTGTAAAACACTATCACACAACTCTCTTCCACAATCACTGCTTTCACAGCTCTCTTACACTTTATCTAAGTAAAAATGTTGTCATCTTGTTGTAACCATGAAAACAATTGTTGTTCGTCAATTGAATAGGCAATTGATTGACCATGGAACATCCCTAATTGCAATTGAGTCCACTCTAAATATTTATCCTTGAACATTAGCATACAATTAGATTAGGTAGTTAGAATGTCATCTTGACACAATCTAGTGTTAATAAGCAATATCTTTGTCACCACTGTATTCTGAAAGGCTCTCATAAATACATTTTTTTTTTATACTAATAGCATCTATATGGGGTGTATTATTAGGTATGTATTAACAGGTTAAATGAAGTACCCTTGATGCCAGAATACAATGCTTGTAGCTGTGCTTGCATGCTTGCAATACTTGTAACTGTATGCTTTTCATACAGTATAAAATAATTTTGATACAATTAAATCTAGATTTAAATCTGTGAATGATGAAAAAATCTAATATCATAGGAGATAATTTGTTTTGGGCTAGTTTTGGGCCCTGACTTACAATATAGCAATATTACGCTCTTGCGTACTCCACATTTATGGCTCTGTGATTTGTTTATAGGTGTTAAAAAATTTCATACACATACTTATAAACAGTAGGTAATCTATCTTTATATTTGTTCCATTTGAGGTCAGATCACATTAGGTACATCTCACATGTTTGTCCTCCCTTTAATTTAATAAAAAATTGCTCGGGTTGGTCACACTTTCTAGGTTTGTCTAGGGCGTGGGGCAAGCACTTTTTCTTGACATTAATTACATAGATTTTTGCATATTAGTTGACCCAACACTTGGTACACTCGAACAAACGGTACCTCGAAAGAAAAGGATTGCTGATAAAGGTTTGATGGCATCATCCCATGAAGCCGGTGCTAATGCATTACGAGGGCTGTTCAAAAAATACTCGGACTGTTTTAATAGTGTGGCAATGGAGCGTAGGAGAGCAGTGCGGTTGGCAGCATTGTTTAGCAAAACTCTTCCTGAACACAACTGTTTTTTCAGATTTTCAATAACCTTTTTTATTGTAAAGTTACAGCTGTTATGGCAAAACAAGATTTTGTGTTTGGCGATTTTGTGATAATTTGTGAAATTTATCAAAAAGAAGGTCTCTTTAGAGGGTCTCTTCAGTTTTTGGGGTTTGGGGGACGTCTCTTCGCCGGTCATGACACGTTTCAAAAAGTTTTCCTCGTCATTTGCCATTTCAAGAAGTTCCTGAATTACCATGTCACAAATTTTAACTGGAAGTTGCAGATGAGACGAGTGGCTGAAAAGTTTGTTCTGAGACTTTTGACCGAGAAAAGAAAACACCGAGCTTTGGTTTGTCAGCAACTTCTTAAAATGGCAAAATTACGATGAAAACATTTTGGAACGTGTCATTACTGGAGACGAGACGTCCCCAAAGCCTCCAAAACTTAGAGACCCTCTGAAGAGACCTTCTTTTTGATAAATTTCACAAATTATCACAAAATCGCCGAACACAAAAATCTTGTTTCACCCTAACAGCTGTAACTTTCACAATAAAGAAGGTTATCGAAAATCTGAAAAACAGTTGTGCTCAGGAAGAGTCACGCTAAACAATGCTGCCATCCGCACTGCTCTCCTACTTTCCATTGCCGCGCAATTAAAACAGTCCACGTATTGTTTGAACAGCCCTCTTATCTAACTCTAGTAGGTGAGCGTTGATTTCATTAATAATAACAAGGATTGATTGTCAAGGAACCTGACCAGCAGCCAATCCATTTTGTGCAAAGTACCTAGGTACGTACTGTTTTTAATTGGTTTGAGTGTACCATTTTTATTAAATCATAGAGAGCTCGATTTCAAAATATGTATTATGTGAAGTCAGTAGGTACTATTGAAATAGTGTGCATAATGTTTATAAAATTAACTTTAGTTGTATTTCGAAAAGAATATTATGATGCCTGGGGAAGGTTACGGACATCGCATGGTTCTTTAATAGTTTATTTTTGGTTTTGTCTTCACACTGATAAGAACATTTTCAACAATCCAGCTGTTGTGCAAAACGATATATACCATTATGTAATTATCGTTACATAATTAATGTTGTGAAGACATACCGGAGGTCTTAATATCAGTGGTCAATTTGGAGGTAGATGCGTCCCCTCAATCTTTTTTCACTGTTGACACCATTCAACTACTTAGTTTTCATGGAAGTAAAAATCACGTAGAAAAGCACCAAATTTGTTTCTGAAATACAAAATTTTCCCGGGGCTGTATGCCCCGGACCTCCATTGTATATATTGAGTGGTCCTCCCCCCAATTGTTTTCGTAGGCAAATATGTTTCCCCTGAAAAACGCCGAGCGTCCGCCCACTTATTATTTTACAAATAACATTATTATTTTGCACAACTTTTCGACTTGCAAAAATGGTGTGAAGAAAAAATTTAAAAAACTACACTTTCTAGAACCACATGCTTGCCGTTACCTTCCCCTTATGAATGAAAATGTATTGGAACTTGGAAGTGTTTTTTTTTACTTCTAGGTATCCTTTACCTATGCATGAAATTTATTTTTTTCCTACTTATTTGTATATTATGTGATTCTTTTACCTTATGTTTTCTTAATGCAATTGCAGTGTATTTAATTTTTCTTTAAATGTCATATTTCTAGGGTTGGGCGAACCGGTTCGTTTTCGAACCTTTTTCGAACCTCCCGCCTTTTTTTCCCGCCCTTTTTCATTCAAACAATGCAACCAATATCTTGTCACTATTTGTCTAATGTTGGCCTCTTGTCTTTAGTGGTGCAGTAAAATGGTAAAACCTGGGTAAATCGAACCCCTGTAAGCCGAAATCATAAATCAAAGTAAACTCAAATCCTGTCACACTATAGGGTGTTTCATGTTTAAATAAATCTTGAACCGAATTTTTCATAAGACGCAATTCGAAGTGCTATTTGGTACCAACTAGAAAAGTAGCATTGATTTCAGTTTAGAAGTCCAGGTAATTTCCTTGTTGAGTAAAATTTTCGAAGTATTAAAATGAAATAATGATTGTTGCGATCTAAACTGTGTTGTACTTTTGGAACAGAGTGTACTTTTGGGTCCTGCAGAGTGCAGCTGCTTGCCAGCAGGTACCTGAACCTGACCCTTGCCTGCGTAAGGGAGGACTGTTTTGTTTTTCTCTGTTGAAAGGTCTGTGAACTCGCAATTAATGTAAGAAGTAATCAGATGTCAAATGACTTGACATCATATTTTATTTTATTTATATGATATTGTATGTTCATGGTTATTGAATAAAATATAATAGTGGTCATTGAGAACACCATTCGCGATCTAAATGAAGGGAAGATATCACGCATAAGTTAAAAAATAATGGTGTATATTTGAGCTTTCCAAACTTCATTGTAACCCAATGCAAAATAAAAAACAGTATGACGATTGGCGAGATAATTTTTGAAGAATATTGGAATATACTGAAATGTATTAAAATTTCGAGCAGTATATTTCGCGTTTTTGTTCCTATTATATTTGGTATTATGTCAATGTCCCTGTATACAAATAGAAATAATATTTGCGTAAACAAACACCCCATCAAACAGCTGTTTTCAAGTGTCTAGCCACTTGACTTGCGAGAGGGAGGGGGGAGAATGGTGACTGGTGCTTACGCGCTTATCTTTACTACATTATCTGGAAAACATCATTTTCTGAAAAAAAAGGTTCGGTTCGTTTAAGGTTCGAAATTTCGAACCTTTTGAAAAGGTTCGGTTCGAGGTTCGGTTCGAAAAAAAATGAGGTTCGCCCAACCCTACATATTTCATATCCTCATGACAATATGTGATACTTTTATTGATCACATACACAATACTATTTGCATGAATATATTATTTGCATATACTGTGTAGGTATTATACTAACTAGCTACCTAGTACCTACTAATAAGTACCTACTCACTAATCACTGTTTTCAGTGTGTTCAAAATTTGCCTTGACTTTATTAGTATAAGCTCAGCCGTGACTAATCAATACATTGTGCATCTTTGCCATAACATAGTACTCGTACTCATGTTGAGAAAAATGCATAATTTATTTCACGTGCATACATCGAGAAGAGAGTACAAAACTGGCCAGTTACATGTTTTTTGTACCTATTATGTCAATCAATGTATCAATTCTATTATTCTATTTTGTCCTCTTGAGCCTGCTCTTTTGTCTGAAGAAAATGTTACCATTTTGAATAATATTTGCGTTCTTATATGAAGTTTTCGTTAAAAAAGTAGATATATTTATCGTTTTTATTCTAAACAAGAACGCAAATGTGAATCACAATGATAACATTAATATTTAGACACGTTACATAATTTTAACCTCAATTATAATTTACACCCAAAAATGCTGTCAATTTGTATTACATAGAGATATTGTTATTTGATATACAGGTGCGTAGATATATTTTTAATTATTTCCAATGAACTCTGTTTACTGCCATTTGGCTCAATGTATTAATAATAAATGTCTGTTATTTACAAAACATATATTTTATTTGCCATCACCACTTGCTGAACCAGTTACCTACAACTAAATTCCAAGTTAAAAACATTTTGTCTTTGCCCTAAAAATTGTGAACAATATTTTAGTTTGCCTAACGTGGCCTAGCCCACAATTCTGCCACTTGCCCGATTTCATTTCGGTACCTACTGGCTAAAAGACCTATCCCACGACGAATTTGTTGTGGCAAGTCTGGCTATAAAACCAAAGAACTTGGATTCCGGTGAAAAATAATGAAATAATACATTTTACCCACTTTTGTTCTAGTTATAGAGATATTGGTAACAGGCAAAAAGGCGTCGTAACCCACAACAACTGAAAAGCAATCATGAAAGACTACAGACCAAAAGGCGTAACCCACATTCTTCACAGGTCTTTTATTGTTTTCTTAAATTCAAGTGATAAGAAATGAAAAACTGTATCATGACAATATACATAAATATTATATTGATCCAATAATAAAGATGTTTTATGCAGATAAGCTCACAACGAACAAAAAAAACAGTTTTATACTTCCCCAATCCCCTGAAAAGTTTTCAAAATGTGGGCTAGGTCCTTTAGCCTTTACACCCATGGGCGTCCACAGGGAGGGGCAAGGGGGGCGCTTGCCCCCCCCCCTGGATGTCAGGAAAACATAAAAAAATTATGGGGTTTTACGTAAAGTTTCATTTTGTAACCAAAAAACCGAAGAAATTTTATTTCAAAGTGTCAAAAAACGAAATAATGCCCTGCGGGGCAGGTTTGAACATGTCTCCCACCACCCCCAAAGAGTATATTATTTAAAAAATATTGAATATTTCAACAAAATACATCTCATAACGTCTCAAAATTGATTTCAAAGAGTCCAAAAACCAAAAAACGCCCTGTGGGGCAGGGTGGGTGGCGAGGCCCCCACACCCCCTTCACTCGTAAAATATTATTTTCCTTGCCCTGCTCCCACCTGGCAGAAATCCTGCGGACGCCCATGTTTACACCGTCGATTTATTGTTTTTGTGCTATGATCTTTCCCTTGAATTTGGATCTACTGTACCTACCTTATAGAATTTTATTCACAGTATATTAACAGTGCAACTAGATATTTGGTAAGAATATTAATTAATAATTAACCTACAAAATCAAACTACAAGCAACAATTCTGAGAGAGACAATTCACTCTAAGAGAAACTTATAGGCTAGCTAATGATCTGTCCCCAAAAATGTAAGTTCCGCCAAGTATTTTCCTTGACAGCAAAACTTATGTGAACCACATAGCCAACCTATCATTTCTTCGACTTCGCATTCTAGTCCTTTTCCCCATGCTGGCCAGCACATTCATCTTTATATCATTGTATTTAAAACACTTAGCATTTCATCCTAAGTATTTTATTTATTTTATTTTTACACTTTAATGCATTAGATTAGTTGTTTTCCGTCTATTTTTATTATTTCTTTGTAAATACTTCATTTTCATTTTCATTTTATTTTTCATCTTACAAATGGGTTTCCCCGGTGGCAAGGAATATTAATTAATATTATAAACAAAACTAAGACTACAACAAATTTAACATTTAAACATTACTACTATACATCAAATAACTCATTACTCTACTAATATATAACTAATTAACTTATTCCTAAATTCTCTTACACTACATTCCTCAATATCAACGGAGTCAAACACACCTTCCAAATTATTCCATTCTCTAATTGTTCTTAATAAAAATGCATTTTTTCCAATATCCGTTTTTATGGGCCATTCTATAATTTGATGTTCATGCTTATCTGTTCGTTTCTTTTTTTTCAATTTCAAAAACTGTCCAAAATGTTTCCACCCGCCAATTTGCTTATATATTCTAAAAAAATTACATAACCGCGTTACCTTTCTCCTTTCCTCCAAGTTCTCCCACTTTAATTCCTTCATCAACTCTGTCGGACTCACCCACTCTCTCACAACCACTCCCTTTTCATTTCTCTTTACCTTCCACTTCCTGGTTTCATTCGTCACTCTCCTTACAGCCATTCTCTGTGCTTTCTCCAAAAGAGTTATTTCATTTATTTTATATGGGTCCCAAATTGCACTCCCGTAATCTAGTATGGGTCTTATGAGTGTTTTATATGCTTGATTTTTGACATATTTGTCAGCATGCTTTAGATTTCTCATGACAAAGTTAGTATTTTTAATCGATTTCCCAGTAACCCTTTTAACTTGTTCCTGCCAATTTAATTTTTCATCAAACCAAATCCCTAAATATTTATACCCATGAACAACTTTAATTTTTTCACAATTTAACTTATATTCTACTTGCCTTCTAATCTTCCTTCTTGAAAATTCATTAATTCATAATTCATTTCTTAATTCATTGAAAAAAGTCTAAAGTTGCGTTTATCGTACCCAAGAAAGTGAATACCTACATAATTTTTCATCTCTTATATATAGAGATAATATATATATAGAGATAATCATCTCTTATGGTTTTTTGTGGCATAAATAATATTTAATATTGTATTGGAAAGTAAAGTAACCATAATTTTCCTGACCAAACCACGAAATTAATTAATTTTCGTATTTCTAGTGCTTCTTTCGTTTAGGAAATGCCTCCTTATCGATTACAAGGAAATGTCATATGTGTTAGATGAGATAACATTTAGACGTCAATTGTTGTACGTCAACGACCATACCATGTTGAAAACACCGGTTCTCGTCCGATCACCGAAGTTAAGCAACATCGGGCGCGCTCAGTACTTGGATGGGTGACCGCTTGGGAACACCGCGTGCCGTTGGCTAATACTTTTTAGTTCCAACCTCGTTTAATTAACAGAAAATAATGTGATTTGTTTTTCCCTTGTCTTAGAAAAGTGGGCATCGCTTTATTGGAACCTAAGGCTCCTGATAAAAAAAAAATCGTATTTTGTTGCTGTATTCAAACAACACATTTCTAAGTTAAATAATTAATAATCCTTTTTTATCTGCCATTGCCAATCCGTTGATTCCTCAATATATTATCAATTTCTCAATAATATATTTATTATATCTCTAAATTACTTGTGTTATATTTTAATGAAAATTAACAAAAAGTGTTTGAATTAGTATCTTGAACTCGTCAAGAGATATGATCGAAAGCATAAAAAAGTATTTGCCAACGGCATGCGGTGTTCCCAAGAGGTCACCCATCCAAGTACTGACCGCGACGAGAACCGTGTTTTCAGCATGGTATGGTAGTTGACGTAAGAATAGGTACTGCGTTTAAATGTTATCTTAGTTAGTCTGATGTTATGACGCAATCCACATTAAACATTCAAACATTTCCAATAATTAATACTTGTAAATGTTCGGGTAATCAACCAAACAATATAGGCAATGAAGATGGGTATAAATAAAGGTAAAGATACCGTTGGCCAGGACGAGTTCTGAACACTTTATAATTCACTAGTCTATTCCCTATTACAATTTACAAGATAGTACCAAATTGCACTTATATTTTTGAAAACACTCCACTTATTATTGTATTACGTACCTAGTAGTACCTACCTATATTATATTAAGCTAATAATAGGTACACTTGACAAAACAAAAATTGAACGTTCAATAAATCTGATAGGCTGATAAATGTAAGATTGCACCATCAGAAGTCAGTCTCACTCTAGTAGGTGACCTCACATTTCAATGATAATAACTCGCTTTGATTGGTTATGGGACATGACCAGCAGTCATTCAAATTTGGTCAACGTTCAATTATTGTTTGGCCGAGTGTACTTTAAATTAAATGTGAAAAGTAAATGATTCTGTTTTCAAACCTAAACAAAATATTTAATATTTCTATGCACGTGCGAAACATATAACAATAATGAACAAGTAACAATCAACCCACCTAATATATGTTGTCGTTTTCCTTTGTATCCATTTTTTCATAGATTACAAAATATTACATTTACTTACTATTTTGTATCAGCAATGCTCCCATTTTGTGTGCTTTGTTGGAAAGAAGATTTGTGTGGAGGAGGGATGCGTGGACATATTGCGGATGGTAGATAACCAAACACACGATTTCCAAGAATTAGATTTCGAGGGATTAATGATATAAAACAGCTTTGTGATGAGATTTGGGGGCTCAGATTCAAAACATCCATGGAAAAGGATATACAATAAAATTTGTAAGATTTCCGCAGTTGAGATATTATGATTCATCTTTTAAGGTCTTACTGTACATGGACATGTACATGTAACATGGAGCACTATTGCGCAACACACGTCACCACACGATCCGAACAGCCATCGCCAACGAGTTGCGGAAGAAGGGTTGGGAGGTAGCCGAGGAAGTTCATGGAATCGGGCTTGATGACAGCAATAGGCGAATTGACATAATCGCTATTGATCAGAAGACTCGCCACGGCTACATCCTTGATCCAACCATCCGCTTCGAGTCGAACACCGGACAGAGTGAAGAAGTGGATGCAGAGAAGAAAGCCATTTACCTACCGACCGTACCGTACTTCCGGGACAAGTACAACAGCCCGTCTCTTGAAGTCATTGGCTTATTTATCGGAGCCCGTGGAACAATCCCTGCATTTTTTAAGAATTTTTGTGACAAAGTCAAATTTAAATTTCAAAAATCCTTCATTTCTAATATTAGTATTTTAACAATTAAGGGATCTGTCGCAATTTTGCGAAATCATCTTTATAGTTTACATCATTAGGACAGTTAGGTATCATTTTCATCATCATCATCATCATCATCATCATCATCTGTTTCAATATCATTCACATTATGTTATGCACTATTTTTTATAATTGTAATATCATTGTTTTTCAATAATTTTCATCTTCAAATATTTCATATTAATGTAGAATTATTATGCTTAGTTGTTATATTGAATATCAAATTCATCTACTTGTTTATATTTGTTATACTGTGTCCTTGTGGCAACCATTTCTTATGGCAGTGTTTTTAATAAAGTATTCTTCTTCTTCTCTATTAAAGAAACCATATTCCTCACAGGAAATGTTTGGAAAATAAACCTTTGTTGGACAGATTTGGAACACAATAATACAGTTACATAATATTAAATACGTAGATAGTTCTGAGAAATGCCTTGCGTAAACACATTTGTTTGGGGAAGAAATGTGAATAAAAATAAATCTTGTCTAACAAAAAGTATTTATATAATAGCAATAATTAATTGAGCGAGCGTCTTCTTTCGGCGCTTTTGGACACTTTCTCTGTTTTCACAATTATTTGGTCCGACGTCAAAGGGTACATTCTTTCTCCGACCGAGCGGAAATTTTGCACACATACACTAATATCATTCTAACTCAATCGTGTATATGTTTTGAGCGCTGCCCTCTGATTAGTTCAAAATGGAAAATGGCATGTAGGTCACACCGTTATCAAAAATAGAAATTATTCTAATATTTTGAGGCCGTAGTATGTAAGTTTAGGGGTATAAAAAATATTAAGTCCGTTGATTGCTTCAAGTGTTGAAACAAAATATCTTCTGATTGGTTGATCCAATCGATTTGAAATTTTGCAATGTCATTAAGATCAACATTTTATCAATGTTACAATGTTTCAGCAAAATCCTTGATTAAAATTACAAAAACATCTCCCGATTTGTCGAAAATCAAAATGTTCGGATTTCAGTTCGAATTCTGCATGGACATAAAGACTGCCAATTTCTCTTATTTTACAAGTTTTCAGTCCAATCAGAGGAGAATGTACTTATTGACATTTTTACTGTTTTGATGTCAGAAGGGATGGTATCTTAATGGAAATTCCACACTGTAATTTAGATCTGATTTTCTTAATGCACCCGGAGTGTGTAGATGGCTATTCTCAGTTTCTATTTATTTTTATTTTATTGTTTATTTAGCGCAAGCGCAATAGAACAATTCAACTATACATGACATATACACAAATAAAGATAAAAAAAAAAAAAAATGAACACTATAGAACATAGAATTTATACTTTTATGTTGATTGAATTGATCTATTTTAATTCAATATGCATGTATCTTATGTATCTTATCACAAAACTTCGGATTCTTTTTACCACTCTCTTTTCTCACAATTTCCTAAGCTTCTTAGGTTTATTAGCCACTTTCCTATTTCTCAATACCTATAGAAAGTCCGTGAAGTGAGATATATTTTCATAATTTCTTTGCCTTTAGCGTGCTGTGGGCGACATAGGATTATTAGCTTGTAATCCCTCCCTATTCAATACATATCGTTAGAGGTGGGTACATTGTTAAGAAATAATTGTTCCGCATGATCAGATACATCTTTAACAATTCCATGGACGCTAACGTATTCATTAACAAATATGAGAGGAAGTTTTTCGTGTTACTTGCGTCGACGCTATTATAACATCTTGGCTACGTTAGAAGGGTGTAGGTAGTTCAATGTTCATTCGAATCTTTGTTCATTTTTTCAGATCAATAATTGAGAGAGCGAAGAGAGCGTCTTCTTTTCGCTCTTTTGGCACGGGCTACTGTTATTTTTTTCCGATCAAGCTTAAAATTTGCACACATGTACAACACACTCATGTTCTCTTTTCGTTGGTTTCAGCAGGTCAATTTCTAACTTTTCTCTGAGTAAGTTTGTGGATTTATAACCAATGGCAAAGCAGAGATTCAAACTTGTTTGGATTGGTAACTCGAAACAGGTTTCCTGTAGGTCGGGTGCTTTATGGTTGGGTTGTGGTTAGTTTTACCTCATCATAGAAGTACTAAAAGCATTGAGTACGCCTTAAAGTAATCTGATAATTTATAGACTTATTATAAGACAGCTGTGACGTATTTCTGGTTTCAATTTGTTTTGTATCATTTGGGAGCAACAATATGGCAAAAAATATAGGATTGAACAATAGTAACTGTCCACTATTTGACGGATGGGTTTTTTCCGATGATTCTAGGTGTGTACTTTACACAATGCGTTATAGAATTTAAAGAGTTGATAATAATTTCAAGTGATCAGACTCATGATAGACAGGTGAATGATATGAAAATTAGTTAACCAATCAATAATTTTGAAGTTGAGATGCTTATAAAGGAAGATTACCACTGAATGTTTCCCAGTTTACTTCAGAGTCGATTTCGGGTAAGTTTTAAATGTTCAATCAAAATAGTTCATACTACACGTTATGAAAATATATGATAGCTCAGGCATGTTTCTGAGTGCATAGATTTGTTTGTGTTATTTTTTCATCTCTTATCAACGAGACAAGAGAATGGAGTACTTCTTACAATTTCAATTAGGTCCGAATAAAACCATTCAGTCCATTCAAAATCTAGAATCTTAAGAAAATTCTATTCAGTGACCATCAAATCAAATCAATTTGTTGAGAACTGAGTTATGCTTTTACCATTATCAAGTGCAAGATACATGTTTTTCTGTTCTTTCTCCAGTTTTTAACACTTTTTAAATCTATCTTTAAATCGAGGTTCAAATCAAATGTCATGGAAATTGTGATTACTGATTACTGACTTTGTTATTATTTTGGTATAACATGTGCTGATGTAAATTGATGAAGGTACCTTATTATTTTTTTTCTAAACTTCCATCTAGGGAAAAATTGTCTATGAACTGGTACCTAATTATTGACAACTGCTATGCCAAATGAATTTTTGCCACTTACTTAAATACTTTTTTACATTCAGAACGTCGTAAATGTTGGTAACTGCTGAAAGTACGCCTACACGCACTTACATAAATACGTACTCTTAACACCAATCAGATACTCGGTGTAGCTATAAATAAAACCTTCCAAAAATAGCAACATTATGGAAAGTAAGACACGTAAATAGCATATCAAGATTAAAAGAAACATTAGAACCTTCCAAAAATAGAAGAGTACCTATACAAAATCCAACCCTATACATAATCTGCAAAGAGCTATTGGTATAATCATTCAGTTTGATGGCACGCATTTGTGATGATCGATCTTATAGGTACCCTCTTTACACTGAGAATTCGATCATGATCCTGTTCAACAATCGAAATCAAAATGGAGGCAAGATTCAAGTTAAACTTTATATAATGCTTGATGCAAATTAGAGCATGCATTTGTAAGTTTTCGTTTTTAAAATTCATGATTTCTTTTGTTTGACCTTGAGTTCGATCATATTCAAATTTCGTTTGCGTTCTTACAATTAAATCGAGATTTGGATCATGATCGAGTTCGATTGAGTACAGTTCACACACATTTTCGATTGCAATCGAGATTTTGGATCATGATCGAATCCTCAGTGTGAACAGGGTATTACGCTATACCTATACTAAATCTTGAATATGTCGTTACAGAAGAAGTATGATAACTGATAAAATCATGATAGCTGAGTCTGTTAGGTAATTACCTTTATCTCTAATTCAGGTTATGTAAACGTAGGAATTGTCACAATTTGTTGCAAAGGTATGACTGATGAACTTTCGAATGGAGATTACATGTGCAGTCATCACATGTCATTTTCTGTAGTGTTAACGTCGCACTCTTCTGCAACTATAGGTTAATGACGACTAACGAAATTATGCTTATGAAGGTGATGGAGGCTGATGAAGGATAGGTAAATATGGTTAGTAGGAACAAGGTGGTCGGGGGCTATTAGTAGAGAACCTTCCCAACATTTGACTCTCGTTTTAGAAAAAAACAGGAAAAAAACTCATCAATAATGGCCACATAAAGCGAACCTGGGGGTGATTCCTGTACACATTTTTACTCTCTTATCGTAAATTTTAAGACTGTTTAAGACGTTGTTATGGACGTTAACATTGGAGTAAACAAATTTTACGATAGCTAACTTTGTAGACTAAAAACGTACAGGAATGACACCCCATGGAGTGCAACTTGCAAGTCCAGAGCGTTTCTACCGGAGATAAATTAGAGAGCGGAAAGTTATTTCTATTAAATTTACTTAGTATAGTGAAATGTATTTACAATGGGATTTTAAAAATAATTAGGTATCAGTGACAAGTTCTTTTTATTTTTGCAAAGTGATGTTAAAGTAATAAGTACTGTAAGTACTATAATGGCGTTTGGAAATTGAACTGAATCATTCAATCAATTCAATCTCATCTTTTATGCTAGAGATTATCGAGTGACTGTCATGAAATAGACGTTATACTTGACAATATCTGTGTATTTTCGTTCAAAAATAGAAGTACGTATTGTATGTGCGTCATTAACAGTGTAAAGTATAGGCACAAAAGTTCAGGATTTGAACTCTGGAGGCCAGGGTTCATCACAGCTGACGAAAAAGATTGTTTTCTTCTTTGAAGATTTTTTTTTTTTTTTTTACGGAACAGCTTGATTGAGTGGTTAACGTTCTGAACTTGTATTCCGGAGGCCGGGGTTCGATTCCCGCGGCCGTCCTTCCTGACTGGTGTTTTTTCTTGCTATTCCCTCAGTCGACAGGAAAATGCTGGGAAGGTACCCTACTAATAGGCCACGACCGCCTCCTTCCCACCTTCCATCCTTACCTACTCTTCACCATCATCTCCCAATCATCATCATAATCATTCATCCGTCGCCATTATAGCCTCGCTGCAGAACAGTGCGACGTTAAGCACCAGACACAAAAAAATTGTTGTTTTCCTATTCCCGCAACCGAGAGTGAAATGCTGTAAGCTTGCCTTTATTAGTATAGGTACCTTTCATTGTCAACGTCCACCTCCCACTTCCTTTCAACCTTCCATCCATTCCCCTTTCTTCATAATCATGATCAAATCGTCAAATATTCATTCAACCGTCGGAATTAGCCTAGTTGCAGAGCGAGTGCAGAGCAGAATATTTCATAATAGAAATCAAAGTAAATAGCTGCTTTTGAGCGACAGTCACAGACAGAATGTGCTTTAACATGACACCCAACTTATTTTTTATACCCTTTGATAGCTTCAATTGAGGTAGAGGTTGTAATCAGTGAAAATAAATCAATATCAAAGATATCAGCTTAGAATTATACAATTTAAAGATAAAATCGATTATATAACATTTCATTACTTTATGACGTTTGTACAATATTACCTAATATTTCACTAATGTTGCCGAGTTGTGAGGTGTACCGACAATTAATATTTAAATTCACACTCGTTTGTTGCATTTGCATCGAAAATCATGCCCCAATGTAAGCTAACCTTGACAAATCCCATAAATTGCACCTTTTTTTCATTTTTCGTCAATACTGTAAGGTCATAAAGTGCAAGAAGTGCAGGAGTAATCAGTAATCACTAAATTCCAATCTTAAAAAAGTTGTTCTCTTAGTAAGAAGTACTTAATTTGAAGGTAATTATCAATTATAAATTCATATAAATTCGTTTACTACCTAGAGCAGTAAACAGCAGTAAATGCTCCAATGTGATTTATACACATTACATATACCAGCACTGTCTAGGTGCTTTGTGGTATAGCGATGGGTTTTGTTGTATGTACACCCGCGGTCAGAAGAATTGCTAAGTTGGAGATTGAATTACGGTCAATAGTTTAAAAAAGGAATTAGAAATTTGCAAGCAATTTAAGCGTCCGCGGGTGTACCATAAAAAAAAATGATAATACATTTAAAAACTTACCGTATCGGTAAAAACAATGATCCTCTAAAGTCTAAATCACACTTGATTTAACAGATCGCCGAAATGATTGGGGTTTACTACTTCCTGGCCGTGGCTCTGGCCATCGCCTCCGCCGCTGGCCCTCTGGAAGACTCCCCCTTCCCCCGCCAGGTGAACGCCATCCCCGCCGCCCCCCGGGCAGGATACCGTCTACCAACAAACATCCGACCTATGAAGTACAACATCAAACTCATCCCCTACATCACCGAGGGGAACTTCACATTCGACGGCGAAGTTCTCATCACACTTCAAGCCATGGAAGCAACAAACAACATCACTCTTCACGCAAATCGGTTGACGATTGATCCAGCATCGATAATAGTAACTGATATTACATTTGCGGAGACTGTCGAAGTCATTGGAATTGCACAGGAACCTGATCTTGACTTTTATTCGATCATGCTTGCGACGCCCCTGAGATCCGGTCTACAATACACTGTCCTTATTAAAAAATTCACAGGGATATTGGACACTGATATGGCTGGATTCTACAGGAGTTCTTATGTTGAAAATGGTGTGCAAAGGTAGGAAAGGCAATGAATTAAATTAACCAAATTATATCAACAAAAGTGAAGTTAAATAATACCGGGTGGCGCAAACAAAATCCCCCTATTTGAGAGATCACTACATCGAAACTATTACTATTAAATGTAGGGTTTTGAATCTTATACCAATTTTAGAAAACTTACCAAAATTTAGTGCAAGTTTCAAACATTTTTGTTGAATTGGAATAAAGTTAGAAATTATTGAATTTACAGTTGAAAAAATTCGGTCCACCATTTTCCTTGTAATAGATTTCTGAATGTGTGATACCGACATTAGTGGCCACGAATCATTTATTTTTGTTTTCAGTGCTGTTAAATTTTTATTCAAGTTTTAAAACGCTGGTATAAACTATTTTTCAACAACTTAATCAAATGTCTGTAACTTTTTTTCTCATTAATCAAACATTTCTGAATATTACACACATTACATTTTCATATGTTTTCTATGATATGTGAAAGTTTCACCTCTTTATCTTTTATAATTCTGTCGGAGTGACCCAAGATAGGTAGAATATAATCTTGGGAGTGACCTCTCAAACAGAAAACCCTTGCATTAGAGAGCATTCTAGTTCAATAAAAGTTATTAATTAGCTGATTGCCGTCGAGTTAAAATGACAAAGCGAAAAACAATGGCAGTGATAAGACTGTCATGGTTATCAAAATGTATCATTTGTACTCAAGTATGAAATGTGTATAATCCATAACAAGATAAAGATTATCCTTTGATAAGAAAAATCAACTTAACACCACCAAATAGAAATAGTAAACATATTTCGTTAATAGATTTAAAAAAACGTACAAGTGCATCTTGGCGCGATGGGTTTTCGTTGGTCAGCGATGCACTGGGCTAGACCGGATATCATGCTTGTGAGGGTTTCAGATGTCGGATAGGTCAGTGGTAACATTGGTGGGACATGGGCACCGACAGGGTTTCTGTCAGGGGGTGGGGGCCCGTCCGCCCCCACCATGCACGCAGGGTGCTTTTTGGTTCTTTGACACTTTGAAATCAATTTTGATACGTTTTTAGGTGTATTTTGTAGAACTTTTTTTACATTTGACATTTTGGGGTTTGGGGGGCCCCTTGCCCCGCAGGGCATTTTTTTGACACTTTGACATAATTTTTGACGTATTTTGTTTACAAAATGCAGCAAAACGTAATCACCACAAAATTTTATTTTTCCTAACATCCGGGGGGGGGGGGGGGGGGGGGGGTGCTTGCCCCCCACCCAGCGCCCATGATAGCCTCCGTAAAATCATTGACTTCCTGTAAAAGTGCCAAATTACCAGTGCCGTTTCCAGTTCACCGGAGGCACCGGTGCCCCTCAAGTTGCATTCCTATGATCATTTATATGATTATGTGAATCATTGAGGGTGACATCTAGAAAATTACTTTATTATCATTTATGATTATGTGATAATCATTAAGGGTGATAACTAGAAAATGATTTTACTGTTCTGTTTGTAGCTATAGGCATTTACAATATAACATTTTGTAAAATTGTAATTTATTTCAGGTGGTTGGCCACAACTCAGTTCGAGTCAACTGATGCACGACGAGCCTTCCCATGTTTCGATGAGCCCGCTCTCAGGGCTCAGTTCACCATCAGCATCTCGCGCACCGCGGACCTGCGCGCCATTTGCAACATGCCTCAAGATGGACCGCCCGTTCTTGAGTAAGCCGCCTCGATTCATTGTCACTGCAAACTCGAATTCATGTTCTTACATAGACACTTTTCCATTACATGCTAAACGGGACTGTCCTATAATTGCAATGGTATTTCAGAATCGCAGCAGCACTTTAGTTCGTCGATTGAGTATTATTCTTGGTACATTTCACACATTAACAAGTCGTCGGGACCAGTCATTAGAAATCTGACTAAAAAGCTGTCAAAAACTTGGATTTTACTTGCAAATTCACAAGTTTGGCCACTCCTAACAACTTGAATCATTCATATTACAGTACAACCCAAATAATGAAGTAGGGTCTAACCTCGATTGTATTGTTACCAAATTGCACTGCCAGCAGAATACCTCGTCAATAAACAAAGAATCGGCCAAATGAAAGGACTGCTACATTGCAGTCACTAAATAAGTATAAATCTCTTGATTCAAACTCTTCTTTTGTCTGCACAGCACTGAACACACCGATGAACTGAGGTACTGGGACCATTTCCTCGAGACACCGCCGATGCCAACATACTTGATCGCCTTCATTGTCTCAGACTTCGTCTTTCTTGAAAATGCTGCCGAGAAGCTGAGGATTTACTCTCAGCCACAGCTTATTAGCCAGGCTCGTTACGGCCTGTTCATCAGTCCACCTATTCTTAACTGGATGGCAGATTACACTGGACTCAACTACCAATTACCGAAGATGGACGAAGCAGCAATTCCTGACTTCGATGCCGGTGCCATGGAGAATTGGGGACTTGTCACTTACAGGTAGGTCAAATAATTTGTGTATCTATTGAAAAAAGACCGTCACGCTTCAGCGGGGTAGGGGGGGGGGGGGGTGCACCAATATGTGACACCGTGTGACAAGACTGGGGGGGGGGGGGGGTCTGGAACCCGTGGGACGTCTCGTTTAGATATAGAGTTTTTGATACTTCGGGATCTGCAATCAAATTCTGTTTGGGGGTTGAGACAGTTTTGACATCCTTTTAGGGGGGATAGTTTCAAAGTGACAAAGTGTGACAACGGGTGAGGTGGAGGGGGGGGGGGGGGGGGGTGAAAATAACCAATTTTTAGCGTGACGACATTTATGTACATCTCTCAACTCCCACTTGTTGTTATTATTAACCAATCCTCTATCAGTTTTCGAATTTGTATATTTCTAGGGAACGGTTGATTCTTTTCGAGGAAGGTGTATCTACCTCAAGCAGCCGGCAAAGCATTGCCTCAGTCATCGCTCACGAATACGGTCATCAGTGGTTTGGAAACTTGGTGACGCCTTTCTGGTGGAAGTATCTTTGGCTGAATGAAGGATTTGCAACTTATTTCGAATCCTTTGCCATGCAAGGGGTAATTAAATTCAAATTAATTTAGCTATCCCATAAGCATACTGTCTTATCTCCACAATTGTCAAAAGTAGTTTTGACAAGTATTGTCAAAAGTATTGTCAAATAGTAGTGTCTCATGACACAGTCACGTGACACTACTACACATCAGTCATCTGTCACTACTACACACAGTCATCTGACACTACTACCATTCATCTCCATTAATGATATGATCACAACCTCTCGTATAATTTTAAATTTGAAGTAGTTGAACGGCTGGAGCGAATCGAGTAATATTGTGATTTTGTCTTAAGGTTGAACCCACATGGCGTATGGATGAGCAGTTCGTGGTTCTTGACCTGCAAGGAGCTATGTCTGGAGGTGATGCAACACAAAACTCACACCCAATGACGTTCGACGTCGAGAGTCCTGGACAAATCAGTTCCCTCTTTGACAGCATTTCCTACTCAAAGGGTGAGTTGACTTTTTCGGTTAGCTTGAAGCAATAACACATCTTTACAGAATTATTAATATGGTTATCTATTATATCTTAAAAAATATTGGGCACTTAAATAAAAATTCTGGAGCTCTTTTTCTCTTAAAAACGTTACAAAAGTCAAGCCTACAATTGATACAATGGGAATGCCTACCTACAACGATTTAAGAGGGCTGAGCAGTGAGCGTGGCCTTGAAGAGGTTTTTAATCGATTTTTATCAATATCTTTTACATGTTATTGTTAACAAAATAAGGCTTTGTACGAGTATTCAGAACAGTTTAATGAAAATAATTTCATAGTTTGGAATAAGTTATTAGTTTTATTTTGTCCAACAGATGTTTAGTGCCCGAAAATTAGTAAAATTATGGCACTAAACATCTGTAGGACAAAATTAAACTAATAACTTATTCCAAACTAAACTATGAAATTATTTTCATTGAACTGTTCTGAATACGCGTACAAAACCCTATTTTGTTAACAATTACATTGGTAAAAGATATTGATAAAAATCGATTAAAAAACTCTTCAAGGTCAAACTCACTACCCAGCCGTCTTAAGCCATGGAAGGTGGTGTTTGAAGCTACTAATCCCCAGTTCGCTATACGCATGGAGAATTTTGGAATTATAACAAAAAGTGAGCCTGTGACAATATTTTTTCTCTTCCAAATGGGGGTCTCACCACTTGCCCCCCCCCCCCCCCCCCCCTTTCAACAACACTTTCCTACTCTCCTGGATAAACGCGAGGGCATCTACATTAAAATGCCTCTTGTAAATACTGTAAAACTACAGTTGGAATAATTAACTACTGTTACAGGTGGCTCCGTGATTCGAATGATGGAGCACATGGTTACACCAACAATATTCCGCCGAGGACTCCGTCGTTACCTCATTGCCAGGTAAGAAATCCTCACATCACAACCTGAAAACAATCTTATCTTTCATCAATACAATAACATCTTATAATATATTTGATGTATTGTATGCTAATGTTTGCTGTGTGGAAATGAACTAAAAGTGAATCGTCTTGGTACATCTAGGTCCTACGAGACTGGAACTGCCGACTATCTCTTCAACAACATGAATGACCAACTCCATGAGGACAACAGCAATGCCGACTTCGACGTCAAGACCGTCATGGACACATGGACTCTGCAGATGGGTTATCCAGTGTTGACAGTTACCAGAGATTATGCGGGCAACTCAGCAGATCTGGCACAAGTAAATTACACTACTTATTGAGTAATCATCTCATAGTATGAAGCACCCAATTGACATATTGATCTAAACTTAGGAACTTCTCACACTGAGTCCTCCAGATATATAAAATACGGATCTTTAATCCTGTCTCTCTACAGGGGAGCTTCCTATACTTTCGTTCGACTCCCAACCCTGACGACCTTGACTACAGGTTTCACATCCCCTTGACGTACACCACACAGGGAGCACTCAACTTCCAGGACACATGGTTCAATACTCTCTGTTCTGTCACCAGGAGCGCTTCCTCCTGCAGTTCGACCCCAACCCTGACGACCACGACTACAGGTGGCACATCCCCTTGACGTACACCACACAGGGAGCACTCAACTTCCAGGACACCGCTCCCATGGGGTTCAATACTCTCTGTTCTGTCACCAGGAGCGCTTCCTCCTGCAGTTCGACCCGAACAACCCTGACGACCACGACTACAGGTGGCACATCCCCTTGACGTACACCACACAGGGAGCACTCAACTTCGACGACACCGCTCCCATGGGGTTCAATACTCTCTGTTCTGTCACCAGGAGCGCTTCCTCCTGCAGTTCGACCCGAACAACCCTGACGACCACGACTACAGGTGGCACATCCCCTTGACGTACACCACACAGGGAGCACTCAACTTCGACGACACCGCTCCCATGGACTGGTTCAATGTTGAAGACGCCACGAAGACGATCTCCGGACTGCCGGACGACACTGAATGGGTGTTGTTTAACATTAAGGAGAACGGTAAGTTCATTGTGAAGGCCATACATGCACGATTTTCATATCCTTCTTTTCGATTGAATATTATTCCAACCTATCTTAAGAACACACTCTGACCCTCCAAAAAAATTTAAAAAAATTTGTTGTCATATTTTTTCCCAAATTTTTAACTCGAGTTATATTCGAGTCCCACTTCTGCCCCGATGACCGTAGGACATTCAAATTTACACGATATATAGAGATTAATAATATGTACATCCTACTATTTTTTGTTTATTTTTATTTTTAAAAATGGAATTTTACTGACTGTTTTAATTTTCATCAAAACTTGTATTATCTCGTAGATAATTGTTGTATGAATTGCAAGTAAAATTAAGAAACTAGTGATGTAGGTGTAGACATGACGAACATTTTAAGACATCATGCGACTCAATAGTCATACTTATAGCCGAGTGGGACCTAAATCTTTGTGCCGCAAAAATCCCTATACTAATTAGCTGTGTGAAGCGGGAAGCATATATTGTGCAATTGTAAGAATGCGAGGTTTTGTCTAGACCCCGCCCACCAGTCTCGGCGTCAACAGCAGGTTCGTGCCTGCAGCGTGAATGGCTGAGCGTTATCGCCCCAGGCAGATATTATATTTCACTTCGTAGTATTGAAGACTTGAATGAACAGTTTGATCTTCGAAACAAATGACGAAATACCAAATGAGAACAATATTTTTCTTGGGCGTTGATGATAAATAATCATTGCGTCATAAAGTAAGCCATTATTTTATCCAAGCTCATTATGCATGCACGTTGAATTCAATTTTAAACAATATTTTCTGATTATTTCATATGATTATCTATTTTTCGTCTTCGTACTATCTGAAACAGTTCATTCTCAATATTTTCTGGATTAAAATATCTACCATATTTAACCACAATAATTGAAAGATAGACATAAAGTGTGAGAATTTTTATCAAATTTTTTTTTTTTATCCCTTATACATTTTTAAATTTTATAACGATCACTTATAACGATATACTTATTCCTGGGACTCCATAATACATATTGGAACCCACAATTTGCACTGTCAATTTGTATTTATACTTTTTGAATACCCTAGCGCAATGATGAGTGTATAATTGGCTTCTGTATTGTAGTTTTTTCACAATGTTTCTTACAATTTTGTTTTCACGAAGTTGAGGTATAAGCTCTCTTGTATTGTCGGCGGCACGTCTGCGTCAATAAGTTACCGGCGTCAATAAATATGACAATTGAGCTGACCTCTTGCCGCCTAACATCTCTCTCAGATTGATTGATTTATTGCGGGAGAAATGCAAGAGTTCTTTTTACTCATTTAGCTGGGACATCTGTTTCGTTTTTTCTTTTTCTTTTTCTATTACTTTGTTTGTGACATTTAGGCAGTGGTCGAATTGGGGGGGGGGGGGGGATGCGGGGGGATCCGAATGGCATCCCCCCATGGGAAATAAATTGATGGTTCCATCCCCCCATGGCTAATTTTTCCACTTCACCATCCCCCCATGAGAGATTAAAAAACAGCAATAAGTGATGTAATTTACTTCAAAATAATGCCATTTTCAGAGAATTTGTCTATTTAGCCTTATAGACGCCATTTGTCGAGATCAAAATCGCGTAGAAACGCACCAAATTAATTTCTGAAATAATTTTTTTGTTCTGTAACTGTGCGCCTCGGACTAGCATGGGCCAGGGGCCGTGTCCCATTGACCTCATGCAAATGTTTCTTTTTGTAACAATACAATTGTGTAATATTTGTACAGTAGGGGGGGTGAGGGTGTTAGGATAGGGGAAGGGCATTTCTCCCTAGATGTCAGAAAAAATAAAAGTTTGACTGTGCTTTAGTAAACTGTACAGTTTGTGAACAAAATGAACTCTGAATGTCTCAAAATTGATTTCAAAGTGTCAAGAAACCAAGAAACGCCCTGCGGGGCAAGGTTTTTGGGGCATGCCCCCCACACCTTATTGGAGTGAAAACTGGGAAAAATTAAAAAAGACATTGAAAATCAAAATACAATTTAGAACGTCTTAAAATTGATTTCAAAGTGTCAAAAAACCAAATAACGCCTGTGGGGCAAGGTTTTTGGGGTATGCCCCCCCCCCCTTACCTTATTTGGAGTGAAAACTGTGAAATATTTAAAAACAAAATACACCTCAGAACGTCTCAAAATTAATTTCAAAGTGTCAAAAACTAAAAAACTCCCTGCGGGGCAACGTATGGGGCGCCCCCCCCCCCCCCCCCCCTCCTTACCGCGTGGCAAGTTTTGTACCTTCACTTGCCCCCCCCCCCTGGAAAAAATCCTACCAGTACACAATCCCTCCATGGACTGACTTCCAATTCGACCACTGCATTTAGGACACACCGTCTCAACAAACAGAGATTTTTTAAATCTTAGAAATCATGCAATTTGTGAAAAGATTATTCCTGCCTTCAAAATTTTATGCATACTATAATTTTATTACTGTTTACTTAATTATTATTGCATTATCTTTTTATTATTAGGTATTTGAAAATATTGTCACATCGTGCACACTAGATACATTGTTTCCTAGGAAAACGCTTTGTGTAAAACGTTTTTTTTTTTACGAAGTGAGCCTTCTTATTGCATGCGAAGTCATGTGTGCGTGAACGTTGCTGCTTAGACCTTGAAAATAGAGGAATACCAGATGCGTCAAAGCCCAAAGTAGCAGTCTTTCTTTAAATTGCATTGTTTTTTTTTTTTATAAATTTTACAAGCGAATAAAGGGTCTATAAAATTTCAATTATAAATGTTTGTCCGAATGACCATGCAAGCTTTTAAGTTGATAGGTCAAACGGTTACATTAATAATTGAGCGAGCGTAGCGAGCGTCTCCATTGTGCACTTTTGGACGCTTTCTCTGTTTTTTTTTTGTGTTTGTTAGTTTGGCCCGACATCACAGGTCACAATTTTTATCCGATCGAGCTAAAATTTTGCACACAATAGGTATCATTCTAACTTACTCTTGAATAGTTTTTGAGAGCTGAACTTTGATAGGTTCAAAAATGAAAATATCTCACGATTGGTCGAAAATCAAAACGCTTCGATTAAGTTCAAATTTTGCATTTTCTCTTAATTTTCCTAATTTCAGCCCAATCGGTCAAGAAAGTTTACACTTATTGAAATTTTTAACTGTTTGAAATAAATTGACAGAATTGTGATGGTATCGATTGGGAATTATTCCAAATTATGTAACCCGAGTGAGTGTATAGATGGATAATCTCAGTTTCAATGAAAAGCAGGTACTTTTATGTTGATCGAGTGTATCATATTTAAATTTAATTTGGATGTTAGGTATACGTTTTTTGCGTACCAAAATATCGGTTCGAGATGTTGCGCATTCAGGTGCTCGATCGTCAACGCGTTATACACCGAGCGTTTTCCTAGTTATAACATAGTGTGTGTGATAAATTTCAGATTGATCGGTTGAACGGCTCTGGCAAAAATACAAACACACAAACAAACAAACAAACAAATTAAGGCAGAGAAAGAGCCATAAGAGTACCGTGGTGACCGTGTGATTGATTGTGATTTTTTTAGCACTTTGTTTAATGTTTAATTATTATAGACGTATTGGTTTGTAAGCTAATTTTGTCATGAAGAAGATTCTGGTAAATGAATCGAAACTTTCGATATGATCATTAAAATATTCCACGGGATGAATATTCCAAAGAAATTAAAAATAACATAAATACGTACCTAGAATAGTTTTCTATCGATATTCCGCAGATGTATTATTCAATTAGGCATTGTTTGTGGCATTTTGATGGAATGTCACCTACAATGAAACAGTGTTGATTTGTGTTGAGCTCGTGAAATTTGAGTTGTATTGAGTCGTGAAATAATAAAAACTTATTTCTAAAAAGATAAAAGCTTGTCATTATTCAATCATCTTCCAGCTAGCAATAGCTACCTACAATACTTTTCATACATTTTTGCATTATTCAAAAGTGATATCAAGACATTATAATGAAATACGATATAATACGAGTATACGATGACTTTTACTTCATTTACCTATAACCTCGTTTATTTTAGATTGATTGTTATTCATTGCAATTATTTGCATCACTTTAATTAATATTTTTAAAGATTCAAATCTCCAATTAGTAGAAAATAATATGGTATTTAATTTGTACGTGTGGTGGGAGTCTTGTTTTTATTTGCGTATTTCACGATGTTGGTGAATGACCGTGAACCACATTATGTTTGTTATCTGGAATAGTCTCGTCTTACGTTTCGTTGTGGAATGCGTAAACATGCGCTGAACAATAGACCCACATAGAACACAGCGACCAATAAGAGAGGAGTCTGGCTAGTGGGTGTGAATGTTATATTTCTAATCTGTAACGGATATAGCTGTTAAGTCAACTACAGTGTCGCCATCTAGCTCGGAAGCGGACAATTTATCATCGAATGAATCACGTTAAACTCTGGCGTTTCCAATACTTATTCTTACCGTCTGTATTATTATACGCTAATAATAACTATTACGTCATGGCGTCCGAGGATTCTTCTAGCATATGCGGGCCCCACCGCGTAGCCCCGGGAAATATTTGTAAATTTTAACTCAATTTCAAGCATTTTGGTGCGTTGTGAAACAGAAAAAGCCTGAAATTTGTTTTTTTCTTCCGATTGACCAATATTTTTTTTAACTTTTTAGGATCATGAACTTACTATCATCCTGAGATCTTTTCTACGATCATACGATAATTTAGAAATTACCAAAAATATCTGAAGTGAGGGGCAAAGCATTCATTTTCCACTGAAAAGGGCAAATAAAACTTAATGAAATAATTTATTAGAATATTTTCCTAAAGTTTTCGGTTTTGGGATTTTTAGGTATTTGGGATTTTGGGGCATGGGGCACAATTTTGATCTTCGAATAAAATTATCATTTTATATACGTTATATTTGAAGGGGTGAGGAGGAAAACATGGTTGTACCGGAATTACAAAAAAACACGATTTTAAATATGCCACGACCTGTCGACGACTCGATATGGTATTAAGCACTGACTTCTTCGAAAATATCACCATATGAGCACCACAGTGGCGTTTTATGGATTGATAACGCATAAGAATCAATGATACAGGGGAGAAGATATTGCTTGTGTCTCGGAATTCCCCCCCCCCCCCCCCCTTTCGCGTTGAAAAACCAACAATAACTATGGATTTAAATTAAGCATAAAAGGATTAATCGATTGACTAAGGGCCGGTATTACCAAAGTTAAAGTATGACGGTTTAACTAACTTTTTAAATAAATTAAACTGTTTCAATCATTTTGAAGTATCTGATTGACTGTGCCGGTAATTTAGTTAATCCGGCATAACTTAACTTTAGTAATACCGAGCCTACAAAGTTGTAAAAGAGCCGTACATATGTTTTGAATCATACGTTTTAGTAGGTATAATGAAACTATACCCTGTTATTCAACAATATGAATAGACTAAATATTAATATGAATATGACCTTGACTGTTTGAAAACACTAATTTAATTTTTTTTTATAAAACCAAAATCTTATTATTTTTAAAATGTTTAAACAACACTAGGGAATTAAACCCCAAAATATATGAAATTACATAGAATACCCACTGCATCACATGCTGACCGAAATCATGTGTATATGTACACTAAAGGCATAGATTGAGTCTGAAAGGGAAGGAGTTGGTCCACTCTCAATACGCTCTAATAACGAACTCGGTTCCATGTCTTTTCAGGATACTATCGAGTGAATTACGATGCTCAGAACTGGGCTCTATTGACTTCGCATTTGAACAGTGACCAGTACGACGAGATCCACCTCTTGAATCGAGCTCAGCTTGTCGATGATTCTTTCAACCTCGCTCGAGCACGGGTTTTCAATTATGACACTCCTATGGCACTCAGTCAGTTTCTGACGAGAGAAATCGACTATGTCGTCTGGATGGCTTCGTTCAATGCGTTTAGCTTCATTGATAGGAAACTCAGTAATTCTGTGGACTACTCCGTCTTCCAGGTAAATTTACTCTTTGGTGAGATTTTGTGAATTATGTTTTTTTAGTGTAAAGACTACATTTTTGGTAAATATTATTGGGTAAAAATATCAAGTGTTAATGATTTCGGAAGTATTAAAAACATTATACAGATTTTTATCAAAAAATCTAAAAGATTTTATTCGCCGAACATCAATTTTTTAATATATAAATTATAATGTTATAGGTAAGTATACAAAATCATCGTATGATAAGAACGACTGTTAATATATATAAAATAAAACAATGAACTTAATAGGAGTATTATGAAAAAGAGGAGACAAGTTAGCTTTACTTAAATCACTTAAAAGTCCATTATTGAAGTTAAAGGAAGCTATAAAAAAGTTCAGTGGGAAAATAGTGATTTCAAAAATGGGGTCAAGTCAATTTTATATTCCATTACTTCACCCCTTCCATTTAAGTAGGTACCTAACAGAAAATTCCAATTAACTAAGGGTTTTGTAACTGAAATAAAAGTGAGAATATAATCAATTATATTATTTTCTAACATCCGAAAGGCAATGTAAATACTAAAACAAAATAAAAAATAAGATTTAAATCGACAATTTGAAACAGTTGTTTTTATATTATGTATGTACTGTTCAAACAAAGTAATATAATAATATACGTGATTTTTCATTTAGTATTTAATGGAATACACTTGAGTATCGTCACATATGGATACAGCAAATGCTGCATGGGATTAAAACTAATCCCAATCATCTTGTTTCCAGAACTATCTGCTGACTCTGACCAACAACTACTACAACAGCGTTGGGTTCGACGAGGGTCCAGATGACAGCCACGTGGTGAAGCTGAGTCGCAATGCAGCTGTCAGATGGACATGCAACATGGGAGATCAAGTCTGCATCGACGCCACATCGGCAAACTTCGCTGAGTGGATGGCGACACCGGACAATAACCCGTGAGTTCACGCAGAATATTCATGTTTTGACGAGAATTATTTTTACTGTGTTTGCTTTTGTGAATTTAAGAGGCCTGGGTAAGCGAACGGAAATCGCACTGTTCTTCAAAGAGCATTTTTTAAATATTGTCTTCCCACTACAGAATTTTGAAAAATCAGATAGTAGCGAGCGACCCATTACAGCCTAATAGACTAAATATTGCCACACACTGAAGTATTTTATGACCTCTGGTACGACCTCAAAGTTTTATACGACATTTATAGAAAATAACCGTATTTTATTTAATACTTTGAGATTGTACCAGAGGTCATAAAGTACTCCAGTTTGTGGCAAAAAAATAGTATATTAGGGGTATATAATGGGTCGCTACTATCTGATTATTTCAAAATTTTGTTAGTGCAAAGACATATTGCGAAAAAACGCTCTGACATTCCTGTTCACTTACCAAGGCCTCTTTAGAATGTAAAGTTAATAATGTTGTATTTGTTTTCTTTTCTGTTGTTGCTTTTGTATTTCTTTTACTGAATATTTTGTATATATTCATCGGAATCGATCTGCATTTAGAGGATTTTTTTTTTTTTTTTTTTTTTTATTATAAAACTTCTACTAGTAAGACACAAGTGTTTTTTAACATTATGACATAATGTCAAATCACATTGTGATTAATAATAAAACAATTCAGTATTTTAATTGGTAGTTAAATATATTTTGAATATGATATGACAGCAGTTGAACCAATGGAAAATACCTACACGACAGTACTTACTTAGGACAGTTTGATCACTGAGGATCGTGACTAAATTTCCGAAAAAGTGACAATCCCTTCCTAACTATGCACTAATCTTTAATTGGCTTGCCTCAACCAAACACATTATTGACAGACTCAAAATTACCAACTAAGTACCCTTAATCTAACACGGCTATTCTCCTCTTTCCTCAGGATCAAGCCCGATGTGAAGAGCACTGTGTACTGCACATCGCTCAAGTACGGGGGCGACACAGAGTGGGACTTCCTCTACCAGAAGTACCTCGACAACAAAGTAGCCACAGAATCCACGCTGTTCTTCTCTTCCTCAGGATCAAGCCCGATGTGAAGAGCACTGTGTACTGCACATCGCTCAAGTACGGGGGCGACACAGAGTGGGACTTCCTCTACCAGAAGTACCTCGACAACAAAGTAGCCACAGAATCCACGCTGTTCTTCTCTTCCTCAGGATCAAGCCCGATGTGAAGAGCACTGTGTACTGCACATCGCTCAAGTACGGGGGCGCTACAGAGTGGGACTTCCTCTACCAGAAGTACCTCGACAACAAAGTAGCCACAGAATCCAACCTGTTCTTCTCTTCCTCAGGATCAAGCCCGATGTGAAGAGCACTGTGTACTGCACATCGCTCAAGTACGGGGGCGACACAGAGTGGGACTTCCTCTACCAGAAGTACCTCGACAACAAAGTAGCCACAGAATCCAACCTGTTCTTCTCTTCCTCAGGATCAAGCCCGATGTGAAGAGCACTGTGTACTGCACATCGCTCAAGTACGGGGGCGACACAGAGTGGGACTTCCTCTACCAGAAGTACCTCGACAACAAAGTAGCCACAGAATCCACGCTGTTCTTCTCTTCCTCAGGATCAAGCCCGATGTGAAGAGCACTGTGTACTGCACATCGCTCAAGTACGGGGGCGACACAGAGTGGGACTTCCTCTACCAGAAGTACCTCGACAACAAAGTAGCCACAGAATCCAACCTGTTCTACTCTTCCTCAGGATCAAGCCCGATGTGAAGAGCACTGTGTACTGCACATCGCTCAAGTACGGGGGCGACACAGAGTGGGACTTCCTCTACCAGAAGTACCTCGACAACAAAGTAGCCACAGAATCCAACCTGTTCTTCTCTTCCTCAGGATCAAGCCCGATGTGAAGAGCACTGTGTATTGCACATCGCTCAAGTACGGGGGCGACACAGAGTGGGACTTCCTCTACCAGAAGTACCTCGACAACAAAGTAGCCACAGAATCCAACCTGTTCTTCTCTTCCTCAGGATCAAGCCCGATGTGAAGAGCACTGTGTACTGCACATCGCTCAAGTACGGGGGCGACACAGAGTGGGACTTCCTCTACCAGAAGTACCTCGACAACAAAGTAGCCACAGAATCCAACCTGTTCTTCTCTTCCTCAGGATCAAGCCCGATGTGAAGAGCACTGTGTACTGCACATCGCTCAAGTACGGGGGCGACACAGAGTGGGACTTCCTCTACCAGAAGTACCTCGACAACAAAGTAGCCACAGAATCCAACCTGTTCTTCTCTTCCTCAGGATCAAGCCCGATGTGAAGAGCACTGTGTACTGCACATCGCTCAAGTACGGGGGCGACACAGAGTGGGACTTCCTCTACCAGAAGTACCTCGACAACAAAGTAGCCACAGAATCCAACCTGTTCTTCTCTTCCTCAGGATCAAGCCCGATGTGAAGAGCACTGTGTACTGCACATCGCTCAAGTACGGGGGCGACACAGAGTGGGACTTCCTCTACCAGAAGTACCTCGGCAACAAAGTAGCCACAGAATCCAACCTGTTCTTCTCTTCCTCAGGATCAAGCCCGATGTGAAGAGCACTGTGTACTGCACATCGCTCAAGTACGGGGGCGACACAGAGTGGGACTTCCTCTACCAGAAGTACCTCGACAACAAAGTAGCCACAGAATCCAACCTGTTCTTCTCTTCCTCAGGATCAAGCCCGATGTGAAGAGCACTGTGTACTGCACATCGCTCAAGTACGGGGGCGACACAGAGTGGGACTTCCTCTACCAGAAGTACCTCGACAACAAAGTAGCCACAGAATCCAACCTGTTCTTCTCTTCCTCAGGATCAAGCCCGATGTGAAGAGCACTGTGTACTGCACATCGCTCAAGTACGGGGGCGACACAGAGTGGGACTTCCTCTACCAGAAGTACCTCGACAACAAAGTAGCCACAGAATCCAACCTGTTCTTCTCTTCCTCAGGATCAAGCCCGATGTGAAGAGCACTGTGTACTGCACATCGCTCAAGTACGGGGGCGACACAGAGTGGGACTTCCTCTACCAGAAGTACCTCGACAACAAAGTAGCCACAGAATCCAACCTGTTCTTCTCTTCCTCAGGATCAAGCCCGATGTGAAGAGCACTGTGTACTGCACATCGCTCAAGTACGGGGGCGCTACAGAGTGGGACTTCCTCTACCAGAAGTACCTCGACAACAAAGTAGCCACAGAATCCAACCTGTTCTTCTCTTCCTCAGGATCAAGCCCGATGTGAAGAGCACTGTGTACTGCACATCGCTCAAGTACGGGGGCGACACAGAGTGGGACTTCCTCTACCAGAAGTACCTCGACAACAAAGTAGCCACAGAATCCAACCTGTTCTTCTCTTCCTCAGGATCAAGCCCGATGTGAAGAGCACTGTGTACTGCACATCGCTCAAGTACGGGGGCGACACAGAGTGGGACTTCCTCTACCAGAAGTACCTCGACAACAAAGTAGCCACAGAATCCAACCTGTTCTTCTCTTCCTCAGGATCAAGCCCGATGTGAAGAGCACTGTGTACTGCACATCGCTCAAGTACGGGGGCGCTACAGAGTGGGACTTCCTCTACCAGAAGTACCTCGACAACAAAGTAGCCACAGAATCCAACCTGTTCTTCTCTTCCTCAGGATCAAGCCCGATGTGAAGAGCACTGTGTACTGCACATCGCTCAAGTACGGGGGCGACACAGAGTGGGACTTCCTCTACCAGAAGTACCTCGACAACAAAGTAGCCACAGAATCCAACCTGTTCTTCTCTTCCTCAGGATCAAGCCCGATGTGAAGAGCACTGTGTACTGCACATCGCTCAAGTACGGGGGCGACACAGAGTGGGACTTCCTCTACCAGAAGTACCTCGACAACAAAGTAGCCACAGAATCCAACCTGTTCTTCTCTTCCTCAGGATCAAGCCCGATGTGAAGAGCACTGTGTACTGCACATCGCTCAAGTACGGGGGCGACACAGAGTGGGACTTCCTCTACCAGAAGTACCTCGACAACAAAGTAGCCACAGAATCCAACCTGTTCTTCTCTTCCTCAGGATCAAGCCCGATGTGAAGAGCACTGTGTACTGCACATCGCTCAAGTACGGGGGCGCTACAGAGTGGGACTTCCTCTACCAGAAGTACCTCGACAACAAAGTAGCCACAGAATCCAACCTGTTCTTCTCTTCCTCAGGATCAAGCCCGATGTGAAGAGCACTGTGTACTGCACATCGCTCAAGTACGGGGGCGCTACAGAGTGGGACTTCCTCTACCAGAAGTACCTCGACAACAAAGTAGCCACAGAATCCAACCTGTTCTTCTCTTCCTCAGGATCAAGCCCGATGTGAAGAGCACTGTGTACTGCACATCGCTCAAGTACGGGGGCGCTACAGAGTGGGACTTCCTCTACCAGAAGTACCTCGACAACAAAGAAGCCACAGAATCCAACCTGTTCTTCTCTTCCTCAGGATCAAGCCCGATGTGAAGAGCACTGTGTACTGCACATCGCTCAAGTACGGGGGCGCTACAGAGTGGGACTTCCTCTACCAGAAGTACCTCGACAACAAAGTAGCCACAGAATCCAACCTGTTCTTCTCTTCCTCAGGATCAAGCCCGATGTGAAGAGCACTGTGTACTGCACATCGCTCAAGTACGGGGGCGACACAGAGTGGGACTTCCTCTACCAGAAGTACCTCGACAACAAAGTAGCCACAGAATCCAACCTGTTCTTCTCTTCCTCAGGATCAAGCCCGATGTGAAGAGCACTGTGTACTGCACATCGCTCAAGTACGGGGGCGACACAGAGTGGGACTTCCTCTACCAGAAGTACCTCGACAACAAAGTAGCCACAGAATCCAACCTGTTCTTCTCTTCCTCAGGATCAAGCCCGATGTGAAGAGCACTGTGTACTGCACATCGCTCAAGTACGGGGGCGCTACAGAGTGGGACTTCCTCTACCAGAAGTACCTCGACAACAAAGTAGCCACAGAATCCAACCTGTTCTTCTCTTCCTCAGGATCAAGCCCGATGTGAAGAGCACTGTGTACTGCACATCGCTCAAGTACGGGGGCGACACAGAGTGGGACTTCCTCTACCAGAAGTACCTCGACAACAAAGTAGCCACAGAATCCAACCTGTTCTTCTCTTCCTCAGGATCAAGCCCGATGTGAAGAGCACTGTGTACTGCACATCGCTCAAGTACGGGGGCGCTACAGAGTGGGACTTCCTCTACCAGAAGTACCTCGACAACAAAGTAGCCACAGAATCCAACCTGTTCTTCTCTTCCTCAGGATCAAGCCCGATGTGAAGAGCACTGTGTACTGCACATCGCTCAAGTACGGGGGCGACACAGAGTGGGACTTCCTCTACCAGAAGTACCTCGACAACAAAGTAGCCACAGAATCCAACCTGTTCTTCTCTTCCTCAGGATCAAGCCCGATGTGAAGAGCACTGTGTACTGCACATCGCTCAAGTACGGGGGCGCTACAGAGTGGGACTTCCTCTACCAGAAGTACCTCGACAACAAAGTAGCCACAGAATCCACGCTGATCATCTCTGCCCTAGGATGCTCCAATGATGTGGATACACTTAATTCGTAAGTTCGCAGGAATTTTATATTGAAAAGGAATTAAAAAGATATTTGTTATCAAACTAATTGATCCATGTGTAACAGATAGGTATTGTAAATAATTGTTTACATTCTTTAGGTGTATCATCATTTTCTGTTATATGATCAATTGATGTCTTAATGTCTTAGTAGATTACAGTGCCAGGAAGGCTAGGAAGGTGAAGAATAGGAAACCTAGAGCTTTTAGGACTTACATCCGGATCACAGAAGCTAGTTTTATAATTTGCTTAATGGGAACATCTAAATTCCCCATCTGCCATCCTCATTACTTATAGCCTAGAGGAATAAGTGGTGCCCCTTATTCCTCTAAGCTTACGCTAATTTTTCGCGGCCCAGACTTGGTGTATTTTTCTCGATCTGCTGCAAGCAATTCGTAGAGCAATACGTATAATAATTTGTATACAACTAATCCGTACACATTGTCAAATAGCGCTGATAACCTCGCTGTTGAGCGCCACAAAACCCCACTATTGATTCATTCTAAATCACGGTTAAATAGTATGGCTCTCCGAATACTCAATTGCAGTGCTTCTTTTAAGCACTTACCTCTTTTACGATATAAGTCTTAACACGATTCAGCTCTTAGATAATATAGCGAATATAAATGTATCTTAGAATCGTAATAATGCTTAAACTTAATGCTTTACCTAATAGGTTATAAATTTTATCTTTTAAGGCAGATTTCACCAAATGAAAGATAAACTGGATGTACTTATTGTTTATATAGTTTTTTGGCACATTTAATAATAATATTCATAATTGTTGAGGCAGTTGAATTAATTCATATTTTGGTTATAACACAGTACATTTTCATTCGTAATTGTAATAGATCTCAAAACTCAAAAGAAATGCAATATGTAATTTCAATCAAAATCGCCCCAAAAGTTAATGTTTCAGTGTAAAATAGATTGTCTAGAATGTCTGAATGCTAGCTCAGTTGGTAGAGCACTGGACTAGACATTCAGAGGAGCTGGGTTCGAATCCCAGAGGAGGAAAATCTTTTCATCTTGCAGTTGGTATTTATTCGCAATTATGTTATTGTACCCCCCTAAACCTACACGCGTGTTTACGGGGTTACGATACATTTCAATGCAATATATATCATTCGAATGAATTTTCATGTCTAGATTTTCTGGATTTACAAAATAAATATGATTATCAGATATCAGTGATAAATATTTATTTTTATTTCATGAAGTCTAAGTACGAGATCTTCCACTTTGATCGAAATATTCATCAATGATCTCTCTGTCCATAGATACATGACACTCGCCATCACCGAAGGATCCAGCATCCGTAGACAAGACTCGAACTCCGCCTTTGCTTCGGTTTACAACAATCCTGGTGGTTTGGACACATGTCTTGATTTCGTTATTGCTAACTTCCAAGCCATTGCTACGTAGTAAGTAACAGAATTAATTTTTATTAATTATTTTCATATTTCAATTATTCTTCTTCAGTTTATAAATACACTCATTTTGTTCAGTCTACTTGTGCGAAATTCAGACTCGCCGTTGAAATATGAAACTAATGATGCTTTGTCTTGTGATTTTCAGCTACGGATCAATGAATTCGGTTGGCAATCTTATAGTTAATATTGCAAACAGGAGCAACCGACAAGATCAAGCCGATAAGGTAAAATAAATAAATATTTACAAAGTTTTATTATATAAAAATGAAGGTATTTATCGACAACAAAAGCCGTGGAAGTATAAAGATGCAATACGTATACTTAAAGAAAAGACGAAAACTCCATAGAAACATAAACGCTTCAATACGAATTATAGCGTTTTATAAAAAGAAATTATGAGTTAATCATATTGAAATATAATAAAAGGAAATTCTTTTGAATTTAAAACTGTTTCACCACATGCCACCATTTGTAATATTCATACAATTATCATATGAGTATTATTACATTCATGTTTTTATACTTTGGAATATAATTTAGAATTAAATAAATGTCAATAATAATTGTCCCACCATATGCCACCATTCGTAATTTTCACAAAAACAAGTATGGCATTGGTACAATAATGTTTTATATCTTATAAATAAAACTACATAAATACAATTAACATATGTAAGGTAAATAATTATCAAAGATAAAAAATTACGAGTACATCTTCTTCTTGCAGATGCAACTCTTCTTGGATACAAATGGAGCCGACTTGGGTAACGCTGCAGCAAACGTGGCAAGGGCCATCACGATTGTAGGTGAAAACATCATATGGGTCTCCACATCTGGACAAGAAATCATTGACTGGATCAATACCAACACAGTCAAGAGAGCATAGTGGAGTCAATGCAATTACATAATCAACTGTTTTATTGTTTATGCCAAAGCAATATGTTAATGTTGAAAACAATTAAATCGATTTATTTGTTGGAGTTTTCTGTAATTTTGTAAAATTGATGATTAATTTAATAAACTCAGTTTCCTAAATTACGTTGTTATTTCAACAAAACCAATGTAAAAATAGAGCGAGTCGTAATAACGTAACATTTGCAAGTGTTAAAGTGAGGGACACAGAAGAAAAAATATTCGCACCCAGATGAAAATTTCCTGTACTAAATCTAATATCGTCTTTACTTCGTTATTTTCTAATTTCCTTTAATGCACATTTTAACCCTATTGTTTTGGAGAGCCGAGTTGCCCATCACATCATTTTTACAATTAAGATCTTTGGACCATTTTGAAAGTATGTAGATTAATTGAGCGCAGTGTACCGGTTTTCGTTAGGTGTATGGGAGAAATAGTAAAAATTTAATATGTAAGTTGTACATGTTGAATTAATTGATAACCATAAAGTATAAAAGTTTGTAAGAATAATACATTTTGGAGGAACAGGTTCGAGCTCGGTCGTTTTAACTTTGCTGGTGATTGATAGTAAATTCTCAATAGGAATGTTTACACCTTAATTAAGGTTGAGAGGTACATAAAAATCGTCTTATACCTACCACACAGAAAAATGAACTATTCTTATACAGAGCTGCATGCAGTGTGAATAAGAATATTTATTTAAAAAAAATGTGTTTGTAATAATATTTTTAGGATCTTTAATAATTGTGAACATTTGAGATTGATCACTGTAGCTGCCCCAAATGAAAATGAGTAAAATTAACAAGGGCTTTGGTCGATGTGTTAGCTTGGAAATGGGAAAAAGCTTACCATCAGACATATTAGACTGAGCACGCATTGTAAGAAAGAACCGAAAGCCAAAGAGAGTGCTTTTGTTTAGAGTTTTTGTACAATTTTGAAGTCGGAACAGAATGATAGATCGTCAAATTTAATAAAAATCCATTCTCAGAAATAAGAGAAATTATCTCATATCTTGCTGTTCATTTAACTAAATGTAATCCGTCCCTGATTTCTGAACCCCTGTTCAGTTTTATATTTTTTTCTGGCCACAGTATATTATTTTCTTTTATACGGAAGTCTCTGAGAGGTCACACTAGCACACATTGTAAAACAATAACACGTCATAGCGTAACTTTGACTATACCGGGTGGCGCAAAAAAACTCACAATGGGCGAGACATTGCTGTGACGAAACTACTGCACACATCGGGCTGAAAATTTCACATAAAATAAACAACATACTAGTGTGAAAATTTCTAAAACATTACTTTTGTGGGAAAAAAGTTACAGCTGCTCGAATTTGGTTGTCGAAAAATCGATTAGGTATACGAAGCTCAAATAGCCCGCGTTAAGAAAACGTCCAACGGCAGGGACACTGTTTCTTCAAAACTGCTAACGAAATCAATCTGAAAATTTTAAATTATAAACAAAATATTTTGCCATCAATTATGTTCAAATTTCAATACATTGGGATCAATGGAACGAAAGTTATGGTGTCTTCAAGTTGAGCCTAAAAGCAGAATATCATTTCTAAGTTTTTTACGCACGATAATTTCAAAAAGTGTAATTATCTCACGCTAATTCTGCTTTTAATCTCAACTTCAAGGTACCATAACTTTCTTTCAATTAATAAAAATTTATTGAAATTTTCACACCAATGATGGCAATATATTTTGCATACAATTTGCAATTTTCAGCTTGTTATCGTCCGTAGTTTTGAATTAACAGCGTCCCAACCAATACAAGTTTTCTGGATGCGCCCTATAGCTACGTATAATCGATTTTTCGACAACCAAGTTCGAACTGCTGTAACTTTTTTCACAGAAAAGTAATGTATTTGAAACTTTCACACGTTAAACCTTAGTATGTTGTTTATATTAGGTGAAATTTTTAGACCAATGTGTGTAGTAGTTTCTTTACAGCGATGTCTCCCCCATTGTGCGTTTTTTTTGCGCCACCCGGTATACTGAAAGTGAATGTACTTTTTACAGAAGCAATGTTGCTCGGTGAAGGTTAGTCGAACTGATTGTATTTTGAATATTTTGTGATGACTAAATTCCAACAATTGTGTTTTTTTTTGTAGTAATGAGTGATGACGATGCAATTTATTGGTAATTTGGTTTTATGTTGGTATTTAATGTTGAAATTTGGTTCATCCGTTGAAAAAGTGTCCTCAATTGAAGTGATGTGACACTAAAAAGATACTTGAAAATAATCCCAGTTTATGATTTAGATAAATATCGTGCAATAAATAAAGCCGAAAAGTTTCCATGAAAACCCTTTATCTTCATAACACAAGATGAATTTTGAAATAAATGTAATCAACACCAATTTACGAGTTTACAACTAGATATCTATCAATAAAATATTGATCCGAAAGGTTGTAAAATCTCAGTAGCTCTATATTAATACAAACACCAGAACATTATTGTCAACAGTTTGTCCTCGGTCGCGGTAAGTACCGCCAGATTGGTGACTCAATATAATATCATAATACAATATAATAATGTAATATAATATCATAATACAATATTATAATGTAATATAGTACTGTTATAATACAATATTGGTTTTATGTAAATGCAATGGACAATTAATAAAGTTAAAAAAGTAATTCATTACATAAATTTATTTGTTTGAGAATCAGATTTTGCTTTGTTCGTAAAAGTCGAGGCGAACGAACAATTAGCTACTTGGACGAACTTGGTGATTTATAATTTACTTATTGAATTCAAATTAATTTTAAAATTCTTATGATAACATTTTAAGTAGGATTTAGTGCAAAGTCAATTCAAGTTTTCAGATATTTATTATATTGGAGCTCTGTTTGAAGGAACATTTGGACATATTATGGAGGCACGTCTTTTCAACTTCAACAGAGCATACACATACTAACGTACCATCATTATGCACTATGCAGTCATAGTAAATAATGATACAGCAGGATTCCATTAAAGGGATTTCAGTGGGGGTATGAGATTTTAATTTCAGGGCAAATTTTTGTAAGAAGTTGTTTATCTACCCAATCGGCAATCTACCCATTTTGGAAAGTCTAAAAATATCCGGGACGATCCAAACTAGTTCAAGACGATTCAAAGGAAGCACCCAACTGAATAACTGTTGGACATAGAAAGCTGAAACTTGGCATGAATAATCACAATACGTAACTACACGAAGAGAAACTCAAAGTTTTTTTATGGAATTTTTATTACAATATTTTTAAAATAAAATCGGTACGTACCGGCTTTTTTATCGAGAAAATCCACACTTGCATTGCCTCTGGCAAGGTAAAAATCAAGTTATTGGCACAAAGACTTGATGTTGTCGTCACCTATTCATTCTGAAGACAATGAACTCACTTGCAAATTCTGTTGAGTGATGATTGCGGTCGCTGGATGCATCTCTTTTCTGGATGCTTCCAATGCAATAGCAATATTTCGTCAAAAATAATCGTGACGAAAATATTGAAAAATATAGGTGGAAAATGTCAAGTGGGTTTTAGAATCACTTAAGAAACGAGGAAAGATATTCACTTCCTTTTATGTCCAAGAGTTTAGCCAATTTCGTGCTGTATATAGGTATTTAGTCACGTGGTATGACTAAAGTAAATCTATTTAATGAATAAATTAAATTATCTAGATAAATATCAAGGTAAATAATAATAATTTTAATATTGTTATATCTTTTCACCAACCTACGTAAAATGAACTAATGGTATTATGTACCAATGCCGCTCAACCTCCTAAAAGCTTCGATATAATGAAAATAATATATATGTTGTGAGATAACTGTAGCTGATGAACGCATGTGAACGAGGTATCAAGGATCACTTATTGAATGAGGAAACTGCCCTCTCACCTCTAATCGTGTTTTATATTTCTAGTCACGTGGTATCGCTCGAATCGCCTTAAAGAGGAATAACACAGACTCATGTGATATCTTCGTAGATTAATTTTCAAAAATATAAACAATAGTAGTAATTTAAGAAAATTACTATTAGTAAATGCATTTCATTTCCAATATCTAAATAAGTTGACAAATCTGAATACTTTTTTGTGTCTGGTGCTTAACGTCGCACTGTTCTGCAGCGAGGCTAATGGCGACGGATGAATGATTATGATGATGATTGGGAGATGATGGTGAAGAGTAGGTAAGGATGGAAGGTGGGAAGGAGGCGGTCGTGGCCTATTAGTAGGGTACCTTCCCAGCATTTGCCTGTCTACTGAGGGAATACCACGAAAAACCCCAGTCAGGAAGGACGGCCGCGGGAATCGAACCCGGGCCTCCGGAATACAAGTTCAGAGCGTTACCACTCAGCGAATCTATCACACTGGATATGGCGATCAAGTCACGTCCCACGATGGATTTATTGTAGAAGAGTCGTAATAGATCAATTATAGAGAATGACTTAAGATCCTGTATGTTTGTATTAACACTAGGGATTTACAATAGCCTCTAATTTTCGTTATCTACAAAACTAAGATATATTCAATAATATTTATAGTATAGGTAATAGCTCCTTTCTATTGTTCGAAGTAGAATAATAAACTAATCATTGACAGAAGATTACGAGCAGACGGAGGGCTTGATTCAGAAATTATCAGTTTAGTTTATTGCCCAATTTATTAAAACCAGACTCAGCCAGAGCTTACAGTTGGTGTTTATGAAAATTTCAAAGGTTGAAATATGACAGTAGTTGTCAAATGGAGCTACTTTCTCGCGCTCTCCTACTTGCTGTCGTAGATTTGAAGTAGCTTATGTTGGGCAATAATGAGCTGCACATGCTGTTAGAGATCAGAATGCATCTGTAATTATTTCTTATCCTAAATTTGAGCTAATATTTCGTGAATAATACTATTATCTCTTAACTAAAATTTTTCAATTTAAAAAAAAAATATGATCTAGAAATAATTGAATTAATTTAAAAGATCAAAGTTAGAACTCTGGTAATGGCCAACCATCACTTCCGATACATGAATATGATACGAGAGGAGGTCAAAAGTTCGAGGAATGGAGGAGTTGTCGGACTCCTCGGTTTCTCCTTCGGTTTCTAGTACACAAAGTTCTATTGTGTGACTTCTTTTAAACATTTATACCAAGTCTTAGCATAATTACGTCATTTGCTTTTCACATATCGCCGATTAAGAAAGTGAATATCGAAGAAAATTTCAATGGAATTCAATTGAACGTCACGCCGTCATCAAGTTCCTTGGCACAATCAGGAAAACACCAAGAATAATTTTGGAAAATATTATTCCATAGAAAACCATGTAATTGTCCCCGTAAACCGCTAACATCTCTTCCAAAATGGTGTGTGTTATTTTCATTGAATATTGAAACACTACGCGACACTCAATTTGGTCTCTATTGAAATATTCTTCGAGGTTGACTTTCTCAGGTGATCAGGTGATCTGTAAAAAATAATTACGCAATTAGGCCTTTGACCTCATCTCGTAAAAACACGGCACCTCCGCCAATAGTTTATTAGCAAAGTTGAGGAAAAACTTGAATCCGAAAATCCGAAGCCTGCATCCGAAAAGAACTTCATAGTCATCCGAAGGGGTAGAATATTGTTAACCAAGAGAACGTGACCTTGAACGACTACGAATGACCTTTCGGAAAGGAACGTTGGACAATGGTTGGACTGGACCATTCACACAGAATATGCCATGGACAAAATGTGATATTGGTCAGTATAATAAAGATACATCTCTAACCATTATGGGCACGCACATCCCATCGCAAAGGTCCAACGTTCCATTCATTTTCGTTTAGGCGAACAAGAATATTCGGCATTCAAGTCCACTAATGCTCTCATGGCTAAAAACAAAATCTGCCTTCGGATCTTTAGTCTATTCAAACGGATTGTGTAATGCGAGCATCGAAAGGAAGGGAAAGAATTGACATGCCCAATATACAGTCTGTACCTAAACAAGTTTCACTACTGGTGCTCAGTAGTGCTAGTAGTGGTGCTAGTAGTGCTAAGTGCTCAGTACTTAGTACTCATCGTACTAAATTCTGGTGGTGCTCAGATGAAGATGCAGAACGTAGGTTTATGACCATCTATAATGCAATCTATAGGGATGTGTTTATATATACACAACTTGACAACTAGTTCATTTTTAAATTGGGAGAAAATGATTAAGAATGGAGACAAGGTGGTCCTGACCTTCTAATAAAGTTGAAGAAAATATCCCTTAACGTATATGAAGTAGACTGTCTGTCTGTATGTCGGTATGTCTGTTCTTCATATACTCCTGCAGCCTTTGACCGATCTCAACCAAATTTGGTACAGACATTCTATGAAAAATAAACCACATCGTAGGGTACTTACCCCCTTCGCCAAACCACAAAGGGGGTAAGGCGTCTTACTTAGGTGTAACAATGGGTTTCCTACATCACATGTCCCCTCCCCACCAGCACGAGCAACGCCGTGCATAATATGAAATGAAGGGATGTTAGATATGAAAGTATCTCGCTGAATCGGGATTCGAACCCCAGGGACTCACACTTACCGAGCTATCGGGTTGTAAAGCTCAGAAATACTTTTCTCATCTTACATACATTCACTTAATCACATTCAGATTTTAACATTCACACATTTATAACCGTATCTCACTACCAAAAGTGTGTTGGGGTGAAAAATGTTAAAAGTGCTAGTGTTGAAACAAAATATCAACATTGTGTGTTTCAGAAAAATGATCGTCATATATGGATTAGTTTTATTGTTGGCGTTGGCCTCGGCCAATCCAGTGGACATTGAAGAGCCAGTGTTGCATCGCGGCGTTGCCATATCACCAGTAGCTGATGACGAGATCGACTACCGTCTGCCCACAGAATTAGTACCAGTACACTATGACATCAAACTGATTCCACATATGACTCTATTAGAAGGCGGTGACACATTCGACGGCGAAGTTAAAATCACTTTTAAATTCGCTCAAGGCTCTTTACCCACAGGCACGATTATTCTGCACACAAATAAACTGACGGTCGATCAGACGAGTATTGTAGTGAAGAGAAAAGATGGATTTGTGATCGACTTATTCGGTGAACCTGTTTGGGATCCAGTCAGACATTTCTACACTATATCACTTCAAACCGCTCTAAGTCCATTGGATGATGACCACACGATTACGATGAAGTACACAGGATTGTTTGGTGATGACATGCAAGGATTTTACAGAAGCTCTTACATCGGTGCAGATGGAAATAGAAGGCCAGTAATTATATTATCATATCTATGACTCATAGAAAAACCACGAAAATTCTCAAAGAATATAAGAATTTTCGTAGTTTTCGTGCAAATAGAGCACTACCTACTTCGCCCTATAGCTGAGAAGTAGTACAAAATATGACTTATTGCTTTAAAATAAATTACAAAATGTAGTATCACATCTACATACATCTAACGCAAGTTTTAGGAAACAAGCGTATTTCATCAAACAACTGATTCACTTGCTTTGCTGTACTACTCTATACTTGAACGTACAAACAAATGGCTAATCTTGTCATTACTCGTTGCATTATTTATATGGTATTGCCTAATATAGCAATTGTTTTTCAAGCTTAGGAATGTATTTCTTTAGGTGGTTAGCGACAACACAACTTGAGGCCACGGAAGCGAGACGAGCTTTCCCGTGCTTTGATGAGCCGGCAATGAAAGCTACTTTCAGTACCTATCAGCTTCTGTCTCAAAAAGGATTCAGGAATGTTCGCAATCGCCAACACGCCCGAAGAGTCGAAGATTCTTGAGTAAGTTGCTCATGTTTGTTATGTGGAATTAAGAAGATACAAGTGAGTCTGAGTAGTTTGTAGCAACAAAATTATATTTAGTAAAATACAAATTATTATTCAATAATTTGTATTTTACTAGATGGTTCCTGGTATATTATCTTCTTCTGTGTTTTGTTAAAATTATATTTATTAGATAAATCAAATTGAAGATCTGCGTTCTATGACTGAGCGTTTGGATAAATGATTTATTAAATTAAATATATTTTTATTGCTATAAGCAAGTTGTTTAATGTTGCACTATGAATACTCGACACATGAAGAAGTAATGTCGTTACTATGTAAAGTGACATGACGGGATGGTCTTTCCTCCAGTTTGTCAGGACATGTAGGACTCGAAGAAAGACTTCAGTTAAACTCAAACATATGAGTCTTAATAAATGAAATCCTGACTGTGATAGGATGTATTAATGGCATTGATTTGTCTATGCCATCTATATTCTGATTCTGATATTCTGATCAGAATATTCTTCATGTTTCATTCTCCCTTTCCGGCACTTTTAAAATTGGGGTAGGTAAAAAAAATTGAATGATCATTTCAATCTATGGTTCTTGGATATCCAACCGACTTGTAACTTTCTTTGGAAATCTGCTTAGTCAAACAAGTTGTTTAGTGTCGCACAGTTGCATAGTTATAACCTTTCAAAAGTAATTCATAATGATCTGGCCTCCAATCTTAAAGACAGTTTATCACTCAACTATGATTTGTATACTAGGGAAACGCTTTGTATAACGCGTTGATAAGTGAACCTTAGTATTGCATATGAATTAATATGCCTGGAAAGCTGCTGCTCTACACACATTGGAAAAAGGCGATGAAGGCACCTTAATGAGCAGTGATAATTTCTTTAAAAGCAAGCATAAAATGGAAGTGAAATGTTTAAAACTCTTGTTGATTTGTCTAAAATTGACAATAATTCCTACAATGTTGGTCCCAATGGTCATTCAAAATTAAATCGGTCAAGCTGTTCCACTTAAAATTTTCAATCAATTCACAGGATCTTATTGACGGTTCATATGAATTAGTGTGTACCGGTTTTTTTTTCTTACCATGGCGAAGCACGCTAAGCTCGCTTAATCTAGTGGAGCGGTCGCTCCACACAGCCAAGTCGTACCGTACACTCACAGTCACTCTACATATACCGTAAATGCCTATATAAACTGAGGAGCAGACCAACTACTTTTACTGTAAGCAACAACATAGCATTTTCAGCCTACTGGATCTCAACTATGAAAAATCTCTCATTGTTGTGAAATGTCTTAATTTTGAGCTATGGCCCACCTGACAACATATACATCACGCGACAACAACCAGTCATGCCGTTTACGACCTAGAGGGCAGTGAAAATCGTGAAATTACACCGCTTTCTTCTTCTTCTTCTTCTTCTTCTTCTTCTTCTTCAGATGATATCAGAAAAGGTCGCTGTCACCGCCACAGCCTAAACGGCTGAACCGATCAACCTGAAATTTTTACCACATATGCACTTTTGGCGTCTGATGATACCTTGCCTCTTGTGATTTTTTGTGCCGCCATTTTTAAACCGGAAGTGACGTCATATATGAAAAACGGCTGGACCGATTAGAACGAAATTAGCGCCATTCGATTTAGATGGTCATCTATATGAAGTATGTTACTTAAAAATATAATTTTCTTATATTCTAAACCGGAAGTGACGTCATAAATTTGCAATATTTAGCTTATTTCATCAAATTATACTTTAAATACACATATAATTATCTTACATTGTAACATAGACAATACAAAAACACAGTGATCTCGGCCGCCATTCCTGAAACCGGAAGTGACGTCATACATCGAAAACGCCTGTACCGATTGCCACTGAACTAGCTCCTGTCTATTCATTCTGCAATCTATTTGAAAAATCAATTGGGATAAATGAATATACAAATTAACGGTACCGGAAATGGCGGCAGGAACCACTAAATGAAACCGGAAGTGACGTCATATATTGAAAACGGCATGAGCGATTTGACGGAAATTAGCGCTATTGAATTCAGAAGGTCATTCATGAAGTATCAACTAGATAAAACTAAATTGTTTTCTTATTACCTATACCGGAAATGACGTCATAAAAATGCTAAATGACGTCATTAATATTCTAAAGGACACTAAATTCACCACTTTATACTTTTAAATAGATATTTAGTAAACATACATTGTAAATAATTATAAATTCAAGGTTGCAGTGCTCTCGGCCGCCATTTTCTAAAACCGGAAGTGACGTCATATAACGAAAACGGCTGTACCGATTGCAACTAAATTTTGGAATTGTGTAGGACTTATAATTATGAATTCAATACGACATTAACTTCGGCCGCCATTGTTAAAACCGGAAGTGACGTCATATATCGAAAACGGATGTACCGATTGCAACCAAATTTTAGAATTATGTCGGACTAATATAATTATGAACTAAAGACGACATTATTTTCGGCCGCCATTGTCAAAACAGGAAGTGACGTCATGTATCAAAAACGGCTGTACCGATTGCAACCAAATTTGGGAAATGTGTAGGACTAATAATTATGAATTAAAGACGACATTATTTTCGGCCGCCATTGTTAAAACCGAAGTGACGTCATTATCGAAAGCGGCTGTACCGATTGCAACCAAATTTTGGAAATAGTATGACTAATAATTATGAATTCAAGACGACATTATTTTCGGCCGCCATTTCAAAACCGGAAGGGACGTTATAATATATCGAAAACGGCTGTACCGATTGCAATCAAATTATGCAATTTTGTAGGACTAATAATTATGAATTCAAGACGACATTAATTTCGGCCGCCATTTCAAAACCGGAAGGGACGTTATAATATATCGAAAACGGCTGGACCGATTGTAATTTCTTAGTACCTATCCTAATCGGTTGAGGCGTATTTTTTTAAAGAAATTAGTCCTTGCTCGGACATGTGCTACAAGCTGTATGAATAAACTAACAAAAGAAGTGATATCCCAGAAAAAAACACTCCGTGTAAAAAAGGCAGCCAAGTCTCTTTACTTAAAAAAAAATCAACACCGAAAAGGAGTGATATCAAAAAAGGAGCCAAGTCAATGACATTTCCAAATATTTAATCGTATCTTTGAAATAAAAGTATAAACACCGAGAAATACTTTACAAAAGGACTTGGCGCATCGTTTTTTTAAAGACATTTTTCTATTCATAAGCATATGCCATTTATATACAACCGTAATTTAGAAATTTTAGAATAATAGGGACACAACTTTCAATTACATATTATACCTACATACCTACTGTAAAATATTTTCTATTTGAATATGTACGCGATGAAACTTGTTGCCTATATTTGTAATAAATATACAATAGTTATCTTCATATTATTGTTTCGTGGTCAACATAATTAAGTCTCATGCGTTATACCTTCTCACAATGAAATACATTTCTATTAATCCACATTTTATAACAATACATTTCACAAAGTACACAGTGAAGTCACATTGAACAACTATTAAAACCATAATAATATATACCATATAATGGTATAATATATACCATAATAATTTACTGCCATAATATAATAGTGTTCTATAAATAGTTAGTAATTATTTGACTACTTTTCATGATTTCCTTCAGTCATGATCAAATTATGAAAAGATATCCTTCTAATATCACCATATTAACAGTGCTATAAGAATATATATGAGCCCACTTCCTTGTTATTTAATTCTACCTCCCTTATTATTACTTCTATTACAGCATGACATCTTTCTTCTATCGCCATTACAAAATTATAAAATAGCCATTACCAAAAGTAGCTTGATTCATAGATACTGGCTCAAATAAAAAGAGGAATATGTACCTACTTGTTAATAATCTTTCCACTTTTAGGATAGAATGATGTCTTTAAAAAAACGATGCGCCAAGTCCTTTTGTAAAGTATTTCTCGGTGTTTATACTTTTATTTCAAAGATACGATTAAATATTTGGAAATGTCATTGACTTGGCTCCTTTTTTGATATCACTCCTTTTCGGTGTTGATTTTTTTTTAAGTAAAGAGACTTGGCTGCCTTTTTTACACGGAGTGTTTTTTTCTGGGATAACGAATTACGAAATTAATATTACTTAAATGCACTTTTACAATAATCCATAGTAATATAAGTTAGATTCGAATTATTTTTATTAATGACAAGTTGATGTAAAGTTATTAAGAATGCAATAATTTTGTTTTCAGTCAAGACGATGAATCATTGGAGTTGACTACCTTTAAAAAAACACCAAAAATGTCCACATACCTGATTGCATTTGTCGTGTCCGACTTTGCAAAACTTGAGAACACGACAGCAACCCCTCCTCTGAGAATATTTGCTCAACCGCTAATGATTGAACAGGCTCGGTACAGTTTAAGTGTCAGCCCTGCACTTCTCAATTACATGGCAGAGTATACTAAGACTCCGTTCGAGTTACTAAAGATGGATGAAATTGCTGTGCCAGATTTTGACGCTGGAGCCATGGAAAACTGGGGTCTTGTCACATACAGGTAAATAATATTTATATCACATTCATTACACTTATACTTTTATTTACACTTATACACTTACACTTATATTTTTTCATTGCACTTGTGGATAAACTCAGGGGCAAACTTACAAATAGATGCCCAAACTATCTCAAATCATCTTTGGATAATTGATTTGGATTTTTTCCCCCAAACAACAGAATATCAGAAATAATTTACTCATGAACTGCGTTCAACGTCGAACAATTATGCTAGCATACCCCTTTAACTTTGCTGTCATTGTAAAATAGACAATTCTAATTAATTTGTTGTTCGTTTAAATTAAAAACTAGGGCAGAAATAACAATTCCAACATTTGTTTTACTTTCAAAATCAGTAATTTTCAATGGCAATAATCGATTATTGAAATCTATTCATCATTCTGTTGGGAAAACGGAGTGAAACGACCATGTGATATTATAGACAGATAAATGTTAAGGAACGGGTCTTATTCTTTTCTTTGATTATGATTATAATGTGTTTATAAATGTTTGTGTTTTATTACTGAAGTTTTACTTCAGTTGTCTATTGGGCTGTTGTACTTCCAAGGATGGGCTTGGTATATTCAGATTTGGAATAAAACATAATTTTTGTTCGTAGAGATTATGAGCAAATTTTTCAATTCATTCTATTCTAAGAGGCTTCCCTATATTCGATCGACAAAAACATTTCAATTGTATTCACCAATAAGAGTTGTTGACCGACTATCGACAAAAGTTACACCATATCTGTATATAGGGATGTATATAATAGGGATTCTTTTGTATTTCAAAATTGGCCCAATTAAACCCACTTCCGTTAAAATATAATTGCTTTTGAATGATTCTTGATATCGATATTTTTATTTTTTTATTTCTAGGGAAAGACTGATCTTGTTCGACGAGAAAGTATCCACATCTGAAACCAAACAGCGCATTGCAACTGTCATTGGCCATGAATACGCACATCAGTGGTTCGGAGATTTGGTCTCACCAAAATGGTGGACGTACATTTGGTTGAACGAAGGTTTCGCCACATATTTCGAGTTCTTTGGAACGTCTAAGGTACAATATTGTAGCATTTAGGTACAGCATAGAGTTTAATATTAGTAAGTATTTAATAACTCCAAGTATATTGTATTGCATAGTATGTATAGCCAACGCATTTAGTTGTGATAAAACTTACGCGACTTCCAGTCGTACACAGAAGTAGTATAAGTTGCCTAAAATACAGATATTTGTATACAGAGGGGTGATTTGCAAGACTGGTTTTATCATTGGCTTTGATCACGACTTAATGCGTTGGCTGTACAGGTGCTTTGACAGTAAGAGGATATTTTGGGAAGGTGTCTATTATCTACTCAAACTTTGAAGAGAATCGAGATAAAGTTCGGTGTGATTCCCAAAGAGAAAATATATTTTGCGAGTTTTATGTCTGATAAAATTATATTTTTGCTTACTCGTTTATGTTATAGCATACGAGTAAGTGTGAAGAAAAAGGTGCATAAAAGTAATTTTTCGTTGGATATAAAACGAAAATAGTACAATTTAGATATTTAACACAAAAAAACTTTTTGAAGCAATTATATTTCGAACATTGCTTCTTTATAGCAAATCCAAAGTTTAGCATACGAGGCGGAACTTATTGAAATACCTACTGCATATAATAACATAAATAATAATAATAATAATAATAATAATAATAATAATAACATCTTTATTGTTTAACTTTCCACTAAAACTAGCAGGTAAGTAATACAATTTATTTATAGGCAATTTATAATATGTTTGACTTTATTCCTTATTTCTTAAAAACATAACGCAATGAGCAAGTGAAGAGCAGCTCTCTCATTGGCTGACAGCTGTCATGTGACCTGACTTGCTTCTCTGTTATACGGTCATATCGGAGAGTCTAGTTGATAGTGTGTCCTGTGCGTTGTATTATAATCTTTGCAAGGAAGTGGTGAAAGATCTAATATGATTGTATTTATGTTTGTTTCTGTGTGCAGGTGGAGACTGAGTGGAGGCTGGAAGAGCAGTTCATTCCTCGGGAACTTCAGACAGCTTTATCTGCAGATGCATTGGACACATCTCATCCCATGACGTATGAAGTTAACAGTCCAGACGCTATTGGCGCAGTGTTCGATACCATCAATTACAACAAAGGTGAGGAACTCTGTATCTCTGAGGTAGAAGGCCTAAGAGTCAACTTTTATCGTTATTTGCCAACGTTTCGACAAGTGTATTATCGTCTTCTTCAGGGCCAATAATGACAGTAGATATTAAAAATTGCAAATAATAAAATAATAGAAAATAATGCTACACTTGTTATAAAAAGTCATGGTCAAAAAACTGTTCAAAAAATCAAAGCATTACATAAAATCTAACAAGGAACAAAATAACAAAATGGCAATTTCAAAAATGTTTTCCCAACATGCGACCTCCTTCCCCGACCATTTTCTCTGCCTTGGTTGATCTTTCTTCTTCGTTTTCGTCTTCTTGGACTGGCTGGACGGCTGCTCCACTGGTGTCTTCTTTCTTCTACCATCCCTTCTCTTCGGTTGATTTTTGGCTTGGACATGGACTCAGCCGTAGGTTCTGTTGGACAAACATTGAGTTTTACTATTATTGGTTTCCACGCTGTAGGAACCCGCAGACCATCGTCTCTAATATTCATGGCATGAGGACGTTTCTCGATCTCCACAGCATCCCTCATCATGGTCGTATAATGGTACTTCTCTTTAGACAAAGTTTTTGTGTGCGCAGAGTCAATGACATGATTCGAGTCCAATGCATGTTGTGAAAGAGCAGAACTTCTTTCCTGTTGGTCAACATATCTCATATGTTCATTTCTTCTCGTAGAGATGCATCTGTTAGACTTTCCAACATATTATGTCTTAGGACATTCACCACACGGGATCTCGTTAACTCTATGATCTTCCAATTCCACTTTGTCCTTTACATTTCCAATCACCTGTCCTACTTTATGAAGAGTGTTGAAACTAGTTTGAATGTTGTATTTCCTCAGGAGTTTGCTTATTATGTCTGTCGTACCTTTAACATAAGGTAAAAAAAGCTGATGGAAGTTCTACTCTAGTTTTCTCGAAGTCATCTTTGTTTCTCAGCAGCCGACTCAATGCCTTCTCAATTGTCTTCTTTGGGAATCCGTTTTTCTCAAGAGCAGCTCGTAGAAAATCACATTCATTGTTCAGACTCGTGTCATCCGATAGAAGTTTTGAGCGATGGACCAGAGTGTTTGCAACAGATGTTATTTGTGCAGGGAAATGATGTGATGAAGCGATTAATTATCTATTGGTGTGTTTTTTCTTCCTTTATACACTATGACCAATTGTACCATCCTCCCTCCTTGTTATCAAAACATCTAAGAATGGCAGGCTCATGTTGTTCTCTTCTTCCGTAGTGAAAGTTATATTTGAATGGATTTTTTTTTGTCTGGGCGTCGCACTGTTCTGCAGCGAGGCTAATGGCGACGGATGAATGATTATGATGACGATTGGGAGATGATGGTGAAGAGTAGGTAAGGATGGAAGGGGGGAAGGAGGCGGTCTTGGCCTATTAGTAGGGTACCTTCCCAACATTTGCCTGTCGACTGAGGGAAAACCACGAAAAAATCCCAGTCAGGAAGGAAGGCCGCGGGCATCGAACCCGGGACTCCGGAATACAAGCTCAGAGCGTTAACCACTCACCCAACCTGTTCAGTAATATTTGAATGGATTGAATTCAAATGTTAAAAGAACTGATCGAGATTATCCCTGCCATGTTGCCAGACCAAGAATATATCATCAACATATCTACACCAGAATTTCGGCTTCAGTAAAGCTGTGTCCAACGCTTTCTTTTCGAATTCTGATATAAATAGATTCGCTATTGCTGGAGAAAGCGGGGAACCCAATGGTGCTCCTTCAGCCTTCTCTTTGCTTGTAAAACTTCTTGTTGTACAAAAAGTATGTTGATTTTGTTTTGATTTTTTGAACAGTTTTTTGACCATGGCTTTTTATAACAAATGTGACATTATTTTCTAGATCCATATGGCTGTTCATTTTTATCATTTGCAATTTTTAAGATCTACTGTCATTATTGGCCCTGAAGAAGACGAGAATACACTTGTCGAAACGTTGGCAAATAAATAAAACTGTCCACACTATATCCGGAAGTTTTTAATATGTAAAACAAGTTATATTGATTTGTATTGAATTTGACAAGTTAGAAAACGTCAGTTTTTGAAGATCGTTCCACATTTCAAAATTGCCGCTCGAAAACTGATGTTTTCGGAATGAGTAGTATTTCCGATCTTCCGATCGTTAATGATAAATTCTTCATAAGACGTCTTCGTCCGGGTGTTCGCGGGTATGCCGATCGTCTCATCCACTCATTGGCGCTCGGTGGTCCAATTTCACTGCCTCCTACATGACCGGTCGCTGACTGCATGTTCAGCTTGGTTTCGCGGACTGAGATCCACCAGGCCGATATCCAAGATGGCCGGTGTAAACAAACGAAGAACTGTTAGAAAGTGTTATAAACGATATTTTACGCGAATTTTCACTAAAATACATGTGTTTATGAATTTAAAACATAATAAAAGTGTTGTTAATGTTTTAGTTAGTATAAAATCAATGTTAATACGATATAATCGTGTTGATAATAACAAAACAATTGAGAAAGTGAGAGAAGCTGTGGCCGTCATGCATTTTCAAGGCTCGCTTTCGCCAGCCCGTTCAAAAAAACAGCCTGCAATTTTGCACACATACTAGGTATTGTAATCCAAGTGGATTCGTAATAAGTTGTTGAACATGATCCTGTGTTTTTTGAAATTTAAACTGGACGCTTGACACATAACTACAAATTTTGCATGGCCATGGACAAACATTTAAGTTGTTTTTTGTAAATTTTCTGAGTAATCTGTCGTTAAAAGTCTGTGTCGTCTGTGTGTTTTAAATTTTATACGTTTTTGGATATATTTGTCAAGTTTCGTGATAAAAATGTCAGGTTTTTATAACTGCTCCTTTGTTGATGCATTTCGTTTCGGCTCTTTCCAAGATTTGTAGATCAGAAACTTTCGAATTCGCATGCAATGGGTAGGCTTGCTTATCAACGCGTTAAGCTGGGTCCACATAGGCCGTTTTTCCGTTTTGCGTTTTCCGTTTTTTTCTCTTGACCAATCACAAGCCCGCCGCACGCGGATTTTATCCTCGCCGCGCCGCATAAACTTCAACGAGGATTTTAAAAAAGACGCACGGCGGAAGTGACGTAAAACTTTTAATAACCAATCACGTACGACTACGTCACATGGTCAAATAACATGGCCGATCTAACACTAGATGCATTATTTTAAAATTACATACTTGGGAAGAAAATTAGCCCATCTAAATACTCACAAACTGTCACTGACAGATATAAATAATGTTGAAAGAACATTTTTTTGTTTTCCACGGCCTCCAGACAACTCAAAAGTAAAGTTTTAACCAGGCGGGGATCAAGGTGCTTAAAAAAGTTTTTGTAGAAGACGCAAAACGCAAAACGCTCTATGTGGACAGTCCTACTAAAAACGGAGATGTTCAATGAGTAAAAACGGAAAACGCAAAACGGAAAAACGGCCTATGTGGACCCAGCTTTACTCAGAGCGTTTTCCTAGTTCCTATAATAATATGTCTGATAATTTTTTCTAACCTTTCAGCTGGCAGTGTAATCCGTATGATGAAACATATTGTTGGAGAAAGCACTTTCCGAAACGCTCTTTACTCTTATCTTCAATTCAGGTAAAAATGAATTATAAAACAAATTATACAGCAATTATACAGTAAATTCTTGACAGTAAATTCTGGAGATATTGCCTCAATGAATATTAAATTAATGATTCCCACATTCACACTATCTGAGTACCGAAAACAAATTATTATGTTAACATTTTTTGACCTAAGAAAACTTGATTCGAAACTTTTAACCGAGATAAAGGAAGTTAAGGAAGTTTAGACAATATTGAGCCAAATTGTGAGAAATGAAGCTTTGATTCACAAAAACATAGCTAATATAATTATTACATTAATTCGTATTACATACTATAGTATTACCAGAACTCAACAAATAATTTATATGTAATTATTTAGTACAATAAAAACTTAATAATATGTTCCAGATATTTGGGCGTTGCTGATGATACAGACTTGTTCAATAGAATGGCAGAACAACATGAAGTAGACTATCCAGAAGACAAAGTGGATATAAATGCAGTAATGAGAACATGGGTTGATCAGATGGGTTATCCAGTTCTGTACGTAACCCGTGACTATGTAAGAGGCTGGGCAATTGTAACACAAGTAAGTAACAGATCATCATACATTAACCTACAAACAATAAAAATCGGCATTTCAATTTCTACAGAAACACATTTCTTCAGTGAAATATAGTCTGACGAAGCTGATAGAAAGGATGCGGATAGTCCATTTTGCAGAGCGGTGAGGGGGGGGGGGGGGAGAGATAGGAAAATAAACATTCTGGAAATGTGGAGGAGTAAATACGAGTGGATCATATGGAATATGATGTAATAAAATAAAAACGACTTCCTAATTGAGGAGTGTCTGAACAAAGAACACTTGGTAATCATATTTGTAAAATGTGATAGTTTCATAGGGACTTGCGGATCTGCGGCACATGCCCCGGGAAAATGTTGTAAATTTAAACTCATTTTGAAGAATTTTGATGAGTTTCAGTTTAAGCTTTATTCTACGGAGCAAAAAGTATAATTATTTACTTCCGATTGAGCCATATTTTCTAACTCTTTATGGAATTTTGAAATTTATTTGGCAAACACTCATTCAAAATACCTCTTCAGGATGTTAAATTACTGAGTGAGGGTTGGGGGGGGGGGGGGGGGGGGGGGGGGTTAAAATCTATCCCTCTGAGGCATTTGTTGGGAAGGAGAGCCAGGGTTGGGATAACCAGGGGTGGTAAATTCCCCCCCCCCCCTACCAATTAGCATCCTGCTGATCGACAAGCACTTTCAACGTTCTTCCTTCCACGGAAATACCATATTATCTCACTCATTTAGAAACTCAACATTATATTATAATAACTATCACGACTTGATGATAGACGTTATAGTACACATGAAGAATAAAATGCAACTCACTGGGGAAAATTGAGCCCATTTTTACAATATCCCAACAAGCGTCCGACATCATATAGCCAAGATAAAAGCAATTTGAATGTGCTTATTAGTTTTTTGCATGGAAACATACTGCCAATGAGCACAGTCCAAATCCTATCAATTGCTTTTCAGTGCATCATTGTCAAATCAGGCCTTAGGTGTCCAACAATTAGGTGTACTTAATCTCTTAAAGTTACACATTAAATATCGAGATTTATATTTCCTCCTCGAAGATAATCTAAGTGACGTATGTGCAATGAATGAATATTATTAAATTATCTTTCAGAATCGATTCTTGCTGAAGAAAACAGTTGAAGATCCACACGAATACAAATGGCATATCCCATTGACATATACGAATCAAATAGACAAAGATTTTGACTCTATGTCAACAAAGCAATGGTTTGGAGCGGAAGACTCAATGGTAGTGATCACTGATGTTGTACATAAAGACAAATGGATCATTTTTAACATCCAGGAATCAGGTGTGTTTATCTGCCATAATCTGATAATCTGGCAATAAAAGTTATATGAAGACACAGGCTCATTTTCCATTTTCAATTTTGTTAAATTAAGTTTATGGCTTATCTAAAATATTTGGTATTCAAATTTGATGGTTTGAGACCCAAATATTTTTAAACATATTTGAAATTATTAAAATAACAAAATATGTTCGTTAATTTATAAAATTTGCAGCTTTCTGAAAAAAAAATTAATTTAATATTAATTTAATTCTTATTACTTATTCAGACTTCCTCAAACTCGAACAAACTGCTACTCTAAGAAAATATATTGGACTATTTCGGGAATTAAGCATCTGTATTTAACTTACAGTACTGAATAAATTGCATAATCCCTAAACAATATTATTCACAATTTAATTATAAAGAACGTCTTTGCTACAACAGGAAAACTAATTCTTTTCATTGAAAAGATACAACATTACTTAAATTTACTCAAATACAAAACTGATGACATGTAAAATTCGAGACTCTTCTATTTTCTGAAAATATCGTTTTATTTATCTTCAGGATTCTACCGAGTCAACTACGATGCAGAGAACTGGAAGTTACTGACATCGCATTTGAGCAGTGATGATTACACAGAGATTCACACACTGAACCGCGCTCAGCTTCTTGATGATTCTTTCAACTTGGCTCGCGCTGGATACATCAGCTACACGACAGCTCTGGACCTCAGCACATATCTTGAACATGAAATTGACTATATACCGTGGATGTCTGCATTCAGAGCTCTGTCCTTCATCAATAACAAACTCAACAACCATGAGAGTTATTCGAAAGTGCAAGTAAGTTCTGGTAGAATTCTTAAAAATAATAGATTTGTCCAGATTCCTGGGATTAAAATATTGATATGTGCGCATGTATTACGTATTTGGCAAATCTACTGTGAAGTTCATATTCACATAGCTCTCAGAACGAAAGAAGTCCTAACTTTACTTTCATTGTTACGTTAACCATTGAGTCAACTAATAGCAGATACATTATTCTACGTGAAAGGATGAAAACAAAATGTAAGCTACTAATAGCTTTATATGTAATTGGATATGTATATTGGAAATTTTATATGTAATTAAAATGGTAGCCCGTGTTCACAAAAATGCATTTTTGTTGTTATATTTACGTAAATATGTACAACATTATCATTTGATCGATGTGAGGGATAGAGATCAACAAAATATTACATTATTTAGATAAGTTAGAATTTTCAGACATTTAATTACATTTATTTGCCACTCTTTAAAAACTAGACTGAGCTTTATCTGATATGATAAATTAATTTGATTTACTCAAGTATCTAAATTAGTTCCTATTTTTGAGTCCCACATCTGCCACCAATTGTAAAATTTCAAAAATTGCAACTGAATAAGGGGTATTGACGGTTTACAATACAGTCTAATATATTAGAAAGTAATTTTTTTCAGGTCACAGTTGACGATACATTTTTTAGGACCAAATTTTAAAATTATAATTTAAAAATATTTGGTATTATAATATTGAAATAATAAAAACATTTTTTATTAAATACTTTACTTTTTTGTACACACAAGGTATGCTTTATGTACCTCAAATAACTTCTTTCATCGTGAAATAGGGATCCCACATCTGCCACAATTTGTAAAAACAAATAATATGCCATTATGTACAATGTGTATTTCCGGCCAGTTAGAATTAAAAATCATTGAACTATTCTAATTTCGGTAATAAATATGACCTCATTTTTTTTTTTAAATTATGCTATTTGAAAACGTAATGTTTTAAACCTTTTCACTATTATGTGTATAATAACCATGTACAAAATCGAGTACAAAATTATTTCTATCAAAGCTCTGAATTATCAAACCACTCATCATACAGCGTAATCGAATACCAAAACGCTTATATACAAAAAGGAAAGAACAAAATTCAAAATACAGGTATTTAACTTCTCAACAGAATGTTATAAAACTGAAACAGCCAGTAACTCTGGCAGTAACGCCCTAATCTTGCACTCCAGATGATCCCGATCGCCATTCCTGATGCGGGTTTTTCAAGATTTCCCTCAGTCGATTGGCAAATGATGGGCATGCTTCTCTACAGTTAATAGTCCACCCAGCATCCTTCCCACCAGCCATCATTTCCTATTATAATATAATATTATGATAGAATTCTTTCGTCACCATTATCATATTTGCACGATGTTAAACACCACTAAAGTGTATCTAAAAAAAGGAAACCGTAATCCCATTGCAAATAAGATCCAGAACCCATGTATAATAATTATATACAGATGCCGTTCAAACTAAAGTATTCATTCATCTTCAATTTTGCAATACAACTTAAATTGTTAATAAATACCTTAAAATACCATTCACCTAACTGAGGGATTCAGTAAAAATCATATTTCAAACTTAAATTGTGTTTGATATTCTCAGATGTACATCCGAAGACTGCTGACTAAACTGTACACTGAAGTTGGTTTTGACGAGAGCGCCAGCGATGGTCACGTGATGAAAATGAACCGAGCCGCTGCGGTGGCCTGGGCTTGTCGCACCAACGAGCAGGACTGTGTGGCCAAAGCAAAGTCAGAACTAGGAGGATGGATGACGACTCCAACTGTGAACAGGTGCCTACTATCAATTAATATTGCTGTTAACTTATGACAGTTGACAGTAGACTAATGAAAACGAAAGAGAGATGTTTTTCCGAGATGTCATAACTCTGGAAAGTAAATTGATTAGAGGTAGTATATAAAGTAAGATTGTATATAATTGTACAGTAAATTGTATACCTTGAGCCAACATTAAGATCACATTGTGAATAAACTTGTATGCTCTAACAAACCACTGAGGTGTGAAAATAGTGACACATAGAAGTTGTATTTACACTTATTAATCAATCTTATAATAACTCATTATAAGTGGACAAATTAATAGTGAATTTCAAGATAATTTAACAGATTTCAAGCTTTTACTTTACGGAAAAATTGTCTCGAAACTTTAGTACGAGATACAACCAAATAAATTATAATTAAGTTAATAATGTAGTGAATATATTGAATAATCAGTTTAAAACCCCATTCAAATTTATGAAAAAATATGATGTGAATTAAGTTTATTCAGTAAAGCAGTTCAGTTGTTCAGTGATGTTTTGATGTTGCAGTATTATCCCCGACCTGCGAAGCGCTGTATATTGCACAGCATTACGTGAAGGCGGAAGAACTGAATGGGACTTCATGCTCCAGCGATACAACGACAGCACAGTCTCGTCTGAAGCAACACTTATCATCTCTTCTCTTGGTTGCTCTAGCGATACCACAATTCTCAAATCGTAAGAACTATCATTACAAATATCAACATCAATAATTTAATAACAATACAAATGTATCATGTTCTTTCAGACTTTAAGCATTTATGGTGTATAGAATTGGCATTGGTTTTATACGATATTACAAGATAAACTTGTGCATTATGAAAGTAGCTATTATGTAGATTCTTTTATTACAGCTATTTTGGAGTTGACTATTTTGAATATGTTTCAGGTATCTTGAGATGTCCATCGCAGCTGACTCTGACATACGTCGCCAAGATATGAGATCAGTGTTCACATCAGTATATAGCAATCCAAAGGGAATCGACACAGCTCTGGAATTCCTCATTGGCAACTGGCAACAAATTGCGGGAATGTAAGTTCATGCATTAAACTGTAGAATAATTTCAAATTCCAAACAACTAACTAAATGTAACTGTATGAAGAATCATCTTAAAGTGTTATTATTTAGCACCTATCGCAAAATCATAATTTCTTCTAATTTGGTAATACATTATTTTAGTTTTAACTTTTAATACTAAAGCTGTAATGAGCCTGTGGACTGCCACCTTAGCGCAGTGGAGAGGTTTGTGTTGGTCAGTGATCTCCTGGGCTCGGCCGGTATATGCAATTCTAATGAGTAAAGGTTTCCCATACCGGACAGGCCAACATTGAGGCTACAGATAAGAGCAGTGTGCAGCCTCGATCAGGCCCGGACTTCCTATTAGCGGACCCCGGACAGTGACCACCTGGTCCACTGTTAGCATTCCCTGCAATACCGGACTATCCCAGCACCGGTGTTAATCTCTACGCATAGTCTCCTTATATCTTAAATTAAACAGAATTCTTTATGCGAACATGACAAAATCGTTCCACGAACAGTTTAACTATTATTTGTAATAAAATATATAACAAATAATAGTCAGATTTTGTGTACAATACTCAAACACTTATTCTTAATCAAGATCGGTTTTATTCATTAGATCTGAATTGATGCCTATTCGAGAAAACAAGGAACACGACTGACCTCTGGTGGATTCTTTGGTACTAGAGATAGGGCGTAAAATGGAGGGAAGAAGGGGGATATTTATATAAATAAATTATATTACATTGGCTTTAAGTTGTTTGTTATGGCTGAAAAAGTAAACTTGTAACTACATCAAAATTTCAATTGTTTCTCCTTTTTCACTGCCCTATGAAAGCACGAACTTCTAAATAAAAAAGTGCATCTAAAAAGTTTCCTGTCAGAAGTGGCTCCATCACGTATCTCTTGATTGTTCGAATTGGCCAATTTCATGTCTGAATTCTATTTTGTTCGTAAGGTTATTGTTCTGATATTATTTCTCCAGGTACGGTGGTTTGAACTCCATCGGTTCGCTGTTCACTGGCATCGCTAATCAACTAAACACCCAAGCTCAAGCTGACAAGGTGAGTTTTTATTTCTTCCTATAATTAAATATGAGACCGAATGACACTTTCTATGACTCGTTTTATATAAAAGATTATGATTTATCGACTGGACTTAGTTTATTTCGTAAGATCATTTCGTGCGTTGAAATAAATTCGAATTAAGATTCCAATTAGAATTCTAATTAGTAAATTAGAAGATTCCAAACGAGCAAAACAACAAAACTCGTCTGAACTTTACGAAAACTTTTATACAACTTAAAATCACAGTATCAGATAATATCAGATCAGATAATACATTTTAAAATGATATTTTTTGTAAAGTTCAAACGAATTTTGTATTTTTAAAATACTTTTTCCAAACCTACGATATGAATTTAGTTAAACATATATTTTTAATAATTAATTCAAAAAAACGTTTTTCAGTTGACCATGTTCTTTGATGACAACTTGCAAGAACTCACCGATGCTGGAGCAACGAACGCCATGGCTGCTTCCAGGAGTATTGTTGACGAGACACTCAAATGGCAGGGTGCTTATTCGAAAACCATAGTGGATTGGATCGAAGAATATCTTAATACAACACCGACGCCTGATCCTAATGCAGCTAGCTTTGCGTCTATCAGCAGTGTACTCCTTGGTCTGACAATGTGCATTTATATCTTATTGTAATATTATTGTGTTTGCAATACGCAAGTTTCACAGGTTTTCGTAACAGTATTATAATTATTTAATAGCAAATCAATGGATCAAACATATTGTAATTATACATATTATAATATTATAGTAAGTAACTGAATGTATAAATTTATAATAAACTTTACAACGTCACAAAAGCAATCATAATGTAAAAAATCAAAAGTTCCAACCAAAAATCCTCATCATTCTAAAAAAAAGCTCTCAGTGTAACCAGTATTGCTGAATTACTATATTTCACATATTTTTTAGAAAATATAGGAGACATTGCTGCTGTTTTTACGTCGAGTGTTTAATGGGGAAATCACTTCGTGATTAAAGAACAGCATGACACCTGAGTATAGGTGACAGTATTTACTGTTAATTTGTATAATTTCATAACTTTACTATGATTATATGCAAATTGACTTATTGGGTTTCGTAAGAGTCATAAAAAAATGACAAGATATAAATAGAATCCATGAAATCAGTTCAAAACGAGTATAATATCCAAAAGAAGTTTAGGTTCGTCGAAATCAATTCTGATTTGCAACTAACAATAAAGATCAATATTATTGAAATATTAGTAATATGAATATTTTGTGAAGACAACAAGGGTTTTGTTGTTCACTGTTTTAATAACAAAATAGCGTTGGTGTTGTTGTTGTTGTTTTGTTGGGAGTAATGAGTAATAATTATGACATTAATTAGTAATTAAGTAGTTAGGATATCAGTCTGTAATATTGAATCATATTGAATTTGGATCATACGGTAAAAAAATTATAAGTTGCAGACGTTCATGTTATACGAGATTTAGATAAATAACACGATTGAAATTGATTCCTTGAACTATGTTATTACCAAAGCCATGACAAAGATACTGAAATTAATCCCTAATTTATGATTTAGATTAAAATCTTGCAATAAATGAAGCCGAAAAGTTTTCTTGAAGACATGTAATCCTGATAACAATGTTGATATTTGAAAATAAATTTAAACGATGACATTCTATATACCTAATTAAGTGTTATCAATCAACTTAGTATTAATCCCAAAGATTGTAAAATCCCTGTTGTTTAATATTAATACAAACACAAGAACATTATTGTCAACAGTTCGTCCACGGTCGAGGTAAGTACCGCCAGGCTGGCAACTCAATATAACATCATAATACAATATAATAATGTAATATAATAATTTTCTAATATAATATTGTTCGAATATAATATAAGTTTGATACAAATACGATAATACAAATAATTATTTAAAAAATTTAATTCATGTACTCAAGATTATTTGTTTGGAAGAGATTTTGCTTTGTTCGTAAAAGTCGAGTCGAACGAACAATTGGCTACTTGGGACGAATTTCACGATTGAATTTAAACTATGAAATAGATATTGTGATAATATTTTGAGTAGGATATAATACCAAGTGAATGCAGGTTTTAAGATACGTTTGAAGCATAGGCGTGCGCACGGGGGGGGCCGGGGGGGCCTTGGCCCCCCCTAATGGATCAGCCTCAAATAAAAAATTATAAATTGTGGTCAATATAGTGTCAAAATTTTGTTTTAAAGGGCTTAAACAAAAAAAATCTCCCTGCGGGGCAGACTGGAGTTGCTCAAATCACTGGATCAAGTAGGTTGATCAAAAACACAATATTTTGGAAAACAATGCCTATAAAGTAACTTCCAAAAACACGATTTTTTCATGAATTTCTAGGTTTTTGACATAAAAATTTCTTATAATATGCCTCAAAATTGCTCCTAATAGGTATGACCTTCAGATAATATTTTCTTGGGGGGCTTAGCCCCCGAACCCCCTTATCGATTTGAAAAAATACTAAAACAGTACTGCCAAATACTAAAAACGCTCTGCCGGGCCAGGTTTTGGGGCATGCTTCTCTCACCTTATTGTAGTGAAACTGAAAAGGTGTAAAATTTAAAAAAAAATTATTTTGCAAAGAAAATGCTCCTCAGAACGTCTCAAAATTGATTTCAAAGTGTCAAAAAAACAAAAAACACCCCTGCGGGGCAAGGTGGGGGGCGCGCCCCCCACACCCCCCTTCACCCGTGGCAATGATTTTTTCCTTGGACTTCCCCCCCCCTGTCTTTATTCCTGCCGGCGCCCATGTTGGCCCCCCCTAATGATTTGTCCTGCGCACGCCTATGGTTTGAAGGTACATTTGGACACATAATGGAGGCACTTTTAAACTTCAACGAAGCATGTAATAGATTTTTTAAATGAAACAAACTGAAGTACCATTCATACTACGTGTATGTACACATATTCATAGCTGAAATGAATTGAAAATCTATTTTATTTGTGTTAAAGCAATATTATTCAATTCCAGTGATATTAAAAAAAGCTCTACTGTTACTAGCAATTTTGCATATATTCAAATTCAATTCAATGAACGCACAATATTAAACAGCTAATACACTAAACACAATCATTTGTATTTGTGATACAATTCAAATTTGGTTGATATTCAACAATTAAGTCTCAATATGTATAATAAAACATAAAGTAAGGAATTTAGTATAGTCTATTATGTATAAATTGTCTGAGAAAACATACTTCATGAATAAAAAAGTATTTGAAGTTTATCTAAAATCATAGCAATCGCAAGGCATAGCAGTTGAAAATCGCAAGGCATTATACAAACCAAAATTACTAATCAGTTCAGTTGATAGTTCTCCGTTTAAAATCCTGCTTAACTTATAGGCTAACTATCTATTTTTGTATTAAAAGTAACCTTCAATGATCAAGGGTAATCTTTCTTATCAGTATGATTTCATCTCACATGAAATCCAATAAAATTGAGCAGTGTATATATAAAATTAACTAGATAATTAGCAAAGTACATAACATTAATTTTTTGAGCGAGTGTAGCGAGCGTCTCTATTCGGCACTTTTTGACACTTTCTCTGTTTTTTTTTATTTTTTTACGCCACATGTAACATTGGCTTTCCGATCGATCTGAAGTTTTGCGCACATACTATTATTATTCTAAATTAATCGTGTATAGTTTTTGAGCTCTGCCCTCTGATTGGTTGAACATTGAATCTCACCTGTATTGAATCTCACCATTGAATCGCCTGTATCTCACACCATTTGACCTATCGAATCGAAATTTCACAGTTTTTTAGACCGGCATATGGTTTTACGGATACAAATTTCAGCCATATCCTCTCATTGGTTAAAATTAAAATAAATCTCTCCTGATTGGTTGAAAAATAAAAATGGTCAGATCAAATTAAAACTTTGCATAGCTTTTTAATCTACAATTTTATGTTATTTTACAAATTTTCAACCCAATCGGTCAAGATAGTATGCACTTGTTGACATTTTTAACTGTTTGAAACAGATGTCAGAAGGTATGGTATCGAAATGAATGTATTCCAATTCAACTTGGATCTGATTTTCTTTATGTAGGCAATCAGAGTATATAGACGGATATTCTCAGATTCAATGAAAAACAGGTACATACTTTTATGTTGTTTGAGCGGATCATTATTTCAATTCAATATGGATAATATGTTTTTGTGCCTTCCAAAATGTCAGTTTGAGACGTTGCGCGTATCTGTGCTCGCTCTTAAACGAGGTACACCGAGCGTTTTCCTGGTTATTCATAATACGTCATTCATTGTTTGGTATATTCATTCACTTATCTACTTAATATCCACCAAAATTACGCTCAACCTTCTTAAAGTTTTGATTTACAAGTTATTATTAAATAATATGTTAGACAATTAGAGTTGATGAAAAAGTCATATTTTTCAACAATTTTGCTAGAAGAAATGAGAAAGAGACGACAGATTTTATTTCCTGTATTTACTTACTATTTATTTTGAAGAAATTTGCACTACAAATAAGCAAAGTCTATTTGAAAAGTCGTTAGTTCAATCGAGGTATCAAGTCTCATGGTGAATTTATATAGGACAATCGTAATAGCTCAATGGTTAATGGCATAATATCATATTTGTTTGTATCACTGGGGATTACCAATATCCTCATATTTAGTTATCTACAAAACAAAGACATAATCATAAGTATAGGTAATAACTCCTATCCATTGTTTGAAGATATATAATTAACTAATCATTGACGGAAGATTATAAACAGTCACAGGATTTGACACGAAAAAATCAGATAAGTTTATGACTAATTTATTAAAATCAGATTAAGCTTACCGTTGGTGGTGGTGTCTATAAAAATACAAAGTAGAAAGTAAAGATCTGCTACCATTTTATTTTCGAAATGTGAAGCGCTTATTTTCGTCGTTTTTATGGTTAGCACTGATTGGTTGAATTAATCGATTTTGATGCAAAAGTTGCAATCATAGTAGAAAAAGCGTCTAAAAAGGGTGAATATGATACATTTTTCGAATCGCGTTTTTTTTGGTTTATAAGTATAATATCCATATATCCGTAAGCCAAAGCTATCTAGGTTCGCCATATTGAGCCTAATTCCCTCCTAAAAGATGGTTTGAAACTACTGGTTTGTGGAACAAGGCTGAGTGAAAAAAAACGTACTTTAGTGGTTCCTGAACAACTTCAAAAATGTCAGATTCATCCTTGCACCGAGGAGCTCTTCAATCAATGACGGTTCCAGCTGTGGTGATTCATAAAGAATCATAACAAGTTTACTTGTAACAACATATTCTTTCTTTTGATTACGTAGTGTGAAAATTACCTATCAAACAAAAATAGAAAATACTCCATGATAACAAATAGTGTTCAAATGATTTTACTTTCTCGTGCTTTCTACTGTACCTAACGTAGATTTGACGTAGCTCATGTTGGGCAATGATGAGGAGAGATCAGAATACATATTATTATTATTGGAGCAGATTTGAGTCGTCTCCATCCTCCTTAATGTTCAGTGATCAGAGCTCAGTACTAAATGCAATCCTCGGGGTGCTCAGATCAAGAGTGCAGAACTTTGGTTCATTACCATCCATGTATCTAGTGGTGTGATTATACACATCTCGACAGCTAGGTCATTTTTCAATTGGGGGAAGGTGATTTAGGAAGGTGACGATGCGGTCCTGACCTATTAATACATTTGAACAAAATATATAACATTAAATTGAGGGTGTTAGATATGAAAGTATCTCGCTGGATCGGGATTCGAACCCAGGGACTCACACTTACCGAGCTATCGGTTGGTTTATCGGTAAAGCTCAGAGATATTTTTCTCATCTTACATACATTCACATGAGCAATTATTGAATTATTTAATAACATATACGTTTATTTTATTAACTTTAATATGACTGTTCAGAGTTAAGATTACAATTTATAATTGAAATTCACCTAAGTGTAGGTTATGTTATTTATAGATAGCTCCATGGTTGTATGGAAGACCATTTATATTATGATAATTAATATAATACAATGAATACCGCCATTTTTGTTAATGTACCTAAGTTATCAAAATAAAGATACTTGAACTTGAACACATCAAGACTTTAGCACTCACACATATATAAAAAAACCGTATTTCACTTTCAACATTTTGATCGGGTGAACACATTTTTGGTCAAATGTTGAAACAGTAAAATATCGACATTGTGTGTTTCAGAAAAATGATCGTCATATATGGATTAGTGTTATTGTTGGCGTTGGCCTCCGCCAATCCAGTCGACATTGAAGAGCCAGTGTTGCATCGCGACGTTGCCATATCACCAGTAGCTGATGACGAGATCAACTACCGTCTGCCCACAGACTTGGCACCAGTGCACTATGACATCAAACTGATTCCACATATGACTCTATTAGAAGGCGGTGACACATTCGACGGCGAAGTTACAATCACTTTCAAAGTACTTGTAAGCACTGACAAGATTGTTCTACACACAAATAAAATGACGGTCGATTGGTTGAGTATAGCAGTGTCGAAATCGCCAGGTGTATTCTTCCCACTATCGGGTGAACCAGTCTGGGATCCAGTCAGACATTTCTACACAATAACACTCAACACCCCTCTAACTGCAATGGATGGTGACCACGTGATTACGATGAAGTACACAGGATTGTTTGGTGATGACATGCAAGGATTTTACAGAAGCTCTTACATCGGGGCAGATGGAAATAGAAGGTCAGTACGAATAGGTAGATATTAGAAGATATTTCGCAAATTTGTAAATTACAACAACCCCACCCCAATCCCCTTAAACGAGACCCTCGGATAAGCTCTTAATTTCCACATTTTAAGACACTGCTTGAACCCAAGTTTTAAGTCTACGCGACATAATTTAATTCGCAAGAAATTACCTGTCTTCTGACAGATCAATGGACTTGATAAAAACGGGTTGTTTAATATAGAAATTGTTCATCAAGCTGCCGAATGTATTTCTTTAGGTGGTTAGCGACAACTCAACTTGAGGCCACGGAAGCGAGACGAGCTTTCCCGTGCTTTGATGAGCCGGCAATGAAAGCTACTTTCAGTATCAGCTTCTGTCTCAAAAAGGATTCAGGAATGTTCGCCATCGCCAACACGCCCGAAGAGTCGAAGATTCTTGAGTAAGTTGTTCAGTTTGTTCTAGGGCAGAGTCAGTCCGAGTAGTTTGTAGTTAACAAAATTATGTTTTAGATAAATCAAATTTAAGGTTAATAAGCGTGTCAAATACAGTACAGGTACTGCTCAAATTGTACTATCTATTATGTATTTCACATCAATGTTACATTATACGTACCAACATTTGTAATTTTTGAATTATTCATTGTAACTCAATCAAGTTTAAATGTTTGAAATTATATTTATTCGCTCAAAAATTTATTACAAATATCCCAGCACCATAAAACTAACATTTTGGCTTGTATGCAGGGCTGTTTCTTTCATAAATGTACACAAAATATAATGTTCATACTCAAGGGTACGACGTTATTCGTAGATAACTTTTCTACCATAACATAAACTGCTTTGGTGTTTGAGACCCCTTCATACTCGAAAATTTAAAATAAAATATTGTTATATGTAATAAAGTTTAAGCTTGCAGTTTTGTTTTAATTTTGTGCTTACGATTATAGATTCATATTGTTTATTGTTCATACTGTATCACATTTCATAATGAGAAAGAGAATGTGTCAAAACTAACTAAAACATAGCTACGGGCTAGTAATTTATAATTTGCTGACTGACGCATTCAAAACTATTAAAACTTTAACTAAATTTTCTGCATTGTCTGTACAACAAAGCAAGAAGTAGAATCAATATGTATATTGATCTCTGGACCAACATTCTGGATGAGCTACATTTTGGGTTATTGGATAGAAAATTGTCTTGTGTGCCTAAGGCCGGGTAGGACCAACTTTGGATTAAGTAAACTATCGATAGTTAGTGGAAATTAGTGAATCTTATTGGCTGTGGAATTCGCGCCAACTGGATTCATTGGTTAACTGCGTACTAACTATCGATAGTTAGCTAATCCAAAGTTGGTCCTACCCGACAATGAAGCAAGCTGCTTAGTTGCATAAGTGCATTACAGTTGCATAATGCATAGTATTATGTAGCCTTCCAAATTTCATTAAAAATGATTTGGTCTCCTGTCTTAAAGACACTAAACGATGATATTGATAAAATAGGTTAAGTCAATAATACATATAATACTCTTTAAGGTAAGTTTATAATTACTAATAACTTAATGACAGAAGTCATAAGATTATTTTGAATGTTATAATTTTATTTTCAGTCAAGACGATGATACATTGGAGTGGACTAACTTTAAAAAAACACCAATAATGTCCACATACCTGATTGCATTTGTGGTGTCCGACTTTTTGAGCCTTGTGGATACTAGAGCAACCCCTCCTCTGAGAATATTTGCTCAACCGCCAATGATTGAACAGGCTCGGTACAGTTTAAGTGTCAGCCCAGCTCTTCTCAATTATATGGCAGAGTATACTAAGATTCCATTCGAGATCGAAAAAATGGATGAAATTGCGGTGCCAGATTTTGACGCTGGAGCCATGGAAAACTGGGGTCTTGTCACATACAGGTAAATAATATTTATATCACATTCATTACAATATCTATTTATGTGAAGTTGTAGATAAACTGAGGTACAAAGTTTCAATCAGTATGTTCAAACTATCTCAAATCATCTCAAACATAGATGAAGGAATATTCTTATTATATTTGCATGCAACGGTAACAAAATCAATTCATTCTTCTCAATTATTAATTATGATGAGTTTCATTGCAAATTTGTATCTTCTCCCTTTCATGGGCTAAATAGTTACAAACGTGCAAAACATATAATTTTCGGTTTACACTAGCAAATGGGGTACATTATTAAGAACATATATTTTTTTTATTTTTAGCTATATTTTTTCAGTCTCAAAATTTGGTGAGAAGAATGCTTCCCACTGCCAAGGGGAAAGAGATCATTTACATAATTTAAAAAATAATAATAAAATGAAAGAAATTAAAAAAATGACCTGATCATCGTATGATGATTATTTAATATAAACTTACATCTTCCCTGGAGAATTTTTTTGATATAACATGATTGAACAAAAGTCGCATTTGAATTAACATGCGAAAATCAACACTTGACATTGGACTTGACATTGGACTTGACATTGGACTTGACATTGGACTTGACATTGGACTTGACATTGGACTTGACATTGGACTTGACATTGGACTTGACATTGGACTTGACATTGGACTTGACATTGGACTTGACATTGGACTTGACATTGGACTTGACATTGGACTTGACATTGGACTTGACACATCTTCATTCCACAACTTCTTTGCCGACCTGGCAGATGTGAACCATTTTATTTCTTACGTCCTTATATTATACGCTAGATAGCATCGCAAACAGAAAGTGGGAAATATACTTCCCATCGCCCATAAAGCACTTAATGTATATGGTGGGAAGTATATACCGGGTGGCTAAAAAAAAACGTCCAACGGGCGAGACATCATTGTGACGCAACTAATGCACATATCGGGCTGATAAAAACACAAATTATACAAAACATACTAAGGTATAATATGTGTGCAATTTTTAACATCATACCTCTTATAGGAAAAAAGTTACAGCTGTTCGAATTTCGTTGTCGAAAAATCGATTATACGGAGCTCAAAAATCATGCGTCCAGAATATGTCCAATGCCCGGAAATCTGTTTACTCAAAACTGCTCACGATATCAAGCTGAAAATTGCATGTGTTATTCAAAATATATTACTATCGATTGTGTAAAAATTTCAATTCATTTGAATCAATGTAACGAAAGTTATGTTATCTCGAGTTTGCGCTTGAAAAGCAGACTACACCAGAGATAATTTATCAAGTTTTATTTCACGTGTTAATTTTAGAAGTGAGATTATCTCCCATATTTTCTGTTTTTAAGCTCAACTTCAAGATACCATAACTTTCGTTCCACTGATTCAAATGTATTGAAATTTGTATACAATAGACAGTCATATGTTGTGAATAATATTAGAAATTTTCAGCCTGATATCATTAGTAGTGTTGAAAATAAAGGTGTCCATGCCAGTGTACTTTTTCTGAATGCGCGCTCTTTGAGCTCCGTATAATCAATTTTTCGACAACCAAATTCGAACAGCTGTAACTTTTTCCTACTAAAGAAATGTTTTTGAAACTTTTACACATCAAACAATGGTATGTTTGTTGTAACATATGCCATTTTCGGACTTATATCTGCAGTATTTTATTCACAGCGGTGTCTCGCCCTTTGGACGTTTTTTTTGGGCCACCCGGTATATCCCAGTGCCTATGAAAGGGTTAAAACATATTCTTTAAGACATATCTATCAAGTCTTGATAGATGATAGATGTTTTTCCTTAATGGTGAAAGAACTTGATGACAGTGCGACACTCAATTTGGTCCTTTGACATTTTCTTCAAGGTTGACATTCCTATTCGGCGATATTTTAAAACATTAAGACGCAATTAGGTACTATGAGATTTAATGCCTGCCTAAAATGGTCACACAATTGAACAATGTGATCTAGTGACAAAGTAGTCACAACTATTTGGATTATATAACACTATTTGAATTATAGTGTTCAATGAAATGAAATTAACGAAAATTTAGTAATGCCACTTTGTAATTTACAATTTATTCGTTTCACTGATCATTAAGGAAGAGAATTTAATTTTTAGAGAAAGACTGATCTTGTTCGACGAGAAAGTATCCACATCTGAAACCAAACAGCGCATTGCAACTGTCATTGGCCATGAATACGCACATCAATGGTTCGGAAATTTGGTCTCACCAAAATGGTGGACGTACATTTGGTTGAACGAAGGTTTCGCCTCATATTTCGAGTTCTTTGGAACGTCTAAGGTACGATATTATAGTACTAAATACTGTTATAGTATTTAGATACTATTAACATTAGTACTATTTATAATTAACTAGGTATATTATAACTATATTTAGTATTTATTAGTAGTCGCAGTGACATGAAAGAATATTTGGGACGGTCTCTATCATCTACTCAAACATTGTTGAAGAGAAACGAGATAAAGTAAGATGCGATTTACAAAGAAAAACATTTTTATTCTTAGTCAGCTAATATCTGAAAAACATTTACATAGGTAAATTTTTTTATTAAGAGACCGGAGGATATTTGATTTTACAACTGACTCGTTTTTGTTGGAACATAAGTGTGAAGCAAAAGTTGCTTAAAATAAGTTTTCGTTGTATGAAAAAGAAAATATCACAAATTGGATGTGAGAAAAAACTTTATTAAGCTATCTTCAATATTGCCTATAATACGAGGCGAAATATTTGAAGGTATCCTACAAATAATGTCACTGTTTTCCTTATTGACGATCTCATACATACGACATACAAATGTATTAAATTGCAAGCAGGTGGATGGAAAATCTCAGCTAAGCGTTACACGCGTTATTAGTACACAACTATTAATCTGTAAGAATTCCGCCAAGCTTGGAATTTAACGCATAGTACCTCATATCCGATCACCTTCGAGCTCACCAAGGGTGAAAGTGGCGGAAGATCTGACATGATTGTAGTTATGTTTGTTTCTGTGTGCAGGTGGAGACTGAGTGGAGGCTGGAAGAGCAGTTTATTCCTCGGCAACTTCAGACAGCTTTATCTGCAGATGCATTGGACACATCACATCCCATGACGTATGATGTGTGCAGTCCAGACTCGATTGCCGCAGTGTTCGATACCATCAATTACAACAAAGGTAAATAAACAATATCCTATGTACTTTTGCCAGCTTTGGCAACATATACCTTGTTCAAGGTTTTCATGAATGAGCTGTGAATATTTGTAAGAAAAACTGTAATATACAATCGGGATAGATTCTTGGAAAGGTTTTAAGCTGCGTTTTATACCAACATAACATGCCGATGTACTTAACAATAGTAGGTATTGCCAATATCTCTACCATTCTACTCCATGATAAAACCTACTAATTTATACTGAAAATTAGGATTTGTATAATTACAATCCTAAAATTACGCCGGTGAATTGCTTACTGGCTCTATCGGTCAAAGCATTATGTACCCAGAAAAAAACACTCCGTGTAAAAAGGCAGCCAAGTCTCTTTACTTTAAAAAAATTCAACACCGAAAAGGAGTGATATCAAAAAAGGAGCCAAGTCAATGACATTTCCAAATATTTAATCGTATTTTTGAAATAAAAGAATAAACACCGAGAAATACTTTACAAAAGGACTTGGCGCATCGTTTTTTTAAAATTTAAAGTAGGTACATTTTCCTCTTTCTATTAGAGCCAGAAACTTTGAATCAAGCTACTTTTAGTAATGGCTATTTTATAGTTTTGTCAATGACGATAGTAGAAAGATTTCATGCTGTAATAGATAAGTAATATAAGGGTGGAAGAATTAAATAACAATTGGAAGTGGGCTCATACATATTCTTATAGCACTGTTAATATGGTGATATTAGAAGGGTATCTTTTCATAATTTGATCTTGACTGAAGGAAATCATGAAACGTTGTCAAATAATTACGAACTATCTTTGGAACACTATTATATATTTTTGAAGTGTCAAGTGTATAAAGTTAAAATTTTTAATAGAAATTCAATGTGACTATGTACTTTGTGAAATGTTTTGTTATAAAATGTGGATTAATAGAAATGTATTTTATGATGAGAAGGTTTAACGCATGAGACTTAATTATGTTGACCACTAAACAATATTACGAAGATAACTAACTATTGTGTATTTATAGAAAACATAGGCAACAAGTTTGATCGCGTACGTACATATTCTAATAGATAATATTTTACAGTAGGTATGTATAATATGTAATTGAAAGATGTTTCCCTATTATTCTAAAAATTCTAAATGACGGTTGTATATCAATGGCATATGCTTATGAATCAAAAAATGAATTTAAAAAAACGATGCGCCAAGTCCTTTTGTAAAGTATTTCTCGGTGTTTATTCTTTTATTTCAAAAATACGATTAAATATTTGGAAATGTCATTGACTTGGCTCCTTTTTTGATATCACTCCTTTTCGGTGTTGAATTTTTTTAAAGTAAAGAGACTTGGCTGCCTTTTTTACACGGAGTGTTTTTTTCTGGGATATCACTTCTTTTGTTAGTTTATTCATACAGCTTGTAGCACATGTCCGAGCAGGGACTAATTTCTTTAAAAAAATACGCCTCAACCGATTTGCTTACTAAGAAAAGTTGCGTTTGGTATAAGATGAAAATGATTATCCAAGAAGAATAGCTTAAGTTTCGTTATAATCGATCCAGCCGTTTTCGATATATGACGTCACTTCTGGTTTTGAAATAGCGGCCGAAAATAATGTCGTGTTGAATTCATAATTATAAGTCCTACATAATTGCACAATTTGGTTGCAATCGGTACAGCCTTTTTCGATATATGACGTCCCTTCCGGTTTTAACAATGGCGGCCGAAAATAATGTCGTCTTTAATTCATAATTATTAGTCCTCCATATTTCCAAAATTTGGTTGCAATCGGTACAGACGATTTCGACATATGACGTCACTTCCGGTTTTAACAATGGCGGCCGAAAATAATGTCGTCTTTAATTCATAATTATAAGTCCTACACATTTCCAAAATTTGGTTGCTATCGGTACAGCCGTTTTTGATTTATGACGTTACTTCCGGTTTTAACAATGGCGGCCAAAAATAATGTCGTCTTTAATCCATAATTATAATTCCTACATATTTCCAAAATTTGGTTGCAATCGGTACAGCCGTTTTCGATATATGACGTCACTTCCGGTTTTAACAATGGCGGCCGAAAATAATGTCGTATTTCATTCATAATTATTAGTCCTCCATATTTCCAAAATTTGGTTGCAATCGGTACAGCTGTTTTCAATATATGACGTCACTTCCGGTTTTAACAATGGCGGCCGAAAATAATGTCGTCTTTAATTCATAATTATAAGTCCTACACATTTCCAAAATTTGGTTGCTATCGGTACAGCCGTTTTTGATTTATGACGTTACTTCCGGTTTTAACAATGGCGGCCAAAAATAATGTCGTCTTTAATCCATAATTATAATTCCTACATATTTCCAAAATTTGGTTGCAATCGGTACAGCCGTTTTCGATATATGACGTCACTTCCGGTTTTAACAATGGCGGCCGAAAATAATGTCGTATTTCATTTATAATTATTAGTCCTCCATATTTCCAAAATTTGGTTGCAATCGGTACAGACGATTTCGACATATGACGTCACTTCCGGTTTTAACAATGGCGGCCGAAAATAATGTCGTCTTTAATTCATAATTATAAGTCCTACACATTTCCAAAATTTGGTTGCTATCGGTACAGCCGTTTTTGATTTATGACGTTACTTCCGGTTTTAACAATGGCGGCCAAAAATAATGTCGTCTTTAATCCATAATTATAATTCCTACATATTTCCAAAATTTGGTTGCAATCGGTACAGCCGTTTTCGATATATGACGTCACTTCCGGTTTTAACAATGGCGGCCGAAAATAATGTCGTATTTCATTCATAATTATTAGTCCTCCATATTTCCAAAATTTGGTTGCAATCGGTACAGCTGTTTTCAATATATGACGTCACTTCCGGTTTTAAAAATGGCGGCCGAGAACACTGCAACCTTGAATTTATAATTATTTACAAAGTAGGTTTACTAAATATCTATTTAAAAGTATAAAGTGGTGAATTTAGTGTCAATTATCATATTTATGACGTCATTTAGCATATTTATGACGTCATTTCCGGTATAGGTAATAGGAAAACAATCTAGTTGATACTTTATGAACGACCATCTGAATTCATAATCCCTATATTTCCGTAAAATCGGTCTTGCCGTTTGTAATATATGACGTCACTACCGGTTTCATTTAGTGGTTCCTGCCGCCATGTCCGGTACCGTTAATTTGTTTATTCATTTTTCACAATTGAGTTTCAAAAAAAATTGCAGAATGAATACGCAGGAGCTAGTTCAGTTGCAAACGGTACAGGCGTTTTAGATATATTACGTCACTTCCGGTTTCAGGAATGGCGGCCGAGAACACTGCAACCTTGAATTTATAATTTGTATTGTCTATGTTACAATGTAAGTTACTTATGTATGTATTTTAAGTATAATTTGTTGAAATAAGTTAAATATTGCGTATTTATGACGTCACTTCCGGTTCAGAAAATAAGAAAATAATTATTTTTTTATTGATACTTCATATAGATGACCGTCTAAATCGAATGGCGCTAATTTCGTTCTAATCGGTTTAGACGTTTTTGAGATATGACGTCACTTCCGGTTTAAAAATGGCGGCACAAAAAATCACAAGAGGCAAGGTATCATCAGACGCCAAAAGTGCATATGTGGTAAAAATTTCAGGTTGATCGGTTCAGCCGTTTAGGCTGTGGCGGTGATAGCAACTTTTTCGGGAATCATCAGAATCATCATCATCATCTGTAGAAGAAAGCGGTGTAATTTCACGATTTTCACTGTCCTCTAGGTCGTAAACGGCATGACTGGTTGTTGTCGCGTGATGTATATGTTGTCAGGTGGGCCATAGCTCAAAATTAAGACATTTCACAACAATGAGAGATTTTCCATTGTTGAGATCCAGTAGGCCGAAAATGCCATGTTGTTGCTTACAGTAAAAGTAGTTGGTCTGCTCCTCAGTTTATATAGGCATTTACGGTATGTTGAGTGACTGTGAGTGTACGGTACGACTTGGCTGAGTGGAGCGACCGCTCCACTAGATTATATTACATTGTTACATAATTGTAGTATGCTACAATGTCGGATCATTAATGTATTTTCTAACCTTTCAGCTAGCAGTGTAATCCGTATGATGAAACATATTGTTGGAGAAAGCACTTTCCGAGATGCTCTTTACTCTTACCTTCAATTCAGGTAAAAATGAATTATAAAACAAGTATTAGTGTGTTACTAATATTACATATAATATGACATGCAATATGACATCAATTTGTATTTCGTTACTGGTATTACCAGAATTCAAAATTGTTTTTAATTATGTTTTAATACAATAAAAATATAATATGTTCCAGACAATTAGACGTTGCTGATGATACAGACTTGTTCAATAAAATGGCTGAAAACCATGAAGTAGACCATCCAAATGAGCCAACCAGATTGAATATAAATACAATAATGAGATCGTGGGTTGATCAGATGGGGTATCCAGTTCTGAACGTGACGAGAGACTATATGAGAGGCTGGACAACTGTGACACAAGTAAGTAACAGATCATCATTCATTAACCGATCATTATCAAACATTCCATTAAATAAACACTTCAATTTCTAAAGCACAGATCTATATTGTAGAGACATATAATCACAGTTTTGTTATGCAACAAGAAATTATAATAACACAATTCGATAATCGAATATATTCCAATTTTAATCCAGATTTTCTTCTTATTCAAATTTATAACGCGATAAACAATATACGAAGGTTCGATTCGTTCGACACCTGCACACAGCAGGTGATGTGTGCAAATGGTCATTAAAGATTTGAAATTTAAAATATTAATACCGCTGATAGCATTTTATTGTTATCTCAGATAAAATTTAATTGTATACGAACATTAAAATACAACATGATTATGGACTTAGGAGATACAAGCGCTCGGCCGTTTTAGAAAATTGAGAGAGAAAAATTGTCTCATAAATGGGTGATACTTTGATAGGATGCTCACATGATCAGTCTGATTGTATATTAGTATCACTTTTTAATTTTTGCTTCTTGCATTGTTAATTAGGCACCGGTTTTTCAACAAAACCGCGCAAAACTATGAAATTTCCGATACGATTGGAGACCATTATTCATGAATCAATTGATATCAAATTTGAATCATGATTAGATAAAAGACAAAGTTAGGGTTATCACTTGGCACACTTTTCAAATTAAATTTCGTAAGGCACCCAGCGAGACAAAAAAATATAAAATTTTTACCAAAAATCAACTAAATATAACCAATAAACGAAGCAAAAAATAAAAAAATGTACCAAGGGAGGTTAAAATTTCATTTCGTCAACCCATTTTGTCTCCAATAGTATCCAAAAAAGTGCCTGCAAACCGTGGAAAAATCGCTTGCTGGGTATTATCCCAATAGGTCACTTTACACGTTAAGATCAAGGTAAAAGCCAGTATTTTGACTTTTGGCTGGTGAATAGAACCAACCGATAACTCCTGCTGACAGCCATATCAGTGTATTATTAAATGTATACATCAGATTTCTGTTTTATTTTCATAGCAAAATATTGTATCATGTAATGAATGAATATTAACAGATATTATTTTTCAGAATCGTTTCTTGCTGAAGAAAACAGTTGAAGACCCACACGAATACAAATGGCATATTCCATTGACATATACGAATCAAATAGACAAAGATTTTGATTCTATGTCAACAAAGCAATGGTTTGGAGCGGAAGACTCAATGGTAGTGATCGCTGATCATATTCCAAAAGACAAATGGATCCTTTTTAACATCCAAGAATCAGGTAGGTAACACATGTATGAATTATAGAAGTTTCGTTTTAAAAAACTAAATATTTTTTCAATACAACTCTAAAACCTCGAGACAACATTTCATCTGTGTTAAACTGCATCGTTTTATTTATCTTCAGGATTCTACCGAGTCAACTACGATGCAGAGAACTGGAAGTTACTGACATCGCATTTGAGCAGTGATGATTACACAGAGATTCACACATTGAACCGCGCTCAGCTTCTTGATGATTCTTTCAACTTGGCTCGCGCTGGATACATCAGCTACACGACAGCTCTGGACCTCAGCACATATCTTGAACATGAAATTGACTATATACCGTGGATGTCTGCATTCAGAGCTCTGTCCTTCATCAATAACAAACTCAACAACCATGAGAGCTATTCGGAAGTGCAAGTAAGTTCTGGTAGAATTTCTTAATAATGTAGAATCGTCCGGATACCTCTGTCTCTAAAGATGTGGTCGGTGTGAGTGAATTATTTGGCATTTTGCACTATGATAATAACGTCACTGATCAATCTACCTAGCTCTTACTACGAGAGAAATCCTATAACCTTACTTTCTCCGTTATTCAACAATTAAGAGCTACATTTTGAAAAAATATTAAATTGTTGACAAAAATATCGTCAAGGAAGGAGTTAATACCATTCTCTTGGATATAATTGATCAAACTTCTTAAAAATGTCAGCAAGCGTCTATAAAAATTTACGTCTTTTGTTTTCGTCACGTAAATGTAGGAGTGGTTGACAGAGAAAAATAAAATCTGATTTCCATAATTTCATGTTAATTACAGAGCAAAAGCAATAATTTCGTTTATTTGTGACTCGATTAATACTAGTTTAACCTTTATCTGATCTGATAAAATTATTTTTGTTTATTCCTCACTGGGTGACTTTACTAACCTTGGTCCTTACCAAAACCCACCCTATTTTATAGTTTATCTGTCATCATCGTAATTATTCATACGGCAGAATAGCCTGGTTGCAGAATAGCTGGAGATTAAACAACACTAACAAATTTAATAAATAATGAAACCGTAACCACAGTTAATAAACACCTGTGCGTAATAATTAAAAACAAATTGCCTTCAAATTAGAACATTGATTTATTTTTTGAAATTAAGCTACCCTGTTGATGTTCTCAGATGTACATCCGAAGACTGCTGACTAAACTGTACACTGAAGTTGGTTTTGACGAGAGCGCCAGCGATGGTCACGTGATGAAAATGAACCGAGCCGCTGCGGTGGCCTGGGCTTGTCGTACCAACGAGCAGGACTGTGTGGCCAAAGCAAAGTCAGAACTAGGAGGATGGATGACGACTCCAACTGTGAACAGGTGCATACTATCAATTAATAATATTGCTGTTAACTTATGACAATTCACTGTCGACTAAGCTTTGGAGGTGTTCTCCTCTGAAATGTCATAACTTTGGAACTATTATTTGAAAAGTAAATTGTAGGTATATCTAGGTATTCCTCTGAGCCAACATTTGAGTTGATCACATTGTGAAAATACAACTTTTATTCTCAAACAGACCGCTGAGATGTGAAAATTGTGATCTTAGAAGATGTATTTCTTATATTGGCTCATTTAATAGGAGGAAAATAAATATTGAATTACAAGAAAATTTGGCTGATTTGAAGTTTTTACATTTAAGAAAATTTGTCTCCATAATTTTTATTTCGGGATACAGCCGACTATTTTATAATTATAATAAATAAGTGAGGGAATGTCTTGAGCATAAAATCACCCTACGAAAAAGTATGACTGGTATTCAACTTGGTCAATAAATTTAAAGATACGAAAGCAGTTCAGTTGTTCAGTGATGTTTTGATGTTGCAGTATTATCCCCGACCTGCGAAGCGCTGTATATTGCACGGCATTACGTGAAGGCGGAAGAACTGAATGGGACTTCATGCTCCAGCGATACAAAGACAGCACAGTCTCGTCTGAAGCAACACTTATCGTCTCTTCTCTTGGTTGCTCTAGCGATACCACAATTCTCAAATCGTAAGAACTATCATTACAAATATCAACATCAATAATTTAATAACAATACAAATGTATACTGTTCTTCCAATACTATAGCATTTATGATGTTGAACCTGTTGTTATGTTCCGTTCCGTAACCATTGTTACCTAACTGAAGTAGGTTCCGAAACCTATGTTACATTTGTTTTATTTAAACAGTGCATGAAAACCTACTGCATTTTTTGTGTTATTGTATTTCAATTATTATCAATAATTATCATTCTTATACGTATATTATCGTACAGTCTATACATCAGTACATTTTTTTTTTTTTTTCGTTTTACATCGTCTGCAGAATATTTTATTACAGAGCTGTAGTTTGTGTTCAAAATACATCTATTTTGATTGTATGTAAATGGGGTGACTATTTTGAATATGTTTCAGGTATCTTGAGATGTCCATCGCAGTTGACTCTGACATACGTCGCCAAGATATGCGATCAGTGTTCACATCAGTATATAGCAATCCAAAGGGAATCGACACAGCTCTGGAATTCCTCATTGGCAACTGGCAACAAATTGCGGGAATGTAAGTTAATGTACCGGGTGGCGAAAAAAAGTGACAAAACTACTACATACATCGGGCTGAAAATTTCACATAATATAAACAAAGTATTGAAGTTTAATGTGTGAAAGTTTCAAAAACAGTACTTTTGTGGGAAAAAAGTTACAGGATTTCGAATTTGGTTGTCGAAAAATCGTTTATACGGAGCTCAAATTGGGCGCATCTAGAAAACGTTCATTGGTTCAGACGCTTTTTCGATATAAAATCTATATATAAGTATAGATTATACAGAATTGTATACTTTGATCTGACTTGATCTGAATTTGATACCTATCGGCCAATTTCATCTGAATTCTATTTTGATCCTAAGGTTATAGTTCGATATTATTTCTGCAGGTACGGGGGTTTGAACTCCATCGGATCGCTGTTCACTGGCATCGCTAATCAACTAAACACCCAAGCGCAAGCTGACAAGGTAAGCTTTTATATCATAAAACATATGCTCGAATAACATATTCTATTACTCGTTTTATATAAAATATTAAGATTTATCGACTGGCATCTGTTCATTTTTTAAGAACATCTCAAAGGTTCCCAGATTTTCAAATATTCCAAACTAACATATTATATTTTTGAGAATTAATTCAAACAATAATTTTTCAGTTGACCAAGTTCTTTGAAGACAACTTGCAAGAACTCACCGATGCTGGAGCAACGAACGCCATGGCTGCTTCCAGGAGTATTGTTGACGAGACACTCAAATGGCAGGGTGCTTATTCGAAAACCATAGTGGATTGGATCGAAGAATATCTTACTGTAGGACCAACAACGCCTACAACTACAACTCTGGAACCGACGCCTGATCCGAATGCAGCTAGCTTTGCGTCCATCAGCAGTGTACTCTTTGCTCTTACAATGTGTATCTATATCTTATTTTAATACGTTCTTTCAGTGAGTTCCACAAATTTTCATAATAATATAATATTATATTTATTTAAAAACAAATCAATATATTAAACACAGATTTTAATATTAGAGTAAATAATTAAATGTGTGTTAATAATCCTTTATAATATCACGATGTAGAAAATCAAATATCCCACCCAATCCAAAATCCCTATACGTATACTAGGAAAACGCCCAGTTTAATACGTTGAAAAGCGAGCATCGATACGTGCAACCCCATAAACAGAAATTCCCTTCACAGAACAAAATACGATCTACTAGTCAATATTAAATCACTACCCAAAATTAAGCATTTCATTGCCAACGTTTTAACCCAAACACTCTGGGGTTACAACAGAAGCGATCATTTGCAGTTATCAGGGGCATACGTTAGGCCACTGATAACTGAAATGCAACGTTTCTGCTAAACTATATAAATCAATTTTCCTGCGAAACCAGGCACGAATCTTTTTTGAAAAATATGCCTGATCCGTTACTTGGTTTGACCTATAATGCTAAAGAAACACACACACAAATAAACAAACAAACAAACAAACAAACAAACAAACAAACAAACAAACAGAGATTCTCCGATCCATGCTTCAAGTGGAGGCGATCGCTCTACTCGCTAAATAAGTTGTTTGTCGTGTTGAGAAATAAAATAACAGATTTGAGATAACTAGGAAAACTCTCGGTGTACCGCGTTGATGAGCGAGCACGGGTACGTGCAAATTCTCGAACCAGAAAAGCGTACACAACGCACAGAAAACATATAGTACTTCCATATTGAATTGAAATATGATCCACTCAATCAACATAAAAGATTCCGATTTTCATTGAAACGTGAAAATAGCATCTAAGCACTCTGGTACCTAAAGCAATTCAGATTCATGTTGCAGTGGAAAAGCAGTCATTTCGATACCTACTTCATTTCTGACAGTTATTAAAAATTTCAATAAGTGCATACGATCTTTACTGATTGGGATAAAAATTTGTAAAATAAGAGACATTGTTGGTCTTAATGGTCATGCAAAATATGAGTTTGTTCAGATTTATCAGAGATCATTTTAATTTTTCAACCTATCAGGAGATATTTATTTCAATTTTAACCAATGAATGGATTTCAAAAAAATTAGGGTCTGCAAACAGAGAAGGGTGTCTTTACATGTGTGCAAATTTCAGATCGATCGGTGAAACGGTGCGACCTGTGTATCGGTTAATAGCAGAAAAAACACAAAAAAACAGAGGTCCGTGCCAAAAGAGCCAAAAGGAGACGCTCACTTCGCTCGCTCAATTATACGATTTTATTCATAAAAGTCAGTGGTTATAAAACTGATATTTCAAAATACATATTTAATTGAGCAGAATATGTGTTAACGCTAACTGTCCTTATCAAATGCCGCCAGAGTGACACTTTTAAATTATTATCTTCATAAATAATATACGTATCAATGAGAGACACAAGGATAGACATTATTCAGGTTAAGTGGCACTTTCCAATCGGTATTATGTATTACCTTCATGATAAAATATGAAGAAAACTTCGCTCGAAGTGTCCCCGACCCAGACCCAGACCCAGACCCAGGCCTTCACAAGATATCTTCATCTCATTTATATGTGAGTAGACATTACATCATGCAAGTCATGTCTGTATTTACTTATAAGGAGATATTATTTGAAATCAATCACTGAAATAGTGGGCTAAAAAGGGATGGTTGTGTTTGTTTAAATAAATTAAAATACATTATAGACTCTTTCAGGAGTTCTAGCTTCGATTCTATAGATTTTTTTTAATGGTTTACGTTATTCAAGAGACACAATTATGAGCATCTTCTTTCTACAAATGAATCATGAATTTTAAAACCGACCTAAGTTATGAACTAAATTTCCGAGAAAATCAACAAAAACTGTTTTGGTTTGAACGGGCTGCCAAAAGCGAGCCTTGAAATTGCATGACGGCCACAGCTTCTCTCACTTTCTCAATTGTTTTGTTATTATCAACACGATTATATCATATTATCATTGATTTTATATTAAATAAAACACTAACAACACTTTTATTATGTTTCAAATTCATAAACACATGTATTTTAGTGAAAATTCGCGTGAAATATCATTTACAACACTTTCTGAGAGTTCTTCGTTTGTTTACACCGGCCATCTTGGACATCGGCCTGGTGGATGTCGGTCCACGGAACCAAGCTGAACATGCAGTCAGCGACCAGTCATGTAGGAGGCAGTGAAATTGGACCACCGAGCGCCAATGAGTGGATGAGACGGTCGGCATTTCCGCGAACACCCGGACGAAGACGTCTTATGAAGAATTTATCATTGACGATCGGAAGATCGGAAATACTACTCATTCCGAAAACATCAGTTTTCGAGCGGCAATTTTGAAATGTGGAACGATCTTCAAAAACTGCCGTTTTCCAACTTGTCAAATCCAATATAAATCAATATAACTTGTTTTTATTAAAAACAACTGTGTGTAAAATCATCCATGGCAAAATCCTGTTACCACAGTAAGCTTACTAACTAATACTTAAATACTGTTTTTAATTTAAACACGTAAGGATTTTAATGAAAATTCATGCAATAATGAGAGTACGTAATACATTCGAGACCCAGAAATTTCAAATTAACATTTTAAATCAATTTGAATGGCAGCCCGCTTAAGGAACCTTCCCATCATTTGCCTCTCGAAACAACGAAATAATTCAGTAGGTACTGGAGCCAACATTCTGATCGTCATTAAAATAGGGACGTGTAGCGTAAATAAGAACTTATAAGTAATAATGTTTAAATTATGAAAGTTAAGATTTACCTGAACTTAGAAGGGTTATTGAGCGAGTCCAGTACGCTACACGTTCCTGTTTTAATAACGATCAGAATGTTGGCTCCAGGAGCTACTGAATTATTTCGTTGATTCTAGAGGCAAATGATGGGAAGGTTCCTTACTAATATGTCACGGCCGCCTCCTTCCCACCGTATATCCTTATACTATACTCGCTTTACTATACTCCTTATTACTTACACCAAAACACTAGGTGTAACGCGTTGATAAGCGAGCACCGTTACGTGCAAAACTTCGAATCAAAATTATCTAAACTACTCCAACAATCCAGTCAATGCAACTTCGTAAAATCCACACTCAAAAATATTAAACAAAATAAAATAATTTTGAAAAGTTTTTTTTTTAAATTTAGTAATTTTTATACATACAAAATAGGCAATTAGCTAAATGTATTAACAAAAATATATTTCAAAAATTATAATTTTCTTAACAGTCATTACTTCCCTGTCTGTATTGAGCGTATTACCTCAAACGTTTTATGAACCAAGAAACTTATCGATTAAAAATCAAATTTCGCAAACACAATTTCTATTAAACATACCAATCTATTTCTGCAATTAATCATATCTTTCGCATGTCGACAAAGATTTTTCTTAACCTTTTCAAGGAATTAAAAAATGCTTCATATGAAAACTCCAATAAACAATAAGTACATACTCTTCTTCAAGCAAAGAAAAAACTATATAGGTATAGCTATACACCCACGCATGTAAACTAACTAAAGCTGCTTGAAAGCAGCTTTAGTTAGTTTACATGCGTTGAAATCACACTACTCCACTTAATCCCAGGGTCAAACCCACGGGTTTACGACTCGAGTCTGGACCCAGAGCTTGACCGGGGTCAAAAATTGAATGTGTTTACAGTACATGACACTACGATGTATTTACAGCTTTTGTCATTGAACAAAACCAATCAAGAAGGCAGTGGATACCGTAACATTTCTTTGTTTTTTTCTTTTTCAAGCGTCATATGCCTCTGTCAATATCAAAATGTAGCAATAATCGGCACAGTTGGTTGATTCTTTTGATAATAAAGGTAATAATTTAATAAGTAGTTTAATTTATTATGCAGTATCATGCAAACATTTTCATTATTTTGTGTTTCAAGTAAAATGATAAGATAACAGAGCTTACGTGGATGAAAAGGTAACCAGTTTCGCCTCGAGTCAAACTCGCCCCGGGTTGAAACCCTGGGATGGACTGGGGTTTTAGTTTCCGCGGGCTGGACCTGGGGCGATCAGGTGTAAACACGTTTTATTTCTTGACTCGGGTCGGACTGAGGTTTTTCAACCCGGGGCAATAGTGTAGTGAAACTAATTAAAAGCAGCTTGAAACTAACAGTCATGTAATAATTGGTAAGTTTTCTAACAATAATACATTCATAAATATAGGCAGCTGATCGCCTCCGCGTTTCGTTTTAATTGGAGAGCACCGAGCGGCCGCAACGGACTCCTTGAAACGCTTCGCATATTATATGAAAATACATGTAATTTTATTATTTATTGACGGATCTTTCTCAAAAACTATACAGGTCCAAGTAAGTATGAGATAAAAATATGTGCCAAATTTCAGATCGATCCGTTGACCGGTGCGACCTGGGTTGACGCGACAAAAAAAAACACACCCACACACACAGAGAAAGTCCCCAAGAGTGAAGTGGAGACGCTCGCTCCGCTCGCTTAACGAGCATGGGAGAAACACAAAATAGTTACCTAATGGACTATGGACTATTGTGCGGCATAATTAGATTAACAAGTTTGACTTCTCAATTAAAAAACAATCTTTATACAATAATATCAGATAACATCAAGTACGTAATTTGAGTTTTATATATTATATTGATTGATATGTAATCTTCAATTTAGTAGTGCAGAGGATATTTCAGCAACTGGTCATTGGTAAGAAGAATGTAATTTTATGTTATCATAATTATGTTAAAACAACGTGTTTTAATATTATTAAACACAATAAATTAATATATTGATGAAAATAATAAAACAAACGTATTATTTTATTCTACCTGGGTAAAAAGATTTAACAGATGTTGGTTACAAAAAATACGGTTTTCATTTCTCCGTACTGGGCTAGAGAGACAGAAACAAAACAGCGGGAAGCGAATAAGAAGGAATGTGATGTGTAGCAGTGAAACTGAAGAATGTAGAATATTCAGAAAGAGGAACTCAACCTAGAGTCCTCATTTAATATATTTTTGCTTTTTGGGGGGCGTGTCGGTATTTGTGAAATAGTTTCTAAACAGAGTACGTGGAAATCACATTTTCATTGATGAATAAATAAAATAAAAATTAACATTGTTGTTTATGTGGCAGAAAAAATATCTTTTGATTCATTCAATGCCAGAAGTCGTACACCAGAAAACTGTATTAAATTTTAAATTATTTTTATCAATATGTTAATAGGCATAGATTTTGGGAATTATGCTATCATAAAATGAAGTAAAATCGAAGTGGGGTATGAATGAATCGCATTCATAACTTTAAAAAATCTTCCTTATCTTATAATTAGAGCAATAAGAGAAGAGAAAAATCTTCCGTTGATGCTTTTATGAGCGAGGACTTGCGGCGTGCCTTAAAGTTGTTTCTTAATGAATCTTTTAATTTGGAAATTAATAATATTATACCTCAAACAAAACACGTTACACGACAAAAAAAAACTTTTTTTATGCTGAACATCTCCAAAAAATCACAGGAAAATATATTATATTATTCAACACAGCACACCACAAGAAACGTTAAAATCAACTAAAACTTTGAAAATGATGTTTGAAAACGACGGCTGGAGTATTCAATATCTCGGTTTTCGTCAGATCACCGAGCAACATCAGGTGCGGTCAGTGTTGGGATGAGTGACCACTTATATTAGACCAAACGGCTGGTGTGTTGGATACCTCGGTTCTCGTCAGATCACCGAGCAACATCAGGTGCGGTCAGTGTTGGGATGAGTGACCACTTATATCAGTCTCGCTAGTTGCTGTCGTACTATAGAGAGCTCGGTTTTCGTCAGATCACCGAGCAACATCAGGTGCGGTCAGTGTTGGGATGAGTGACCACTTATATCAGTCTCGCTAGTTGCTGTCGTACTATAGAGAGCTCGGTTTTCGTCAGATCACCGAGCAACATCAGGTGCGGTCAGTGTTGGGATGAGTGACCACTTATATCAGTCTCGCTAGTTGCTGTCGTACTATAGAGAGCTCGGTTCTCGTCAGATCACCGAGCAACATCAGGTGCGGTCAGTGTTGGGATGAGTGACCACTTATATCAGTCTCGCTAGTTGCTGTCGTACTATAGAGAGCTCGGTTTTCGTCAGATCACCGAGCAACATCAGGTGCGGTCAGTGTTGGGATGAGTGACCACTTATATCAGTCTCGCTAGTTGCTGTCGTACTATAGAGAGCTCGGTTTTCGTCAGATCACCGAGCAACATCAGGTGCGGTCAGTGTTGGGATGAGTGACCACTTATATCAGTCTCGCTAGTTGCTGTCGTACTATAGAGAGCTCGGTTTTCGTCAGATCACCGAGCAACATCAGGTGCGGTCAGTGTTGGGATGAGTGACCACTTATATCAGTCTCGCTAGTTGCTGTCGTACTATAGAGAGCTCGGTTTTCGTCAGATCACCGAGCAACATCAGGTGCGGTCAGTGTTGGGATGAGTGACTACTTATATCAGTCTCGCTAGTTGCTGTCGTACTATAGAGAGCTCGGTTTTCGTCAGATCACCGAGCAACATCAGGTGCGGTCAGTGTTGGGATGAGTGACCACTTATATCAGTCTCGCTAGTTGCTGTCGTACTATAGAGAGCTCGGTTTTCGTCAGATCACCGAGCAACATCAGGTGCGGTCAGTGTTGGGATGAGTGACCACTTATATCAGTCTCGCTAGTTGCTGTCGTACTATAGAGAGCTCGGTTTTCGTCAGATCACCGAGCAACATCAGGTGCGGTCAGTGTTGGGATGAGTGACCACTTATATCAGTCTCGCTAGTTGCTGTCGTACTATAGAGAGCTCGGTTTTCGTCAGATCACCGAGCAACATCAGGTGCGGTCAGTGTTGGGATGAGTGACCACTTATATCAGTCTCGCTAGTTGCTGTCGTACTATAGAGAGCTCGGTTTTCGTCAGATCACCGAGCAACATCAGGTGCGGTCAGTGTTGGGATGAGTGACCACTTATATCAGTCTCGCTAGTTGCTGTCGTACTATAGAGAGCTCGGTTTTCGTCAGATCACCGAGCAACATCAGGTGCGGTCAGTGTTGGGATGAGTGACCACTTATATCAGTCTCGCTAGTTGCTGTCGTACTATAGAGAGCTCGGTTTTCGTCAGATCACCGAGCAACATCAGGTGCGGTCAGTGTTGGGATGAGTGACCACTTATATCAGTCTCGCTAGTTGCTGTCGTACTATAGAGAGCTCGGTTTTCGTCAGATCACCGAGCAACATCAGGTGCGGTCAGTGTTGGGATGAGTGACCACTTATATCAGTCTCGCTAGTTGCTGTCGTACTATAGAGAGCTCGGTTTTCGTCAGATCACCGAGCAACATCAGGTGCGGTCAGTGTTGGGATGAGTGACCACTTATATCAGTCTCGCTAGTTGCTGTCGTACTATAGAGAGCTCGGTTTTCGTCAGATCACCGAGCAACATCAGGTGCGGTCAGTGTTGGGATGAGTGACCACTTATATCAGTCTCGCTAGTTGCTGTCGTACTATAGAGAGCTCGGTTTTCGTCAGATCACCGAGCAACATCAGGTGCGGTCAGTGTTGGGATGAGTGACCACTTATATCAGTCTCGCTAGTTGCTGTCGTACTATAGAGAGCTCGGTTCTCGTCAGATCACCGAGCAACATCAGGTGCGGTCAGTGTTGGGATGAGTGACTACTTATATCAGTCTCGCTAGTTGCTGTCGTACTATAGAGAGCTCGGTTTTCGTCAGATCACCGAGCAACATCAGGTGCGGTCAGTGTTAGGATGAGTGACCACTTATATCAGTCTCGCTAGTTGCTGTCGTACTATAGAGAGCTCGGTTTTCGTCAGATCACCGAGCAACATCAGGTGCGGTCAGTGTTGGGATGAGTGACCACTTATATCAGTCTCGCTAGTTGCTGTCGTACTATAGAGAGCTCGGTTTTCGTCAGATCACCGAGCAACATCAGGTGCGGTCAGTGTTGGGATGAGTGACTACTTATATCAGTCTCGCTAGTTGCTGTCGTACTATAGAGAGCTCGGTTTTCGTCAGATCACCGAGCAACATCAGGTGCGGTCAGTGTTGGGATGAGTGACCACTTATATCAGTCTCGCTAGTTGCTGTCGACTATAGAGAGCTCGGTTTTCGTCAGATCACCGAGCAACATCAGGTGCGGTCAGTGTTGGGATGAGTGACCACTTATATCAGTCTCGCTAGTTGCTGTCGTACTATAGAGAGCTCGGTTTTCGTCAGATCACCGAGCAACATCAGGTGCGGTCAGTGTTGGGATGAGTGACCACTTATATCAGTCTCGCTAGTTGCTGTCGTACTATAGAGAGCTCGGTTTTCGTCAGATCACCGAGCAACATCAGGTGCGGTCAGTGTTGGGATGAGTGACTACTTATATCAGTCTCGCTAGTTGCTGTCGTACTATAGAGAGCTCGGTTTTCGTCAGATCACCGAGCAACATCAGGTGCGGTCAGTGTTGGGATGAGTGACCACTTATATCAGTCTCGCTAGTTGCTGTCGTACTATAGAGAGCTCGGTTTTCGTGAGATCACCGAGCAACATCAGGTGCGGTCAGTGTTGGGATGAGTGACCACTTATATCAGTCTCGCTAGTTGCTGTCGTACTATAGAGAGCTCGGTTTTCGTCAGATCACCGAGCAACATCAGGTGCGGTCAGTGTTGGGATGAGTGACCACTTATATCAGTCTCGCTAGTTGCTGTCGTACTATAGAAAGCTCGGTTTTCGTCAGATCACCGAGCAACATCAGGTGCGGTCAGTGTTGGGATGAGTGACCACTTATATCAGTCTCGCTAGTTGCTGTCGTACTATAGAAAGCTCGGTTTTCGTCAGATCACCGAGCAACATCAGGTGCGGTCAGTGTTGGGATGAGTGACCACTTATATCAGTCTCGCTAGTTGCTGTCGTACTATAGAGAGCTCGGTTTTCGTCAGATCACCGAGCAACATCAGGTGCGGTCAGTGTTGGGATGAGTGACCACTTATATCAGTCTCGCTAGTTGCTGTCGTACTATAGAGAGCTCGGTTCTCGTCAGATCACCGAGCAACATCAGGTGCGGTCAGTGTTGGGATGAGTGACCACTTATATAAGACCAGACGGCTGGTGTGTTGGATACCTCGGTTTTCGTCAGATCACCGAGCAACATCAGGTGCGGTCAGTGTTGGGATGAGTGACCACTTATATCAGTCTCGCTAGTTGCTGTCGTACTATAGAGAGCTCGGTTTTCGTCAGATCACCGAGCAACATCAGGTGCGGTCAGTGTTGGGATGAGTGACCACTTATATCAGTCTCGCTAGTTGCTGTCGTACTATAGAGAGCTCGGTTTTCGTCAGATCACCGAGCAACATCAGGTGCGGTCAGTGTTGGGATGAGTGACCACTTATATCAGTCTCGCTAGTTGCTGTCGTACTATAGAGAGCTCGGTTTTCGTCAGATCACCGAGCAACATCAGGTGCGGTCAGTGTTGGGATGAGTGACCACTTATATCAGTCTCGCTAGTTGCTGTCGTACTATAGAGAGCTCGGTTTTCGTCAGATCACCGAGCAACATCAGGTGCGGTCAGTGTTGGGATGAGTGACCACTTATATCAGTCTCGCTAGTTGCTGTCGTACTATAGAGAGCTCGGTTTTCGTCAGATCACCGAGCAACATCAGGTGCGGTCAGTGTTGGGATGAGTGACCACTTATATCAGTCTCGCTAGTTGCTGTCGTACTATAGAGAGCTCGGTTTTCGTCAGATCACCGAGCAACATCAGGTGCGGTCAGTGTTGGGATGAGTGACCACTTATATCAGTCTCGCTAGTTGCTGTCGTACTATAGAGAGCTCGGTTCTCGTCAGATCACCGAGCAACATCAGGTGCGGTCAGTGTTGGGATGAGTGACCACTTATATAAGACCAGACGGCTGGTGTGTTGGATACCTCGGTTTTCGTCAGATCACCGAGCAACATCAGGTGCGGTCAGTGTTGGGATGAGTGACCACTTATATCAGTCTCGCTAGTTGCTGTCGACTATAGAGAGCTCGGTTTTCGTCAGATCACCGAGCAACATCAGGTGCGGTCAGTGTTGGTATGAGTGACCACTTATATCAGTCTCGCTAGTTGCTGTCGTACTATAGAGAGCTCGGTTTTCGTCAGATCACCGAGCAACATCAGGTGCGGTCAGTGTTGGGATGAGTGACTACTTATATCAGTCTCGCTAGTTGCTGTCGTACTATAGAGAGCTCGGTTTTCGTCAGATCACCGAGCAACATCAGGTGCGGTCAGTGTTGGGATGAGTGACCACTTATATCAGTCTCGCTAGTTGCTGTCGTACTATAGAGAGCTCGGTTTTCGTCAGATCACCGAGCAACATCAGGTGCGGTCAGTGTTGGGATGAGTGACCACTTATATCAGTCTCGCTAGTTGCTGTCGTACTATAGAGAGCTCGGTTTTCGTCAGATCACCGAGCAACATCAGGTGCGGTCAGTGTTGGGATGAGTGACCACTTATATCAGTCTCGCTAGTTGCTGTCGTACTATAGAGAGCTCGGTTTTCGTCAGATCACCGAGCAACATCAGGTGCGGTCAGTGTTGGGATGAGTGACCACTTATATCAGTCTCGCTAGTTGCTGTCGTACTATAGAGAGCTCGGTTTTCGTCAGATCACCGAGCAACATCAGGTGCGGTCAGTGTTGGGATGAGTGACCACTTATATCAGTCTCGCTAGTTGCTGTCGTACTATAGAGAGCTCGGTTCTCGTCAGATCACCGAGCAACATCAGGTGCGGTCAGTGTTGGGATGAGTGACCACTTATATCAGTCTCGCTAGTTGCTGTCGTACTATAGAGAGCTCGGTTCTCGTCAGATCACCGAGCAACATCAGGTGCGGTCAGTGTTGGGATGAGTGACCACTTATATAAGACCAGACGGCTGGTGTGTTGGATACCTCGGTTTTCGTCAGATCACCGAGCAACATCAGGTGCGGTCAGTGTTGGGATGAGTGACCACTTATATCAGTCTCGCTAGTTGCTGTCGACTATAGAGAGACTGGTGCTTGGGGGGGGTTTTAACATTCATTGGAGATTTGCAACTACATCATCTAATTTTATTATTTTGTAATATTCAACTTGAATAAATCAGTTCATCCATTGATCAGATCAGAAACAGTTCTTGTTTGTGATATTTCCAAACAATTTCAAATCAGAAAAGTAACAAATGCAAGGAGCGTCTGTAAACACACTAACTTGCTAAACAGATTGCTCAGTCTAATGTCATATATTTTATTCTGTTTAGTCGTTGTTACTCTTTGTATTTAAGTCACCCATCTTGAATAATGTAATTGCTTATTTGTATTGTTAATTGGGGTCAGCCCAAACAGAGTTTGCTCTATGTGGGGTTCCCGTCAAGTCCTGTTGCATGGTTTGCACGACTTTTGAAATATTTATATAATTATTACGTATAGTTTCTATGTATTGATTTAGATATTGTAACTGGAATAAAAATGATGTTGATAAAAAAAAAATACAAAAATGTGTGTTCAAAATATTACGAAAATTAGCAACGATCATCATAATCTTGTGGTTAATATTGTTAAATTGCGATTAAATCATCATTAGTGACAAGTACTTTGGTAATCAGAATTGAGTGTATATTAATCGCTTTTGGAGTGCATAGATATTGAGTGGGCTAAACGATGACACTTCTACTTACGAAGCTCACAATTTCACCAAAAGTCCAAAAAGTCACCAGCTATCAAGTTATTTATTTACAGTTATTTATAGTTAATTTATTGGTTTTCATTTGGTGATGCCTACACAATTTTGTTAGCTGCAATAATGTATTATTTTAATTTATAATTTTGGTCATCAATGATTAAACAGTATATGACACTTGATTGAAAATTAATTATGTATTTTTTTTGTAATTCCTTAGCTGTAAACCCAGTATTTGGAGAATAAGCACATTTACAGTTTTTGATTCAGTGATGAATCAAAATTTGAATCAAATATTAATATTATTATTAATCATTTATTGACGACTGGACCCAAACGTCCCACAGTGCATACAGTAAAAACATCATATCTTGGGGAGTGTTTTTTAATGTTAAAGTAAATATAATAAATTTGTTGATTTAGTTCAACATACTTCACAAAATAGAAATATGTCAGAAATCATTTCATTTATATAATATAACCATAAATTATTCATATAATTTTCTTGTGGACATATAATTCAAACGAAAGTGTGCACTGCAAACGGAAAAACATTACACACGTGCTAACATCCAACAGGTTAAACTCCACAAAAAGTCTCTTCAGGTGATTTTTAGCCCATTTTAAGTGCAAATAATACATCATAGAGATGATGTCATCTATTTAAACAATCGTAATATTTTCCAATCCATGGAAAGCAAACACACTGCGTCACATTTAATGAGTATGCCGTATAAACTCGTATCCGTGCTGCGTTTCTATATCTAAAGCGCTATCTACCTGCAAACATCCTTATCTTTGAAGCCTCGCCACTCAGTAGATTAGGATAGAGAAATAATATTTATTAACCTTGCTTTGTCATGCAATATAAAGTAAATGTGATTGTCTGTGATTTGTGCGCTATAGTGTCATTTGAACATCAAATGTGAACAGCAAAACAATTCAATTGTTGTTTTTTTGATGCACTGTGCATGGTAAGTGTCGAAGATTTTATTTACGTGAGCTACATCAGATTATAGATAGTTGATGTGATGACACTAAGGTCAATGAACTCTGTGGACTCAAATTTTCTATACAATTATAAAACTGCATTTATAAAAATGTGCAATATTTATTTGAATATTTATACAAATATATATCCAATAAAAATTCTCATATTTATGAGCAAATTATCAATCACAAAGAACCACTTAAAATAAAAACAAACTGCAGTGCGATTGTATAACTTCTTAGCCTAGATAATGGATCGTTATCGATACCAATTGATGAAAGTAATTTAGCCTATCAGAAGGTAAAGCAATTCAAAGTGCGTAAAGTCGACTTCCTGAGATAAATAATGTAATTATATTTCATATCCTCGTAGCTTTTGCACATTTTAAATGATTAACAATGATATTAATAGTTTACTTTCTTCAATTGGTATAGATAACGATCCATTAACTCGGCTAAGAAAGTTATACAATCGCCCTGCTGGTTTAAATCTTCAACACTTAAACAGTTTACTAAATTGATGTTATTGGAAATTCATCCCATTACATTGAAATGAATGCATTTGAAAATATTCGAGCCAGTAATGTTAAAACTAACCTAAAACGATCAATGACATATAATGCTACTTGCAATTTTTCACATTGCACGTTCTATTAACATAAATAATACTCTTTCGTGAATGTTTCTTGAAAAGAATCAGTGTTGAATCCAGGCATAGATACCTGAGAGGGGCGAGTAACCCCCCCCCCCCCCCCCCCCCTCCATCCCACACACACACGGGGAAAATATTCTATTTCTACAGACACTTTCTTCTGTACTTATCTCAATTCACAAATACTTCATGTGCCTTTTTAAATTACAAAGAAACATCTTAAGCAATACCCTCACGGCAAAACGTTTAAAAAAATTATATTCTCCAAAACATTTTTCAACCCCTACTTTTTCCCCTACTTTGACACCTTTTGCACCGCCAATCTTGTAATTCTAGACCTCCTTTAGATTGCAGATCAGACAGACCAAACATGCTCTAATATGATTTTAGACTAATCTAAGTCAGATTTCCAAAATTTTCGCTGCCCGGCAGTTTTCTGGGGGGCAAACCCCCTAGACCCCCTCTTGAGTCCAGCTATAACTATTTATTTTTGCAATATCATTTTAACCCCCTCCCCCCCCCCCGGGCTAAAATGTCTGAATTTAACACTGAAAAGAATTGTACCCGGCTCAGCTTGCGGGGATGACTATTCATCTTTCAACGTTTTAGACAAGTTTATCTAGTATCTTACTCTTTCTTTCTGTTATCATAAATGTACATAAAACGGTTCCTATGTCTCATATTGGAACCCTCAAAGCCAATTGTATTGAAATTGAAATTCACAAATTTTAATTGACCCAACAAGCACAAATATGACTCTAGTGTTCCACTTTTACTTTTTTTAAAGTTAAATATTTAAAATCTGTTCCCGACGTCGCCGCTAACACTCCAGACTTCAGACCCTGGAAGATAGTGTTTTGATTTTACACAAGGGGAAAGGACCTAAAATCCTTATTATTAAACCAATGAGAATCAATGCTTTTCAAGGAAAATTTTATATTTATTATCCCACGTATGTCTGTTAGGTATATTGATCTGGGATATTAATTTATCTAGTGGATCGGTCGCTCCACGCCAGCCCAGTCGGACGCTGATAGACTGGTCCAGTGTGGTGTAGCGTCAAAAATCCTGTAGGTAATATTAGACTAGAGACAAAAACACATTTACACTTATAGCAATTAAGTGGAATTATAAACACATTAAAAATGAAAAATCTCAAGTGCTGTGATATATATTAATTTGGAGCTACCCTATCCTACCACAAGAAAAAAACAAACCCAACATGGATTATACCGGTTATGAGCTTATGAGCTAGAGGGCCGCGAAAATCGTGAAATTGCACCACTTTCATATTCAAAATTATATTTTCCATTTCCAAATAGAAAGTAAAGTAGAACACTAATTTTTAAAAATAATCTTTTATCACCCCCCCCCCCCCCTCTCCACGTACAAATCAAACAGTTGAACGCATTTTATTTTCAAGACTACGGCGAGTGATATTAGCCATTGCCCATTAGCGAGTTGAAATTGGAGTGATTTTTATTATCGTAGGTAATGCACACTGCACTGACTGATTTAATAAAGAGTTCTATTAGTAAATAGAACATGACAACAAACTATTGCTATGATATTTACTAGGAAAACGCTCTGAGTAACGCGTTGATGAGCGAGCACGGATACGCAGAACACCTCGAATTGAAATTCTGTCTATCGAAAATATCATTAAAAGCCAATAATTCTTGAATTTCGTCTGACTTGAATAAAAATCTCTAAATATTCCTAAAATGTTAGTATCTGCAACCTTCATGATTGAACTGTTCCTTGTTAATATTCAAAAATCACAGGATCTCTTTAAAAAAAATATACCTGGGACCACTCAAATCATATGATATTAGTGTGTACACAATATCAGATCAATCTGTTGAACGGTCATTATTAGTTTCATTTCGTTTGAAACTTTCTGCTCTAACTACCTTGCCTTGAACTGAAGATTCGAAGTCGCCGTGAATTTGACAGCCAACACGCAAAATGTCCCTAAAATTACAAAAACTTTTGAAAATAACTACAGATTTGACTGAAAATTGGCAAAAATACCTTAAATGTTGGTACCAATGACCATGCAAAGTTTTTAGTTGGTCGGTCAATCAGTTCTAGTTTAAATTTTTAAAACCACAGGAAAAATGGTTTCAAATTTGAACCAATGGGAGGATTTGGCTGAAATTTATTATGATTGGGTACAATGTTGGTTGCAATGACTTTGCTAAATTTCAAATTGATCAAACCAACCAATCGAAAGATAATTTTTTTAAAATTTGAACCAATCAGGGGATTTCAAAAAAATTAGGGTCTGCAACGCCCGGAAATGGTCAGTACATGTGTGCAAATTTTCAGCTTGATCAAAGAAAAACTGTGACTTGTATATCGTCAGTAACAGAAAAAAAAACACACACACACAAAAAAAAAAAAAAAAAAAACAGAGGTCCGTGCCAAAAGAGCCAAAAGGAGACGCTCGCTTCGCTCGCCCAATGACGCACAGCTCATTGCTATTGCTTTGACTTTGAGCAAGAATCATAGGAATTATTAACATAATTAAGACAGTGTTTTCAAGTATGCACGTGTACATACAAATAGAAAAAAAGAGATGAGGCCAGTAAAACTACACACTTACCTATATCATTATCATTCGTTACTGAGAGGACAAAGGATACGCAAGACTGTGCAATTAATAAGGTGTTTCCTTTTACCTAATTGTTTTAGAGTTTATTTTGGAGTGTATTGTGACGTCATTTTCATCTGGCAGTGCGGGAAGAGATGCTGAAAAGTGATTGACATGTAGTGATTGCAGACAACAAAAGATCTCACTGAATACCTCAAAAGGCGGTGTATTTATATTTTTATGTTATCCATTATTCATTGCGTGTAGTAAAACATAAATAATATAAATATTGCTTTCCCCATTAACGTTTCTTTACGTTGGGAATTAGTTGACAAAATACCCTTTTTAATCGTTCGATCGTTTTAAAAGTGTAAAATTCCTAATTAACGACCAGAGGGCAAGCTAGTGACAATCAAATTTCTTTTATCAATTCACTTTATGTTGAGAGTCACAATCAGTCATAAAGAGTCACACACATATAATAATAATAAACACTAATATTAAAATATGAATACTTTCAATATGAGTTTAAAATTACAGAATTAATTACAGTCCACGAGATAGCCATGACATTATCAATGAGTCAACTGAAATGAGTAAAACAGAGAAAGAGAAAGATTTGAAATAGTGACTCACATCCCAATCACTTTTTTCTTTGCACATACATGCTGTATGTGAAGCTTTCTGGAACGCTGGATTTTCCATGCTTCACAAATGTTTGCAAGAATAAAAATATATGTCAACCTTTTTATGATCACCTTTAAGAAGACTACAATCTAAGCGATCAGAATGCATTTTGAGAAATCTAGAAGATATTTTACAAAGTTAGAGTTATAGAATGAATAATTTCAATATGTAATTGTGTATTTCAGATCTAAGAATGAAGCTACGCATTTTAGGGATTGCAGCATTGTTTGCTGTCGCTGCAGCTGGTCCAATTTCTATTCACACCATCTCTCCAAGAGAATCTCCGTACAGACTGCCGAGGACTCTGGTGCCAGAGAACTACACAGTTTATCTGGTTCCATACTTAGACAATGAAGGAACCAAGACCTTCACTTTCGATGGAGAGGTAAATGATCAAAACACAACATGTGTCACAAACTGAAAAGAATGCAACACTGCAAAATATCAGACGCTATCTTCAAAATTGTGTCTCACTTTGCGACAACAAAATCATTATTGCAATTTTTACTTTCAAAACTAAGAATCAAATTAAACAAAAAAATACCTCATACCCATTGATTCTGTGTTAATGGTTTTTGCGATAATCATTGTTTACATCATATCTTCATTCACATCATCAATATTTTACATTATTTGCTAGGAAATTTGACATTGAAAATGTCAAATTGTGAAGAAAACTCGCCATCTCGAAAACAAAGTTTAATTATTGCTTTCATTTTTACATCTGATAAATATACCAACGTTCCAAACATTTCTTCCTTTTCAAAACGTAGATCGAAACCCCATGTGCCAAGTTATACAACTTGTTCTTCCTGTTTTCTTCGTACTATGTGACGTGGTGATGACGTCCTTTCGCTTCCTCAATCGTTCAACATTTTAGTCATTATTTAAAACTGATACGAAGATGAGGTAATTTTGATCTCCCTTCTAGAATCATAATCCCTGCCATGGGCGTCCGCAGGATTTCAGCCAGGGGGGGGGGGGGGCATAGCAAGAACAATTTGCTTCGGGTTTAAGGGGGGGGGCGCCCCCCCACCGTTTTTTGGTTTTTGGACACTTTAAAATCCATTTAGAGTTGTTATGAGGTGTATATTGTTAAAAAAATAATAAATATTTTTTAAATTTGACACTTTGGGGTGGTGGAGGGCATGCCTCCAACTTGCCCGCAAGGCTTTTGTTTTGTTTTTGACCCTTTGAAATTCATTTATTTGAGATTTTTTGCATACGAAATGAAACTATACGTAAAACACCACACACATTTTAAGTTTTCCTGACATCCAGGGGGCCCCTTGCCCCTCCCTGCGGTCGCCCATGATCCCTGCCATGTTTCAGGTGACAATTCGTTTCCGAGTCGCTGCACCAACCAGTGTGATAACCCTCCATAGCCATGCGCTTGACATCATGGACGGAAGCATCAAAGTGTTTAAGGAATATGATAATGTCGACCTCATCCCAGTGGATTCTTACGCCAACGAAACCATGTACCAGTTTCTCCACATCAATCTTGGAGCAGACCTTGAACAAGACCAGTTGTATTATATTCGAATGTCATTCTCGGGTAAATTAAGCGACGAGATGCTTGGGTTTTATAGAAGTTCCTACAATGAAGATGGAGATGTCAAGTAAGAAAGCTTTCGAACTAATCTTGTATGAAAATGTAGGTGGGGGCAGGGCAAGGAAAACAACATATTAAGAGTTAAGGGGGGCGAGGGGGCGCGCCCCCAACCTGCCCCGCAGGGCGATTTTGGTTTTGGACACTTTGAAATCAATTTTCAGAAGTCATGAGGTGTATTTTGTTGAAATATTCAATATTTTTTAAATATTGCACCTTGGTGTGGTGGGAGACATGTTCAAACCTGCCCCGCATGGCATTGTTTGGATTTTTGACACTTTGAAATCAATTTTCTTTAATTTTGTTGGTTACAAAATGAAACTATACGTTAAACCCCAGAAATGTTTTATGTTTTCCTGACATCCAGGGGAGGGGGGGGGGGGGGGGGTGCAAGCGCCCTCCCCCCTTTTGCCCCCCCCCCCCCCCCCCTGTGGACGCCCATGTCAAGTAACTCAGTTAAATCATTGTTAAATTGTAACTCTCATGTCTTCCAAGGTTGCCAAAGCAGGACATTATAAACTCTTTGGCAAGGTGAAAGCTTCGCTTCTCATTGTAAAAACTAGAGCCGAATACAACGTATATTGCGAAAAAGTAAACCATAAACAAATGCATCAGAAATGTTGTTATATTGTTTTACGGAACCAGTTTTAGGTAAAATGTGACCTACAACAAGTTTTAGCCGTGTTTTACTGTGTCATGAGCTTTCACATGTAGGGCTGTGCAACACTAGAATGCAATCTGGCACATATTGTAGAATCATTTATTTTTACTATCAAAGAAAAAGTCATGTTTAGCTCAAGTTTACAATCTTAATAATAATTGATGAAATTTAGCTTTCGATAAATTAACTCTAATTTGTGATATTCTGGATCTGTATGCACGAAAATTATGATCTGCTAGTAGATATCATCTTTTGTGTTAATACCAAAATCACTGTGAAAAAGAAATATAACACAAAAAATAGTACGCGCAAAGCAGTTATTACTTTTTTTGCATATCTAGCCCCAGGATACAAAGTTGTAATTTTCTACCATTTTACAATTCATGAACAGTGATTAAAATGGGAAAATGTACTACTAGTTCCCCAACTGAAAGCATGCTAGAATCATACAAGTGGTTTTCTCCCTCACAATGATTTTTTTATTTTAGATGGATGGCGACTACACAGTTTGAATCGGTTGGCGCCCGCATGGCATTTCCCTGTTTTGACGAGCCAGAATGGAAAGCGACTTTCATCATCAATATTGCCAGAAAGCAAGATGTTCACGCATTAGCAAATATGCCTTTGGTGGAGACTTCTGAACCAGCGTAAGATATATTTTTACTGTCGGATATCATAATAATCCAATGTTCAAATACTTAAAAGTATTCGAATCTGTGACAGCCGAGTTAGAGGTGGTTCTTATTTAAAATTGTAGTCAGGAAATGTTTATTGTTATATTAGTGAATCTGTATTATTACCATTAAAACCAAAAAAATACTTAGAGTAGTCTTAATGATTTGTGAAGATATGACTAAATAAGAAAAAATAATGTGATAAACTAAACTAGATTTGTTCATATTTATTATTTCTAAGAAACAAAATCCCTACACTTTTAAACTCCTAACTATTTTAAAACATTCTGTGTAGTTTCTTAAAAATGTAATTCCTTTTCAGAGATAATATTGGTGGCCGAGTTTGGGACACATTCCAGGAAACAGAAATAATGCCCACCTATTTGGTTGCATTTATCGTATCTGATATTCATTCCATCTCCTACAACAATTACATCAGTGTCTGGGCAAGAAAGAATTCGATTGAACAAGGCGTGTATGCACTCCAAGTTGCTCCCAGATTATTGAAAGCTCTCGAGGACTTTACAGGCATCAAATATGGTTGGCCAAAACTTGACAATGTAGCAATCGCTGATTTCGCAGCAGGTGCGATGGAAAACTGGGGACTTATTACTTACAGGTAAATCTAAGAATCTCGTTAAGGTGACGAAAAAGTGAAGTGTTTCAATAAAAGTAAGTCAAAGAGAAAACGAACACTTAAGGGTATTCAAGTGATACCACGTGACTTAACTTCTAAAACACGAAAACTGCCAAACTATTGCACATAAGAGGAAGATAATGTATTTTCCTCATTCTATAAGTGATTCTACAACCCACTTGACTTTTTTCGCCTCCAATACTTTGGTCCCAAAATTTTTTGAAGAAAATTTGCTGTTTCACTAAAAAAATCTGAGAGACCGCAATTTTCACTCTACAGACTTGCAAGTGGGCTCGTTGTCTCCGTAATGAATAGGCGAAGAGGGCACTAAGTTTCATTTTGTCAATAACTTGATATCTAACCTGGCCACAGGAACCAATAAATGTGGGTTTTCTCGACGACAAATCCGGTAGATACGGACTTTATTTTAGAAAAATTGAAATAAAAATACCGAAAAAGGGCTTTAGTACTTCATAGGTATGTATTATGATTATTCATGCCTAGTTTCAGCTGGCTATGTTGAACGGTTATTCAGTTTAGATCTTTTCTGTGAATCGTCTTGAACCAGTTTTGATCGTCCCGGGTATTTTGTTGACTTTCCAAAATGGGTTGATTTCGCTATATATCGGTCTCAGCAGACATCTACTTACAATATTTGCCCTTAATTTAAAAAGTCATACCCCCCCTCGAATCCCCTTAAGCACTAAAGTAATTTAGAAAATCAGTAGGTTTTATCTTACATTGAATTTAGTGTAGAACTGGACATATTGATTTATCACTGCGCTGGATGGGCCTCTTTGAAGTATTAAGGGGACTCAATGATTTCGATGATTTTGAATTTGCAAAGATTATTGCAAGTGACATTTTGTCGTGAAAATACAGTAAATTTTTGCAGTTAAGAGTCCTGGGGATCGCAATGGAAACTGACGGTTGCGTCAAATTTTCCCAAAATACCAAAGTCTCCCCAAGGCTCATTATTTACTCCACTGTTATGCAACTTTGGAAGGTAGTTTTGATACTCATTTTCTCGTAATACTATTGAGAAATTTTAAGAAATACCTACTTGAAACAAAAAAAAAAAATCATGAAATATGTGAAAAAAAACTTTTATTTATTTACATATTTTTTAAATTTTCTCGATAGTATGCGAGAAAATGAGTATCAAAACTACCTCCCAAAGTTGCATAGCAGTGGAGTAAATAATGAGCCTTGGGCCTAATGAGCCTATATAATGAGCCTATTATCGTTTTACTTAGTTTTTTTATTTTTTTTATTTTTTTATTTAATTAAATACACACAACTGAAAACACACTTTACTGTACATACACAATTAGGATATAATTATGAAATTGACATGATAAATGTAGTTCGGGCTGTTGTGGTGATACTAAGCTAAATATTTTTAAGTCTGAATCTAAGGTCTCTACTGTTAGTTGGCATAGGATGCAGGACATCATCAGGGAGACATTCCATAGGCAGATGCCCTCAGCCGCAAGCGAGTACTTCTCGATGTTGGAGTGTGGCTGAATTCTTCTGATCTTGTGGATGTGGTCGTTCCTTCCAATGTAGTTAGGATCCAGAAGATAAGAGCCTAAGTCTGCCCAAGCTGGCTGATTCTGATAAGCCTTGTAGATGGCGATGATTCTCGAATGATTCCTGCGTTCTTCTAAAGACTCCCATCCGAGTTCGTACAATAATTCAGTGGGACCTGGAGAGATCCCGAAGGAACCTTTGACGTACCTCGCAGCTCGCCTCTGAACAGTGTCCAAGCTGTACTTGTTGCTCTGCGTGTGAGGACTCCAAATGGAAGAACAGTACTCCAACTGCGGTCGAACAAGCGTGAGGTATGCTCTTTCCTTAGCAATTTCAGGAGCACCTATTAGATTCCTCATGATGAAGTGTAGAGTACTGCTTGCTCGACTAGAAGTTCTGTTGATGTGGTTGTTCCAAGATAAGTTATTGGCGAGCCATATTCCAAGGTACTTGGAATCCTTTTGTTCTTGTAGCACTTGGGTCCCAATGGTGTATTCATGCTGGATTTCACTGCGTTTTCTGTTGAAGGTCATCTTTATAGTTTTATTTACATTTATCTTCATCTGGTTTGCCCTAGCCCAATTGTCGATGCGGTTCAGATCTTCTTGGAGAGTGTTGCAATCATCATCTCTTAGTATAGGCTTGTAGACAATTACGTCATCGGCGAAAATTTTGACCTTCGAACATAAGGTGTCAGGTAAGTCATTAACGAATATGAGGAACAGCAAAGGGCCAAGGATGCTGCCCTGTGGGACCCCGGACGTTATCTTGATGCTGTCCGACAGGTCTTCCTCCACTCGTACTCGCTGGGTTCTATTGCGAAGGAAGTTAGATATCCAATGTATGATGTTCACATCCAAGTCTATGACGCACATCTTCTCCATGAGAATATCGTGTGGGACTGAGTCAAAGGCCTTGGCTAGATCGATGAGGATAGCATCCATCTGGTGTCCATTCGAGACTACTTCACTCACTAGATCTTGGGTTAGGCCGGCAAGACTTGCTTCGCACGAGTATTTAGGTCGGAATCCATAGTTCAGCTTGGTTGCATTTTATTGACGAAATTGTGTTCCTTAACATGTATTTGTATAGCAGTAATATAGTATAGTTTTTGGTTAATTCTCATCGTGGAGACATAATTTTAATTGAGGGGAAAATAGAAAGTGCTATTTTTTTAAGCAATCCAATGTTAAAGTACCTATAGGGCGATAGTTAACTTCAATTGTGAATATCTCATAACTTAGTTCAGGGACCCCATCTTACTTTTGAATATTATAGAAGAAGATACAATAACAAACGAATATTGAAAGTTTCAAAACTTTGTCGGCAAGTGAGAGAAATCATCGAGCCCCATTATAGAAATAACTAAGTTTGAAAAAGTTATTCATGTGTAGATAAGCAATGATGATGTATGTTTGAACGATACCAGTGCAGATGAGCTGTGCCATTTCATACGTTATTTATAACTGTTATCATTTTCGTAAATTATGCCTTGATGTAATAATAACATGTGAAAAATAAGCGTGTAGAAAATAGTTGGCGATTTTTATCATCATTATCATTTTATAAATATAGCACAATCGCACTGCTTCTATATTGTAATTAATTTGCTATTTTGCTAACAGTAAATAGTTTCTTAGATTTAAATGCCATTTAATTTCTAGCACTTATGATGATTCATATCTTGCAAAGTTATAGTTAACGTTAATCATGATCCGTTTTCAAAGAAATTGTTCCTTCTCCCTTTTCAAAGTGAGTATTGAATGCATTTTCAAAGTAAACTAGCTTGTCGCAGAAACTTCTCCACTTGCAACTACTTGTTATACTTGTTCATACTTGTAATATAATACGAACATACCTGGATGTGGCCTACTTATAAGATAGCTTCGTTCAGTTTGTGAAGTTCTAGTTTTTGTTGATCTATTTTTGGACATATCTTCTATAATACTGCTTCACTTTTGAAAGTTACCACTAAGAGACTTGAGAGTGAGAGATCTTATGTGTGAGAATCACTGCTTCAAATATAGCGTTGATATTATTGAAACTTTGAAAGCGAAGCGAGAGTATTAACAAATGGCAAGACATCGCCTCTGTACTCGTCTAATATGCATTTCTCATATCAACACCGTTTCGCACGAAAAATAAGATTTATAGTTTTTTTTATTTAGGAATAAATTATGAAGTATGAAATATTTGTTTGTAGTAAATTTAAACACATTTTAACATTTATGGTATTTATTATTAAAATGATTTATTTTATAATTTTACGGATATTTTATTGATTTAGAATTGAATCAATTGATATGTTTCTGATTACAAAAAAATTAATTTTACATAATTAGTTTCTTTAGTATTTTCAAGTACATTTTTTCCTAATTCAGTACAATTAATAAAATCTAATTAATTTAGCTGAAAATTGATCTATATTTCGGGGGCCTTAAAAACAATTTATAAACAGTTTAAGTTTTCCTTTCAGTTTCCCTTTCCTTTCTTTAATTCAGTTTTCCTCTGATCTTGTAAGTTCTTCCTACTGGATCTTCCTTCTAAAGTTGTTTTCAAGCTGGCAAAATAATTGAAAATGTCCAAGATTCATTAAAATATTTGTAAAACCACTCTCCTTCACGGAAATCCGTAAAACCTTGCCTTCTACCCAAAACAGTCCTCAAAATTCAACTAGATCCTTTTCGTATGATTTTCGTCTAAATTTCCCAAATCTAACAATCCATCTAGTATATCAAGGCATTGAGTAGCTACTAGTAAACAGCACACCTAACGCTATTGATCTTGATTTTGTCTTCAGAGAAACATCTTTACTCTACGATCCTATTGAGTCTACGGAGAGCAATAAGCAGAGAGTTGCCACAGTAATCGCACACGAGTTCGCTCACTTGTGGTTCAGTTGTTTGGTTACGCTCGAATGGTGGTCCTACACATGGCTAAACGAAGGATTCGCGAGATATCTACAAGCAGTGGCAACAGACGTAGCGTATCCTGAATGGGATCTCATGGATCAGTTCGTAGTTGATCATTTTCAGAGTATAATGCGTACAGATTCGTTAAAGACGTCATCTCCGTTAACATTTGATTGCGAGACACCAGCCGAAATCGATGCCATGTTTAGTACAATTTCTTATAGCAAAGGTACTTTTTTAAAACTGTTATTATCAACGCTCTATTGAGAGGCTCTAATGTATCAACAATATTAACAGACCACAAGGACTTTGCTACTATTATGATTAATACAACTAGCATAGACGTTTTTGGTTTCTGAGAAAATACAAACTTCAAATTATAGCTTCAAAAAGGTTTACTTTGTCTGAATTATTACACATAGTCAGCAACGAGTGTATACATTACTGTTATCTGGGTTGGACATTCGTACAACTGGTACTTAGGAAATATATGTATACAGTAATTACATTTTATTCAATTCTTTTATTCAGTGCTTCAAAATATGAGAATTATACGTTGTTTTGCAGGCGCTTCTATTATTCGAATGATACACCACACCTTGACCGACGAGACTTTCAAGAAAGCAATTAACAACTATCTCGTGGCAAAGTAAGAGAACATCATGCCAAATCATCATCATCATCATCAACGTCATCGTCATCATCATCGTCATCATCATCGTCATCGTCATCATCGTCATCGTCATCGTCATCGTCATCGTCATCGTCATCGTCATCGTCATCGTCGTCATCGTCATCGTCGTCGTCATCGTCATCGTCATCGTCATCGTCATCGTCATCGTCATCGTCATCGTCATCGTCATCGTCATCGTCATCGTCATCGTCATCGTCATCGTCGTCATCGTCATCGTCATCGTCATCGTCATCGTCATCATCGTCATCATTATCATCGTCGTCATCATCATCATCATCATCATCATCATCATCATCATCATCATCATCATCATCATCATCATCATCATCATCATCATTATGAATTCAAGGATAAGTGAAAATTTCTTGCTCTGTCCTTAATATTCAAACCATCTTAATTTCGGCCTACCAATATCCTCTTCTACATTTTGGTTTGGTAGGTCAAGATCGATTTTCGTATGCGATCATTGTCCATTTTACGAAGATGTTCCAGTTCCCCTTCCCTCATATAATTTTTCAATTATGTAATACATTTTTAAATCATCTCTTATGACGGTGTTACTAATATTATTTATAGCAAGAACTTCATCTGTGCTGATTCTATTCTGTTCTTGCGCTTCTTTGATAGAGACCATGATTCACAAACAATCCAAATAAATTATCAAAATTTTCATCTATCTATCTAAATGAAATTAATTATGCTTCCAAATGAAATGTCTTGTATTGTTTCAGTTCGCACAAATCGGTGACTCCCGCTCTTTTGTTTGATGCTTTGGACGAGCAAGCAGCTATAGACGGAGTACTGCCAAGTGGTGTTACAGTCGCAGAGTTTGCTGACAACTGGACCACCAAACAGGGTTATCCTGTCATTCATGTCAAACGGACTCATGAGAATCCAACCGTTATAGAAATAACACAGGTACACTCAACAAAAGTTAAAACGGTTAACGGATAAAACGGAAACGGATTGGTTGAAAAATATTTGATGGCATCATCCGATGAAGTCTATTCTAACTCTTTATCTAACTCCAGTAGATAGTCTAGTAAGAGAGCTCTGATTTCATTAATAATAACAATGCTTGATTGTCAAGGAACCTGACAAGCAGCCAATCCGTTTGGTTCAAATACCGTTTTATGTTTTGTTGAGTGAACATTCTGATGATAAAAGCTAATTTAAAGTATTTTGGATTCTTTACTTTCTAAGTTACCATATCAACCATGAATCCAAAATGTGATTTTTTTCTTATTATTCTTTCATAATTTAGTATCTCTCAAAGATCGATAATTTTAACTAAAAATATAGGGAATACAAAGATATTAATTTGGATCTTAATATGGGTCATATTGTCAAATATTTCTGGCTGAAAACACAAGTAAGAAGAATATCAAATTTAGAATTCTGAAAATTGTGTGGTTCTCTTGCAATAAAGATAGTTTTGCGTCACCAACAGTGAAATATGAAATATTAAACAATTTGGTAAGGAATGAAACATATGACGATGTTCATTTAAATGTTAGGATAACATTTTTGAACTGATCTTTCGTAGTTCGTTTAGACCAATTATTTTAGTTTAATTAAGATTGTGAAAATAGGGTTAATTTAAAAAATCATTTATACCCTACAAAATTTAACTTATTTTTCATGGTTGTATTTTCAGGATCAGTTTTTGTTGGATGGAACCATAACCGATACTCTTTGGTGGGTGCCATTGAGTTGGACGCGAAAGACGGAAGTGGCATTGAAAGCGTTCACAAGTACAGTTGCTCAAGATTGGATTCGGGGTGTTAAAACTTACACTATCAATACAGAAGCTGCTCATGATGAGTGGATTATTTTCAACAACCAGCAGACAGGTATGTCACCAGTATCAGGGCCATTCTCTGCTATCATTCCATGAAATTTCAGTTAAAGAGATGTGTACTTACTTGAGCGATATTAAGACAAATGCGACGGGGGAAGATGGGATTTCACTACTAATGCTAAGGATGTGCCTTGGAAATATCTCATTTCATCTAACTCATATAATTAATTGCTGTCTAAATGAAGGCTACTACCCAAATATATGGAAAGTAGCTACTGTTAAACCTTTTCCAAAAGTAACCAACCCTATTGAATTTAAGGATCTGCGACCCATCAGTGTACTCCCGCTTATCTCAAAACTTGCTGAAAAAGCCATCTGTGAACAACTAAACAGACACTGCAATTCTAATAAAATCATACCTGCTTGGCAATCTGGCTTTCGGAAAAATTTCAGCACAACAACAGCACTAGCAAATATAGCTGATGATATTCTACGAGCCTCGGACAACGGACTTATCACGACCATGGTATTATTAGATTATTCCAAGGCCTTCGATACCCTTAACCACACTTTACTCATTTCTAAATTGCACTACTTTGGACTGAACGAGAGGGCATTGGAGCTTTTCAAATCTTTTATCACAAACAGGTTGCAGAAAGTCAACATAGGGCCTAACAATTCCGACTATAAATTAATCAAAACAGGTGGTGCCGCAGGGCTCAGTACTCTCTCCCTTGCTGTATTCCATTTATACGTGTGACATCGCATTAGTTAATCACTGTACTGCACATTGCTTTGCCGATGATACTCAGCTATATTATTCTTATAAACCATCAGAAAAGATTACAGCAGTGGAAAGAATCAACAGTGACCTTAAGCTAATAGAGTCTGCCTCACAGAAACATGCCTTGCACTTAAATCCATCCAAGTCTATGGTAATCCACTTTTGCAATCGCAGTGGACTTAATTTCATTCAAAATGAGAACACAGATATCCTGGTGGATCAAAAGGTGTTACCTATTGTAGAAAATGTAAGAAATTTGGGTCTACACTTCGACTCTACCCTACGTTTTAAAAAGCATACGTCAACCCTTCTGCAATCATGCTATTCCAAATTAAAACACTTGTACCAATTTAAAAATATTTTGTCACGAAAAGTTAAATTCCTGCTGGTTGAATCATTAATAATCTCAAAATTTGATTACGGCGACGTTATCTATGGAAACTGTCTTGATAGTGTGAGCGCTAAAAGACTCCAAACTGTGCAAAACTCTTGCCTACGTTTCGCATTAAACATTAGACGCTACGATCCTGTCTTAAAGAGACCAAATCATATTTCCTGCCATTATGCAGAAGTTGGCTGGCTCAAACTCCAGGAAAGACGTAATTGAGCGAGCGAAGCGAGCGTCTCCTTTTGACTCGTTTGACACAGACCTCTGTTTTTTTGTTTTTTTTTGTTTTTGTTTTTGGATGCTAAATGGAGCAATAGAAATCGCACCGTTTCACCGATCGACCTGAAATTTTGCACACATGTAAAGACAACCTTCTCTGTTTGCTGACTTAAATTTTTGTTGAAATCTATCAATTGGTTAAAATTTAAATAAACATCTCCTGCTAGGCTGAAAAATGAAAATGGTCTTCGACAAATGTGATCAACCTTATATTTTGCATGGTCATTAAGACCAACATTGTCTCTTATTTTACAAATTTTCAGCCAAATCGTCCCATTGGTTAAAATTTAAAAAAATATTTCATGTGCTTTTTAAAATTTAAACCAGAACCGTTTGACCGATCAACTTAAAAATTTGCATGGTCATCGGGTCCAACATTATCTGTATTTTTGACAATTTTCAGACTAAACTGTGTTTAAATTCAACAGTTATTGACAGTTTACGGATATTTTGCGTGTTGGCTGTCATATTTCTCGAATTTCACATTTCACGGCATCTTCGAATCTTCACTTCAAGGTTGTTAGAGCAGAAACTTTCAAACGTATATTATTATGAAACTGATATGACCGTTTAAATATTTTATGAACGAGATCCTGTGATTTTTGTTAATTAACAAGGAATCGTTCAATCATAAAGGTTCAATCGATCAACTTAAAACTTTGCGTGGTTATTGAGACCAATATTTTAGGAATTGTTGGAGATTTTCATACAAGTCTGTGACGAAATTCAAGAATTATTGGCTTTTAAGGACATTTTCGATAAACAGAATTTCGGTTCGAGGTATTGCGCCGTATCCGTGCTCGCTCATCAACGCGTTACTCAGAGCGTTTTCCTAGTTTACATATATGCAACCTAGTCAATAAAATCCTAGAAACTGGACAACCAGAATACCTCCATAGCAAACTCACTAAAAGAAAAGACATTCATTCAGTAAACACACGTGGTAAAAATAAACTCTCTTCACATTCACACTCTACGAATTTATTCCAAAGATCGTTTTCATTTAATGCAGTGAAATATTATAATGAGATCCCAAACTCTATGCACAGCGTACAGCACAAGCTATTTAAACCACTTCTTAAAAAAATGTTCCTGGAGAGAAATAGAGCTAATAAATAATATATTGTAGATAAGTACCTAGCCAGATGTTACTGCAGACGCACATCACATTACATACATACCTTGTAATTTAAATAATCATGAAGTTTTCAGTTCCTTCAAGTATCTGTTACTATTGTCTTTGTTATTATTACTCTAATTATCCATATGTTTTTTGTTCCTTAATGTCAATCAATAACTTATCCATAGTCGAATTATACATTGTAAAATTTTCCTTTTATTCACATATTTACTTGACACTGTACCACTTATGTTAACAAAAGAGTTAAGTGGAAGAGAAGCCACTGGCTTAACTTCGCTCTACAAATAAAGATATTTATTATTATTATTATTATTATTATTCTAAGAATAAAACAAAAATTGGTCTGAAAATTTGGAATAAAATCGAGTTTTAAATGTAATTCACTGGCACATTTTAATTTCAGTTTGCCATGAATTCCCAAAACAATTCAGTTAACTGTGTCAGTGATCGATAAAGAATTCAGCTTGATGATTTTCTATTGATTAAATTGGCTTACTACTAAATTATATTTATGACTTTAATTTGTTATGCCGTTGCCGTTTTTAGTTTGGCCATAGAGATATATTACTGTATTTTCTCTGGTTTGGCCAAGTATAAGTATATGTGTGTTACTGGACGCAAAAGAGAAGAATTCTGTAGGGTAGGGCCAAGGGTAGTAAAATATGGGTAAGTTTTACTACCCTTGGGGTAGGGCACAGTATTGGTACTGTCGTTTTGAAATTCTATGGATTGTTTAACAAGGTGTCATAAGTATGTCTCGAAAGATGTATTAACGTGCTTGATTTCATATTTATACACTATTTGTACACTACGCTTAAAACTACACAAAAATGCATATTTGGTCAACATACTAAACTAAATAACTTTAATACGCTTACATGTTACTACACTTTAATTACATGATGTGAAAATTCAATACGATCTAGATCGAGTCCCCCAGATTGTGGTGACATAGCTCTTTGGCTGACTAGCATTTGTAATGTGATCCTTCTGATAATTCTGATAACTGATTATTATATTTTGAACAGGTTACTACCGAGTTTCGTACGATACTGAACTCTCATGGCCTCTGATCATGAATGCTCTGAAAAGTGCCGACTTCGAGAAGATTCACGTCTTGAATCGAGCTCAAATCATCGACGACGCTCTCAATCTTGCCAGGGGTGGCGTCGGTACCTACGATAAAGCCCTCGAATCAACTGACTACCTTAAGAACGAAGTGGAATACATCCCTTGGGCAGCAGCGTTCAATGCGTTTAGCTATCTAGATTCAAGACTTTATACTTATCCTGAATTTAACTCGTTTAAGGTATGGTCTAAAGCATCTAATACACACAGTCTAATACATACTACACACAGTCACGTGACACTACTACACACATTCATGTGACACTACTACACACAGTCAACTGACACTACTCCTTACAGACACTACTACTCACTCACTTTATTGACTACAATCAAGATGAACTTAAAATTATGAAAACATGAAACTAACTTAGTTTCAACCAATCCCAGAGCTAGAAATATTATTGTACAGTGAGTCTCTAAAGTAATTTAAGAAATAGAGGTCATAGGCATGACGAACATAGGCGGGACGAAAGAGGGTGCCGTCGGAAGTAAGGGCCATACCGGTATAAGTATAGGCAGTAGGGGAATAGGCAGTAAGGGCCATACCGGTATAAGTATAGGCAGTAGGGGAATAGGCAGTAAGGGCCATACCGGTATAAGTATAGGCAGTAGGGGAATAGGCAGTAAGGGCCATACCGGTATAAGTATAGGCAGTAGGGGAATAGGCAGTAAGGGCCATACCGGTATAAGTATAGGCAGTAGGGGAATAGGCAGTAAGGGCCATACCGGTATAAGTATAGGCATTAGGGGAATAGGCAGTAAGAGACTCAACGAAAAGTTCTCAAGGAGCAAGTTGGTTCAGGGCGCGCTATTGACTTGCACTCCGGGAGGTCCGGGTTCAAATCCCAAGCCGTCATTTCTAACTGGGGGGTTTCGTTGTGTCGATAGGGTATACGACCGACTCCTTCCCACCTGTCATTCTTACCCTGTCTACATCTTCCCCATGGACATGGTTGAAGATCAGTGTGATCACTTCTAGTTTACAGAGTGCTAAAAAATACAAATTAAAAATAACTTAATTGAAATTAGGCCATGTTTTCATGACAGTAAAAAATAAATATGCATACATCTCTACCACCTGTGCTACTACCAATTGTTAGGGAGCATGGCGATGGAGTGCTTCAAAATGACAATGATTATGATATTTAATGAAATTAGAAAATTACAACATAATTTATCAAACAACAAATACAATTTCAAATATCTTTAAAATAAATAGAAAATATCCAATCCATCAATTTATTTCGATTCATTTTTTTTGCAATGAATCAATAGGTAAGCTAAGTTATATTTTAATAAACTCACCAACCTCATGTTTTTGCGATGACACTTATCTAACTTTTCCCCTTAAGATTGGGAATGTTCTTTGAAATAGTCTTAACGTGATTTCGTTTTTCTTTCTGGTTATGGAAGGTTCTTCGACGATTGAAAACTAAGTATTCGCTTAAGCTTCTTCCGCTTTCTTTCTTGTAAATTCTCTCTCTCATTGGCTGTAGACAAGTCTAAAGACAGTGGGCTTATTTCATCGACGACGATAATCTTCTGAGCAGTACATCAAGGATTTAGTGGATTACCACCCTCAAGACCATACGCTCGCAGTCAACTCATTAATAGAACCTATGAAGCGTTAGCAGACTTACAAACAGATTACGACCACCAAAGGGTTGCTGGGTAGAGGATAGACATACAATGTATTTGTGTGATAATAGATTAGAAAAATAACTTGAGGTGATTTCGACTTACGGCGTATAACGATTTATTTTGTTATTTCGTATGCACTTTCTAGTTACTATCCGAAAGTTATTATCTCGGTACTCCCGAATACCAATGTGATGGACTTGATTTGTTTTTATAAAGACTATTGTTTAACCTGATTCCTGATACGGCAGGATAAATAGGATGCTAACATATGAACAGGTATGATGAGAATATTATTTAAAACCTGATTCAGCTATACGAGCTTTTTTAAACTTATACTCCGTTAATGTTTTTTCTTTACAAAATAAAATGGTTATAAAATAGCTGTTTAGTTAAAAAACAGCAGTATTTTGATCGATTTCTAGTTTAATTTTTATTATTTCAGTTGTATTTTATCTTACAAAATTGTGTTTAACTTGTGAAAATTTGTTCCTTATTTTTTTTTCAACATACCGTACGAAATCAACAAAAAAATATTGTAATGTTCGCACATATTTATTTATACATCTCTCAGTATGCAGAGGTGTCTTGATTTAATGAAATGTAAAAATTATTTCATAAACAACTTTAATGTTTTTCTTTCTTTCAGAGTTATGTTTTACTAAGCTTGGAACAACTCTACAAACTAGTTACCTTCTTTGAGACACCACAAGAAGTGCAAACCTCCATCTTGAATCGTGTGAACGTGTTAACTTGGGCGTGCAAGTACGGACTAGAGGACTGCGTCAAAAACGCCCAAGCCGAGTTCAAAGACTTGATGGAAAACGGAAAAATGTGCGTTGACATACCAATCCAACTTTTCTCTGAAAGATTCTACGCTTAAAGGGGAATGCTGTTTTTGTGTTTGGAACGTAAATGCACACATTAAAAATATAAAGAAATAATTGTGTTAGATGTAATAACTTGAAAATTTACAATACTTTTCAAATAATTATTTTTTGGTTTCCTTTAAGTGACGTCACTCAGCTGGCTATTTACTATCTAAATAGTGATAATTATCGCGCAATGACGTCACGTAAAGTGATTTTTAAACGTTCTTAAACTATCGTTATCTGAAAGTTAAGGAACCCCAGAACTAAGTTATGTATACAGCGATGGAAAGTATATTACAGTATTGTGATGTAACTTAAGACTTCCTTCTCCTTTAACACCGTCTTATTGAGAACTAATTCCTTGAATGTCACGCTTCCAGGGTCTCATCGAACAAGAAGAGTGTCGTGTATTGCACAGCGTTGCGGGAAGGAAACAAAGCTGATTGGGATCTCATGTGGGATAAATACATTAATAGCGACCTGGCAACAGAGCAGGTGCTAATTCTCTCAGCATTGGGTTGCACGGACGATCCGGACCTTCTGAACGAGTAAGCGGAGTTGCAATATTTTAACAACTAGGTGTTGTCTAGTTTTACATGATTGTTGTTGTACCCGTACTCTGAAACAAGTCAACTAGTGAAAAATATGCGGTTTAAAAATAGAGCCAGCATTTTAATTACAAAAATGTCTTGAGTAATGACTCAATCGATTCTTTTCTATTTGCTGTAAAATGCAAAAAATATCATAATTGGCTTACACGTTATTTCCTTCAATAAATATTGTTTATAAATAATATGAAATTAACAATTAAATGTTATTTAATATTACGATATTTTATATTTCATGTCGGTAACGGGCCGTCAAGAAATAACAATGTTTTCATTATTTTAATTCCCATAAACATTATGAAATTTTCAGAAGTCAACTAAAGTGTTGATAGATTGAAATTGTGTTCAAATATTTGTCAAAAAAAATCCGTCTAAACAGTTGTTTCAGGATCTGAAACGTAGCATGTTGACACAGGCAGTAACGTTCTGGGCTAGTACTTAGGTTGGATGTCAGGTTTCAATTCCCGTAGCCGTCCTTCTGACCAAGGTTTTCCTTAGTCGATGAACAAATGAGGGGAAGGTTCCCTACTAATAGATACGAGCGCCTCCTCCTAGTGTTTATCCTTTCCCATTCATTATCGTCATCATCATCATCATCATCATCATCATCATTTCCCTATCATCTTCATATTCATCCGCCACAGTTTGCTTAGTTGCAGAATGGTGCAACGTTAAACACCACTAAATTAAAAATATATCCAGAACGATATCAGAAACACTTCAGTGAGACAATAATGAGATCTCCAACAACTGAGGAGAATTGAATGAATGAAAGTAGTGAAGAAACTGATGAGAGAAATCAGATCAATGATGGCTGTACTCCACACCGTGAGACAGAATTGTTCGAGCTCTCGCTTGGAAAGTGAATGGTCCCGCGTTCCAATCACTGTTCATTCAGACATTTGTCATATCATTCATCCCTTCCTTCCATCCTAACACTATCAGTATCCATATAACTCGGTGTCTCAGATTCTGACTGATCTCTCAGATACTGTGTCGGTCAAAATTAATATGTTTCAATTATGGTCCACCAAAAGCAATAAGGTTGGAAGTGATTGGGATGGACTGCATCTACCAATACGCTGCAACATTCAATTTTAACAACTGAAATCGACTATTGTGAGTTGAAAGATGTAAAACCGATCTTCTCACATCCGTAGCTTAGTTAGTACTAAAACACTAACAGGCGAGATTTAGAGACCCACTTCAGTAGGGTATTTTTCATATCAGCTTCTTCCCCTTCTGTCTTGGGCCTCCATTGAAAGCTTTCCTTAAAATCAATTTCCTCAAATAATAATTAGACATAACAAAACTAGATAGTGCAACCTATATCATTCTGCACTACATGTATTATGTAATTGTTTTCGATCTTTTATAGGTTATTCTAACTTTCTTTTCGAAATATTTCAGCTATTTGACCAAATCCATCACTGAGAACTCTGGTATTCGCAAGCAAGATGCGTCTTCTGTCTTCTCGTCAGTCTATAACAACCCAGCTGGAGTTGACATTGCCTTCGATTTTATGATCAATAACTTCGATGTTTTTCCAAACTTGTAAGTAAAACCACTCGGACCCAACGACAATGAAGATTGAATGACTCTTTGTTGGATATACGTCTTGATGGTAACCGAGAATGTGTTATGTTTCAGCTTTTTAGGCAGCGGTACTTTGAGCAATGCAATTACTGGAGTCGCAGCCAAGCTTACTACCAGGGAACAAGTAGATAAGGTATACATCGATGATAAAAACACTCGCTTACTTCAAATTGAATTTTTATTAAGAAAGAGCATAAGAATATGTTTTTTATAAATAACATATTTGGAATTGCCACAAGCAGTATAATCATACCAAGCTCTCTACATGATAGGGTACATAATTCCGTGATAATATGATTTTATCGTGTTTCCTGAACATTTGCGACACTTTGGCGACATTTATTTGCCACAAGTTTTGGCTGGATTCAAATTCATCAAACTTTTTAATTAAACGCCTGCAAGTTTTTGAGATAATTGAAAGTTGTGTCTCGAACTAGAAGGACTTATTACAAATAAAAACTTATTTAAGTCTGAATTACACGGGCCAATTTGTGAATTAAGATTCAATCAAGTCTTAAGCCAAACTTGAAACTAATAATATAGAATGTTTTAACATAAATTCTTAATATATAATATTTTTTCACACCTTAATGGTGCTGATAACCTCGCTGTTGAGCGCCACAAGTTATAATATCTTCTCTTATTTAGTATTAATGTTTTTACTTAGTAGTCCTATTGATGTGTTTTAATTTGGTTATAATATTGAGTCTTGATTCAAAGCATTGATCACGACTTCAGGCTTTAACAAATAAAATATGCGAGTTTAAATAAACAATAATTTAGGGGCATAATTCAATTATTCCAATAATAAAACTCGTTTTGAAACTTGAATTTATCTCTGTCGGAGTTTTAAAACCTAAAAGTGCAGTATTAAGTTTGTACTTCACCATATTGAACAATAAATCAATACAAATAATTCTCAAAATCCTCTTAACCACTTGCTCTTTGGTTTTCAGCTCATTGCGTTCGTCGCTGCCAACGCAGATACTATTGACGCAAGTGCTGGAGCTAAGGCAATTGAAGCTGCTGAAGCTGATCTGGTCTGGGCTGAAAATAATGCAGATTCTATTCTTAAGTGGATGAAGGAACATACCACTGGAGGAGCTGGAATTACGAGAACTAACACTATATTCTGTTTGGCAGTTGCCGTTATGGCACTACTCTACAAGTCTCTCTAAATGTTCAATATCAGAGTATTACCTTGTATCTTTATTAGATGCGTAATAAAATTTGGTTGTTATACTTAGAGTATTATCTTTTGTTAGTGTTATGTTTGGGATGTTGATTTTCTAATCATGCAAATTAGGTTTTTTAAAATAATATCTATATTTGTACATTATTTATGAAATTTATCCGCATTATGAATTAGACAATACGAGTACTAAATAAAAATCTGTAGGATTTTGGATGAAAAATATGTGATTAACCTACTCCGAAAAAATATATATAAATTTTAATTCATAATAAAATAAAGGCTGCCTTTTTACATAAAGGTTGTAAATACACATAATAACAATCAATAAAATAATACATTAATTTGATATAAAACATAAATGAAAATGAATATAAAATATACTAGAATATAAAATATAATATATATATATATATATTATATATAATGGATATATTCCAGATATACAGGAATACTAGAAAATAATATACTATGAAGACTCAATAAACCGGGCTTTATTAACTTGCACTTTATACATTATTAATAAAACGCGTAATAGGTACACACATACATAATATTGTCAAATTAATTGTTTCTTTTCAATTAGTGACCATGAGTATCACCATCCCTTTGATCGCTGACTATAGGTCAACATTGTATGCCGAGTCCCAATATTAAAACCTACTTCTACCGAGCGTAAACTGACAATGTAGGTGACACTCTAGTCAGTCTCGAATCCAATATAGAGGCTCCTCATTGACGTGTGAATCCGAAACAAGCACACTGTAGAGTATTTGATTGAAATAACCAAGCCACGGCAGCAATTACATGCAAATCTGTGTTGACCTTTTAAGCCCCCACTATAGTATTCTCCAATACAATCAAAAACCAATTAAACATAAAACGGATACATAACATTATAATATGTTTATTTTTTGGTGATGTGAAATTGAGAAATGGTTATATACTTTCAAAGAAATGTTATAAATTAAATATGTGCGATTTGAATTGAATATAAATTTACATAAAATCGTTCGTTGCTCTATAAGGAAACCCTTTTCGATAAGATGTTATTAAGAGCATTATTGGACTCGGCTGGTCGCTTTTGTGGAATTAGCATAAACTCCAAAAAGCTCCATCTCTTTGCTATCGTTCTAAAGGATTGTGGAGTGGGTCTGTGTTCCTTCAAAACATTCAACTTAGAAGAAGATTGCAATTATAACGTTGTTAAAGAAAATCATTACTATTCAAGTGTTTAAAGGAAAACTCTATTTAATCGTTCGTAAATATTTCGCTTAATGATATTGTTAGATTTAGTAAATTTTCACGTTTACAAGCTAAAACACTAATGTAATTTAAACATAATTGTTTTAAGTTGTTAGGTTAAAGTTACAGATTACTACAAACAACCTCAATCGCAATATAAATTTGTTTCTCATATTATAAATATTTTAAGAGCACAAACTGTGTATTAAGTAATACAAGGTTTGTGGACAAACCCTGCATTACATAATACACAGTCTTTACTGCAAAATGTCTGTTCACATTTTTTAACAGAGAGCTTAGTGATTTTATTTGTCAATCGTTATTTTAGATTGTAACAGTCGTTTGTCATTGTTTTCTCTAAAGTTTATTACTAAAACGAAATCCTCCCACCCTCGTCAAGGTATTATACAGTAAGAGTATGGATTTTCTTTCATCGCAAGTCTCTCCTCATTATAAGTGTTCGTGAATCAGCCGTCAACCAAATTGTCACTTCATTAGTGAAAAAAGCAAAGGATAAAAAACGCATCGCTTTTAGCGACGTTTTTCTTTGCAAAGAAAACAAACACTTTGTGTGCAGCTAATGAGAGAAAAGATGCAAGATTATATGGTAAGATTTAAAACCCACGTATTCTCAGATCTAGTTTATATTTTTAATATATTTAGAATTTATCTCGTTAGCATATGCATGAGGTGTTAAATAATGTAATAAAGTTGGCCGGATGGAAGAATTTTCAATTGACAGTTAACAGGTAGGTGAAGGATTACGATGAGGAATGAGGATGGCTAAGAAGGAGTAGAAGGATGTTGCGAAGGAGGCGGGCATGGCCTATAAGTAAGGAAACTTAATAGCATTGCACTCTCAATGAGAAACACCACAAAAAACAGAATCAAAGCGAGATTCGAACCCGGACCTAAGAGTCGCATTTGATACATCTTACATAACTTTTTGTCTCAGCGTCAATTTCAAAATATTATATATATATTTAAATTAAACATGGGTTGTTGGAGGGGTGGGAGTTTCTAGAGTACATAGCTTGATTGTTTGATTTCTTATTATCACATGTACCAAGTCATAGGAAAATTTCGCCATAATGTTTTCAGATTTCGCCGAATAAGCAAGTCAACCTCCAATAAATTTTCTAACGAAATTAAGTGTCGCACTATCATCACGTTATAACAAAGAAAATCATCTCAAATGATTTTGGATGAGATTTCCTTGTTTATAGAGACTAATACATCGTTATCGATAAATAAATCTTTCCCAAAATTGTTCGAAATGTTCTTCCTTACGTTTTTAGAAACTTGATGAAAGTGCAGCATTCAATTTTTTTTTTTAATTTCGTTTAGGTAGACTTGGTATTCGGAATGACGCAATAGCGTATTCAAGACTAGATAGATGCTAACATAAAGTCAAACCATCGAACTATGAGTACTATAAACGCATACCACTCCGAAAACCCTTCAATTCCTCATATTTTTTGACGATCACCCTTAGGTAGATCAGTGCTAGAAAAATTAATAAACGATGAAGATGTTGATAACAATATTCAAAAAGGTATAGGGTGGTCCATGCTACAGCGGGTTTATCTTTGCTGTCTATGATGTGATGATGCAGCATCATTGGAGCTTTAGCATTTAAGTTTTTTATAGCAAATCAGATAACAGTAAAGTCATGCGTTATACACAACTCGCATACATATGCGTTATTCCGAGTTTTTTAATGTTAGGAAAGTATCTTACACGTGTCATACAATCAAGTTCTTTATAATAATTATATAAGACGAATAATAAACGTGAAAAAAACTACCTACTTAGTTTTTTTTGCAAGGACCTTATGTAACATGTATTTATAAAAAGTAAGTAAATAATAGGTAAAAAACAGTCAATGCAGTTGCATTTTACTTTCTGTCTATATTCTTGCTTCATACAACACTAATGAAAATGGGGGTAGACACTTCATTCATTGTTCTCTTCCCATTTCCACATCGTTCTCACACAGTAGTAATTATTGTCTAATTGGTCATGCTTTCTGTCACTAACTGTAATCGAAGGGAAGAGAAAGCTAATATTGCATGCCTCGAACGTGAAGAACGACTCTTTAGGGTGTTACAAGCTTTTAGACCATGATCGAATATTATATACCTAATATTGTTTCTGGATTTGATATATCTCATTAATCAACCTTTAAGCCAAAATAGTATGAATTTTGTTAGATTCAGCTAATACTCTCTTAATGTAAAGTGATACCTACACATGCCACCATTGTATAATTATTTTTTTATTTTTCTTAGACAATCCTACAGTTGACACTATTGTATAATTATTTAAATACAATTTTTTTAAGAAAATCTTGCACTTGCCACCAATATTACAAAATATGTAAAAATAGCGTTTATTAGACAATCCCACACCTGCCACCATTGTATAATTATTGAAATATAATTTTTTTATATTCAATCCTGATAATTACGTGATAATACTGTGGATATAGCAATTTGATTCACAGTTATTTCTGAAGATACGTGCACTATTTTGATGCCAGTTTTATAATGGCTATTTGTTCGTAGATCGATTTCACTAGCAAGAGGTGTGATATTTCACCTCCCATTAGAGAAGGGGAGATGAAAAGCCTATGGAAAGTCCAGTGGCGGCTTTTACGGTATGTTATGTGATCGACCAATTGCTCACCTGATCGTTTTCGAGTACTACATTATTCAGTAGTTGGCATCGGGATTGCTGGATACCAGGAAGTATTCATGTTGTAAAACAAAATGGAGATTCTATTTATGTAACATGATATTCATTACGTACTACAATACAATACAGTACGTAACGCAACTTTGCGTTCCCATATCCTCATCTTAGACTGATAAGATTATTTTCTATATTTTCATTCTGCAGTACTTGTGAATTTTAATTTGAATATAACAAAAGTGGACACAGAACAACTTACTGGTTAAGAGGTATGAGAATGTATACCTAGGTACCTACACCAAATTCACTGAACAACATAGGTTTTATATGCATGCTAATACAAAAGTGAGAACTGATAAGTTTTGTAATTATATTAAGAAAATTCAAGCATTATTTTAATTTTAAACACATATTTAAATGTATATAACTATTATGTAACTACTATGTATATAACTATATAGGTAATAATTTTTTTATATTTTGGTTCCATTCAAAAATCTTGTCACAGTAAATAATTAATATAATGGAAATATTTTTATAGCGGCGTTTATGAAATGATGCATACGGACCATCTCTAAGAAAGTATTAATTACGGTTATTTTTGTTCTCTAATCTTATCATTTCAGGCAGATAAAAGTTTTTTTTTAAATCTTCATAATGTTATGTAATGACACCGTCAAATTAGTTCTAAATAAGAAACTATACACTAAATAAAACACCAAATAGCCGCCACTGGAAAAGTCGATACGACAGAAATTAACGACGGCGATCAGAAAATACTTACAATAGTTCTCAACTCCTCCGCTCCTTATCTTATTATTCCTGAAGGTAGGTATTAGAGTCATCTTTCCCATCTTCTCGCGCCATTCGATAATGGCTCGGTGATATGAAATGTGATACTAACTTATGCTCAGAGGGCTCGCCAGAAATGGGACGCCTTTTATAATAGAATTTCACGATTCCGTTAACGTCTAAAGTGAAGAATGGGGCATAAAATAGCATCGTTTTAATTAGAACGTTGGAATAAAATTGTGAAACGTATATAAATCATAATACTTACCTCTTGGAAATCGTGGGGTATTTATTACATCATTATTTTAACTCCAGTGTTTGATGACATCGATAGAATCTTACAGGTAGATTTGCTTTTAATATTGCACTTATTTCGAAGCTTCTAGCTATGCAAGAGTCACATTGGATGATTCCTCCACCCTTCAAGTATATTTCCTGAAGGCTGCATATAAAAACTAAAACTTTTGATATACTTTCAGTTTGCCGTAAACGACTGCAATGAATATTTGATGCCGTTTATTCAAACTGGGATTACTTCGAAGCTGGCTTTTCAATCATACTCTACTTAGCATTTCGCATGAAATGTCACACTGAGGTTTCAAGAGAATGTGCGTCTGTACATGTGGAAAATGCCACTTCAATACCTCTTTAAGGTCATTATAAATATACAATGGTTTTGTTATATCTGGGGAATTGAATACCTTATTAGTTTTACTTTGGGAATGCAAGAAGAGAGAGTTTCTGTGTTAGCTTCGATCTCACAGTCATACTTACCCAGAAGCGGTTAAATAAAACACTCTTTTTATGCTGGTACATTATTGAAAGTTAACTTTTCCACACTATAGAAAAATATGAAGAAAAAAATGTATCAATGCTAATTTTTTAGTTTTTTAAATCTTCTTACATTTTCTTAATTTTCTTCTTAAATCATCCATTCTGGAGCTTGTCTTCAAATTTGGAAGGTTGAAGCTGCTCAGCGGTACAACATTCGCCGTAAATCCAATGGTCTTGCGTTCGAATCCCACTGCATGAAGATTTGTTCAATTTGCAGTTGGATTGCATATACAATTATTATCGTCACGCCCGAGATGTTTGAAAATCATTCCATTTATCGAACATTACTTCAGAGAAAGATTGTACTGACGTAACGTATTGATGACAGAGTTTTGACACAATTTTTCCTTTCCTTCAGGTATCTAATTCTTCATAAAAACTAAAAACGTCCTTTAGATATGGATATGAAAACCTTGATTTACTTATTATATCGATAACATTAGAAATGATATACATAAACTGCTCGTGAATAATTATTCTTAACCATAAAAAGTAAGACTAATCAGATTTTTCTAGCAGAAAGATTGTAATAAAATAACACTCTTGAAGAAAATCCATGAATTTCAATGCATGTTTTAAGTCAATGGAAAGATCTACATAAATTCTCCACTTCAGAATGATAACTGAAAATTGAAGCGCTTGGAAAAAGTAAACTCGAAAAGATATGATTTTTCTGATTGGATTTAATCATCATTAACGAAATGTTAATTTCCCTACTGTGGTGGTAGGAAGGAAGTGAGTAGGGTGTTGGGT